>CM035227.1:2064538-3264538 GCA_020226215.1 Sindora glabra
TTCCTTTTAACATTCTAATAGCTTAAAAATCACCTAATTTGGATCTCCAAAACTTAAGTTATAACTAAAAATATGAAACAATATTAGAATTTAACATTAATCGAATAATTTATTAACTATGTAAATTCATAACCAAATCATAAAATAAGACCAATTTTATTAAATTAAGCTCATGTAATCCTTTAAGAGGTATAAAATAAAAGGAAATAATATAGATAATATCTTGCACATTATCTTTAAATGAAGCTAACTCTCCTATTTTTAAAGAAATGTTTTTATTTTTCCAATAGAGTATTTAACTTTCTTTTTCCTTTTATAAATAGAAAAAGATCTCTTTTAAATTCTTTACTTTCCTTTTTTAAAAGTTAGTTCTCATTTTTTAAAGAATGAAGAATTGATTTTTTCCATAACTAATTTTTCATTAAAAAAAAACCTTCTTTTTTATTTTTCAAATCCATTGGTCACTCATTTCAAAATGAGTAATCACTTGCTTTTTTATGCTCAAAGTATTGGTGTGTGCCCTAAGAGTCAATCATAGAGATGATTGTAATATTACATAATGTATTACGTTTCATTTTGGCAATATAATTATTATATTATATTTTATTTTATTTTACGTAAATTATAACTCAAATATAATAATTATCCTTGGAATAGCTTTGCTATTCTTAAAATGCGCTTAGTCAAGTATTATTATGAAAATGATAGTAATAATACATTGAGACTAGCATGTATAGTGACTAATGATTATGAATCATGGGTATATGATATCAAGTCAATACATGAATACGTTATTGGTGAACAATGTACTAGATTGACTCGTTGTGAGAATATTGCATAGATAAACGTGTCATTAATTATTCTCATATGATCACAAATACATATAATCCTTTGATCTGAAGTCACTACAGTTCCTTATATGAGAAGTTACTCACTTTAATGTTGTCCTATATCACCTTTAATTGGGTTGATAAGTAGGACGTTGATTGGGTGTGTCACGAATCATGCAGAGGAAAGCAAGTGATATAGATGGGATTTTGTTAGTCTTGTATAAAAGAAAAATATCCTTGGGTTCCTTGATTGAGTGAGACTTAGAAATACATGGTCATACTCAATTGGATCAATATATGATATTGATCATTTATTTTAAGTCTACTCAGTATCAAAAAATATAAATTAAGCATTGATAAAGATGACACACTCCATGCCTCTAATTCGATTTGGATTTTATTATAAAAGGGATTATGATGCAAAATGTTAATCATATATTAGGTAGATGTCGAATCATAGACATTCTTACTACTTGAGTAGCAGTGATGTATTACTAGATACCGCTCACTATCTATAGCCCAAAATGAGTCATTATCAACGTAGTAAGAACCTATAGGATCACACAAAAGGAGTATGAATAAGACAATAATTAATTAAATTTTAGTTAGACTAAAATTTAATTAATTGGACTTATTTTCGTGCATATATATTATTATTAAGATAATAATATGTTTTTCATGTAATATATATATATATATATATATATATATATATATATAATATTATGTGATATTATTTGATATTAAAGTAATGTCAGATAATTATATTATTAGATATTAGATATTAGATAAATAGATAAGTCCTATCTCTCTTCACTCTCTCTAAGATAAGGATAAGATAATAGTTATTTAGTGTAATTAGGATTTTTTGAAGTATTATTCTAGTAGGACTAGGATTGTAATATACCTTAGTTCTATAAAAGGGACTTGAAGGTAGTACTTTGATTAACGCACATAAACTTCAAGAAAACCTTAAATCACTTAAAAAAATGTCCAATCCTAATCCTAATCATAATGAGAGAGACATATCCTAGCAGTTTTGTAGATGAGAGAAGTCGTTATTCACTCCGTGTGGATACCGTAGAGACGCTGTACCTTCCGATCAGCGTTTGATTCATCTCGGTCTCTCAAGAATTCATTCAGGAAGAATATGAGTACAAATAATGTAAAACCTTAACACTAGTTTATGACTTTTGCATGGATCCTAGAATGGTTTTGAATAAAAAAATTTTAAATTCTGTTGTGTATGTTGATCCGAATCCTAACACAAAGTACTCTTTGAAAGAATAGCTATTTGTTCTCTAACATTTGGATGGCTTTTTGAAAGGGAAACTACCTTGTCTTTTAAAATATTATTTTTTATTAAATTTTTGCTTTTCTTTTGTAAGAAAATTATTTTATTTGATAAAAGAATTTTTTTTTCAATAAATGATATTGAGAAAACATCAATTTCTTCAAGAATATCATTTTCTTTTCTCAAAAGCATATTTTTATTTTTCAAAGAATTAAAATTATTTTGTAATTCTTGATTCCCATTTCTCAAAAAATCATTTTTCAAAAATTTAAAACTTTGTTCAAGCTTTTGATTTTCACTTTGTCAAAAATCAAGATCATTTTTAAAAATTTTCAAAACCCTTTCATAAGGGAAAAATTTCTTTTAAAAGAGAGGTTTTTCCTTATAATTTTTTAAGACTCCTTTAATAAACTTTCAAAAGCTTTATTTAGTTTATCATAAGGAATAGGTGACTTAAGATTTATTACTTTGTTGTAATCCATTAATTTGGCCATAAAGCAAAGGTAGGTAACTTTTTCTACTTCCTCATTTGGAACAAAATCATTTCAAGGAATATATTCATCATCGCATTTATCCATCATTACTTTCTTCTTTGTTAGTTTTCTAAGGAACTTTTTTTTTAGATTTAGGTAATCTACCTTGATGTGGTCAAGCTTCTTGCATTCATAGCAAGTAGATGCTTAATTACTGATTTCCTTTTGAGGTTTATCTCACTTTTTTCTTCTTAATATTTTGATAAACCTCTTGAAAAGTAAGTCATTTTTTCATTATCATTGAATTTAACAAGCATATTTACATAGGATGTGTGCACTTGCTTAGTTCCCCAAAAGGTGACTTGGAGTTTATCCCATATTTTCTTTGTTGATGTGTAGTTAAAGATTTTTTTATACTTTTTAGGAGTTATAGTACATATGATAATATTTTTTGCCTTAGTACAATGGCTAATTATTTTCTTTTTGCTTCACTTTATTGCTTTTTTGCTTGATATGACAAAATACACTAAAAAAGGGTGAATTAATGTTTCAATAAATTAAAATTTTAAGCTTTAAAAATATCTTATTCAAAATAAGGGTGTTTAACCGGTTAGCATGTGTAGGTTGGGCCCGTTTAGGCCTGGTCTGTTAAGGTTTGCATTTTATGCTGGCTTATTTTAATTGGTCTAATTCATAAAAAAATTTACAAAACCTACGAACTTTACACTATAAATGGACTTGGCTAACAGGATGCATAGGCCAGCCTCGCATGGACTTGGCCCATATGCAGGCCTAATTTTAACAAAGTTTGATCCACAAAAAACCCACAGATTGATCCACCAAGCCCATGGGCCGATATCTTGTTAAGCATACCTAATTCAAAATCCCTAAAAAAGCAACCAGATTGTTAATTTAGAGGATTAAGTAAATGATAAATAAAGATAGGTAAAAAGCATGTAAATTAAAATGTAAAGGAAAGAAAAGATAACATCGATATATAGTGGTTTAATAGTTTAAAGAAAAATCTTTTTTTAGATCTGTTCCATTCTCCTTAGGCTAAATCTAACTTTGGTGATTATCCATTAGCATTTTTTCTATTACAAGGCCTTTTTATACTTTCCCACTTAATTTAAGGATTTAAGAAATCCTACCTTAAACACCTGAGGATTTTTCATTTCACAATCTCACTATAAGGTGTCTACAAATATTTATCTTATACTTCACTCTAGTTACTAAACCTTAATAGGTATGGTTTATTTTTTAAAGAAGCTACAATGTTATCACACTTTGATAGTGTAAATTTGTAAGTTTAAGCATTAATAAGAAAACTTAGGAAGATAAAGAGAATTTAAAATGAGAAAACTTTTTAAAGAGAAGAGGTTATACTTGTGTGTCTTGCTAATGAAGTGAGTTTTTCTATTTATAGACAAAGGGTGAAACTTAACCATTAGGAATGAACACATCCTAAAAAGCAACCTTAAGTCAAAAGGCTTCTTCCTTTTCTTCAAGTTTTTTAAACAACTTGCTTTTTCTAGAATGCTAAGGTCTTATTACTATTAAAGTTAGCATATTTGAATACACAGAGTTGGCTCTTTTCCTTACTAGCTTGAAGTGTCATTTTTATTGTGTACTATGAAATAACAAACAATTTGCTTTTTTAGAAAATTTAAAATTTTTATAGAGAATTATCCTTTTCTGGCATGTATTGTAGCTTGCTCATTTAAATTGAATATTATTATAATGGTTCACTACTGAGTTAGATCGATGTGACATTTTGCAAAAAGTAACTTGAAGAAATGGAAAATTTTATAGAACATAGTACAATAATATGCAAACAATAAAAGAATAACTAGACTTATTGATGATTTTCAACATTTTGATAGCATGGAAACTTAGTATATCATCACTTTGGAAAGTAGCACAAATATAAATCGATTCCTTCCTATTTTAGGAAATAAAACATGTTAAAAATAATAGGATTAAAAGTGCACACTCACAAGGTAGTAAAGAGCAATTAGGCAAAATAAGTAACCAAGCATATTTTCAATATATTAGTGCAATGTAATACCATTTAAAACCTAATAATTATTGTAAACAAAAAATAAAGGTCCCACATTTCACAAAGGAGAGTTATTTTATTCCCCTAGATATTTTTTAACTATTTACTTATGTTGGTTTTGGTATACATGCCCTTTTATTGAAAGTAATTCAAGCTTTTCCCAAAAGTATGAAATGAGTTACTATAATGTTGTAGCACTAAGTATTTGAATATTATCTTCTTGTATTTTCGCTAACTTTCTTATCCTAAAAAAGTAAGGATACGTTGCACATTGAATTAATAATCAGAATATTGGCTTCAGATATTTTCTTTACTCTTTCTTACCTTGAAAAACTAGAGGCAACTTGCTTTCTTGAAATAATAACCATTTGCTAAATTTATTTACTCCTTTCTTGGAGACCAATTATTAACTTTTGTAAGCCATTATACGGTGGGCTAATAGTACTTATATATGTAGCATTTAAATGCTATCCTTCCTCTTTAAAATGATAAATGATTTATAAAAAATATTAATGATCTATATTCCCCATAAAGGATAATAGTGACTAGCTTCTGTGCTTGTATATTACATGATTGATACAACTAGTAGTATTAAAATTAGTAAATTATTAAATTAAATTATATTTGAGAATATTATGTAAATATATAATGCTATTATATATTATATGAGCATTCCAATAGATAGCATAATAATGCAATTGATTGGTGATGGTTATTTATTGACTTAGGATATGTGTGATTTAATGAAATGAGATAAGATAAATAAATTGATATAATTTGAAAAAAATTACATTGTATGTTCATATTTTGCCTTTAAAAATGTTGACCTTTTTTTAATAAAAGGCATTTGCCATTTCCTTTATTTCTCCATTTCCATAAAAAAGCCAAGGGACCAAGAATTATCTCCTTCTATTCTTATCTTTCATCATTATCTTAAGCAAACAAGGTGAGGATCTTATGATCTTTTTAACATTTAGAGATTTTCTTATTGAGTACCTTTTATTTACATGAGGAATTGGTGAAAAATTAGTTGAAAACAAGTTTAAGAAGTTTAATGCCCTAACTTAATATGTTTCCTTTCCTTAATGTATAGTTGAGAAATGTATTACAAAATCCCAACCCAAATCTTCTTTTTCTACTTGTGAGTATTATTATATTAAATCATTAGCTTGATTTTATTTGATTTCATATATTTTGACTATTATAGACTTTTAAAGGAATTTAAATGAATTTTGTGTTTTTGGCATATAAATTATGATTTTTATAATGATTTAGATTGTTGCTACATTTTTTTATGAATTATGATTGTTTGGTTAAGATATTTGAATTTTTGAGTGAGACTAGGGAAAAAATATATTAAATGAACAATAAATATTGAGCAAAATTTACAGAAATTTATGAATGAAAGATTCACAAACTAATTTATTAAGCATTAGAGTGCTTTTAGATGACTTAAATTAATTCATCAAGTTTAGAGTGTTTCTATCTAATCTAAATTAATTTCTCAATCAATTCACCTTAGTAGAAAGTGCCTAGGTAATTGATTTATGAATCAATTCATTAAGGTCTAAAATGCTTCTATATGACTTGATTGATTCTCGAATCAATTCATATTATTTCTCCTTATATTTTTACTTATTTAAAAGATCAATCAAAATGGTTTAATTTTATTTATGTTACAAGAACATGAATGACTCTAGTATGAATAACAAAATCATACATGAGCTTGATATATACATAAGAAGATACTAAAATGAAAATAAAAATTCTTAAACTTAATTTGAAACTTAAATTGAAATAAATGTGTATTTTTTAGTAAATCTTATGTTATGGAAGTTAGTTAAGTAAATATCCGGTGCTTCACCCTATATTGAATCATGTGTTGTAAGTTAACCTAGAAATCCTAAATGAATGAATGATATGAAAGTTAGGTAGAGTAATTTAATGATTCATGGATTATTACGAATGCTAATATTATAGAAATAAAATTGAAGTATTGGTTGATGCATTTGTTTATATTTTGATAAATTATGCTTGAATGAGACTTGATAATGTTGGGGGCATTAACACTCATATTTTAGCTTATTGCATAAGATCCACATGCTCATTTGTAAAAGGATAAGACTAACCTTAATAGGATAATATTAGGTTTATGAATAGATAAAAATGATTGAGAATTATAAGGAGATTTATTTTAATTGATATACTTTGTTATGATATCATATTAATTGCTCAAATTTTCTTATGATTGTTGAAGTTGATATTACTTTGAAGTAGCATCTTCCTTTTGGTATTCCATTATAAGGATTCACCTTGATATATTTATGCATGCATCATTAGCATTTTTAGAAAAATTGATAGGTATGGTTAGGTTCATTTTATATAATGTTGACCCATTTCCTTTATTATGGTATGGAAAATTTCTTCTCTCTCATAGAGGAGATATTAGTTTAGTTTCTTCTAAAAGTATGGATAATAAAATCATGAAAATTTAAGTTTAAGTTTAATTTTTTGAATTTTAATTAGAATGATTATTCACTAAGTTTTGAGTAAGCTTATTATCTTTCTCTCCTTTTTTCCCCCTATTTTTAAGGATCCTTTTCCCTTAAATGCCACCTACCTTCCCAAACTAACTAAAGGTAAGCTTGCAACAAGGATTTCTCATGGCATAATAGTAAGTTTAATTTTTGACATTTCATCTTTTTCACACACATAATATTACATTATAATGAGCAAGCATGTTATTGTGCATTGGTAAGGCTAGTAGGAGGTAGCTAGTGGCAACTTCTTATGTTGGTCATAATCCAAGTAAGGTCATGTCAGATGAAATGAAGGAAAATAACTTTACTCTTTTTTAATAAAAAAATTTACTTTTAAGATATAAAATATTATTTTTTTTATCATATTTTATATTAAATAAATATTTTTTTATTGTTTAATATTTTAAAACTATATTGCTCTTAAAGATGTTTTTCTCTATAATAAAAGAATCTTAATTTTTTTGGATAAATTAATAGGATAAAAGCCCAAAAAAAATAATAATTACATTCTAACTACATGAGAAGTAGAGACCCTAACATCACCATAAATTAACAAAATCAAATCTAGAGATGTATAATTTAAAATTCTTAAGTTCAACTTATGTTTTAGACTATAGTTGGCTAGGTAGTTAGTAGTTTATTATCTTCTCTGAATGTGTTAAGAATGTAGATTTGCTTGTTTCTAAATAAATATTTGTCATATTTAAAAAAAATTATTATCATATTATGAAACATGCTCATCCTATCCATTAACATATTAACTAGTAACTTGGAATTAGTTTCTAAAACTATGTGACAATAACCTTTTTGCCAAGTTAACTGAAATTCATGAAACAACCCCATGACTTAACCAAAATTGATGAACATATACCTAGGTTACCAAAGAAACCTCCCATCCAAAGGCCTCAATCATCTCTATAAATTCCATAGTAGTTCGCTATCCTTAGGTTTTACTTGGAAGCTCCATTTATGTTCAAATTGATCTAGCTAGAAGTAGGAATTGCCTTAGAGAAATATACCTATTACATGGATGTAGAATGATAACCTACAACAGTATTTTTTACTATATTGTGGTATTCCATAACATAATGCAATATCACGACTTGTGAGCTCTTTAGGTGTTGGAATCTAGATTTGAAAAGGGCCATATTGCACTATTTCTATATATGCCAAGTCGTTGCCCCTTAAAGTAATACCCAATCTTCTACTATATTCTTTCCACATAAATTAACCTCAAACCAAACACACTAAAAAAGGTTTTATGCTTCACATCCTTAAAACTATTATATATTGAAATTGCCAATTGTTAGTCCCGAAGAGTATAAATTATTTTCTCCACCCATTGATGACATATGTTATAAGAAACTATTCTAAAACTCTTCTTGCTTCATTTTTCATTTGTTAATAATACATTATTACATTATTTGCATAGAAAAAAGTGTACCTTTTTAGGATTATCCTAAATCTAAATTTTATTCTAAAGTTGCTAGTTGCTAGTTGGATTGTGGGCTGCTCTGTTATAGTATGCCTTTTTAACACCGAATTCATTATTTTTTAAAGTTTTTCCATCATTAAGAATCAAACCCAAGCTCACTAACAAGTGAGGGAATCATTGCTTCCTTTAAGCACATTCCACTATCCAAATAATACAGGAATAGAAAGAAATTCTAGCTTCATTCCTCATCCAAATAGTCTGCTACCTTGTTGTTTAGCATATTAAAATCTAAGTTTTAGTCATATAACCCTTAAGATAAAACTCACTAATCCAACAAACCTTTCAAAAGTAGGTGCATTGACCATTATTGACTTCTTTCCTTATGCCTTTTATAACATATTTTTATACTTTTCCTAAATTTTTCCATAATGAAGAGTCTGGATTTTGAACAATTACTTGATTATGCCAATTACAATTATGAAGATATTTGTTTCTCATTATTGATGGCCAAAGTGAATTCCCTTCAATAAGAAACTTCTAAACTAGTTTTATAAGGCAAGCCTCATTCATTAATGTTAAGTTTTTAAGGCCTAGTCTCCTATAATTTTTTTTTGGAGATGTTATAATCTGTTATGGTATCATATGTATCTTCTTTTTAGAGCACTCATGACCCTATATAAGCTTCTTGACCTTTTTTTATTTTTAAAATATTTATCGCTTGGATAGAGGCAATCTGTGTGATATATGTTGGAATAGCTCTTAATATAGACTTGGCTAGAATTACCTTTTCTATTAAGAAAGACATTTCATTTATCATTAAGCTAATTTGTCTTGAATCCTTTTAAGAATATAAGAATAAGTATTTCCGATAACTCTTTTGTGGATAAAAAGGACCCCTAAGTACATTCTCATATTTGAGGATTTTGTAAAGCCATATTTAGTTACAATTTGAGATTTTAAAACTTAGCTCAAATTTAAGAAAGAAAATATTCATTTTGGCATTGTTAACTCCTTATCCCAACATTTTTCAAAACACTCCAAAATGTTTAAGAGCATTTTCATTTGATTAATTGATACCTTCCTAAAAAGAAGGAGATCATCTGCAACATAAGATGCAAAATACCTAGTTTATTTTGCCCTATTCTTAAAGGAGTTTATTTTTGCAAATAAGATGGGATAAATTATCCATGCATCAAACAAAGATATATGGAGAAAAAAGAGCCTTTTGCTAAATACCCCTCGATGGGAGATTCCTCAATTTTACTTTCATTATATAAAACATTCAAAATGGGAGGCTTTATCCACTCCATAATTAAGTTTGCCAATCTCTCATCCATTTGAATTTGGCCCAGAAATCTTGAATGAATTCTTAGTTTAATCCATCATAAAGTGAATCATTTCTTGAGCAATAATTATATCATCCTGCATACACCTACCATATACATTTACCAGGAACAAAGTTTGCCTAGAAAAAGGAAACTAAAATAGATAATAATGTTCAATACAATTCACTATGATTTTTGTGACACATTTATATATAACATTACATAATGATATAGGCTAAAATTAATTAACAAACTCTAACTTATTTATCTTCAGTATGAGACAAATGAGGGTTCTATTCACCCAGTGAATATCTCCACTATCAATTATGTGTTTCACAAACTAGAACATACTATCACCTACAATCTCTCGAACATAGCTAGAAATCCATCCTCCTCTGGGGATTTAGTAGCTCTTATAGAAAACACGACTTTCTTCAACTCCTCTAAGCTTATTTCCCTCTCCAAAATATTATTCTAATCAATGGCAATTGCAAGATAAAAAATTCTAGTGGTAGCTAATATTTATTTTGAAAGATCATTTATGAAAAGGCTCTTGAAGAAATTACAAATAAGATCTTAAAACCTACTCTTCTCCACCCATTCTTCAGTCTAATTTAATTTCTTAACACTTTAATTCTATTCTTGCTTCTCCTAATGATAGCTTTAGAGTGATAGCACTTGGTATTCTTATCTCTTTCTTAGAGCAAATTAGCTTTAGAATTTTTATGCTAGAAAATCTTCTCTTGATAGAGTTTTAGAAAGTTCTCTTTGGAACTTCTTCTCTAGATCCCAAAGGAAAGGGTTAGTCCTTCTTTGTTGAACATTGAGTACCTATTATTCTCACTAAAAGATTACGTTTTCACTTCTTCATATGCTTGAATACATTTTGATTCCCCCTCTTCAGGATAATTCTTCAACTACATCAAATTCCTTGCATAAAAGAACCTTAAATTTTTATGAAATCATCGATAGGTTAAGACAATCCTTTCTAAGTAAATTTATGTCTAATAATACGGGATAAATTTATTTTAAAGATACTTTAAACTCACTTTCTCCCCTAAATCCATTGTAAAATTTATTATGTATTAGAAAGAGTGTACAATACATTCAAAATAATAGGGTCAAGCCTTTCTCATTCATAAAACTAGCATTGTCATGTGCCATGCATGGCGATTGTAAGATAAAATTTCACATTAAAATATATATTTTATAATTAAATTAATTTGAACATCAAATTTATAAAAAAATATTTAATAAATTATAATTACAATGATTTTCAAGTTTTAATCTCACGGATTTACGCATTATATGTTATAATAAATAAAGGGAGAATCCATTTAAAAAAAATAAATAGGGGAATCCATTTTCCTTTTTTTTATAAAAATTCTAAACTACAAGGTATGATTTCAGTTGTTTGTTAAAGATAAAATTTAACTCTATAAACTGAAAATTAAAAGTTCATGAGGAAGAAAACATAAAGTATATTACTAAATTGCTATAAGATCTAAAGTCTACATCGTGTAGTTTTTAAGATGAAAAGGAAATGAAAATTGTATAAATTAAATAGCAAATTAAACTTATGCAGTTCAAAGTAATTGGGATGGTTAAAGAAAAAAGGCCAAAATTAATATAAGCATTGGTATTTAATTCTTCAGAGATTTATAATGAGGCGTCAGTATAAAAGCTTTTATTATTATTATTTTTTATTTTCATATCAAACCTTCACAATAGCTCAAAATTTTCAGTTACTCTAAATGTAATTAACATTTATTATTAAAATCAAATATGACTTATAAACTGTTATTTTTTTTTTTTTTATAATTTTTGATATCATATATTTATGTATGAGAAATTGTAATTAGTTATGCCTTATAAAGATAACTTTAGGGGATTTTTTTTTTAATTTTCAATAAAGAATTATGTTTATAGATGGAATACAAAGAATAAATAAGAGAAAAGCATAACTCTCGTAAAACAACTGATATTAAGTTTGAATTTTTAACAGGTAATACAAAGTTTATACATTACAAATAAATAATTAGACTACACTTCAAATGGTGTTATTTGTTTATATTTAATGTTTTCATCTTCATATACAAATACATCTGATGCATATTTGAAAACTTAATGATTTATATATGTAAATAGTTCGTAGGTAATCGTTTCATCAACATATATGACTTGTTTTAGATATTAGTTGCGGTATCTACAAATTTATTAAAGTTATTTTACTATTTTATTGAATTTGAAAATACGTTGTTAATAAAACTTGTAATTTTTTTAATCTTCTGATTTGTGATCAATTCAATCAATTTAGTTATATATATATATATATATATATATATATATATATATATATATATATATATATATATATATATATATATATATATATATATATATATATATATATATATATATATATATATATAGATGTTTTTTAATTCATCGTGTGTATTTTAATTTTTTATATATTTACTTAAAAAAATAAAAATTAATATTTATAAATTTTTATTCATAACTTATATCTAACTAAAAGGTGGTTTGATTCATTTCAAATCTTTATGCTTAGTAAGTTATAGCATTAATAAATCGAGTGTGGAATAATCTTATCTTTAACATCAATAATTAATTAATTAATTATTAACTGAAAAAAATTAAACATTAAAAAATAAAAAAACCAAAAACATACACGTGACCACACAACTCTTATATTAATTATTAAAAAGTGAAAAAAAATCCATAAGCCCACGTACTTTTATATTTGTGCATAATAAATTTCTAACATCTCATATTTAGCACGGGTTGTAAAGTCATAAAAATATATAATTCAATATATATTTAATTTAAAATATAACATTTAAAATTGATATCAAGAAAGTATTGCTAAAATTTATATAAATAGATGTGATTTTGATTTTCTAATATTTTATAACAAAATGGATTTTTAGTTAATTATTTCAATTAATATTTTTATATTAAAATTTTTTACTTACTTAAAATATTTTTTAATAAAATAAAATATATTATATCTATACTAAATAATATTAACATTTTAGTTATGAATTATAGGGGTGGATAAGAAAATAAAAAAAATAAAAATATGCAATAAAATAAATAAAAATAAAAGAAATAGTACTTGAGTTGCAAAATAATTAAAGTAAAAAATAAATTATGTACTTAAGTGATTTAATTAAATTAAATTTTCAGTTTATTTAAAATTTTTTTATAATAAAAATATAACATATCATTTTATACATATTGAACTCAATTATATTAGCAAGTAGGCTGTAAACGATAGATGAGCACTTGAATGAAAAAGAGAAGAATATTCAATAAAACAAATAAAATAGTGAGTTGTGAAGTACCGAGAGTTGAATATAAAATAAGTTATTAATTATTTAAATAAAATAAAATTTTAATTTATTTAAAATGTTTTATATAAAAAATATATTATATCATATTTATATTATTCAATAATTGTGTCATTTAAATTATAAATAATATAAGTGAATAAAAAATATAATAAATCAAATAAAGAAGAAAGTGTGTGTAAAATATAAAGCAATATAAGAATTAAACAAAAATTTAAAACTTAAAAAGGTTAAACAAAAATAATGAAAGAACTAAAGAAAAAAAAAATGTTGAAGGTGGGGCGGTAGTTGCACGTGGTTGGTAAATTTAAAAAACAAGAGGACAATTAGGAGACATTATAAATAAATAAATAAAATTAATTTCCAAACTTTCTACAAGTTCAAATTTTATTTATTTTGACAGAATATATTTTTATTGAAAATTTTTATGCGCTTGCATAAAATAAAATAATATATCATCATATTTTTTATATTTAATATTAAATAAACAGCACATCTTTTATTATTTTATTATAATAATTTATAATTATAATATAATTTTATGAAAATTTATTGGCAGAACAAACACACCCTAAGCGTTATCATTATGCAGGTTCCATAGCCCAATTAGTAGCTATTCAAGAATATACTTAAACCCTGTGCATCAATTAGCTAATTACATTCATTGTTAACTAATAATTAATTACATAAAATAAATATATTTAAAAAAATAATTTAGTTATTATTAATTATTTATAACATATAAATATATAAATATATTTTATAATTTATTCAAATATTATTTAACTTTAATATACTTTGAATTTTATATATGATTTATCAAATTAAAATTTCTTTTACAAAGTATATTATTATAATTACTTATTTATTAATTTTAAAATATAAATTATTATATTTTTAAAAATACATATTTATGATTTTTTTAAGTTCATAGTGAGAGAAAGGAGAGGAATGACAAATTTATAAATATGAATAAACTGGGAAATGATTTCTTATAACATATAATATTGGAAGAAGAAGAAGGAAAAAAAAAAATAGAGAAGACTTCATAATATTGGGGTGATTAAAATTTATCTTCATCAACTTTAGAAGATTGGTCACCCTTTAATTCATATAAAATTTAAAATTAACATTCATTATTAACTTAATTTTCTATTCATCAAATTACATGAATTTTTAAACAAAAATTATAATAACTTGGTATGTTAGCTCATCGCACATAATTTTTATATATAATTAATAAAATTATCAAAAATAGATCTATAATTTCAATAAATACTTAAAAATAATTTATAAATTTACGTAAAATGATAAAATAAATTATCATATTATAATATTATAATTATAATTTCATTTAAAATATTTGTAAAAAAAATCATATAAATAAATAAAAAATTAAATCAGTATTAATTCCAAGTGCACAGTTTAAGATGAAAATATCAAAATTTTCATAATTGAAGAGTATAATCAAAATTAATAATGAATGTTAATTTTAAATAAAAAAATTAGATGTGATGAGTATTAATTCCAAGTGCATAGTTTAAGATGATAATATCAAAAGTTTCATAATTGAAGAGTATAATCAAACCATCTTAAAATTAAGAAATATTTTACATTTTCCCCAAGAATATTAGTCAAGCGAGTTCTGAAGTATAGGAGCAATGAAGTTAGAAGCACACTATTAACTAAAATCAATTGTTCTTAATTTGTTTGTTTGTCAAATCCATTTATTTATATCAAGTTACTTAAAATAGGGAAAGGGCGCACACAAATTTCTTACCACGGAAATAAAGAGATATTACGTTTCTATTTACGCATGGATGAAATATGCTATAACACAAGAAAAAGATATACAAATTAAGAACGTATCTATTACATTGAAGAGATAATTAGGTATAATGTATTACATGTGATCGCATAGGTAATAACTAGTATATTATTTATAAATAATTTTTTTAATAAATCTTTGTTAATCAGCTAAATAAAACACAATTCTTCCAATATTTTCGAATTAACTAAATAAAAATCAAAATCAATCAGCCAATTAAACATGCTGTTTAGTAAACAGTCTGCTTAACTTATTAACCCAATAAATCACCCGAATCAATTAAAAGACGATAAAACAGCCCCTCTCAATGCAGATGTTTCAAACAATCAACTGCATCAATACTCCATGGAAGGATTTTGCTTTGCTACAATACATCTTGAGTTTTTATTGAGTAAAATCACAATACTTCACATTTTTTATAAAAAACGAACGTGTACAAATTTTACATGCAATAAATACATAAAAAAAATTAAAATTCCATCATTTAATGCTACAACAAATTTTTTTTTTTTTTCTATGAAAGCTCTAACATTTAATATAAAAGTTTCAATTTTTTGTAAAAATTTACAAGAATATGTATTGCTCCGACTTTTTTTCAAGAGCATACCAAACCATAACCCATTATAAATATGTCGGTGAAAAAAATTATTTTACAAAAGATGAGACGATTTTTTTTTCCAAAACTCGTTTTTTATTGATAGAATATGCCACTTTAATATTATTTAACCATGAATATATCTTCGACGGAAACCTACAATAAGATTTGAGAGAGAGAGAGAGAGATCACACTTCCATACGAGAACATGTACCGAGACCCTTTTTGGTTGGCTTGGGAGCCGGGGTGCTAGATAGAGCGCATTTACAACAAACAAACTTCAGATATCTCAGTGGACATGGGCAGCAGATAATTAAGCACAATATACATCAGCCATTTGGCTGTGCATATTGTCTCCACGTATTTCGAGCTTCCATACTGCATTCACCAGCTGCTAGACAATGATGCCAAAAAACAGAAAAAATTAGCCACAAATCAAGTGAATGCAGCACTAACCTTCAGTAATGATGGATGAACCACAGAAATATGGGTAATTCTGCTTACCAACAGATCGCCAATTACTGGATTTTATAATGACAGACAGCATTAAAATCACAATTTGCTTGAGGGTATGTATGTCATGCAGCCTTCAAATGCACAATCTCTTTCTCTCCTTCGCTTTAGAAGAGGTACCAAGGACCAGGACCATACTCGAGTGCGCATAGATCTTCCCACATCAACTAAAAAATGAAATGGCTAACCTTGCAAATATGTTGAACAGCCACCACACGTCTATTCATTCTTCAAAAGAGAATAAGACCTTTGGCAGCCAGGATCTGGTTTCAAAACTCAATAAAGAGCCCAACTCGTCCCTAACCAATATAGGTAGCAATCCATCGAAGCAAATACCAAAAGCTTTGGTGAAATATTCTATATAGAAAACTGAAAATACACCTGCAATTCATAATATTGCCAATCAATTTAAACCAAATTGTCTTGCCACGTCTCAGAACGCAAAAAGAAACTTGTCATCAAATAACACGGGGGAAGGTGGTTTACTTTCACACGCTTAAAAGTTACAGGGAACCATGAATACACAAGAACAAGATTGCTGTGTGCCACATTTGACATCTATGTACAGCATAGGAGCCAAAGCCTGAGAAGTCTGTATTTTTTACCAACAAAATATTTGTAGTCGCTTTTGGAAATTGACCTTAAGGAGGAGCTATGCAATAACTAATCTTGCAGCAAATGCAGTCTCCATGGATGATACTGGAATATTCATTGACCAAAAACATAGGATAAAGATGTAGCAAACCAACACGCATTTGTGACTTCATATAGAGGAACCACCTTGATCAGATTCGCAGCTGGAAGAACAAAATACAAAAATTGGTCAGCAATAAGTCTAACGTATATGGATGATAATACCCACAGCAGGCCTGCAGCAGAAAAAATCAAGTCTGAAATATGAACCAGAAAATTACCTTTTTGGTCATTTATTTGGCAGAAGATATGCGCTGCAGAGATGAAATCCAGCTGCTTGAAGGACCAACTTTACTCCCTTGCTCCTGTCCACGGTTAGCAGCCTCAGTGGACAAGGACAGGCTTTAAGGAGCTCCTTTTTAAGTTACCAGCATGTGAGTATGAAGTAGAGGGCATGTTTGCTTCCTCAAAAACCTACAAAAGCGAACGTCTAAGCATACATCTGTTTCATAAATTGAAAATTAAGCATTTGCAACCACCAAAATATGACTCCAACTTGGAATCCACTTATATGGAACATGACTTACATTCTTATCAAGAGGTTCATCAGAAATAAGATTTTTGCCAGCAGGTGATTTAAACTGCATTTTTACACCATACCCAGCTGCATTGCTCGATCTAACACGTTCTGAGACATCTGCAGAAACAACTGGCATTCAGGAAATTATGAACAAGCACATGCTTGAGTAATTTTTTTGTATTTAACATGCATGAAAAGTGAAATACTATGTACATTTTTCTAGAGGAGCTAAGTCAAATTAATGATAAAATTGTATCACAGAATACAGACACCATATCCAGAATGAATTTAGTTTGAAACTCATTTGAACATGTCCTCATAAGTAACAATTGCATAGGGCCGAATGAGTTGAAAATGCAAAAAGTAGATGAATAAGATCTGACCTTGATGGTTGTCAACATCCAATGCCACTGCACGGCTGTTACTCGCTCCTGGAATCTGCTGTGATATGTTGAAATTCAGTACTCTTAGAATTCAAATTGCAATTTCTTGTAACAAGCCACACATCAACCCCCCCCCCCCCAAAAAAAAAAAAAAAGAAAAAAAATTTGGAAAGCATAAATAAATAAGAAGAAACGCCCACATATGAAGTATACTTACAGATATGCGTGGCTGAACTCTATTCTTTTGAGCCTGCTGGTATTTTAAGATGGTCCAATCAAACACATAATCAAATTCATAACCTGCATTAATAACAACAAATGAATCATACTATGTCTTACACCAAAAAGGAAAGAGGGTAAAGGATAGATAGTGGGGCTGTCATACAAATTTCAGCCAAATGTATATTATTCAAAGACTTATTAGAATAATTAATCACCTTCTCGAGCAACTAAGTCACGAAATAGGCGCTTCAAGAATCCATAATCAGGTCGCTGATCAAATGTCAGAGAGTGGCAGTAATGGAAGTATGAAGCAAACTCCACAGGATGAGATTTGCATAGAACCTTAGGAAAATAAAAAATGAAATTAGTATCTAAACTGAAAACCATTCATAAAACAGATAAATGGCTAGATACTCACCTCAATAGGTGTTGATACTTTCTTCTCACATATCTTATCATACTTTTGTTTCTTTGTTGCAGCCTTCAGACCTTGCCAAGGAAGGCTGTAAAAAAATTGAAAAAAAAAAATATATTAAACATAGAAAATTTCTTTATATAATTGAGAGAGGGGAGAAGAGGGAAGTTGCCTATCATGTGATAGCAAAAACTACCACTAGTAATCTGGTCCTGTTAGTAAACATGTATAATAAAAGCAGATTAAGCAGACAGCTTACCTTCCTCTCAGGAATAGAGAAGCACATATCCTAATGATTCCAAATCATCCCTCCGGCTTTGCTCTACAGAAAATGTAAAATGAGGAAATAAGTTTTTTTTTTCCTTTTTTTGGGAGTAGATGTCAAATAACTTCTAGCTGACTTACCAATTCCAAGATGAGTATTGCAACTTGCATAACGCGCAGTCCCTGTTAAGTTTTTGTTCTCCCTGTGTAATATAATTGTTAGCGTGGTAAAAACTATTGATACAAAGTTATTTTGCATTATTTCCAGTGGATAAAAAGAGAAGGAAAGATAGGGACAAAAAAAATCGTTTTGAAAAAAATACATTAAAAAATCACATCCATGAAATTTGATCAAATATAATTGCTTAGATATGGAAAAAGTTTCCAAACCAAGAAGGGGGGGGGGGGGGAAGGGGAATTTTAACCACTTGAGTTGAGAAGTACCTGTAAGGAATGTGGCGATTGGTCATCAAGTCCCGATATCTTTTTGCAAGCCCAAAATCAATTATGTATACCTTACAAGTAAACATAACCACAAAAATATAGTACCATGATACCAACAAATAAAGGATGGGAAGGAACAACACCAATAAAATCTAATTAATAAGATTAATAACAAGAATTACCTGGTTAGCCTTCCGACCAAGTCCCATGAGAAAATTATCAGGTTTTATATCTCTATGCAAATATCCCTTAGAATGCACATATTCTATTCTGGTGATCTAAAGAAACCATTATCAAAAAGGAGAGTTAGCGTCAAAGGATATAAGAAAATGCGGTGGCATGTTGCCTCTAACAGAAGTGTCAAGTGAAGAACACTTGTCACAACCTGTACTTTGAAGTGAAGTGTCTGTATTTCATTTCCAAGAATTATAAAGTCATGCTCATAGCTTACCATTTGATCAGCCAACATTAGTACTGTCTTCAAAGAAAACTTTCTTCCACAATAGACAAAGAGATCCTCAAGACTGGGTCCCAGCAAATCAAGAACAAGCGCATTGTCCTCCCCATCTATGCCAGACCATTTTATGCTTGGAATACCACCTACGTCACAAAATTTAGATGTGCAATCAAACCCAAATTCCAATAGTTACAAATTGTACGAGATCATATACCAATTCTCTCACTCACAGAGATGTACACAGACAAAGAGAGTAAATGTTTTAACATTGCAAAACGCATACTTCCTCCTTGAAGGATATTGTACAATTTAGCCTCATAAAGCAACTGTGGATGCTTTGTTTTACTGTTTTCCTGCAACAGGCAAAATCCGGAAGAGTAAGTATTTTCAAGTCCAAAAGCTACGTAATCTATAATATCTATGATTTTGTTTTACACAAACAAGATCAATAATACACACTAAATCGCATATGCATGCATATTCGGATACGCAGACCCCGAACTTCAATTCATAAGATTACAAACACACCAATATTCTTAAGCCCCATATAAATACAGCAATTATCGGAGACTTACGATCTTCACAGCAACGATCTCGAAGGTGTCGATATGAGTTGCTGCAACAGGGAAAAAATTGACGAATGAATTAAAAAAATAAAAAAAGTAACCCATATATAAGAATTCTAATATCATTTTCAGCAGAGAAAGGAATCTGACCGAGGTAGATTTCACCGAAAGATCCGCTTCCGATCTTGCGGCCGAGCTTGTACTTGCCGGCAACGATGCGTTCCATGTTCAATATTAAATCGAATAGGTACTCTATCTGCACATGGAACCAAGAAAATTGATTTCTTCAGGCTTCGATCTGAAGAAGAAATTAAAAGGGTCTATTTATTCGCGTGACTGCTGGCTTTGCATACATGTCTATTCCAGCAACGAGGGATGGAGGCCACACACGGAGAAAGGCGGCGTAGAAGGGCAAGATGGACAATATGTACCAAGGAGGCGGGGGCAACTTTGTAACCACGCCGAGTAAGTGCGCTCGTTTGTTGACTTTTTATTTCCCACCCCCCCCCCATTATTTCCAATTTTTTCAATGAAGTAAATAAAATTGGAGGATACAGGGCCTTCTAGGATCCAATTCTGTACCTCGAGGCCGAGAGCGGAAACGGGCCGTGCAAAATATCTTGCAAAGGTCCGAATGTCAGCCTACTTAAGACCCAAAATAAAAAGGCCACACTAATCATTTTCGATATTTTAAAGAGTAAGGAGTGAATTTTCTATGAATTCCTTGTTTTGTTTCGCAGGAAATCGGCAAACGTCGGAGACAGGAGCTCTCTGGGTCCCATTTATTTACGTTTCTGCTCTCCTTTCCGTTAAACGCTAGTGTGAAATGTGACTGTTTGGCTGACGTCAAGTCTAAGGCTTGGTTTGGTTACACAGGAGAGAAGGAAAAAAAAAATGAAAGGAGAAAGTAAAAAAGGATAGAAGATATTTTTCTTATTGTATTGGTTAGAGAGAAAATAGGAAAAAAAATAGAAAAAATATTTTCTTTTGAATTGTGTTTGGTTAGAGAGAAAAATAGAAGAAAAATTGTTTAATTTTGTTTGGATGAAAATAAAATTAGAAAAAAATTATTAAAATAAAATGATCATAATACCCTCATTACATAAAATAAAAAATTATACTATCAATACATCAAATTCATTCATTGAATAAAATGAGTTTGTACTAATTCATTTGTATTAAAATAACTTAATATTTTTAAATAAAATGTTTAATGAAATTTCGTTATGAAATGTGATATATCTTTATCGTTAATATATTACTTTACATCTTATTCACGATAAAATCCCAAGGCAGCTTTCCTCTGCTGCATGCTCTTTACATTCTCAAATCTTTGAAATTGTCAAATTACAAAATATTGATTGTTACAATTTATTTGAGTTATCATTGTAAGCAAATTTAAATATTCATTTTATTTAAAATATTATTCAAGAGTTAAAAAATATACTAACAATAGATTGGTTTAGTAATAGTGGATTAAGTCCTAAAATATTTTAGATCTAGTAAAGAGTTTTGAATTTAATTTTTTGAGATGCTATTATGTGGAGGAAATTTATTCTTTATGATTGTAATTCCAAATAAAAATTAGTTTTCTAGTAAAAGATATGGAGATATGTTGGGTGCATAAAAAAAAATTGGAACTTGTAGGTAAGTTGCATAGTTCATAAAATCTTTTATTTTGATTTCAAGACCCACCATAGAAAGATTTATATAATTTTTAATTCGCTAAAATCTAGAAAGTACAATTGACATTTGCACCCTTTAGTATATATTTGAGAGATATTTTCAACTTTACAAAATTAATTTTAGACTATAAATTTGATCATGGACTTCGAAGTAATGTGTTTAGTTGCTTATTTGAAAATAATCTAAAATATTTTTTTTCCTCTCAAATTAAATAATGTGGCTAATTAAATTCATAAATTGATGAATAAATTTAATTAATTTTAATTTAATAATTTTTAACATTTTCATATTATACTAAATTTAAAAAAATTATAGTACAAAAATAGGAAAGTTTTTCAAGAAATCATAAATATAATTTGAGAGTTTGTGATCGAAATGAAATAAGGTTCAATGAATTTGATAACATACTTTCATCTGTGACCTTGTTACGCTATTAAAAATTAGGTTTTTCATGTCTCAAATGTGAAGAGCAAATTCAATGCACGTCTTTGTTACATATGACAAATCCAAATTTTGCTCAAATTTTATTTTTCAACCGTAAATTTTCATGATTTAAATTGAAAATAAAGCAATTTTAGATTGCGAAATGGCAGAAAATCCACCCTATTACCTATTATTACAAAAAAAGGTAAAATTGTTTATTAAGTTTAAATGTATGGAAAAAAGCATTTGATAAAAATCTAATATCAATTTATGCGTATAAAAAAGGCTTTTTATATATAAAAAAACATCTTGCCAGATTCCAAATTGGATTAGGCCAGGTTCTGAGTTAACTGGCCTAATTTGTCTGGACAAACCAGTGGCAGAACGAGACTCGATTCCAAATTTAAAGCTAACGATGTAGAGATCACAGGATCTAACTACTAGAAAGGACAAAACCTAATGCCCTAATGCTGCTTTCGACCTCTAATTGAGCTCCTTCCTCCATATTGGTGAGTGATAGTATTGTTTAAGGCCATTCCTACATTGGTAGCAACTCACAACAACAGTGTTGCAACCAACGTCAAAGAGAGATAAGAGGAGAATGGTTGGAGAGAGAAGGAAATAAAGATAGATACGACATTCTCATTTTGCACAACATTCATCTGGTAAAAGAAGAAAAAGAAGTAGAGAAACACTTACCAGTAACTTGCAAAAGCTAAAGTAGAAGCAACAAGGCTTCAGATGCAGAAACTGTAATAAAAAATGTAGTAATCTTACATTGATTGGAGAGAAAAGAGAAACAAAAGAGATAGTTCCAAGCATAAGGTAGTAATGGAAAAAAAATTAAACATAGTGCAAACTTCTCTTTGGTTTTCTCCCCACTCGAGAGAAACAAAAATGGGTGGGATCCATAGTTTGCCATTTGCTGCATTTTCTTTTCTCTTTATTTTTCTCCTACAATCAAACATAAGAAATTATCGTTTTCTTTGCCAATTTCTTCTCCCACTTTTCCTTTTCTCTTGTTTTCTTTGCAATCAAACAAAGGGTAAATCTTGGTTTTGTTATAGAAATTTTTGAGAGTGCAAAATTACCATAAGATAATTGGTGCTGTGTTTGATCTAATATATAAATTAATTTATAATTTATTAATTAAATTATAGGTGAATTTTTACATATATTAAGTGTATCATTTTTATTCAATAAAATAAATTTTTATTCAATAAGTTTTATAAGATAATTTCTAACTTATAAATTAATATCTTTTCAATATTTTTTCAAATTTGTTTTGAATCTTTTAACTCAATGATAATTTATATTCTAATTATGTAAATAAATATTTAATATATTTTTGTTAAATTAATATAAATAAATAATTATGTGATGTTATAAAATTAAACTAATTAAATTTTAAGTTATTATATTATTATTTTAAATAATAAAATGAAAAATATATATGGAATATCATAAATATAATGAATTAAATTTTAGATAATTATATTTTTATTTTAAATATTTTATTCCATTAATATAACATGATTTTAAAAATAAATATAAATTAATTTAATTTATATATTTATTTATATTAACACATCTTTTTATATTATTTTATATTTTTTGATTAATTTTTTATCGAATACTTCTAATATATTTAATTAACTTATCAATTACCAATTAAATTACTAATTAAATTATCAATTACTTACACCAATAAGAGCTTATTCTTTCAAATAAGCTTGATAATATCTAAAATATTCTATCAACGCAATATTAGTCTGCTTAATATGACTTATATATCTAGTTGGCACTTGGCCAACCAACCCAATCCATGATCGACCTATCTTGCCTTGATGATAGCAGCTTTCAAGCCCAATTATATGACCAATCGGTTTATTCAACATCTGCTTGAGAGTGTGCTTGGGCAAGGGCTTTATCAAGAACGGATTCCCTGGAAGAACAGCAGGGGCTGGTTGCTCCGTTATATGCATGCTTCCTTGGAAGATCAAGGAAAAGAGATGACTACTATCCATATCAAATTACTAGGTAAATCCATAAGATGAGCTATGCTAACCTTCTCTTAAAAATCCAAATTATGTGGAAACCGAGTGGGGAAGTTGAAGCCCAAAGTGAATTGGCGATAAGGAATGCCTTTTGTCTTATGCCTGATGGTCTTTAGAGTGTCACATCGTGGAAAATCCAGATGTATTACACCCTTCTATATACATATACACACCTCCAAGGGTACACACTCTATAAGGGAATCTTCACTCTTACTCTCACTCACATTTTATATTACTTTTTCTTACAAGATATTGATTGAAGTATGGAATGTCGGAATGGCTATTGAGAACTCTCCATCCACTGCCCTCCTCTGATGCAGTATGTTTATGTCTTACAGTTCACCTTAAAAATTGGAATATGTCCCAGACCAAATCGGGAGAAATCAAAATTAATGCACCAAACACTTTTACAAGTTAGTTTATAATTCATTAATTGATAATATAGATTATTTGTTGTGCCAAACACGCACACACACATGAAAAACTGAATCTTTTGCCCTGCCCAAACTTGCATCCCCGCAGCCATCATTTGCTGCCATTCCCAGCGGTTGAAAGAGTCTGCGAAGGAATGAAATTCTAAACACGTGGAAAAGGCTTGGTTTTTCTACGGGAGTAGGGGCAGAATGTTGCTGGCCCAGGAAAAGGAATTATGGAGGTGGGCGCTAAAGAACCAGCATGGATGTTGGTGCTGGAGGAGTAACTGGAGTTCTGTTTGTAATTGGCTTGTGGTTGTTATTTTCTCTCTAATCTGATTTACTCGTCAATTAAGATATTACCAAAACATTATGAACCGCTTTTATCTTGCAAGTCACTATTAGACAGAGCGTTGGTGTCTAATTAGATATTATACGGAGTTTGAGCAACAGTTTTACCTCAGTGTTTCTGCAAGGATTAATTTTGGTGCAGGGAGTGATGTACCAATCAGGGATGTGTTTGAGGCGTGGATGCCATTGGACGTGAAGCAATGGAGAGTGAGTGAGAAAAAGAGTTCTCTGTATTTTTGTTAGAAAATTAGGGAGGAGACCTTGCAGGAGAAATGGAGAAACGGCACCAATAATCATTTAAAGAAATTTGAATATCGGGTGTAATTTATCATTTATAATTAGGCTTGGTGGGTTATTGCAAAAATTAATAATTGTGGGCGTTAAACGTAACTGACTCAAAATTGAAGTGAGTAATTTATATTTTTTTTCTTATTTTTATGATATTCTCTTAAAACTCCAGCTTTTGAAAGTTTCTTTCTTGCTTAAGTCCTGCGGGTAAATAAGCATATGCGATTCTCTATATTTTCTATCAATTGATGAGTAACAATATATTCAGACTCTCGGAGTAATAACCCATTAGGTGTTGGATGATGGAGACGAGACTTGAGAGCGTGGGAATTTGTTGAATATGGCATTGCTTGATAGATGACTCAACAAAGAACATTAATTAAAATAATTGAATCCCATCACACAAACGCTTCAGTGAACAGCATTGAAATGTTTATTAGACATCCTAGAATTGTTGTTTGAAACACTCCGCAGGCAATTGTCCATTGAATCTTTTGAAGTCTCCACAGTAGTTATAGATCATGAAATTCTTCCTCACCCAATTCAACAGTCCCACCTGAGCATAACTAAGTTGGTGGTATTTGGGAGAAGTCCACCAATTTGCAGGGACATTGGAGGCACACTGGTCGACGCTAACCGGTCCATTCCACTTGCAAGCCCTTGCTCTAAAATGACGAAATCTGGCTATGAATGGTGCGCCACTCCAGTCAATCTTAACAAGCCCGCCTCTGGTGGCCCAGTTATCTGCATTCCATAGGCTGGTATAAACTCTCATTCCTTGCTTGTTAGGATAAGCAATCCCTTCATCTTCGTAGTTTCGGAATACACGAATGGGCAGACCATCAACATACCACCTGAGGAGATACAGTCACAGATTATATATGATACCTCAAATTCTTTCATATAGTTAGTTATAACTGAGGAGGAAGTGTAGCATTTTCATAAACTAACACAATTTCAGCGGGATTCCAGTGGATGGTATAATTGTGGTAATCAGCGGTTGGGTCAAACCAGAGATAGAATTGCTGCTCCCTGTTTCCTACTCCATCTGTATATATGTTTGTATGGACAATGTATGGCTCCCCGGAAACATTTCCTAAGAACTCGAAATCTATCTCATTATGCCGGCTTCCCGTAGATGATAGCTGCACACATTTTAAAGAAATAGACCATATTTTGTTCAAAGAAAATAGCATACAACAACGTAGATTTGTTTTGTAAGTGGCATGAAAGGACAACTCACATAGTATGCTGTAACTGTTCCCGCAGAGTTGCCAGCTACCAGCTTGATCAGCATCTCTATACTTCCAAATAGAAAAGCTCTCTTTGACAGGGCAGCAGATCCTGATGTTTGGTCGAGCACAAGTTGAAGGTCACCTCCGTTCCCCTGAATTGCTGCATGTTGAAGGCCCCAGCTAATGTACATGCTCTTTGAGAAATTTGCATCCACATGCTGCAATTGGAATGCAACTGCCAATGCCAACACCAACATACCAACTGGCATCGTATCAAATCTTGCCATGTTGTTCAGCAATCAATAGAATTGGAAAACTCGAATGCTTTAATCAAAGGATTGTGGTGTCTTTATATACAAGTCAGGCCTTGTATGGGGAAAGGTGAAATTACTCTGCTTGATAATATTTGAAATTGTTTTCTGAATTCCGAGCATATTGACGTATTCATAGGATTTGACGTTGTGAAATAATTGTAGGGGAGTGGAGAGCCTGTAGAATTTATGTTGGGTTTCATAAATAAGTTTGGCTCCTCGTACGGTACAAGTCGTTTTCCATTTTTGGTTTGAAAAGAAACATTATATTGCAAAACAAGTAATTAATTGAAATTTAAACAAGGAGAGATTAAGTTGATGCTTAGAATGAAGGCGGAATTAGCTGGAACGCGGCTAGTATTGATGAGCTAAGCTCATTTGTTCTGGAGACGTGCGTGCATGTATGCCCGACTCAGAACAATGTAAAGCGTATTTAGTCATCTATCTTTTCAACTTGGTAAATAATTTTATCATGTCCATTGTACTTGTTTATTAGCTAAGTTAGAACATTAATGGTTAATGTGCGAACAAAAGGAAAAGAAGCCATACATTTTTTATATTAGAAACTAATGTTGATCCTATAGAATAAGTTATTAAATAGTCAATTTCCATCGTATAACGAAAATAATATAATAGGTAATTCATTATTCATTTTTTTTATATTTCTATCTCTCACACTTTTTATATATTTCAATATTATTTTTTATTCCTAAATAATCAAATAATACCAAATTCTATTATTTTTTATTAAAAATTTAATAATTATATGTTTATAATAAAGTTAAAAATAATATATATTTGCATTCTTTATTAAAAATCATTTAATATAAAAAATTGAAAAATTAAAGTTCTTGTGCTTTCACTATGAATTTTTTTCTAATTATAATTTTCATAATAAAACTTAAATTAACCATTTTATTATTATTAATCATAGGAAAAATTACACTCATATTTCTTAAATTTTAACTTAATTATACTTAGATTCCTTCAATTTTTAAAAAATTACACTCACTTCCTTTATTTATTAAAAACAAGGGAGTTCGATTTATATTTAAAATATAGAACAGAGAGGAAGTGAGTGACAGTGTATATAAAAAGGAATGTTAATATGTATTTGTAGCAATACGAGAGATGTGAATGTAATTACATTAAACTTCAGGTGAGTATAATTTACCCATAATCATATTATATATTTTTGTTATATCAAATATTTAATAAAATATTTATTATTTTTATGATATAGAATGCTATTGTCATTAATTTCTTCTTCTATATTTCATTTTTACATTATTTTAGTGTATCAAATGTAAAAATAGAATAGAATGTATATTTTATCACTGTCAATGCAGTCTACATAAGATAATATTGTAATATTTTCAAAAAAATTATTAATTGAACAAAATATAGAATATAAAAATTACATTCGTAGGAATAGCATAGTTCCCAACAATATTATTACTTTTAAGAATATATCATTTTGCAAACTAAACACTATCTCCAATCAAGTTTTTTTTTCTTAAAAAAAAAAAAAGACAAAAGACGCGATAATTTGTGATCGGTCGCTTAGCAAGCAAATGCCGTACGTTTTGAGAGACCATCTTGCTGGCTGAAAATCTATAATCATTAATTTCGTTTTTGTATCCATAAAAGCTAGATATATATTTCAGCATAAATAGTCTAATTGTATTTACGTTAAGGACATACCCAATATAATTTTTTTAATAAAATAAGAATGATAATTCATTTAATATGTGCATATAAAATGTTGGGTTAAAAATCCAAAAATAAAAATTTTAAAATAATATTAAATATCATTTTATTGCTAAAATACCAACTATTAATATTACATCTTTTCTTAATGTTACTGATGTGAATATGATTACATCACAAGGCATGAAATATTAATTCTCTGATAAGGAATAACGTAAAGAAAAATAAAAATTTATAAATAGAAGATTTTTTATTTTTTATGCACAATGAGAGCTTTCATTCAAAAAATCCTCATCCCTTGTTTCAAGAGTAAATCTCCACCCTTTTGTTATACCTTTTGATGTTAGGATTAGTCAATTACTAATTAGGTCCATGTTTAACAATTTTAGCGCAAAGCTAAAATAAATTTTTATGCTTGAAATAATTAAAAATACTGGGAGCTCAACTACATTGCTAAATGAATTATAGATGAGAAAAATTATGATTAAATTATTGTGACCAGATAATTTTCCCATAGGATGACTTGATTATGTAGAAATTTGTGGTGATAAATTTTTATAATTATGCATAATCTCATGGTATTGGCAGTGGCGGGGTTTGACTAAAATTTTTGGGGGGAAAATTAAAAACATTTTTAATATATAAAAAATTTATAATGTTATATAATTTTTAATATTTTATTTATTGCTAAAGATTTTGTAGATAATTTTATAATTAATCATTACTAAAAAAATTAAAAAAGTGAATAAAATATTGAATTAGAAGATATTAGAAATGACCTCAATTCAAAATAAATCTCTTTATTCTTTTAAGGACTTGAAGTTATCAATGACGGAATCAACTAGAATTTTTAGCTATTTCTTATTAAATATAAATTATCAATGATAAAAAATAAATGTTCACCCAAGTTATTCTTCCCTGTGTCACTAATTTTTCTTTTAAAAAATTTATTAATTGTCTTATTCTTAATCATCTAAAAATTAACTAGTTGAATATAAATCAAATTAACTCATATAAACATTAAAATAAGAAATAACAATTAATATAATAAATTCATACAAATGAAATATTAAGAATGACACTGAGATAATTAAGCATTGAAAAAAATTAAAAAAAATTGATACTAAGACATACACAAAGTCTAAAAATGAGTTGAAAGAAAAAATGAAAATATTCAATATAATAGTTCAAATATTGAACAATTTTAAAAAATTTAAATCATGCTTTGAAAGAGTTGAGATATGTTGCTTTACATTTATTTTCATTGAAATTGGAGTTATTTACTATTATCTTGTCTTTATACAAGAAATTTAAGGAAATTATAAATGTCTTAAATTTAACTTCTCAAAAAAGTTAACTTAAGTGAAGAGGCCAGCATGTATATTATTTTTCAATTAATCAATTTAAATAGGGTAGCAAAAATTCTTTATACAAGAAATTTAAGGAAATTATAAATGTCTTAAATTTAACTTCTCAAAGAAGTTAACTTAAGGTGAAGAGGCCATCATGTATATTATTTTTCAATTAATCAATTTAAATAGAGTAGCAAAATTATTTATCTATGTTTTAAATTTAACTTCTTAAAGAAGTTAGCTTAAGCTAGTATGCATATTATCTTTAAATTAATCAATTTAAGCAGAGTAGTAAAACTATTTATTTATATTTTATTTAATATTATATTTATTTTTTTTAATTTTGGTGTTTTAAATAAGTCTTTAAAATAATGTTTTGACCTTCAATATTGTAAAATTACTATATATTCTCTAAACTATGTCATTTTGAACTAACAAAGTTATATATTTTAAACTTCATAAATTCTAAATACATAAGGAGTGAAAATATTTTGGAGAGGCCAATTAACATATATAAAAAAAAAATTTACACACAATTACGCTATATTATTATAAAATTGTAAAAAATTGGCCTTCCAACCTATACTACGCTCCACCTTCGGATATAGGATTTGTGGGATAAGAAATTTAGAAGAGTCCAATTATCCTATTTCACATTTTGTACTTACTGCCGCCCTAAATCCCATGTTGTTCTTCATTTTTTCCTCCATTAACTTTCTCACACTCTCTCCACTCATTTCTCACTTATTTAGTCAATTCACTACGACCAATCCAATGCTAAATCTGCCTTAACTTCAATCTAATAAGTAGCATTCTATTTAAACAATTGCTTATTTTTATGAGATTTCTTATACTTTTTACTATTATAGAGTTATAAAAGAAATTTGGTTGGATTAGTTGTTTTTAGTTTAGGTGTTGTTATTTTTATGATGAATTTGGAGTTGTTGTTTTTATCATAAGTTCATTATGAATATTGATGGTTCAATTAAGACATTGAGTTTTAAGTGAGATTGGAAATGAAAGGAATCAAATGAATAGTAATTTTTGCAAAAAAAAAATATAGGTTTATATAGATAAATTGACTTACCAATCCATTCATCAAGTTTGGCAATTTTTTTATATGGTTTGAATCAATTGATAAATTAATTCAATTAGAATTCATTGAGAAAACTGATTTAATGGACTTCAGGTACTCTCTATATAATCTGAATCAAATTTTTCTAATATTTTAGCCATAAGGACACTTTAGTAATTAATGAAATAATTAATTTTTAACTAATATTCTTTAAATTGTTGGTAACATTTTACTGGTTCAGAACATATAATCAGTAATCACATGCCCATTGTGGGCAAGCAATAATATCTCGGATGTGATTAGCAAGAACTTGAGAATTATGATTGCTTAACCAATGGTAAAGTACCATCAGCCGTCATATATACGTTAGGAGGGCTGTTGAGTAGTTGAGGAGTGGCTAAGGGTTATCTCTCCATCCCACTAAATTTAACTGCCAGTTTATACTTTTTTATTCGAAATCGATCGGTTAAAACACTTTGATCACCTTAAAACAATTAATTCAGTTGTGATCAATTTGAAAATGGTTTGGTAAGAATTGAAAACTTGTAAATGTCTTCATGCTTTGATAAGTTTTTGATATACATGCTCTGAACAATTTTCTTTTTCCTTAACAAAAATAAGAAGAACCGTGCTTAATAACTCAATCCCCTTGAACCAGGTTTTCCTCCAATTCATTATCATAATTTGGCTAAATACACGTAATCCACTTATATTATACCTCACATGCAAAATACCACATGATAGTTTAAAAGGTGTAAACATTTAAGCTGTATCTATTGTGCTAAAAATCTCTTCCCGTTATCTCTCCTTCTAAATTTTAATGATAGAAGAGGATTTTTATAATTTTTATTTTAGAATGCTCCACTGTATAAAAACTAAGCTATTCAAAATCATTTTTCTATTTAAAATTAATTTTAAAATAAAAATTAGAAATAATAATTTTACTTTCAAAATTAATATTTAAATATTATCAAATATAAAATATAAATTTATAATCAATTTGCAAAACAAATTATTCATAATAAACTATAATCAAAATAAAATTTTCCCACCATGAATCTCTTTGACATGTCTTATGTTTGATTCCCACTACCAAAAATTTTAAGGGGTTAAGTGATATGTAAGTATCATTATAACTCTCCAAGAGACCGGTGACATATCTTGATCTTGGAGTGAAGCAACCTATACTAATTTTAAATTTTTAGTTATCAAAAAAATATTTTTCCCACCATGATATGAAACAACTTTAAAAAAAATTCATTATTTGCATTTTAATCAATTTTCCTTTTTAAGTTAATAACTTTTTATAAAGTTATTTCCTTAATAGAGTATATAACTTAAAATTATAATTAAAATTTCATAGCGAGATGATTTCCTCTAATAATTTTTTTGCGTATATATATACAAGTATTTTGGAAATGACTTATTTTGTTATGATTTATTTAAATAAACTATACTAGTTACTATGTCTAATAAATTTGTGATAAGGAAGAATTTTTGTAAAATTTATTATATTTTTAATAATTTATTCATGAATTCATCTTATTTGAATATAATTTATATATTATTTTTTAATTTTGAAGATTTTGTGGGCAGTTTTAGGAAATAAGAAAATAAAATTTCAGTTGTTATTCCAAGTTATATATATTATTACAAAAACAATTTTATGAAAAAAAATTACCCATAAAATAGAAAAGTGCTAAAAATGCAATGTAATAGAATATTTTTTAAAGTTGTTTTGTGTAATGGGAAAAATTAATTTTGAATATAATTGACTATGATTAATTATTTTGAAAAAATATTATAAATGCATATTTAATATTAGCTAACATCTTAAAATTAACTTTGAAACTCAAAATTATTATTTTTAATTTAAATTAAAATCAATTTTAGAAACAAAAATAATTTTAACAAGTTAATTTTTGTGCAACTAAGTATATTAATAAAAGTAATGTGAATGATAAGGCTAAAAATTATGAATAATTATTTTGAAAGGTGATTATGTTACATAAATAACTGTTCATAATTTTTATAAGATTAAAATATTTAAATAAGAATAATATGGCAAAAAATTATTCATAATTAATTTGAAAAGATCATAAATTAATATTTTATAGTATTTAAATATTAATTTTGAAAGAAAAAATTAATAATTTTCAATTTTCAATTTAAAATCTATTTTTTCATAAAACTAATTTTTAAATGTTAATTTTTACGTAACCAAACACAACAGAAAGAATAACATCACAAAAGTCATCTACCATTAAAGATTTTGAAGGAGAGATAATGCAGGGATTTTTATGCATAGTATGTACTAGGGGATTATGTATATTTTAACCATTATTTTATACATTAATGATAGAGTTTCATCACAAGATCCCTTATATATTAACCAAACCTTTCATCGATTTAACACACTTCACTATTATAGTTTTACAAATATATATCAAATATTTGGTGGATTACATATTAATTTTTAATCAATGTCTAGTTGAATGTTGTTATATATTTGTTATGATCTTGGTTATATAACCAATATAAAAAATTAAAATAATGTCATTTCTTCTATCTATGAAATTGTCATCATTTCTTCATGAAAAATAAAATGCGGTAAGATAAGATGTTGATTTTTATCAAATAACTATTACTAAAAATCAATATTAAACGTTAGTAGTTTTAAAAATCTAATGTAGCATTTCATTCTCTAACAAAACCTCTTATTTCCCTTTGTATACTCCTTCCGTTCTATACAACTTTTCAAAATAGTTTTTATTACACTACTCCCAATTTCAAATATACAAAAAAAAAAATTCACTTTATAATACTCTAATTTCAAAATGCATACAAAACACTCCAAATGAAACATAAGCCAATATTTCATATTATACTGTACAATCCCATATTCTTAGATCCAATACAAAATAGTTCAATTAAAATAGAAATCACATTTTTCCATTATATTAATCCCATACAATTAGGACATTGGATTAAATAGTACCTTGTAAGAAGAAGATTACCTTGCAAGAAGAAGATTATACTACTAAATGTTAGCATATGGCCAAACCATATTTCAAGTTGCAAGGAAAAATAAGCAAGGGTTTATTAGTGAAAGTTAAATTATATTTGAAATATAAGACAACATTTGACTTAAAATAAACTAAATTTAAATGAATATTTTTCTTTTTCTTCTCAGCCCACCTTTTATATTTGAAGCAATTTACTCTATTGTATCCATACTTCTTGCAAAATTGACAATTACCCTTGAATTAAGCCTTTTTGGGCTTAAAGTGTTGTCCACCAGTCTCACTTTTCTAATTGTTCTTCCTTCCATGGTTATGTTAACCATTGTTGGTTTTTTTTATTAGTTTTCATGCCATGTTCAAAGGTGGAACCATGCGTAGTATAATTGATCACTTGAGCTTTACCCTTCTTCCTATCTTCCTCAACTTGGATAATAATGAAAATAAGCTCATTTATAGTCCATTTAGTTTTCTGAATGCTATAAGATATTTTCAAAATATCAAATTAAGACAAGAGAAATTTCAACACTCATCAAGTTAGACAATTATCACCTAGAACAACTTTCATAAACTTCAATTTGTTGTAGTAGTACATCAATCTCAAAATATGCTCCTGTCCCACTAATACCATCATACACTGATTTTTCAAGCAATAAGAGATACTAACCATTCTTAACCTTATTAAATTTCATATACTTTTTAACCATAAAATCTAAGAATGTCTTCGCAATATCAATTTCAAGGATTGTCTTTAATAGTTTTGTTCTTTGTATACTTCATCACCATTAAACAAATCTTATTGAATGGATCCACTTTTCATGATAACTTTTCTATTTTGTTGTAAATTCAACATTAACAACAAGTTTTGCTTTCTTAATGGTCAGATCTAGATTTAAGATTGTTAGATATAACTTTAGTGATTCAATCCAATCCTAATGGTTTGTCTAATTTGACATCTTAATAGTATTTAATTGCATAAGTAAGGAAGCTAAAGAAAACAAATTCAATACGTCAATGCGTGTATGTTTAACTTTATGCTTTAAACTTTTCTCAGTATACTATGCAATTATACATAATATTATATTATAAAACCTAATATTGATAGGGGATTTAAGATCTTATAATATAATACAAAAACTAAATACTATATTCCTAAAACATAACACTGATAAGGTGCTAACCAACTTTAGAAATATAATATTAAATTCTACACTCATATTATCCTTAACAAGCTATATTAATAATATTATACTGATATGATATTAAAATATAATTAATATATCATTCTCCTTAGTTTAACTAACTTTTTAATAAATATTAATAAAATTTTATGCAGTTTGGCCCACAATAAATAGGTTTATAATTATATAAAATTACATGATATAATATAAGCTCAAAATGATTCCTAAAAAATATATTTTATATGCATATATTCATGCAAAAATTATTCGATGGGCTAAATAGTGTTCAAAAATTTCATGAAAAATATATGTGGAAGCCCAAACAAAAAGAATCATATTATAAAATTTTCAAGCTTAGATAACTCAAATGGGCACCTAAATTAAATAGGAAAAATATAATTAAAATAATTTTAATTTCAAAAAATTTTGAAAAAATACCTAAAAATCAAGGTTAGAAAGTGAAGTCTAATGGTGCAAGCATAGCAATCGCCTAATGTCCAAATGATGACATGTAGCTTGCACACTCTATCAGCATGCATGCATTGTTCATCATCATTCACCTCTAATTTGGGTCTGCAACTCAGGTTGCCCAACTCAAATGCAGATCCAATGTTAACAAAGCTCAATTTTAACCTATTCCAAATGTTTTCTAACATGTTTTTCACATAAAATCATCATTTAGTATATTTTTATGCAAAAAATTGACCAGCATTTGAAATTGAAAAATTTTAAAGGAAAAACTAGTTTAATGGCTTTAAAAATTAATGTGTATTGAAACATTAAAATGCTTAATTTTAGCTAGTTTTAATGAATTTTCATAAATTACAATTATCATTAATTAAAAAAAATCCAAAATGACTGGAAAAATTAAAACTATTTATGGCTATCTTTTGAAAAAAAAATGACTAGTAGACCACGCATTCCTTTTTCAAGCCTTTCAAGGAAAGTTATAAATTTTCCAAGAACAATGTAAACATAGCAAACTAGAAAAATATTGAAACAAAAATTAACAATGCAAAAGCTATGCATTTAATGAACTATGCAATTTTTTGGTATGTCTTGAAACTAAAAAATCTTACTAAGATAGAATGTTGCTAGATTGCATAAAACTTATCATCTCAAAATAGCATATTGGATTAGGCAAATACATAAAGTAAAATATGCATATATTGAAACCATGCATTTAAACGTAGCAATAGATAAAATGATATTAGTGTATTTTTGGGGAGAATGAATATTTGACATAGAGGGGGTGTGATCACATTAACCTAAGATTTGGGAGTAGTAATCCCTATTCATAATGTGTAATTAGAAAAGGGTTGATCCATCATAAAAAACCATCTGTTAATTACTACATTTACAGATTAAACTGTCATTTGAACCCAACTGGACTATCTCTTTATTTAGGCTAAACCCTTTAAAATTCTTCCTAAATTAGATAATTAAAGGTCCAATATAAAATTAAGTCTAAAATTTACAAGTTTCTTTACCATTTTATGAACTCTAAGTTAAATATTGTGTGAATACCATTAACATTATGTACTTATTTGATTTTAATTTACGTTTAAACTATTATGGAAATACACTAAATAGATATATTTATTTATAGACATATTTTAATGTTATTTATCAAATAAAAGTGTTTGTTTCAACTTTAAAATAGTTAAAGCGAAATTTTTTAGTACCACATACCAAAGATCATAAAAAGTATTATATGTTAGAGCATTGAAAAATTGAAGCTTCTAGTGAAAGTTAATAGTTTGTTAGTATAAATAATACCTACGATTAAAATTCTTTCACTATATGTCCTACCTACGGATCACCATAGGGTAAAAGGACAATTTAAAATCCGAGGGTAAATGTATATAATATATTATTACGGTGTAACATTTCTCGCTGTATATATTTAATAATTAATGGAAAAAAATTATGAGTATGGTATCATTTTAGCCTATGAACTTATATTCCAAGGATATAAATCTTTTGAATTTTTAATGATGGATAATGATGAATTTCACTTGTCACTATTTGTCTTATGTGCTATAGCATATCACAATTTTTGGAAATTAATTGTCATAACTTTAAAGCAGCTTAAACCTACTCATTTTTCTATTTTATAATAGTTTCTTGTCAATGTTATTGTTACTTGAAATTTCATCCTTTCCTTTTATATGAAAAAATTCAAAATCAAGTTAAGGACCATTCCTAGATTAGGAGTGGAAATAAATTATATCAAATTAGGTTTTACCGTATATAGACTAGGCTTATCTCGTAAATTATTGATTTGAGTTTAATTTATTAACTTTTATAAGATTAAAATTTGAGTTCAGCCTAACCTATTTAAATAGTGTACACTACAACAAAAAAGTTCAATAGCAGCGACATTTTTAGCAATGACAATCACTCGGTTGTCATTGATGAGATTAAAAACTTTTAGCAACGATAAAGTCATCAGTAAAAAAATGGTGCCAAACAATTTGGCGAAGGCGAGAATTGAAATATTTCAGTAATGACTATTATCATCGCAAAAGACCAAAACCTTCAATGACAACAAAGTTATCGCTAAAAAGGTTAGCACAAATTCCAATGCAAGCTATTTAATGACGGCAAAGTCATCGTTGAAAACATTAATCTTTATTGATGACATTATCATCGCTGAAAGGTTGGCACAAATTACAGTGCAAGCTCTTCGGCGATGACTTTGTCATCATTGAAAACTTTAATCTTTACCGATGATATTATCATCGTTGAAGGGTTGGCACAAATTTCAGTGCAAGCCCTTCAATGATGATAAAATTTTCACTAAAACCCTAGTATTTAGCGATGATATTGCACTAGAATTTGTGCCAACCCTTCAGTGACGATAAAATTGTCGCTAAAGGATGGTTATTTTAGCAACGACTAAGAAATTTGTCATAGTTGAAGGGTCTATCTATAAATAGCCTCTTACAAGCCCTCACCCTCATTTGTGTGCGGTGAGGTGAGAAGTTATAGAATTTAAGAGGTATGTTCTCTCCTTTATTTTATATTTTAGTATTTTTTATTCATATTTCTAATAGTATAGTATAGTTATTTATTTATATAGTATATTGTTTTAATTTTGGTAGATATTATTACTGTTTGTTAGCATTTGTGTTCGATTGGGTGATATTTGATCAGTAGATTTATTCCTGTGAGGTATATGTAAAACTTTATACAATTTTGTTTAATTATGTAGTTTATGATATGAGTTTATTTTTTGCAATAATATGTAACTATTTAATTTATTGTATTTGTATGGTAATTTTTGCTTAAAGGTGCTGATGATTGAATTTATATGCTATAAATGTTAAATATACTTGCATAATTTAATTTTTATGTACAATTTCTAAATATAAATTATGTTATTGTTATCTTATTGGGTGTAATTATCTATTTCAATAATTTGAATATGCATTGATTGTTCAATTAAGTAAATACATGTGTAGATTATTCAACCTAGGACGTAGTTTTGAAATACATGATCTTATAATTTTATGGAAAAATAGTAATGTATGGAACTAGAATACTTATATAAGTACATTGATAGGAAGAAACGATATGAAAACAATCCTTTAAGCATATAAATAAATTTTTTCAATATAAGTTTGTAAACATATTTTTAATGAAAATGCAAAGTAAAGTAAGTAAATGTTATAAATATATTTGATGGAAATGTTATAATTATTGAAAAAAATTTATATTTAATAATAATATTAAACAAAAGAAGATATATCCTAAAAAAATTTTACAATCTAAAACGATTTTATATAATTAAACAATTTAATAGGGATCACAATTCAAAAAAAAATTCATAATATTGTACAATGATAAAAAAATAATTCAATCGTGCAATAATAATTGTTATGTAATTGTTAATAAATATTTCTTTGTAAAAAATTCAATTACAGAATTAAAAAATTAATGAAGATAAACTGTTGCAAGAGTTTTACATGAGTTTTATTGTAATTTTTTTTGTAAAAGTAAAAATTAAAAAAATAATTTCATTGTAAAAAATATTTCTTTGTAAAAAATTTTCATATATTCAATGTCTTCATTGGAAATGTGTTAAAAATAAAACTATTCAATAATAATTTACATGAGTTTTATTGCAATTTTCATATAATTTTTAATTCTATTTATAAACTTATACAATATCTAACTTTTTATTATACATAATATTAATATGTACTTAATACTGAATAAAATAATTTTCCATAACGATGTATAATTTTTATAAGATGAAACCTATTTAACAATGTAAGATAACTCGTAACTGTGTATGAGGAGTTATGTAATTTCATTTTATAAATGTATTAATTTTTATTGTATCATTTACTTCAATTGTAAGCATTTCTTATAAATACTTACACAATGTATATTATTCTATCCATGACAGATGTTGAGGCACTGCATCATGGAGGTGAATGGGTGATGTTGGAGAGGACCTTTCACCTCCACATCGACCCACTTACATTCCTTCGTAGTGTGAAGGATCAAGTATCTTTTCTAACAGTGATGCCTATGTTAAGTATTTATTAAATATAAATTTATGATATTGATTCTTTTTTGTTATCCATCAAAGGTACACCTGTGAGAAAAGAGGAGCCCAAATAGGTCCCTTAGGTTGCATGAGAAAATGCAAAGGAGCAGGGAGAGACTGGTGCCTGTACAGTTCGATGTGACTAATACATAACATCCGATCGAAGAGAATTCTAGCCATCTCTCCTGTGACATAGGCAGCATCATTCGAGCATATGTACTGCCTTATTATAAGTTATGGCGATCAGTGCCCTAGTAATTGCGGGACAAGGTTATGTAGGAAGTTTGTGTAAGTAATCTATCACCTTTCTATCTTAACTTTATTATATTTGGTATTGAAATTTTTGGATATAATTCTTACAAATTTATTAAATATCTTATACTGTAGTTTATTTCGAGTTCCAAGACATCACTGAGGCCGAGCGAGATAGAGTGCTCAATGGCCTAGTGCGGAGTGCTACTGACTTGTATAGAGATTGGAAGTACATGTTGAACAGGAACTTTCTAGAGCATGGGGGCGATTGAGACCAGGATTTCGACTTGGACCATGCTAGGCACTGTGTGCCATAATATATCTCACCCCAAATGTGGCATCAGTGTGTGAATTTCTTTGACAACAAAGATTACAGGGTAAGTATGATATTTAACCAAATTATGTTACTATTTTATCTACCTAAATTTTAAATATAATTATATTATATGATTGTTTCTTAATTTGCAAGAGCTGTTTATGAGAAATGTAGATAACTAGGCAAAAAAGGTGGTGAATGATCGGCATGGATTGAAATCCATCATTGCTCATCGTTATGATAAAGTAATTCAAATTATTATTTAATTGTATAATCTATTGCTAATTTAATAATTATATTTATCCATCCTTATAATATTTTAATAGAGAAACAAGGAGACTGGTGAGCTATAGTTGGTGCCCGAGAATTTCAAGGACTAACACAGTATAAGACGAGGGAGTGGGTACATCTGACATCCGCAGAGCAGTATGTAAGTGACCTAAACTCTATATTTTAATGATATCAATTTTTTTTATCATTTATGTAATTAATTTTTATTTTAAGAATTCAAGATGAAGATGACCAAGCTAGCCACCCAATAGGCGCAGTCCAATGTATCATCCACAGGCTTGCTTAGTACTTTTGTGCGGATCGATGAGGCTGCTATTAGAAGGTAGTTGGTCGTGTGCTAGCTAGCCAAACATATTGTACGCCTGGTGCCTCTAGCTCTAGGACGAGTACCCAATCGGTGTCCCAGGTGGGTGCGTTGTGAGAGCAACTGCAGTAGAGTTAACACCAGATTCAGAAGTAACAACAGCAAATTCACAAGCAGCACTAGATGCAGCAGCAGTTTGGGTTAAACTTGATGACGCTGACTTCCTTACTTACACAGCATGGTCTTGATCTACCCATGCCTCCATTTTTTGCTACATGGCCTACGTTGAGTAGATTTGCAATTGGTCCCTCGTAGCCTGCCGGTCCCACCACCTCCCAGCCTCTTTGTCCAGCCGTCTCCCAACCACCACCCTCTATGCATTGTCCTCGTTGCTAGGGGATGACGATGACGATGACGATGAAAGTCTTGGTGATAATGATAATAAATTTGGTTATTTGCAGTTTCCTTTTCCTTAGATTTTGTATTTTTGATTTCTTTTTCATGTACTTTATATGAATCATATACATCTCATATGTATAAATAATTTTACAATTATTTTATATAAGTATTTAATTTTTTATAGGAATCATGCAATCTTATTTTAGGTAATTGTTAGTATTGTTACCCTATTTTATTTATAGAATTTAAATTAGATGAAATTAAATAAAAAATTTTAAATTAGATTAAATTAATTTAGTTTATTTGAAATATTATTGCGAGTATTATTAAATATAATATAGTAATTGAAATATAAATTTAAAAAAATAATATAATACTTCACCAATGACATTGTTGTTGGTGAAGACTATTTTTGATAATGTCGCCGTTAAAAATTGTTATCGTAAAAAGTTTGACATTCAGCGGCAACAATGTTGTTGGTGAAAGTTCATATTTTGCAACGACATTGCCATCGATGAAAATTATTATCATTAAAAGTTTGATTTTTAGCGAGTTTGAAATTTAAAAATTTTTTAAATTTGAAAGCCTCTTCCATAACAACAATGTCATCGTAGAAATCCTAACTTTTTTCAATGACAAAATTGTTGTCGGTGTAGGTTGTTTTAGCAACGAACCTATACCGACAACAATATCAGCGATGACTTTCTTCATCTATGATGACCACGAAACTTTCAGCAACAACTTTTGTCATCGGTAGAGGTTATTTTTCTAGTAGTGGTGGCTAGTTTGTTAACATATTTAAAAGCCTATTTACATCAATAAGCTTTCAAATAAATTAACAAATAAAGACATTCAAGGCCAAAATTAAATCAATAATAAAATTAAGTCTATATTTATAATTGTATGTATTAAAATCATATTAATATTATATATGTATATTTTATAAATATGTTAATATTATATTATATTAAATATAAGTATATTAATTATTAAATAAGTTAGCTTGATAAAGTTATGATTCAAAATTATATAAAATAGATTCGGTCTGTTTATTTAAATAAGTTTATTTACCGACGTTAACTTTAGATAAAGAGGTTAAGTTCGTATGCCCTCGATGAATCACAACCGTATTTTTAACATTTAGGTCTTTTAAAAGAAGAATGTACTCCACCTAAAAATTAAAAAAATGTAGATTTGTTATTTTGTTTGTTAACTTTTAAGATGAAAAAAAAAGTAATTTATTTTGAACAAAATTAAAAAAAAAAATAAATCACCTCTATAATGATATTCGTTATTGCTTTCAGAATTCTACTTCCTGCGCATGTATAAATTTTATATATTTATATGTTAAGTGAATTATTATTTTTATAGTAAAAAAATAATTAAATCAATAAAACATGTTTATACTATTCGAGGGAGATAATATTAACACCGCTATAATACATATATCTCCCAAAATAAATTATTTATTGAAGGTGAACCCACATTGCCTTGCTAGGTACTCCACGGTGAACCACGAAGAGCATGTAATAACCCGGAGGAGCAATGACACCGGAAGGCGGCGCCGTCAACTCAATCTTGAAAGCCCCGGCTTCTTCTTCAACATTCAAGTTCATACTATTCAGAACCACCAACCTCTGACTCATAGAGTATCCATGAGTGGTGAATGGCGGAGGGTATATAGTAACCTCAATATCATTATTCACCATTTGACTATCGGTATCGGGAATCGAGAAGACCGTCTCGAAGTTATCTCCGTACCTCAACTTGTTGGCCGATATTTGTTCATTGATCTTAGGCCTGTACCTATCCAAAGCAGGATTAAGATAAGGCGGTGAGAAGTTCTCAACTCTAGTTTCTGTCGGAAACCTATCCCTGTCGACGTAAGTGTTATGAGTGTTGCTTCCGCCGACCCAGATCCTTCCACTGGGAAGAAGAGCAGAACTTGAATGATACATTCTTGCAATCTGGCTAGGTTTCAGCTCTCTAAATCTCTCACCTTTTGGCTTCTCAGGGGAATACAAAACCGGAGTGAAGTTGGGTTCATCGGCATCCCACCATGCAGACGTACCCCGTTTTGCGCCATTGATGAACAGAAGTTCTCCATTCGGAAGGATCAGAAGGTCACCCATGGTTCTTCTAGAAGGCATGTCTTCGGTGTCCCACTTAGGGAAACGCTCTGTGATTTTTAACCTATTGCAGTCTCTAAGGGCTGGGAGGAAGACCTTGGGCTTGCCCTCCGCCAAGTGGAAGGCGTTGGGGGTGTTTCCGCCGCATACGATGACCTCAGCCGGGATGGCAGAGCCATTCTGGTTCTGCGGGTCATTCAGTTTTAGGGGGAGGAGGGCTGACATGCCCGAAGCCGGGTAGTTGCGAGAGCCACCTGGCAAGATGGGGAAGGTGCGGACGATTTTGTTGGTGACAGGGTTGAGGAGGAGAGAGCGGTTGTTAGAGAAGACAAAGAGGTTGCCGTCGGTGGAGAGGTGGACAAAAGGGTAGAGGCTGTTTTCGGCGGGGAGGTCGCTGGTCTCGTAGAGGAAGGGGAAGAAGTAGGGCTTCGCGGTGACTTGGCCTTCGGCTGGAACAAACTCATAGCTGAAAGTCAAGCGGCCTCCAACAAGAATGAATTCACCGTCGGGAAGGATTGTTTGAGTTGCATACCTACCAGAGAGAGGAGAGAAACAAAATGCTCATTTAGCTGGCAATTAACTTAATGAAATTAATTAATATTTATTGTCGAGTAAATTCTTTATTACTGCTTAATAATGATCGTGGTTGTACTCATTTTATGAAGAGTTCAAAGTATCGAGAGATTTGACATTTTTTATAGATTATACATTTTTTAATTTTTAACTTCAAAGGAAATTACATTTTAAAAAAAATTAAGGGACTTTAGAAAAATAAAAGGCACAAATTTCATAGTAAAATAGGTAACTTAAGGATTAAATATTCAATTCCTTATGATTTGAATTTTTCATTAATGATTTCACTCATGTTATGTGCCCAATTCTATTTATCATCATAAAATTAGAATTGTTACGTATGTCACTTTTTTACGTGACATAATCATTTCATAACAGCAAAACAGTTGGAAGCGAAATTGAATTCCAAAAATAACTGCATACGTACCATCTTGGCTCCCTTAGGACATCCTGCAGGTCCCTCCAGTCGCATTGTGGGCAATCATTATAACGTCGAAGGGATTTCCCTCCGTTCAAAAAACCACCAGCACTTACAAAGGTACCATCAGGCGACAGCCCTCCTGATGAGCACCAGGGATCTGACACTACCTGCAATGCACCAATGTTACTCAGTACGAAGTGTTTTGTTTCATTTTTCAAAATGAATGCAAATTTAGACATACCCTGAGCGGCCTAACTTTATTTGTCTGAATGTCATATATCATTGAGTGAGCATAACAATCTTGTCTTTCCTGCTTAGTTTGGTCAATTATAAATGGAAGACATGATTGATTTGGTGCTAAGTTGAGCCTGGATTTACGATAAATAACAGTATCATAGACAATAATCTTGTTGCTGGGAAGCAAATTAACGTGCATGGCGGAGACACCTGAATTCTGAGAAACCAAATCCCAATGTCCTTGGCCATTTGCTTCAAAGGCTGGATTTCGAAGGTAGGGATCTATGAAGGTGTTGTTAATGCCTGGGGCATTTTGATCTTGGTTTGGATTTGGATCTTCAAATAGTTCTGAAAAATCAAAGCTGCTGTCATGGTATTGGGTTGGAAGGCTGTGAGTCCGTTGGTGTTGTTCAAAATAAGATTTGGGATCAAGAATTCTCCTGAGGTGTTTGTGTCTGAGTCTTCTCTCTCGTTTTGCATGAGTAGCTAGGAACAGCAGAGGGAGAATGAGAAGAACCTTGTGCCATGCTACCATTGTCATTTGGTAGATAATTAAATAAAGTGAAAGGTGTTTGATGATATGATATGGCAAACAAGAACCTCTCGCACACTGTCTTCTGGAAGAAGCCGGTGGCTATAGGGCGTAATGTTCCCTCTGCGCCCAACCTGTTGAGATTGTGTTGAGGGTTTATAAAGCCTTCGATTGGTTAAGGCATTGCCGAAATAGCCAATGGTTTAAGCTTGTTTAGAGGAGATCATAGTCGCAACTTCCGGTAATAACAAGAATTAAACTATGAGAAGCAGATGTTAGGGGCTATCTGTTTCCTGTTTTAGTAGTCAGTTCTTTGTTAACTGCCATATTCCCTTTCTTCATTGGAATCCCATAACTTTTTACTAAGATTCTATTTAATTTGTTCTTCTTTATATTTTTATTTATACACCATTCAATGAAAAAAAAAAAAATAATGTTATATCCCACAACTTGTAACATCATTTGAGATTTTGAACGCAAAACAAACCAACTTGGCCATCTTGACTACGGAGGCAATTATGCTTGCTCTCTCGGCAAAGAGAGGGGAGAAAATCCGTGTAGTCATCATGCTTATCTTCGTCGTAATTCATAATTAGTTAGACTTATTGTAAAATAATCCGAAGAATTAATTGTAGGTGTTATTTTCTTTTTCACCGAAAGGGATTTCTTGATTTCTTTATTTTTTTTTATATATAGTGATTGTAGATTATTTTTTAAAAAAAAATTGTTTATATTTGCAAAATTTTATATATTAAATCCTCTTGAATTAAAAATTCTAGCCCCGGTGCTGGACAGAGAAAGAATGATACAGTATTGCGTTTAACTCATAGAAGGTTAAAATAGCAGATGAGAGGCAATAAGGGGAACGGAGCAGTTAAGAATGAAAGAGATTTTTATATAGTCTAATTATATTATGTATATCATTTATTTTTAGTCCTAATTCATAAATAAAAATCATTATCATTTTTTATAATTTTTAATATCTTAAAAATAAAAAATATAAATTTTTAATGTGTATAAAATCTTACATAATTAACAATTATCTGGCAACAACCAAATACAAAGCGCCTTATTACCTTATACTGTATAATGGCGTCAACAATTCTATCGTTAAATGCGAAAAATGACAGGTGGACATGGGACATTAGATATACAAATAAATCATCATGGAGGGAACGTCTTCATCATCTTTTGACAAGATGAACTTATGATGTGATTCTAGCTTTCTTTCTGTGGGGGAATCAAAATATGATGGGATCCTAATTTCTACCTCTCTCTCTCTCTCTTTTTTGGGGGGGGGGGGTGGTGGGACAAGATAAAGCAGAGGGCGGCACCCATCTTGCTGCCTCTTTCGTTTTATGCGCGCATGGTCCATTCACACGCGTATACAATCATATTATTTACTATATTAATTTGCTAAATCTATGGATTCTAATTTTATTAAAAAAAAAACTGAATATCGACATCAATTGATTAATGATAACTGTATCCATAGTAAAATAAAAACATTAAGTTAAATTATAAATCTAGATCCTATCATTTTTCTTCTATTATTTTACTATTATTTTCAAGATATAAATATATGATTTTTATCATGAGACTTACTTTTTTTTTATGAGATTCATAATTTTAAACAAAAATAGTCTGGATTTTTTTTTTCAAAATTTAACTCATCCGAACAAAAGAGAATCTTGATTCTCAAATTACATTGTATCACTTTTTAATTAAAATTATGAAAGCATATAAAAAAAAGGGTATTCTTGGGTAGCAAAAAAATGATACTATCCATACTCACGAATCTAAATAGAGGGCTCAGATTGGTGAGTACCGGCTGTGCCAATAAAAATAGTATTATCAAAATATGTACCATAAGGTAATTACCTAATTAATCTTATAGTATCCCATATTTACAGGAGAATCTATATAATCCCTTATATGGGAAATGGCAAATGCCCTCGAAGATTTGGAATAATAAAGCAATACATAAGAAATTATTCCACATAGTGTAAGAAAATGTTTCTAGATAAACAAGAGCAAACTTTATTCCCACAATGATAGAGCTTTTCAATATTATTTTCACTTAATTTTTTCACCTATTTTGTTTCTCTTCAAATTCATGATTAGAGTTCAAAAGATTAATTGAGATATTGGTATTTATAAGAAATTTTTTAAATCTAGCCCAATCTAATTAGTTTAATTGATTGGACCATCACTCAGGCTTAAAAACAAGTTGGTTAAACCACTAAACCTGATCTAAGGAAAAATCCAGATTGAACTAATAAGATTCAATAAAAAAAATGATTGAATCGTTAACTTGTGTAACTTGTTAGACCTTTATTTTTTCAAATTAGCCAAAGTTCAAACTCTCTAAACTAGAAGTAAAAGCCTGATGCCAATTGAGAATAGCCCAAGTTGCCTAACTTGGCCTCATGATGAGATGTCATAACATAGTATTATGGAACCAAATCATTAAATCAAACAAACCCAATTGATCCTTTCTTCCTTCCTGTTGGAGTCACTTAAGTGAATGGGTTTTATTTATAACTCTTTGGTCTATAGCAATAGCACTTCAATGCAACAGTTTAGCAAACAAATTCATGAAGAGTAGCAAACCTTCGATATTGTGAAAATATCAATTTTGATAGCCCAATGATAAATTTGGAAGTCTCTGACTCTTTATTCTATTTGTTATAGCTTACATCTCTTATTGATTATTGTAGGGAACCAAATCAAACAAACCTAGTTGATTTTCTCTCTTCCTTCATTCTTCTTGTTGGAGTTACTTGAGTGGGTTTTGTTTACAGATCTTTGGTAGCACAGCAATACTTCAACTCAACAATTTAGCTTCATTCTTTTCTAGTTTAGCAAACAAATTCATGAAAAGTAATGGACCTCTAATGTCACAAAAATATCAGCTTTAATAGCCCAACAGTAATTTTGGAAATCTATCTCTCTATTTGTTATGGCTTATCTGTCATTGATTATTGTACCTTACAAGTTACAATAAATTCAAGATCTTGAAATCTTTTGAAAGAATAAGAATCTTGTTTGAAATAAAGAAATTATTTTATGTAGAAACTAGAAACTGATGATGAGGCGTGATATGGAGAAATTTTTTATGAGTTTCAATCTTTATGGTATATGGCATCCACTCCATTATGAGAAAAGAAAAATGGAATTATGATGATCTAATTACATCAAATTATTAACAAGATGATAAGAATAGAAAAAATTGAAAATTTTATGACTAGTGTTATGATTTTTTATGTGAGAGTGTTTTGCCAAATGTTAATACAACAACATGCCATTTTTAATAATCACTCAAAAGCCACCCGTGTGTCATCATCATTCTTATATTTTTCACAACTCCTGGATCACTCCTTTATTAATGAATGTTATATTATTGTTTCTAAGTATATTAACAAAATTGAGAATTTTGAATTCAAAATCTTTGTTATATTATTTAAACTAATTTTTCATTTTTAAATCCCATTTTAAGTTTAATTTTTTTCCAATGGAATAGAAGAATTTCACAACTAATAATATATAAAGAAACATGCTCTTTTTTTTAAAAAAAAATTCTATATAGAATTCCACTCTTACTACATCATGCTCTTTTGTTTATTGTATGTAGATATTTTCACTCTTATTTTACATCATGCTCTTTTGTTTAAACACAAGACATGTCATTTTCCTTAGCTAGTCAATCAACAACAACATCTTTAACATAATCTATTAGAGTAAAAACAAATATTGCATAGAACCATTGTATGAAAGGTGTAGACTTAAAGGGGAAAAATCTTAAAATGCTTGTATTGTGCAAAAGAAATCAAATGTGGAGAGATAAATAGAATGAAACTACATCTTGTTAAAGGAAAAGGTGAAGTTCAAGTGTGTTTAAAAGTTCCGTATAATGTTCAACATCAAATTGAAGAGCATCTGAAAGAGACTAAAGGAAAGAAAAAGAAAGAGTCTACCTAAGCTCAATGAGAGGATAATCTATATACTCAGAGTATTACACCATTTGATGAAGATACACTAAAGATAGAAGAAATATGCAGTAAACAATTTCAAGCTAAAGATAGGTGAAAGTATTAAAAACATTTTTCCATCAAGAACCATTCTTGGAGCTCAACTATCAATCAAGAGTATTAATAGGTAAAGAAGTTAAATATAGAGCAGATTTGGTAATTGCTAGGTTCTTTTATGATAATTGCATCTTGTTCAATGTTGTAAATTCAATTTACTTCTAAAAAATATTTAATGATGTAGTAGGAATAGGTCTTAGTTATAAGGCTCCAAGTCATCATGCAATGAGAACTAATTTATTGTGTGATATGAAAAAAGAAGTTCAACTATTAATTAATGCTTGTAAAAGTAATTTGGAAGATGCTGGTTACACAATAATGGCTAATGGTTAACAAGATTAAAAGAATAGATAACTCATTAATTTTCTTATTTATTATCTAGCTAGCATTACTTTTATTAAATCTGTAGATGTTTTAGATATTATTAAGGATGCAGGAACACTTTGTAAGTTATTTGAAGAGATGGTTGAGTTTATAGGGGTAATTAATATTGTCTATTTAGTTATTGATAATGCTGCTAATTATGAAGTTACTTGAAGATTGTTGAATAAAAAGTATCTTTTAATTTACTAGTTACTTTATGCTGCACACTACTTAAACTTGGTTTTAGCAGATATTAGCAACATGGAACTTGTAAGTAGTCTAGCAAAATGTGCATCAACGATAACTAATTTTATCTATAATCATGCATTTTATTAACTTGATTAAGAAAAAAAGAAAAAGATAAACAGAAATCATACATCCAAGTCTAACTCATTTTGCTACAATTTTTATTACTTTGAAAAGTATTTAAGAACATAAGCATGGTCTTATAGCATTGGTGACTAGTAAGACATAAAGTTATTCTAAATACTTTAAATATCAAAAGGCTAAAAATGTTGTTTTTATCATTTTAAATGATAAATTTTGAAATAACTGTGCCATTGTGACTAAATTGTGGCTTGACTTATTCGAGTATTGAAGATTGTTGATATAGATGAAAGGCCTTCGTTAAATTATATGCATGATGCCATGTACAAGACAAGGAAAGCTATTAAGAACTTTTTTTTGAATAAAAAATCATTGTACAAGTCTTATAAAAGGATAATCAAATATAGGTGGGACTAGTGACTTTGTCAAAAAGTTCATGTTATTACATATCTATTGAATCCAATTTTCACTTATAACAGAAAAAAAGAGTTATCCATCAAACCAGAGCAAGGATTCATTGATGTTTTGGAAGAAAAAATCAAGTCAAACAAAACTAGATTTCTAAAAGAAAGCATGCTTTATTATGAAAGGCATGAAAATTTTAATGGTCAAATGGCTCTTAAAGCTTTAAAAAATATACTACTTGGTAGGAATTTTAATCTACACAAATTATTTTTTATCTTGTGCTATTTGAATTATGATTAAAATAGTTGAATTTTTTATTTTTATTTTAATTTGTGATAGATTAATAGTGAAAGAATTTTGGGTATAGTGCTTTTAATGTACCAAAGCTTGCTATCACTCTTTTAAGCTAAATAGGAGCATCAAGAATACACACCAAGAAAAGAAACAAATTGGAGCCTCAAAGGTTGAATGATCTTATATTTGTTCATTACAATTTGTATTTGAAAGATAGGTAGTATTATTTAGTGCTTTGTTTAATTTGTTAATAATAATTAGTGCATGTGAAAATACAATATTCATAATTTACTTACTACATACTTTATAGGACTTTAAACAAAAGTAGACCATTTGATTCTATTAAATATGAAAGCACTGACAAAACTCAATTTTGGATTATAGAAAAAGATGATTCACCATTACTTGATCATGAGGAAATAAAAAGAATGCTCTATAATAATGAAGTGAGAAGGTTAATTTTCTTTCTTTTATACATGAAACTTGTTTTAAACTACTTTTTTCCCTTTACACTTTTACTTATCAAAATAATATCATGAGCTTAAAAATATTAAAAATTATTCTAATTTTTTTAAAGTTCTAATAATTTCTTTCTATTCTTTTCTTTTTTTTTAGTTTGGTGATATGATTGAAGATAATATTCAAGCACCAAGCATGGAAGCTCTATTAGTTGATTTAAGCTTAATTCTACAAGATGTGAATTAAATTATTAATGGAGATGACTTTGATAATAATAATACTATGGCCTAGTTTGATCAAGTTCCTCCCATATTTGATAAGATTTAAGATAATGAATATTTTTCTCATTTGTAGTAATTACTAAGTGAAAAGAATTAAGATTTTAATTTGAATTAAAGGCAAAGTTTTTGTTATTTCCCTTTTATTTGAACTAAAATTATATTAGATGATTATTATAATTATAGGAAAATTAATATTTATTTTTTATGTTTTAAAAATATAGTAATACAATATATAGGTTTATGTAATATATAATGTTATATCTAAAAATACAATAATCAATTCAACCACTTGATTGAACTAGTCTGATCTTTATTTACTCGCCTTACTAAATTGATGATTAGGTCGAGCTTTAAAATATTGTCCACAAGGATAAAAAGGAAGATTACCTACAAAACTTTTCATTTATTTAGAATGTGACTTTTAAACTATAAAATATAGACTAGGTAAAGTGCACTTTACCACTGTATTAGTAATTTGTTTACTTTTATATAGTTTAAAAAGGTTAAGAAAAGGGATTTGTGATTTGCATAGTTAATATTCTATCCATATATATTTCTATTCAAATTAAAGAAAATCATTATTACAAGTTACATACACTTTATTAACTATATTTTAATATATTTTTTTCTTTAATTCCATCTATCACTTTTAGTTTTTCTGTTTAGAAATTGAGATGCTAGGTTTTGAGATTTGGGAAGGGAAGGAGAAAGAGACAACATAAATTGAATTTTTGAAAGTTCATTTTAATTCAATAGAATAGGAAGAAAAGCATATGATGGCATACATTAATCCTATTACATTTGAATGAAAAATAAGATATGTGCAAATCATATGTTCCTTTCTTTTTTACACTTTAAACCCTAAGTAAACAAGTTGTAAATAGACTATACCACAAGTGAGTATAGTATATTTTTTCCATATATAAATGATGAGTCTAAATTTAATTTACTATTAGTGTAGTACCTTTTATAGCATTAGTAACACTATAGAAAAATTGTATTTAGTGATTGAAATTAATGATGGAATTTTCATTGATAAATTCACACATAGGGTTTAAATATATGTTATGATTTTAGTGATGAAATTATTAATGAACTCATTGCTAATATTTTAATTTTTAGAATTCCCAACCTTAAACAATATCCATCTGTAAATTTATTAATAAAATTTGTTGATGGACTTAACAATGGACTTAAAAAAATTTAATTTTGATTTACTGGTGGATATAGTGATTGACTCAAGCACAAAATTTTAAATTTTTATTTGGCATTACAATGAATTTTTTTTAAATTAACAATGGATGTCACTAATGTTCGTCACTAATCGAAATACACCATTTCATCAAAATGTGTTAGTAGTAGATTATTGCATCCTTGAACTAGACCTTATATCAATGTTTGATGCCAGATCCCTACTTTCCCCTTTCCTCTTCTCTAGTGGTGCAAATGGGTCGGGCATCCTATCGGGGGCTTATGGCCCGGCCTAATTAAGGCCTAACTCGGCTTAACCTATTTAGCTAAATGAGTCAGGCTAAGGCCAATATAAAATTTTTTTTAATTAAATAGGTCAAGCTTTTTTATTTTAAGCCTAGCCTATAAGCCTATCGACTCGGCCTATTTAATATTTTTTATTTAAATTTATTTACTATAAAGACAATGACATATAGATTTTTTTTTTCAAGTCCATTATATAGATTAAATATTTTGAATATTTGTTGTATAATTTATGGTGAACTAATTTACCTTTGTTGTTAACTTTTGATGTTATGATAACTTAATGTTATTTTACTTTTAATTAAACATTAAATATTTAAATTAATAATTTTATGTTATGAGTATATGGATTTATTTCTTTGTTAATTAGTTCTTATATAAAATTTTGTATTAATTTTAGTATTATTAGGAGCATTTTAAGAATATATTGATATAAGTTTATATAAGTTATTAGTTTATTTAAGGCCTTTTTATAATAGGCCTATTAAATCTTAAGTTGTTAACCTATTTAAAAGCTTGTATTTAAAATAGATTTTTAAATAGGCTAACAGGCTAGATCAAGCTTTTAAAATAGGTCATGCTCGGGCCTGAAATAAAGTCTTATATAGGCTAATAGGCCAAGCTCGGGCTAATATTTTGCAATATAAGCTTGACCTATTTAAGGCAAAGCTTAACTCGACCTAACTCATTTGTACCCCTACTCTTCTCCTTTATTTCTATCTTGCTATGAGCCACTGTTGCTCTTTTGCCTTCTATAAGCATCTTCACCGTCAACTCCACATACTGTCACTATTACTAAATCTATCGCTAAATGCATTTTGTACTAATCAATAAGTTTTCTTTAGTTTTATTCATTTTGGGTCTTTCTTTTTTCATTTTAGGTTAGTTTTAGGGTTTAGGAGGAAAAAATCATTTGATTTTGATCAATTATGCTAGAAATTGTAAGAATCAAGTGTAATTATATATTGATATATTGTTAAAGATTGGACCATTCTTTCTACAATTTTCAATCTATTTCCTTCTTAAATTGTAATTTTCTAGGAAAGTTCTATTTAGATTATTCATCTTTCTATAAGAATCTTGAGTTGTATGGAACAAAGAAAATAAAAAAAATAAGGTAAATTTGTCAAACATTAACTAAAAGAAAATTTCCTAGCATTTTCTTTCTCCTTTCCCTCTTTGCCTTGACCCAAACTCAATGCTAGAGTAATAGTTAATCAACTAGGTTTTAGTGCATACATATACACATATTTTTCTGTAATCATAATAAGATAATAGAAAATATTTTATTTATTCAATATTAAATATTAGAGTATGTTAAATAATAATATTCTTTATTTGAAAAAGAAAATTATTTTCTCTCATAACTATTATGACATAATATATTATTTTTTTAATCATAAAGTATACAAATAATATGAAAATTTTCTATTGATATCTAACTAAACAAGATTTTCTCAAAGAAAAATATCTTTCAACAATAAAGCAATGGAGGATTGACACATGAGGTAGTGTGATTCAACACTAAAAAATAAAGAAAAAAAGATGAAAGACAAACTGAGAATAGGAAAATGCTTTCAATAGATGATTCTTACGCAATGAAAATAAAGATTTTCTCAATAGCTTTTGTTAATCATGCTTGAAAGTTACCATTTTTCTCAAAAGATAATTAATTCTAACTTATTCATATACTGATTTTATATATATTGTCATAATATAAAATAATTATGTAGAATTTTGTAATCTCTTTGTATTTTATTTGCAATTACATTTAATTTATACCACTTTTTTCTCATCAAAATCAAAATATATTTTAAAAAATTGATCATATTCGGTTACCATTTTAAGTTAAAATTTCTCTTTGGGTGACATCTCTAAATTATATTATTTATAAGTATTATTGTAAACTAAAAAAAAAAGTGTGTTAAGTAACTAGAGCCTAATTCTTCTTTAGCTAAAAGGAAAAGTTCATTTATTGTAAATGCAACTTTGATCACTTTTATTGGTATAAAACTTGGAAATGCTACATAAAACTTTATTTAAGGTCATTTTTCTCTTTCAAATTTTATGAAAATAACTATATGATTTAAATTTTTTATTTAAATAAATTTTGAATAAATTATTTCATTATTTAAACGTTATCTATCTTACCTTATAATAAAAATTTAGGAATTTAATATTATTTTTAGTAATATTATAATTGTAGTTGTTTGGCTGAGGCTTCATTTCAAAAAAAAATTAAGTTTGATAATTTTTATAATGATTTTCTCTCAAAGTTGAGGATGTTTGTCAATAAGAAACATGTATAGACTATGAAAATATTTGTATATGTTTCTATAGTAGTTGATTTTTTCAAAATTTAAGAAGTGTCACTTGAACCCCTAAACTTATCAAATTATTATAAGAAAATTATTGGGAAACTAGAATGGGTGAAGATTAATATTATTGTATGGCTTGATAAAATAGAAATCGAATCAAGTATATTAAGATGAATCACCAGGGATAAATTCTACCTTTAAATATTTAACATAAGCTACACCCAATCCTTTTTTTTAACCCTTCTATTTGAATTTTATGCGAGATCAATGGTTGTGAATCACTTCTGAATGGGCTTAGGATTACACGAGAAACATCAGATAAAACCCTTAGGCTGCTTTTATTTTCCCTCCTCTCTCTCACAGTTTCCCGTTCCTTCTCCTCCCTCCATCCTTCTCCTCTGATTTTCTCTCTCAGGCTCTTGCCGCTATTTTTGTTGCTTTCAGCCACCGTGTGCCACCAGGTGCTCACATGCACCTCTATCTAGCTCCAACGGCACCCGAGCACTAAGGGAGGCAATAAATTGTGGCTCTACTGGCAATAAAATAAGGCATTGGGTCCTTCTCATTTTCGATAATTTCCACCAAGTTCCAATACTAGCGAGTTATTAGCAACCATTTTAGGTAAGTGTGAGTTGTTTCTAAGCAAAATTTAATGTTTTTTCTTATTTGCGCTTGATTTATAACCTCTAAGTTTTGATAGAAATTTGATTTCTTACTTTAACTTTTAGAATTATGTTTCAGATCACTCAAATAGCAAGACTAAAGTTTAGATTGGGATCTTCTAGTAAGAAACTAGTTAGAGTAATATACTTATGGTTAGTTTTGTAAAATGATTAGTAGGAAAAGTTAAGCAAAGGTTAATATCAACATTTAAAGATTCTTGAGGGGGAAAAACGTCAAGAGTTGAGTGTATACCTATCTTAAAACACTATTTTATATAATTTTCATGTTTCTGAAGTTTTATAGATGTAATTAGACCTTCTGAGTTGTTAGAACATGAAATTCTATAATTATAATTATCCATTAATATGTATAATTACAATAATGTATAAAGGTGTCTCCTATGCATTAATTGTTATCTCCAATGAATTATTGTTTAATTACTCCTATGGACTAAGCAATGATGTGACTTATTATAGTACTGATCATGTAAATTGTTGATTGATATTAAATGAATAACTTGTGGTCATGTATGAAAGGCATGTTGAAATTATTTCTCTCATTATATTGAAAATGTATTAATTGAATATATTGTGAAATTATGATATGATGCTGGTTGGTTTGAATGTGTAGCATATTTATTGATATGATTTGATTATGAATGTATTTGTTGGTATTTTGAATAATGGAATCCTAAATGAGATTTGTTATATGTTGATATGAGATTAAGGAGATGATATGATGAAATTATGAAATAGAACCAAACTTAAGAAAGTATTAGTAAAGAGATAAGGTGTCTAAAGGAATAAGGATAAGTTTGTAAAGAGATAAGGATGATAAAAGTTGCAAAAAGGTTTAAATAACATTTTTATTATTATATTTATATATTATATTATTGTGATTAATGATAGATGTGTACATGTAATTATGATACTAATTAAGGAATTGCAAATGATTAGTGAATTCTTTTATTTAATGACTCTTGTTTGTACTAATGGAAATCTTGCTTTACTAAAACATCATAACCCTCTCAGGTGCCATTATCCTATAGATTTATGAAGATTTTAATATGAGTGTGAACAAAAGAGTGTGTGTGTGTATGTGTTTGTGTATTACAAAAATGTTTGATAGCTAAGAGTTTAAGTATGGAATTTACTATAATTGCTCTTTTATTACTATTTTGATTTTTCTTAAGTCATTTTAGGTTAATTTTAAATTTTGATTTTATGTAAATATATGTGCATTAGGTTTACAAAACTCTCTCTTTGTTTTATTTATACCACTTTGAGGTTTAACTTGAATTACCAAGTTGAGTTACATTTATGGAAGTCAAAAGCATTTTGGCTAAAGAGTTTGACAGTTGGGGAAAAATGTCAATTGAAATTATGCTTTAATTGTCATAGTAAGTGAAATTTAAATCCTTGTCCATACTTGATTCATGTTGTATATTGGTAGAGTCACAAGTTAACTTTTTTTTTCTTGGGAAAGTATCACTTAAAAATATATTTAAATAAAGAAAACTTTGTCTATCCATTCTAAAGTTTGTATAAGGTTGTATAGAATTAATGGTATTTCTATTAAGCTAAGATTTGCATGGGTAGTTAGTTAAATAGTTAGGCTAATGAAATTGACTTATGGTTCTACACTGGTCACGATCAAGATAAGTCATTAGATAGAAATTTATTTTATGCTTAAAATTATAACTAGCTTTCATATGTTAAGATCTTTCAATTTTAACTTTTAAATTACAGATAAGTTAAAAAAAGCACAATTTTCATATATTATAATATATATATTTGTTAAAAAAAAGGGTGCTAAAGCCCAACACTAGCTAACAATGAACCTAAGGGAAGAAATTCTCATCATATCTACCAAATTAACAACAAGCAAGAATTAAGAAGGCTGTTAAAAATAACTTTTGGAGATTGCAATGAGCAAGCAAAATATGCAAAATTCACCGTAAAATCAGCTATCTTGTTAGCCTTTCTATAGCAATGAAAGACTTTAACTAACCACAATCTCCTCATAAAGGAAATAATAGATGAAACTATGGAACTACAAGGATGAAAGTCTTCACAACCTTTCTTAATCAAAAGAATAGTTGTTGCTAAGTCTAGTTTAAAGTGCACTTTAGTCCATCCATGTTCCTAAACTAATCTCACATTAGTAAACAAAGCCTATACCTCTGCTATAATCATATTTGTTGAGCCTAACCAACAATAGAAACTAAACAATCATGCTCTAGAGTTGTCATGAAAACATCTATCATAACATGCCTAATTTCTACAAATCAACCTATCTATATTACATTTGATCTAATCATTCTCAAAGGGGTCCAAATAATAATCTTATTTGATGTCATGATAACCAGCCTTAAGTTATTTTTCATTATCATGTATGAGTTTAGTTCTCTGGTGCACAAAAGGGCCATAAACAGGATGTTATGCACTCTTTTAGTATCTTCATGGAAGACCAATTTATTTTTATTCAGTCACACCAATTAGATGATGAAACTAAAAAATACAACCTATGAAGTTTTTGAATTTCTTTTAACATTATTTGACAAATTCCAACAAATCCAATCTTGTAAAGACAAAGAAAAGAAGATAGTCTAATATTTCATATGAATAGTAATCAACTAAAAGTTTTAAATAGTTGGGTAATCACGATTCATATGATTTATCTTGTTCCTTTTAAGAAATCCTTCAAAGCATAACAAACTCCTTGCCAAAAGATGCACTAGTCTTTTTTCCTTTCAACATTAAGGAAAGTAAGAGAATCACACCTATACTTTTTATGTAAAACCTTCACCCATAAAACATTTAGATAGTTAATGAGACTTTATGCAATTTTCATGAGAAAAGATTCATTACAAGACCTTATCTTCCTAACACATAACCCCTGACCTTTTTAGGAAGACATACATTATCCTATGCAACCAAATGAACCTTGTGCACATTATCCAAGGAACCCTAAATAAAATCCTATTCCCTATATTATAATACTTTCAATTTTAGCTTTTGAATAATTATATATTATTACCTTTGATTTTATGTTTGTATGGTTATAACAAAATTTTTCTTATATATGGTATTGGTTTTTTTTTTATCTTTGATTTCATTTATCTATCCTATTTCTTTGCCTTTCTATATAATGGTTTTAGTAATAGAATTTTTTTATCGATATCTTGGTCTCTATAAATAAGAAAAGTATAAGTAGATTTCATTGAAACCAATTTTAATTATAATGTTAGTATTAGAGTTAATTTTTAGGTTAATTGGTATTTATCAATCAATTGTTCCATTTATTAAATGTTGTAAGGTTCTATGTCATCATTATGTGAATCTAGTAGATATACTTTCAATAGGGGTGGTAGCCATAAGTTGAGAAGCCACAATATCAACTCAATCACTCGATCTTCCTCTGTTGCTATCAATGTGAGCCCATTGATAGCCATAATCAAGCCATAGATATCCACATGAACACCTGGGTAAAAGTTTTAGGCTTGCCTGCCTTATCACTAAATGGTGGCCCCTTCCCATTTTTTCTATGCAAAACCCTACTGAGGAGGTTACACAACACCCAACTCCATATTTAAGATAGCTTCTAACCTATCCCTAGGGTAAAAACCTAATTGACAATGAGATTTGGGATTATCTAAATGGCAATTTAAAAGTATTGGTTTATATTCAATGATTTATTTGAAATTATTTGTGTTGATTTGTATGAATGTTCTATATTTGTTATAAATTGACACTACTGTATTTGGTTATATATGACTATAATTTAATTGTTGTATCTACTTATGGTCCCATTAAGGAAATAACAAAGGTGATATAAAGGCGTTTCATAGAGCTAAGCTTTACTTACACCATTGTTTTACAAAGGTAGAAAGACAAGTTGTTCAAAGAGTGGGCAGTATTGATTTTTATATTTTATAGTTTAATTTATATTTGAATTAGAATATTATTTTATATTCTAATCATCATATATTTGTATTTATAATTTAATTTTGCATTTATAAGTATTTGAATTCAATTATTCAATGTTTGCAAGTCATGTACAAATGGTGTTTTAAAGATGCATATATGATAGAAAAGAATTTTGTTTATAAAGCTGCAGTCAATTACAGAGCCATGATAGATCGAATAAGGAAGGAATTGGCAAAAAAACCCAAATAGATGCCCGATCATATTTTTGTAAACCTTAAGAAAAAGTGGATTAAATATGTTGACTTCAAGAGAAAGTAGAAGTTAAAAAAAAAATAGGCATTTATTACTGAAAATAATCTACACATTGGTAGTTCCATCTCCATTTCAAATTATAAAAGGAAGATTATGAGTTTTAATTAGAATTAGATCAAGGTTGAAACAAGTTTTAACATTGGTTCATTCCTTAACTAACTATGGTGTCTTTGTCATAAGATCCTTAATAATAAGGAAGTGCTCCTATGCATTCACACCCAGTAAACTTCAAAGGGCACTTAACAATTTGTAAACATTTATATTTTTTATATATCTAATATGGAGGATATGGGTAAGATTTTTTTTTTATATCTGATATGCATTACATTATATATTTTTTTATATATTATAAATATTAAACTTTTCATCGCTATTTTTGTAGAAGGAGTACTCCAAGATAGTGGAGGTGCAATTTTTTTAAGTATTTATTGATGGTGGTGAGGGCTCCTATATGTAGTTAAAGATCGAAACAAAAAAACTACATTTATTATCAAAGGATCGAAAGCACATAAGGTTGTTGGGCCATCATCTATCAATTGTAGACATCCTTGTAACTCAAGTTGGAGTAGTTAAAGAGCACCTTCGAATGATAGAATGCAAAACTTAAGGCAACATGAAAGAATATGATAGCAATACTACAATAACTTCAAGCTATGCTTAGTCAAATTGAGGGGAATAAATAAAGCAAAAATAGATCTAACCCAAAGGATGGAGATGAATGGTTCAACACCTACACCATTGCTAGTTAACTAAGGACCCTAATGCTAGGGGGACGACCACCATTTTTAGTCATAATCTTTAAGATTTCATTTTTATTTTTTGTATTTATATTAAATTTCATTAATTTTTGTATAAATATTGTATTCCATTTTTTAATCTAGCTTATGTTATATAAATAAAATATTGACATTTAGTTTCATTTTATAAATTTCAACTCCAAATTTTGATTATTGAATACGTATTTGATTTTAAAAAATCCAATATAATACAACATATTTGTTGTTTGCCTTCCTAGCAAAATTACCAAAATTTCAATAAATATTTCTTAGATTAATGATAAAATTAACAATAGATTTATGAATCATAACACTACTAATTTTGCATAAATTTCTTAACTCAGGGATATAATTAGCAATAGATTCATTGCTAAATATGAAATTAGCAATAAAAAGTCTTTCAGTCTATTGTTTTGTCTTTGCTTGTTGTGAAGCCACAAAATTGGTGATGAATACAAAAATTTTATCATTAATTGAATTACCCACACATTATATACTAACGCTTCTTATTCCATTAATAAATCCATCATTAAATATTTTAAATATGAATATTTAATAAGAAGATGATATATTATTAAAAAATTAATAAATTTTAATAAATTTTGCTAGCATTAATTTTTTAATGCTTCTATCAATATTGTAGCGCATAAATAAATGATAATATCAAACTAATTTACATCGAAAATGAATTAAATTTAAATTCTAAACGGAAAGCCTAAATTTTTATAAATGTACCTAACCCTTTGTGTTAACTTATGCACATGTCACGATTATTAGAATAGATTTCGTGTGGTTAGAAAAACATAAAAGGAAAAAAAAGTGTCCTATTAATTTTTATACCGGACACTTATTCTTACCCTTTACTAATTTAATATGTATTAATTTGTCCCTCCAAAAAATTTAACATCAATTTAGGTTTTCGATCATTCAATCATGGCCAATCAAACCTTATTTAGAGCAGTTAACATAAAATTATTTATTTTTCGTAGATAAGGTAAGGAATCCCAACTAAAAGAAATTATTGTTTATCTAGTGAGCATATAAAGTATGTATCCCGGATTGCTAACATATTATCACTTTATTGATTGACAAAAAATTAATTTTTTAATTAACCCTCTTTTAAAGTATTGACAATGTTATAATAATTAATGACATATAAATTTTATGCCTATTATGTAAGCAAGAACTTCTCATTCCAATGGAAGTACACAAAAGAAATGGAGGATGGAGTGAAAAGAATGCCCCAATATTAGCTAGCAATATGATCAGCAGTTTGGTTGCCATGCTTAAAGGTGTGTCTAATATCTACAATCTAATCCCGACTTGAAAGAAATTTAAGCATAAGTTAAAAAGGAGGATTAGTATCAAAGCTATAATCTTGCACAAAGGTAATAATAGTAAGAGAATCTGATTCTAAAAGAAGGTTAAGGACATCAAATTGCCGCATCAAATCTAAACTAGAAATCATATCCCAAAAGTTTTATCGTTGCGACTTTGTCAAAAATCATATTTTTGTTAAATAAAATAATTACTTATTTTTACCTTCAATGTATTCAAATTTGAATTTTGAAGAGATATGATTGGTACTAAATTAGATAAATTCTATTATTTAATATTGTGATCAAATTGAATTTATTCTTTTCTTAGAATTTTAACTTATAAATACTTATGTAAAAGAGTGAAGTGAGAGACTTTGTATTTGTAATTTCATGTATGAGATTAAAAGTAATCAAACATTTTATGATCTTTCTCTTTAAAATTTGTTAATTAATCATCTTCGCTCGTAAAAGAGACTAAAATCAAATCACATTAGATTATGTGTATCATACTTGTTTTTTGCTTCTTCGATTTTGATTTGTGCTATCACATCTTCCTTACCGCATTATCATCATCGCTCAAGAAATTTCATCAACATTTACTTCTTTCACCAAACCGTACCAATATTAAGCCCAGAACTTGTGAGGTTACCGCTACATTCGTCTTGCATAAGACCACCACAATAAGGCAACGCAAAACCTGCAATCAAAAATGCATCTACGTTTATTTTAACTCAATTGTTAAGAAAAAAAACACAGAAGATCGCTCTGTAATTCTTATTTTTTTTTATCAATGCCCATCTCATCTCATTATTGATAAAATAATTGACTTTATAAGGTGAAAATGATAAATATATGACCATATATATTGATACTATAATAATTTTATATCAGTAAATTAGGTATCATATATTATCACTTGTCTTAAGAATTTAAATAATACACCGACAAAAATGCTGGAGTAGACATAATTGGATTGTATTGGACACTAATTAAGACTCGGATTATATTAATATAAGAGGAAATAAGCAAATTCGTTTCTAAAAGATAATTTTGATATCAAATAGATTTTAAACTTTATACTGACATCAATTGAATTCAGTTTCTAGTGAGACTAATTTAATGTCCGTTATGTTGAATTACATTTTTAACACTTGTTTGGAAAATGCATTGGATAGGAGTGGTAATCCATATTAAAGTGTCAAATCAACAAATGCAGTCATTGGATGAGTAAAAATAAAAGTAAAAAAATAAGATGAGAAAAATACATGTCAAATTAGTATAGAGTGCAAAAAAAAAAACCCATAATTTCAAAAGTATATTTTAGTTTGTGTAAGGGGTGAGAGATTTTACAACCGATGATGGTATTTCAAAGTGCCATATCGTTTAACTTTTTATGTCATTCCATTTTCATACAAGCAATTTACATGTTTTAAAATATGAGATAATAATTGGTTGCTTAAAGCATTGCTATGATAATTTTGTTTTTGATGATTTGTATACTAAAGAAAATTGGCAAATACATCCATGAAAAATAAATGTAATATCAATGTCGCATTATCTTTGGGGAATGAAATCATCCATTTTCACCTAATATCAAAATTCTTTTAGAAAATAAATTGATATCAACTATACAGAGTGAAAAAGTAAAATAAATGACTACTTTTTTTTCAAGTTCATTAACTAGGAAGAAGTTTGAACTTAATTACCACTTTCAACAAATTATTTAAATCATTAAGCAATGTGCCGATTTCAAAACCATGAGCCAAGATAAGCAATGAATCAAAATGGAGCAAGTACCTGTAATGCAACTAGAAGATAGCAAGGCCACTATGATTATTATCTTTGTTTTATTTATCTAAGAGGAATGATCTCTTTGAACCCCTTAATTTGGCTGCATTATTATTCTTTTCTCTGATTGACAGTAATTAATACAGCTGTTTTTCCATCATCTGTCTCTGGATTGATCACTTTAACACTGCCCATGTATATATAGTACGGACAATTCGCAAAAGGAGCCAACTTTAAGTGAGCATTCATTGATGTTTATCCGTAAACAAAAGGCTACGCATCAAGGCCTCCTTAATTTGTGCCCTTGCTACTGGAAACCAAACGGCGCCCAGTCTTCATCTTGCAACTATCGGATTTATACATTCATTAATAATTGTTACCGACTTATGGAATGAGTTAGTCAAAATGTTGCGCAAAAGACAAGCACTTGTTAAAAGTCTTCAAGTGGCAGCAAACAATATGAGGAATACATCTTACGAAGCTTCTAATTGGACGGAAACCACTTCCACATTTGAAACTGAAAGGGATCTACCTTCAAATTAGACTTTGTTTTAATTTGCTTGACTTGATTTGTACTTGCTACGTTTATTTACCTAATTTCACCGATAATGTCAGCACTCGACAGAACAAGGTGGGCTGCGGGCACGCCGGTGTAATTACCAGTTCTTTATAACATGTGACTAACGAAATCATCACTGGCTGCTGTAAATAGGACACGTTTTTGGTGTAAAACAAGGTTCCAGAAAAACAAAAAAAAAAAAAAGTGAAAGAACTATGGTACTAAATTGTCGCGGAACCGCATCTTTGTAATTTGTTCATGGAAGTTGACGGAAGAAACTCGCCTCTACTTCTGACTGATGATTAGCCAATATACCATTCAGAACTTGACACAATTTCAATGTACTAGTCCAGTACTCCTGTCTTAAACGAGTCCTTTCAAGAAATTTATTTTAAATTTTAACTTTGATGGACGTTTTACTAGTGCATTGAAACTGATAGCGACTAGCAAACCTCTTGGCCAATTCTTCAATCCTCTTTGTTATACCAGAGAATCACGATAAAATGAATTATGAATGTACTAATACACCATATAAATTAATGTGAATTTAGATTCTTTTCGACAATTATAGTTATAATTATTAAATTATTTGTTAATTAATATGAATTTCATAAAATTATAAGAAATTTCATTTACGTAAATAATTAATTATGATAATTACAATCTGAATTATCCATATATAAATAAAAATCATTTTCTTATGCTTATTTTAAAAGATTGATTTAATACTGAAGTAATAGCGGTAGTTGTACTTTACAATGGTTGCAGCCTTAGGACAACCAATTTAGCGGAATTTACAAGACCAAGTTATATATTCAGTTCGATTCCCATGACATTATCAAGAGGGGACAAAAAGGGGAACCTACCTCCATCTATTTGTTGCAACACAATATCATAACAAACTGTAAGTTGGTTTTCACATCTCTTTCATTTCCCCTTCCATAATTTGCTCCTTGCAAGAGTATTTTTAGGGTTTCTGAAAAGACTTAAATTAAACATACATATATTTAATAAATGAACTGTCATCATAGCCAATGTCGATTAGGCCCCCCCTTAATTACCCTCATACTACATACGCACTACGACTAAATCTTTATAAACAAGCTAGCTAGCCACACAATATTTAATCTCTGCGAACAACTGGATATTTGATGCAGGACCAGAAGGATGAATAGAAGGGAAAAACAACTGATTACATTCATTTAAAACTTGACAGAAACAAAATGAAAAGTATGCGCTTTGTAATTGATATGGCCTGTATATATGGTTTCTTTGGTGGAACAGAATAGAGACTTTCCTCCATCCACACTGACTAAATATATACACCACAGCTAGCTCGATGCTAAGATCAGAAATAAAAGCCACCGAGACATGATAACCATAATTTCTCATTTTTTCTGAGAATTTACGTAAATGGAGAAAATTGAGCAATCTTAGTCAACCTATCTTCCACTACAGAAGGATATCCCCAAATAGAACTCTAAAACAAACATATTTGCTTGTTTGCAACTCCAAATTAATGAAAACATTACATATTGTTCGAATTGCTTTATTCTGCAGGTGGCAATAAATTGATGATATCAAAGGGACAATCTTAGCTCCAAATCTAGTTCTTGAGTGTCACTTGATTCAGAGTTCTGACTGCTCGAACCCAATGAACCACCCCTTTGCTTCCTGTTATCCGTATGTTGTGAATCCTATAAAACAAAGCATTATATAAGGGAAATTGTATCAGTTCGAAGTTCGAACAAATATATATAGAGAATATAATAGTTGAGTGCCAATTTTTCTTGAACATAGAACATCGTGTATATATGATGTTGCCAAAATAATAACAAAATCTTACATATAGGTTCAAGAAAGGTCTAGTTATGCTGGGTTGGGCAGAAGACTGGGCGTCCAAGTTGGCATTGGGATATTGATCCCATCTGATTAGAGGTAAAAAAATAAAACACTTTTAATTAAGCAAGTTACTATATAAACCAATTAAGTTGAAAAATAAAAATGATATTCAACTCGTATTAATTTACATATATAATGCTCTTAATTATTTGCTGATAAACGAATACGTGAGTGTAGTGATTTAAGTACCTTGCTGCATCAATTGGCTGAGAATCTCCATATCCGATGTTTGTTCTTTCATATTCGGGCAGGCCCATCTGTGAAAGCTGGCAATTTTGTCAAAAGTCTTCAGGGTATTATTCATCAAACTCATTCACATAGCTATATGAATAAAAGAATTGGTTGATTTTCTTTCATTGGATAACAGTAATGGTGATGATTACTTCATATATATATAAATATATATAGTACTCCTTTAAATTTGTTAAAACTCATTACGGATTCGAATTGAAGCAGAAAAGACGGATTCGTTGCTCAATAGCTAGGGTTAGTATTACTCTAAATCAATGCGACCAGAAGGCACTTTCGAACAACCAAACATGAAAGAGTATTGATACAGAATTCAAAAGAAAGTTGCTAGGGTTGTGAAATAAATTTCCATAGGGATGGAGCTACAACATATATAAGTGGGTCTTACGGGAAAAAAAGAAGAGAACGGTCACGATTCCTTTGTTTGCACCAGTAAATAATCCAAAACGTTGATGGATGACTATTGTGTGAGTGAAAGTATGTGATTATGATCATCCATCTCAAAAGAATGACGATGAAATAGTTAACATAGTACAATCAATTACTAAAAGTGCAAAACGAAATGCTATTTTACCGAATTCACACATACCACAATGTTCGGGTGAAAGCCGTAGGAAGTGGAGTGCGACGAGGACGACGAATAAAAAGACGAAGAAGATGGTACTGATGAATATGGTGTTTGCATTCTTGGGTCGGCCTGCGTATTGAAGAAAACCAAGGCTTGGTCAAATTCCAGAGAATCCAATTTGAAGGCAAAAGGAGAGTGAAGAGAAGAGAGTTACATTATTAAAATTGGATGGAAAAGGAGCAGGATGATAGCCGCTGGCCATTTGACCATGTAATCTGATTTTCTCTAACTGAGCAACTCCAAGCCCTCTCTGCGGTTGCTTGGGCTTGTCGTTCTTCTTTCCTTTCCTTGATGAAGAAGAAGACGATCCACTTCCTCTTTCATTCCCCATGTTTGGCTCTCCGAAATAATTGCTTTCCATCTTCTTCTTCGTCTTCTTCTTCTTCACAGAAATAGAGAGAGAGAGGTATGGTCTTTGCAAATCCCAGAACAGAAAAGCTAAATTTCTGGCAAGGAGAGAGCTGCTGGGAAATCAGAGATCTCGAATGCTGTTTTTAAGTTATTTGCACGCCCCAGGAATTATTGCATCGCTGGATCAGATTGTGTATAGATTTCAATCTTAATATATACCTAGATTTTATGCTCTCTTTCTCTTTCCCTCTCTCTAAGACCTCCGGTTCATTATTTTATACACGTACATATATTTTTAATTTACTTTCTTAATGGTTAGTTTATATATGAACACTTGGGGACTATCTCTGAAAGCGATTGTCTCCCCTATAATATGTTGATGTTGTGACGCCACGCGCCACAGGGTAGGCTGGAAGTAATAATTTTTTTATATATTGATTTTTGTAGCACGCACTAGGCTGTGCAAACAAAGGTGGGGGGCTCGCAGTTGCCATTTCTTAGTCTCTAAAGCATTCAAGGTCTCACAGTGTTTTCATCTCTTCATTTTTTATGCTTTTAATTCCGCCATTTTAAGTATTCCAAACACTGATCATGTGATGCTTGCCTGGTAATCTAGGCTTTAAAATTATTAAATTAAAATTATTTAATTATATTAAAAAATTTTAATTCAATTGGCATTCGAGTTTCTTAGAAATTTTATATTTTTTAATATATTTAGAATTTAATTTTTTTATTGTTATGTATGTATATTCAGTAGTTTAATTATTCTTTTATTTATTAAAAAAATACTTAATTATAACTATTTTAAATAATATTAATTTAATAATTTCTGTAATATAATCCTAAATTTTAAAATTATAATATTATCTTAAAATACACTGATCATATAGATAAGAACTCTCACTGTGGGCTCCACTTTACATGTGGTTTCCTAGTTCGCGGTCAATTTGTCTCAGCTGCCAATTCCCTAAAATGCCCTCAACCGTAATTGTAAATTGTAAATTGTAATTAGCTATCAACAAAGGAAAGCAGATATTAGCATTTAATAATGGATATGATTTGAAAACATTATTAATTTAGAGCTGATCACGTTTGAATTACGGATCCCAAAATCAAAACGGATGGCTTTTAGAAAATAAGAAATTCCTGAGATCCACCAATTTAAGTCGTTTATGGCTAAAAGTGAAGATGGTAATTTATTGATCAATGAATAAGGAAAGATTGACCTAAAGATTGCGATTATGGAAGTAATATATAAATATGATTATAATAATAATGGTGTTATAATTAATGGGTTAGAGACCAAATCTAGTTGAGCTGTTTCACGCATGATATGTGGGTCATATTTTATTTATGAGTTGTTTGTGTGGTGGAAAGTGAAGAACCCTCCAATTTGATAGCCAGACATGTGAACCCTTGCAATTACTGCAAAACCCCGCTAATCCCACCATAAATATGCCATTGGTTGCTTAAGTAGAAGACGCATGCATATACGTACACAAGGGGTAATGCTTGTCTGCTTCAGAATTTTGCATGTATTCAACAAGGTTTCATAAATGTTTTAAATTATATTTTTGGTATAAAATCTCATTTTTTTTCATAAAATGTTAAAAGTGCATATGAATTATGTACCAAACAAATATACAAAAAAATTTAACTTTGTTGCTCAAAATTGCATAAAAAAATTCTTAATTTTGTATAGAATTAACGATGGATAGAATGAAAATTTTTCAAAAATTTATAACAACTCATTTTCTGAATCTAATTCTTTCGGAGGCAAATTGCTAGGTCTGAATCCATAAAAAATAAATAAATAAATAACCACAATTGCTTATTTGATATTTTACATTGTATTTAACTTCCCAATTTGGCAGATATGAGATTTCAAACAACATTTTAATCAATACAAACATTTTTCGATTGCATGGGTAAGTTTAACCCATATAAATTTATTGTTGGAGAAAAATATGCAAAATATTCCGTTTTACATACTATGGGGATTTTCCTTTCATTTTTATTTCCTCCTTCATTCTATATATGTCCTTTTTTAATTATTTTTCTTCTCTTTCATTTTCTTCTAGTCTTTCTTTCTTTTTCTTTTTTTTTTCCTTTTCCCATCATCTTCTTCGCTTAGGAATTCAGATGGTGATAATGAATTGCTGATCTAAAGGCATTAGAAAAATGGAAAAAGCAGCGTCAGTAGTTTAGATGTGAGGCATCCAGCCCTAATCGGAAGAGATAAAATGCCAACATTTTGTTACCTTAATTAAGCCAATCAATTTTTCGGCAAAATCATCATCATATATATTATGAAGCAAACCGTATACTATAAATTACGTAAAGAATTTGAGGAAAGAAAATTAACTACCAACAACAAGAACCAGCAGTAGTCAACAAGCAAAATGTTTATTTTTCCCTTTGGTCAAAGTTTCAAGCTAAGTTAATAGTTTATTTATATAGATAAAAATTTAAAATGCAGTAGGATAACTTAAAATATTCTAACAGGATGATATATTATCAATTTTTAATTTTTGAACTCATGATAATACTTGCAAATCACCTCACCTTATAAAATATTCAAAAATATTATATGTAATAAAAGCAGAATTTGAAATTAAATTTTAAGTATTTTATACTTATTTGATTGAGTTTTATATATTTGCTGAAGCATTCTATATTTAGTAAGGAAAGTACAAGTGTTCCAGTCAAATAGAAGCTGAAAGTATTCCAAAATTACTATAACTATTTATTAACCATTGATATAATACTAAATTACATGTGTGATGTAAATGCAAGAATAAATTTGTTCAGAACAGATCATTCAGACGAATAATTTGTTGGGCTATATAGCAGTGCTAAATTTATATTTGAAATCTAATTTAAAATATTATTGCTATTATAAATTTGACTAGAACAAAATTTTAATTAACCAGTGATTTAATTGATAAAAATAACAATTATATGCATTCATAGTGATTTGATAGTTTTTTATACTATAAATTAATGATTTATCACCTAGTTTATTAAAACTACGGGGTTAGAAGCAGGAGAATTAATGATGATAGATTGAGATCTTTTTCTTTAATGGTTATCCCCATGTTTGTAAGGTTTGAAAAGTTGCAAGTCTAATGTTCTATTTTTACCGGAATTTATTAGGTATTTCTGTTCTTCTTCATGGTCATATATTTCGGTACCTCCGATTAAAAAAAGATTTGAATTTTCTTATTTTCCTTCTCTCTTTTCTTATTATTTTTTTTGTTGAGATCCACTCATGTAATATAAAAAAATTTATATTTATATATGTTCTATAATTACCTTCTTTTCTTTTGAGTAAAGCAAAGAGTTGAAATAAAAAGAGATATAAATATGTTTGGATATATTTTTTATTGTTTATTAAAATTATTTTAAATTTAAAAAATAAAGAATAAAATATATTTGAAGGATTATATAATAAAATAATTCATTTTAATTATAAAATTAACATCAAAGAATAAACTAAGGAAAATACTAAAATGTTATTCCTATTTTTTATTTTTGAAATTAAAATTTTTAAAAACAGATTATAAAAATAGCTACTATTATTAAAAGCATACAAATAAAAAATTAATTTTAAAAATAATAAAGAAAAGTACGCGCAGATTCTTTGATTATTTGGCGAGCAAGAGAAAAAAAAAATTGATTTTTTGCAGGAAAATGGTTTCTAAAGTCCGTATTTTGGTGTGGTCCCCATTGAGGCGTTCGGTCCATAAAATTTCATTCCATTACTATTGTTTTGCGTGTCCATGGGACGAATGCAGTCGACTCGGCCATGATTATTAAACAGAAAATATATGTACTCAGTCTCCATCGTGAAACAGGTGATTCAAATATTTTAATCCAAATTTAATGCCTCAAACTCCCTTTCATACGAGTTGGCATTCTTTCCTTTTTAGTATCAAAATGATACATTTGATTTTTGATTGCAATAGAATCACGCCACATGTGCCTTAGTCATGTTTTGACGTTTACATTTTTTTTTAATTACCATCCCATTAATATATAGCCATCCTTCGTCCTTCCTCTTCGAACTGCCTACATATGAAGAGTTAATTACTAAACAAGACATATATATATATTCGTTAAAGGTAATAGTTATTGTTTAATTTATAATTAAAGTTGTGTCCAGTCCGACTATTCAAACTACCATTCCAACCCTAATTTTGAACCCTGTTGATAAAACATGCCGCATCTATCAGCCCAACTCAAAATTTCAAGTCACTGTTCTGATGGGAAATTCTCACTTGTCAGGGAGCCGCACGAATTTTGTATCCTAAAACAATAAAATATTATCATCAAAGAATTTATCATTTTATTAATCAATAAACTGATAATATTTTAATATTTCAAGGCATGTCATTTATATATTTACTGTACGAATAGAAATTTCTCCATTTCTGATTTAAAAAGGAGAAATATTGCTTGCATTCTCTAATATTTATTCCTTTTTTTCCCATATTAAGAAAAGTAATTTAATTCAACTTATTCATTTACAAGCTCAGACAACCTTCTTTTTCTAATATGAAAAGAAAGGGGATGAATGTTAGATAGCGTAAGTAATTTTATTTTTTAAAGAATGCTTAAAACGAACAAATGCTTGGAAAATTTTCTAATAATAATGATACAAAAGTGATTTATTGGCATAAATTTATATTTAACATAATTCAATTTTAATTTATTTTATGATTGAAAATGATAAATAAAATCTATTAAGAGGAGTCAAAAAGTGATTATAAAACATTTTATCATTCTCAAATTCACAATTCAAATATATTTAAAATACTTCACAGTGGCACACATATATAAAATTTTGGAACCAAATCAGGAATAAAAATAAAATCAAATAATATTATATGTTATTTAAACTAAATGATCCGAGCGAGCCAAGTATAAGTTTATGTCATTAATATTGGCTACTCAATTAAGTTTAAGATCATATCAAATTATTGCCATAGTTACAAGGAAACGGTTGACGCACATCATAAATCTTCATCCACGTGTATGACACATTAGCATAGTGCAAAATAATAATTTTAAGTAAGAAATATTTTTACTGCTAATAGCATTTTAACGAGAGATTTGATAAGCAATAGAGAAAAATGAGAGTAAAATCATAGACAAGGTGAAGAAGAATAATGATGAAGACAAGGGATTATGTTGATTAGGTTTGATGAATAATTAATTAATTAAATAGTGGTAGGGCAAGTGATTAAATATTTTAAGGGAAAAAAAAAAGGGCAAGAAGAAGTGGAAAGAGATGTTGGGAATATATGGCATCTACAGTAGATTTAGGAGCACATGGAGGCTTAATGGGTGAGTTACGCCACAGGATTTGCAGAGCAAGACAATCCCTTGGAAAAGGCTATGCATTGAGAGAAAGCAAACACCATCAATTCCAGATCCTATTTTATATCTGACATTCTCAATACTTTATCCAGTTCGGATACCAAATGCATTGTACACTCGAGCATGCTTCTCAGGGTTAAGGTTGAAACTTGTGAATCAAATCAAGGAGGAGTTTGTATGGGTACAAATCCCTCTGTCGCAAGCTTTTGGAATCAGAATCGTCCAAGATTCTTTTAAAGCTTGGCCAAAGCCAGAATCAAATCTACTTCCTTTTGTTTTTTAAAAGATATTTTTTATGAAAAAAATTTTATCTTTTATATATAAATAAATGAATGCCAGAGATTTATATAATTTATTATTAAAGAATATAATATTTAGAAGTATCATAGAGAAAAAAAATAACTTTTTTTTAAAAAATTATCTTCTTTTTTAATCTAATATTAAATATATAAATTATTTTTTACTATTCTGATATTTTATAATTATATTTTTATAAAAAATATTTTCTATAAAAAAAACGAAGTTTAATATCCCATGTGAAATTCGTTCCCTTAAGTTTGTTTAACAAAAACGTTAATGATGTAATTATAAGATATTAAAATAATAAAAATATTTTATTCATTCAATATTAATTAATTAAGAAGATCTTGATAAAAATAATATTATTTATTTTTAAAAATTATTATTTGACAATAATATTAAATATCATTATTTTAATTTTTCAATAAAAATATATAAAGAATATATCAATCTTCTACTTTTAATAAATAAATGAATTTTTTTAATAAAATTTTTTCCAACAAAACAACACAAGCCTCAAATGGTTTTTATTCTTCCAAATGAGAATAACTCTGTGATAGAATAAAGCTGGTGTTCAGATCTTATATTATGACTCATAAATTTTAAGTCACAAATTAGGCCTTGTAGTGTGATATGAGAATTGGATGATTTAATGGAAGTCACAAATTTAAATATAATTTAATATTATAAATTTTTTTTTATAAATATGAATGAAACCTCAATCCAAAAAAAATTAACCAAAAAGGTCGTGATTCCAATTACATCGCTGAGCAATAAAAACCCCAATCCTACAGGGAGATACCCTAAAATTTCAAGATCAAACTCTTGTTGCAAACTTAATGAAGCCAATTAATTCAGGGCTACTTCTATTGTGCATTGAATTTTTGTATGGATGAATTGATTTTTTTTTTTTTTGTAAATTGTGAGTTATTAAATTAAATATTTTTTATTTAAAAATGTAAAATTTGATATGAATTGTTAGATACTTAATATATGAATAAATTTGATGTACAGAAGAATTCACATTAATTATCATGCTTATTATCCTCTCTAAAAATATAATTAATCGAAATCCTCCAACTCCTTTTTAATTTAAATTTGTAATTGCAATATTACAACTATACACTGCACTTTGTTATCACTTATCACAATTTTCAGTTATATAATAATATTTGGGGCAAGAGATATTTTTATCTCTTAATTTTCATTTAAATTTTAATTTCATCTCCTAAATTTTACTTAAAGTTACTTCATTTACATAGAATGTAATTAAGTTCTCATGGGAAGTTAGACATCCTAAAAGGTAACTTTTCTTGTAAACTTTTTATAAGAAGCACTCAAAATTATTTAATTAATATTAATTTTTTAATACTTCCTAAGAATTAGCATTATGTATTTTGTTTGTTTTATTTAGTTTAACTTTTAATTTCTTAAAAAATATTATTAAAATAACTAATATACTTCCAAAATTATAATATAAAAATAAGAAATATCAATAAATTTTCATTGTAACTAGCTATCTTTTTTTTATAAAAATTATACTTCTAATCTTTCTTTTAATCATACTTCTTTTAGATTTATTATTTATTATTTTTGAATTTATTATAAAAAGGTAAAATAAAATTATATAAAAAATTAAGATATTATATATATATATATATATATATATATATATATATATATATATATATATATATATATATCTTAAATCATCTTAATATAGTTAAAATGAGTTGTAATTTAAATAAAAATATTAATTAAATAACTAATTCAATCAAATTCATATAAAATAGATAGGAAGTATGTAATTTTTTATTTTGACAACTAAATATCAAAATAATAAATATATACATTATAAATATAATTATACATAGAATTATGTTTCTATTATGATTATATTTACCATTTATATTTATCATATAATATTTAATATTAATTTTATATAATTTTATTCAATACTCATCATATTTATTTTATAATTAATTAATTATACTTATTTTAATATTTAAACTTATAATGATAATAAAATTAATAAATTGACTAAATATAGTTTTATATTCCTGTCTATAACTAATATTGAAAGTTTTTCTTACTAAGTGTCCATAGGAAGTAAAACTTTTTACTAAATTCTACTTTCCCCATATTGACAATTACTGATCAATCAAACAATTCAAAAAAAATTTATTTCTTAGAAAGTTGCATTTTTCATGTCACTTTTGTCAATTAGATAACCTCTTAAAAAACCATTATATCTTTTAAAAAACATGCAATATTATTCAACTATCTAATATTGTTATATTTTTTTAATGGATGTGCTTAGATGACATCTAACTGGACTTTCTACATAGAATTCATAGGTTATATTTTCATATTCTTGTGGTTAAAAGGCATTTTTACTCCCTTAACTTTCATTAAAGTTTCAATCTTATTTCGTAATTTTTATTTGAACTAAATTCACCTTTTAAATTTTTAAAAATATGATTGCTTCCATCATGATGTAAGGAAAAAATACTATACAGTATGTGATGGCCTCTATAGTGATTAACCAATGCAAATACGTCACATTCCATCTCTAGTCATAACTGGCATAGAACTTATTTTATCAGTTTCCACCAACCTAACTTGTTCCCACTCAGTAATTATATGTGCATGCATGAAACATTAGAGTCATTAGGCAATAAAGTTGACATTAGTAGAAGGAGATATTTATCAAATTAGTTCTATATAACGAGAGAAGTTAGACTTACTTATAATCTCTATTAGATCAAGGATAAGTTGATCTAACTATTCTCAGTAAATAAGGCTCCTCTATTGCATCACCTTTTTTTTTTTTTTACATTTCAAGGCCCAAGAATTAACTCAATCTACAAACAAAATATCTAAATGCTACTTGTGGTTATGCCTAAAAGGAATTCCTAAAGGACCTATCTTTGTTATAGTAGTGGTGGAGGTATTTCCACTTAGGAATCTATAATGTTAAACATAGAAGGCTAAGTTTAGATCTTATAATGCTCAAATTCTAAACACCAATTATTAGACTTAAATTGAAGAGCTATATTCTGAACTTCTAAAAAAAATTCCCATGAATTTCTTCAACACCCCTATTTGTTAACATAGTGGTGTTGCTACTCAATGATACCCAAAAATGTTTGAAGAAGAAGTAAGTCATAAAGATTTAGTGAATGAAATTCCATTCAAACTACTCTAAAATCCTAATCATTTTAAGTATCTTTCTTAGGATTTCATGTTGAGTTCCAATTTCCATGTCCTTTTCTATGCAGGACATACATGTATCTCCCTCACTATAGGTATAAGTTTTCTTAGGGCATTTAGATGTATTATCAATTACATGAATATTTAGATTCTATGTTAAGGCATGTAATTAAATCACAATATATTTGGATGACATAATATACTCAAGTATTTGTGAACACATACATTAGTTGGGAACCATAGCAATAATTATTCACCATTTCATGGCTACCATTCATATGTTAATGTGTCTCACATGCATATAAATGCTTTGCTACTTGTAATAAGAAAGCACTATACACATAACACAAAAATGTAGTAAAAAGCATGAATGTAAAGAAACATGTAACATGTATCCATAAGATACTTACAAAATGCCTTAAGGATATTATTTTCTTCTTTATTTCTCCAATCTAGCTTTATCCATTTCATCTCTAACTTTATTCTTCTGGGGCCAACCTTATCCATCCTTTTTAAATTTATATAGCATGCTTTCATATGGAAATGATAGAAATCCATGCCATCTCATGTAGTCTTAAATTGCAATTAAATCATAATTTTCACAATAAATATCACAAGTGACTAATATTTCACAAACTTATAATTCTCATATATCTCACAATAAATATTGCAAGTAGCTAATATTTCATAAAAATTTGTAAATCTCACATATAGACATTACAAATAGCTCATATTTCACATATCTCATATACCATTTATTCAAGCTCATAAAGATAATATTCATACAATACACAAAAATTAGTATTTATCATTTTTTACACATATTCACAACTCAATCCTCTTTATCCTAGCACTATCATTCATAATAATAATCACACAAGACTTATGCATACAAAGCGAGACATTTCACATGTTATATTTGTAAGAATTCATGACTTTATAAATCATATTTCAAGATTAGAATCACAAATAAAAGAATATTAGATTAATATTTATGCAGAAACGTACCTTTATCTTGGATTTAATTCTTCTGGGTAAGGTAGTATTCAGATAAATATCATAGGCATAAATCTTCTTCTCCTTCTTGTAGAGTGTACGGCTCTTAATAAGACAAGCCAATTATTGAATTAGACTAGTAGTGGAGAGGAAACATAACTAATATAAATAAAAACCCTATCAAGCCCTCATATTATAGGTAAGAAAAGGTATAAGCCTACATTTTAACCGCTAAACAAATTAATCCAAAATCAAGTATCTATAAGTCCAGGTAATAGATTATTTTAACAAATTAAGCTTCAAAAAATAAAAATCTCTTGGATCATTGTTCAGTTAGTTTTATCCAAAAAATAAAATACTTACAATTAATGATAACCCATATAAAAATTCTAACATTCTCCCACTTATGCAATATTAATTATAAAGATTTTATTTTATAAAATATTTTATATGAAAATTACTCTTAAGTTGAATATAAAATTTTAAATATATGACCACAATTTTGAAAGCACACTATCCAAAAGATAATACCTGAAATTTGACTCATACTTAAACAACCAATAATATTGAATCATGGCAATAATTACATTGTCATCAACACAAGACCTTCCATGATTACACAAATTTTTATATAAAAATGATTCTCAAGCTAAACATAAATTTTTAAATACGTGGTCATGATTTTGAAAACACACCATCTAAAAGATGATACTTGAAATATAACTCATACTTAAGCAACCAATAATATCAAATCATAATGATAATTACATTGTCATCAACACAAGACCTTCCATGATTACACAAATTTTTATATGAAAATGACTCTTAAGCTAAACATAAATTTTTAAATTCATGGCCAAAATTTTGAAAACACACCATCTAAAAAATGATACTTGAAATACGACTCATATTTAAATAACTAATAATATCGAATCATGGCAATAATTGCATTATCATCAACACAAGACCTTCCATCGTTACATATATTATTAACTAGTTAAATATGAATCATTAATGTAAAAGTGTAATAAGAAAAATAACATTAAAAGTGTGATCTAATAAAAACATGATATTTTTCAAGTTAGTCCTCAATAATTTCTCTATAGAAAACTCAATAATAAAATAGAGAAATCTTCTAGCAACAATAAATTTAATTGTCTGAAACCTCCAAAATAGTGTCAATTAAGAAACAAACATCAAACACAAAAGTTAGTAATTGACACTAAGTCCTGATCCTCATAAATCTATTAGTTAGAATGTCTTTAAGTTTTATAATAATATTAACTAACAGATAAATATATAACTTAAGAACTAATGATTGACACTAAATTTTAGTCCTGATAAATTTATTGTTAGAATGCCTCAAAGTTTAAAAATAGTGTTAACTAAGAGACAAAAATATATATCAAGAACTAATTAATAAATAACAAATCTTAATCCTAATAAGATATCATACAAAATAACATTAAACTTAATACCTAGCCTTTATCAAGGTAATTTTTATTATCCCAATATGGTGTGTATAGAAACCATATATACAAAATCAGGAGCTAACAACTGGTACCAAGTTTTAGTCCTTATAATTATAATAATTGGTACATTTCATAATATGAAAATATATATTGATAAAGAATCCATAAATTACATATATAAATATACAATAATGTACCAATATGATTAAGAACAAATATGATAAAAAAAATAGCAAATTGTGTAATAATATACATAACATATGCATCTTATGTATCAATAAACATATTATAATCATCAAGTGAGATTAAATGTTTCATGTAACATAAAACTCTCACTAACTAGACATATTATAAGAAAAAAAATAAAATTGAATGCCTATATCTCAAAAGGCTTTTAGACATCTTATAAATATAAGAACCTAGTTTAAGAGAAAAATGCTTAAATTTCACATACATATTTTTGTAGTATGTCAAATTATGATTTCTTAAATCATCAACTTAATATAATAAAATAAATTAATAATCAAAAGAAATTAATTATATAATTAACTTTGGTATCTCAAGTAAGTCATTCACATGACTATCACAAGTAGATACTAAAATTTATACCAAATTAATGTAATAAGAGAATTTTTTCAAATATATTTTTAGAAATTACCAAAACAAGTATAAATAACAATTAGTTGAAAATTTCTCACGATAGCAACATACACTATTAACCAAAAAAGTATCTCACAAAATTTTTAAAAAAATTGATAATGCATATGTCAATAACTTTCTAAGTTATTTTATATCATACTCAAAGAAATACACAATAACTTATATGTTAAATTCATTATTATTAGTAAAAATATTCTTAAAAAATTAGTTCAAAATTCAAATATTATATACATAAAAGAGGATTCAATGAGATTTACATCTCTTTACCATACATATTTTCTAATAAACAATTGTATATAATAACATATAAGTTATTATAAACTAAATTATATAAATAAATTTTAATATTTAATTACACTTTTATAAAGTAAAGTAATTTCAAATATTATCAAATAATATTTAACTAAAATAAGCTCTTAAACATAGGTATCACACTTTGTAATACAAATAAAATTTCATGATATTAAATTAAACTCTCATTGATATGAAGGTTCAATGCAACTCAAAAAAAAATTGTACATTATTTCAAAACATAATTATATGCACTAATTAATTAATAATTTATTTATCAAATATAATTTTTTTAAAAAGGTTATATATAATTCCACCACAAAAAAGGAAAAAAATTATATTTGATAACCAATGTGCCATAATGCCATAAACAATATAAAATTCAATTTATCATCATGTAACCAAAGTTATACAATAGTATATGTCATTCTCAAAATTAATTCATTTAATAACTCTTTAAAATATAAGAAAGATAAATTTAGTTGCACAAATTATTTAATAATACATAATAAACAAAAGAAAAAAATTTATAAATTAATAAGACCTACATAAGAGTTCTTAATACATAACTATAAATTCTTTTTTGAGTAGAATATATAGTATGTACTAAATTTTCTTTCAATATATTAACTTAATCACATAAAAGATAATATAATATTCAAAAAAATTATCTTCTTTAAGTAAATAGACCTTCTATATTAGTTTATCCTTATAATTAAAGTAAAATAACACATTTTAATTATATTTTGAAAGAAAATGATTAATCAAAGAAATAACACTTTTATCATAAAAGTAGAAAAAAATATTGAAAGTAAGAATGTAACTTCTAGTTTATGGACATAGAAGTAATGCATATTATTACAATTTTTCTTTAGGTAAAGAATGTAGCATGTAAAAAACCTTTTTGATCATGAAATCAACCAAAAGAATACCTTAGTATTAAAAATATGACCTATTTGGGTAAACATACTTTAAAACTAAAGCAACTCTAGAAATTTATATGCTTTATAAAACATCTTGATTAAAATATGAAACAATCTCATTTAGGCAGGCAGTTACATACAATAATAATAAATTAATTTCATATAATATAATTCAAAGTCTTTATGATCAATATGAATAATATCACTTTAGTGATAATTATCCACAACAAAACATAAACTTTTCAAAAAATTCAAGATATAAAAAAATTTATTCAAAACAATAATATTTTAAACATAAATAATAAATGATCACAAAATCAAAATATTGTTACATCTAAATTAGCTCAATTTTAAACCTATTGCACATAAATATATCTTAAATCTATGCGATTCAAAAATACAATAAGGCTTAAAATATAGATTTATTTTAAAAAAATTAAAGCTATCATTAAATCAAGATCAATATAGGGATAAATTTATAATTCTCACCAAAACCCTTTTAACATGTTTCTTTTAGAAACATAAATTAACTTTTATAAAAAAAATTAAAATAAAAATATTCAAAATAATATTAACATAATTCAATTATATACTTTACTTGATCTAATAAGACCTATAGCAAAATAAAAATGTTTATAAACATAAATACCATATTTAAAAATGATATAAAAAATTCACAAATATCATGTGTTCAATAACATATATTTCTAGTAAAAGAGATTATGTGAAAATAATTAAATATAATATGTTAGTTTTAAGCAAAATAATTATATTTAGGGGTATACAAATATCATTATATTCTTTTATTTGGGTAAATAATGTAGTACATAAAAATCCTCCTAAAATTAAAGTCAATTTGGATAATATATTATTATTACAAATTTATTCCCTTTGGATAGATGAAATATACAATAATAAAATAAATCTAGAAATAAAATTAATTCATTAAACTAATTTCTAATTATAACATATAGCAACCCCTTTTAGGTAGATCATTGTATGAAATAATTAAAAATTATTTTATTAAACTCATTTTTAATTATAACATATACTTACCTCCTTTGGGTAGGTAAATATGTGAAATAATTAAAAATTAATTTCATAAGTATTTATTGATAGTTCAGAGACTTACGAATCAATAATTTGACTTTAGTAATAATTATCCTAATTAATCTATAAGTTTTCTAAAAGAATCGGGATATTAAAATTATGCTCAAAATTATAAAATTAAATTATTGATAATAATATAATCAATCTATTAAGAGATGCTAAACAATATGCATCAATACTGACCATTAAAATCATATTGCATTACAACACAATCTCAAATTTTTTTTTTACTTTAATAAAAGAAAATATTACTTAATTATTAATGTCACATCATTAAAATTATTTTAAACAATAATTTTTATAAAATGTTATCACCTTATCATAAATAAAAATCAATAATCTATCAAATTAACTAATGACAAATTATTATCAAGCAATATACTTAAGGTATAATATTTTCTTCACATTATACTCCATATAATAATTATTTTAACATTAAATTTCAAAAGTAGCAAATATGAATCTTAATAGATAACTATTAAAAATATAATAATTTTTTTATTTTCACTAATAAAATTATCTTTGAAATAGTAATTATCCAAAATAATTTCGATCAATTAATTTAAAATATTAAACAATTAAAAAACAATAAAAGATGTCAAAATTTGAATGTGAATCCTCACATAGATATATATAATCTATTAATTTAAATTCATAAAGTGGTATAATATTGACATTATATATATTAAATCAAAAAATTGAATATCATTGATATTATCTTAATATATATACTTGAATCCCTGCATATTATATATATATATATATATATATATATATATATATATATATATATATAATTTAAAACAAAACATATTATATGTATTTCAATTTAATGTTATCAACATCAAATCATAATTCTTAGTTTAAATAGACTTTACATATATATAAAATGATAAACCACATATGCTTAATGCATAAGAATGAATACACTGAATTCATAAATATTATATAAACTTAATATAAATCTATAAATTAGTATATAAATATTTTGCTTTCACTTTAAATTTCATTAATATATTGATTCAAATATATCAAACTTGGAGATTCTAAATATATTTATATGATAAATCCAAATCTCTAGTTTATATAATCATAAGATTATACAAGCAATATAAAAAAAAATCAAATATGTGTATTTAACAATTCAAAACTAAATCAATGTAAACTATTTATATATCAAATCTAAACTCAAACTTCAACCAATTATATATAAAACAATTATAAAATATACAAGACGCCAAATATATAATGTAAAGCATGAATAATATATATATGAAAACAAAACCATATATATATACATACCAACAAAGCCAAAGCATATGTAAAGTGTTAAAATATTTATATATACATAAAATGCTCTCTTAAAAATATAAATACGTCATACAAAATGCCAGACATAAAATGCTAAAAAGTATAATGTGTATATATATAAGTCATTGCACCAAAGTAACATATATATAAATGAATTTCAAAAGTTACCATGCCAGATTAGATATATATATATAAATAAATTTTAATTTATAAAAAAATATATAGTTATTAATGAAAATTAAATTATAATTATAATTAATTAAATTAGGATTCTAGTTTGGTATAACTTGCTTTAGTACCACATGTAAGAATTCATGACTTTATAAATCATATATCAAGACTAGAATCACAAATAAAAGAATATTAAATTAATATTTATGCGAAAACGTACCTATATCATGAATTTAATTCTACTAAGTAAGATAGTATTCAAATGAATATCATAAACATAAATCTTCCTCTCTTTCTCCTACAGTGTATGGCTCTCAATGGAATAAATCAATGATTAAATTAGGTTAAGAGTGGAGAGGGCACCTAGCCAATATAAATAAAAACCCTATCAAACCCTCTCATTACAAACCAAAAAAAGTATGTTTCAATTAATTTTTGTAAAGACTTTCCATCTCAATTTATTTTGGGTGGGTTATTATTTCATATACAATATTGTGCTCATATATTGAACTTAATTATAAATGATATTTCACTAATAATATCTGAGGCTATTGAAGGTATTAAGTCTAGTGTTGAAAATTAGTTAGCAACACCAAAAAGGAATGAAAATTTTAAAGAAATTTATTTTTAATTTAATGTTCCCTGTCAATAATATTTAAAGGTATTGTAAGCATTAAGTCTAATGTTGCATGTTGGTCAACAATACTAAAAAAGGAGAAGGAATTTAAAAAAAAACTTATTTCTTACTTGATGTTCCTTATTTAAAAAAGCTTTCATTTAATTATAGAATTAAATGGAATTCTACTTACCTAATGCTTTCTATGGTTATTCCATATTCAAAAATGTCTTTAATCATATGAAATTTTGTGATCCACACTTTAAAAATATACCTTCTAATGATGATCAGAATATGGAAAAAGAAATATATGAGAAGTTAGAATTATTCTATAATGCGACTAAATTATTCTTTAAGACCATATCTATTACTATAAATATTTATTTTCCAAAGATTTAGAAAATCAAGTTGTCATTGGAAAAGTAACTTTAAAGTTTTAATGATATCATTAAAGGCATAACTTCAAATATGATTGACAAGTTCAATAAGTACTGAGGTAAAATTAATGCAATGATAGTAGTAGGTACAATTTTGGATCCTAGATATAAAATGATGTTCTTGAAATATTTTTTTCCTATCATGTATGAAGATAAAGCTCTATATGAAATACAAAAGGTACAAATCCTTTGTTAAGATTAGTAAAAGTATATTAATATAAACTTAAAGGAAATAGCCAATCAGAACTTAAAAAATGTTAATCTAAGCTTAAAGAATATTAATCTAAACTTAAAAGGAATATCCAATCAAGTGATTTAATTATTTTCATAGATTTGAGCTCTGTAAGGTAAAAGGAGATAAGAAGTGTAATTTTGCTCAATTTATGCATCAAAATTCTACATCTATATGTGTGAAGTTAAAATTAGACTTGTATTTGCAAGAACTAATTTTGTATATTGTTTAAGATGAAGAATTCAATATCTTGGCTTGGTGGAAATCAAATAGGCTAAAATACCAAATTTTGCAAAGAATTTCTTAATGTATGCCTAAGATTTGTTGTAAGGAAACATACAAGGTAATATGATATTTAAAGTTATAACTTTATCAATTTACAATTTTTATACACTATAATTTAATTAGATTTGACTTATACATTAGGATCTTCAAAGAAGAAGCTTCACTGTTCAACCACAAATGAAAATATAGATGTTAATGATGTTTTGTGGTTCTTGTCATTCTATTTTAAGCTTATTTTAAGCATATTCTCCCATTGGTGTTTTAATAATTATCATTCATATTTTGTCATAACACAAAATAAAAATGCTTATAAATTTAATATGTCTTATAGGCGTCAAGTGAAACAAAAGGTTGATGACATAGTGAAGCAAAAGAGAATAAAGGTAGAAAATAAAAGGATGATGATATGGTGAACCAAAAGATAATGAAGACAAAACTTTAGGAAAATGTTATTGATTATATATCTTAATTATTTTTTTCAAAGCTTGAGATTAGTTAAACAAATGATGTATAATTTTAAACCTATGTTGTTAAATTATATCAAATATTATGTGTTAGCCATATATGAATTTAAAATATACAAATTTTAAGTTTTTCTTCAATTTTTTTAAATTTTTATCATTTTTTTAGAATTCCCTACAGATTAATGGTGCCTCACAATTATGGGGATAAGGCACTAATTCACTCTGTAATCATGCTAGGTACAATGATGCATAACTAATCTATCCTCACTTCATTCTATCCCTATGGATGAAAGTTCATTTAGCTTCTTTAACCTTTTGCATTCGTTGCCATGAAAGGCTCTCTACACGCACAATAAAATGATGTTGCCCCCATAATAAGACCACTTCTCTCACCATCTAAAATCCCTTGAGAGAGCATCCCTTTTATAGATTACATATAGTTTTATCCTTTTGAACAACTTCACTTTTTATTATCTATAAGTGCTTGATGTTCACACATTTCTTTAGTTCTAAAGTCAAGTCCTAATACTTGATCTAACACTTGCTAATATATCATAACATTATCTATATGGATTTGCTTAGTAATCATTAAGCCTTAAATAAATCTCTTAACCTTGCCTTTTCAGTGGGGATCAAGTAAGTCATATACTTAGATAGTTAGGTAAATTTTGCATTATATTTAGTAATAGAAAAGTTTTCCTACTTCAAGCATTCGAATTCTCTAACCTTAGCTTAACACACACTTAAAGGAAAGTTGCATAAGTCAAGGGCTCTACATAAGAATCTCTTTTCTCAACATTGCTCACAAACCAGTAGTGAACAATATTATCTAACCAATGCCTTACCAACTCTACAAATAAAAATTTGATACTTTATAGCATTCTCCTATATATCTTTATTTAGTCAAGGAACCAATTAGGATTCATTGTTAGATTATTATTAGAATATCATGTGGGCTTCAACTTAAGGAATTCATATATTATATGGAACTTATTTTTAACATCTTTTTTTAGGAAAGGCATGCTTACGCTTACATCTATGGTTTTGGTTCTGATCTCAATTTTCTTGATCCTTATATTGTTCTTGCTCTCAATCTCGATCAAAAACCCTCACCACCTAAGTTACCATTTGCTACATGAAGTTTATAACCCAAAAAGGAATCTATTGCTCATTATTTCCCTTCTTACATTTACTACTTTAGGCCCATGAACCTATAGATGACTCATTATTATTAGGTTTATTAGCCCATTAACTTATAGTAGTCACCATCTCCCTAATTCATAAAACCTATAAACATTTAGGCAAGAATCAAATTGACAATACACAATTAATATGAATAAACTCCACTATAAACATTTTTATACATCATAGGGTCCATTGAAATAATACTAGTAATATGTGATCCTAGATGCACATATACCATTAATATATTTTCAATCAATACCTATCCAAGTAACAAATAAATATATCCTAATTAACCAATCTCAGGGCCTTATCCCATAGCAAAATACTAGACTATGCTTTAATACTACCTTTGTCAAAACTTATCCCTAATTATGATTAACATGGAACTTGTTTTTTAGTTTCCACTAGCTTAACCTGTTCACACTCCATAATTATATGTATATGCATAAAACACTAGAGTCATTTGGTAATAAAGTTAGCATTAGTAGAAAGAAGAACAACATTTATCAAATTAGTTCTACAAAATGGGAGAAGTTAGACTTGCATATAATTTTTACTAGATCAAGGATAAGTCAACCTAACTATTCTTAATAAACAAAGGACCTCTATCTTATTACTCATTTTTTACATTTCAAGGTTAAAGAATTATCTCTATTTATAAACAAAATATCTAGTTATTGCTTATAGTTGTGCTAATAGGAATTTTTAAAAAACCTATTCTTGTTATAGTGGTTAAGACATCTTAACTTAGGAATCCATAATGCTAAACATAAAGGGATAAGTTTGAGGCTTAATAAGTAAATATTCTAAAATAAAATAACCACAATCAATTATAACTCAGCAATCAAATTTACCCCTTGTCACAACATAACCTTTACATAGTTCCACACTCTAATCATTAGTAAGCATAATATTGTCACATATACATAACAATAATAAAATTCATAATTTAATTAAATTCATGTCTACAATTTACTGTTATTACAATAGTATATGTAATGAAAAAGTAAGTAAATCTCCTATTACTCTTATCCATCCTTATCTTTTATAAGCTCATCCTTATCTTTTTAAATTAATTTTATCTCTCACAAGCATATATCAATTAATCTTACTTCATAAAGTATAATCGATTATGCAATCTTAGAAGGTAATATTGTTAGGGTATAATCAATTTTAAAGGTCCAAGAAGTAAGGGTTTTGGCATATAATTGATAAGGGAATCGATTATGCAATTCTAAAAAGCAACTTTGTTGGGGTATAATCAATTATAAGTAGTTAAAGAGCAATTCCTTAGGTGTATAATTGATTATGCTTGCCCAAAAAGTAGATTTCTAATGCATTATCAATTATAGCCTAGTTTTTGAATCTTTCCTTATGAAAATACTATTCATTCAAAAATATTTTGCTTAGATCTCATAGTACAAGCCATAATATACAATCTAACCATCATATCTTGTATTTATATCATCATTTACACTAGATCCAACAAGAAATTCATACTAAAACATTTTTTCGTACCATTTTCCTTAGGATTCAAGATAAATAAGAAAAGCCTAATATTTGCTAATTCAAATCATTCAAAACACTCAAGGCTCAAAATCCCTCTATTTCATACAAACACTTAATCTCTCAATCTCCCAAAAAAATGGAAGAAAAACTTTGCAAGAGTTAAGATGTAGGAAGCCTTGCCTTGTTTGAATTGAAAAATAGATGAAATGGGTGAAGATTGTTGCTCCTTTTGTGGTTAGAAAAAGGAGAAGAAAAAAGGGGTGGGAGTGAATTGTGGGAGAATTTGAGGAAAAATATGAGGTTAGGGCTATAAGGTAATAGGAAAAAAATGAGAGTGTAGGTAAAATTGGAAAGATCCTCTAATTTTCCTCTATAACCTTTGAACATTTTATAACACTATTTTCTCAATTATTTCACTCAAATATTTTATTCTCATATTTTATCATAATAATTTATTTTTCTCATATAAAATATTTTAAATTTTTTAAATGGTGTGACAAAATACTAAATAAAAAATTTTAATAATAATTTAAGGAACTCCAAAAGCAAATTTTATTTATATTTTTGAACTATTTAAATGGATTGATAATAAGTATGTGATACCATAAAAATGCATTTCCAAATTTTAAAGTTACATTTATTTAGATTGTTTGCTGATAGTGGATTATTATATGCCTCTTTGATTTCAATTCCAAAAAGTAACAAGCTCTATCATCCTTAATTGATGCTAAAGAGAGTTAGAATTCAACAAATTCTCTTCACAGACTCCAATATGAAGAGGTTAAAGTTAAAAGATGAATTTGGTTCAAATAGAATCTAGGAATTGAAATTTTAGTGAAAGTTAGGAGATTAAAAAATATTTTTTTATCATAAGAATATGAAAATATGATTTATATATGCCACGTAGGATGTCATGTAAATATTTTTTAAAAAAAACTTAATGATATTAGACTATTGAATAATATTATGTATTTTTTAGAAGTTAGAAGATTAATTTATTTCAAATAAAATTTAAGAAATAAAATTGAAATTTTAGTAAAACGTAAAATACGTCTCTTGCTTTATATTTTAAGATGTTCCCTATCTATCATCATTTGAATGATCAAGATGTTGAATTCAGAAGAGCACCAATTATGGTAGAAACTAGGAATTTGTGAATTATGAGATTTTGCATTTCTTTATTGATTAAATGATATAATTCATAAAATTTGCATGTGTGGAGAAATACATGCTTAAATTTTAATTATAGACCAACAAACCAAAGTAGTACCTTTCTGAGTTTGCTGTCGCAAGTGTGGACTATGACCTAATACACTTTTTAAATGCTTTGGACGTCCAATGAGAACCCAAAGCACTTAAATTAAAGTGCATGATTGATCTTTGTCTAGTTAAAATAAACTTGTGGATACCTTATAGCTAGATCTCTGTACCTTTAGATGCATAGGCTGGTTCTGCTTCGGTGGAAGATTTTCTTCAAATATAAAATGCCAGCAAGTCTCTTTCCTTTATATAATTATGAGGACTCCGCATTGACACAACTGTAATGGAACATTAGAAACTGCAAGGAAATGATCCTCGACCACATGTGCCCAACTTACAGAATTCAACATCCCTGGTGCTGATCTTACAATCTATCTTGGATTGGATATGATTTCAGACGCATTTGATTTAGAAATATGCAACCTTCGGTTTCATTTGTTATGTGCATTGTATTGAGTCAAGAGCACTGTTGGGTCTGTATTATTTGAACCAATCATATCCGAATGGGTCTCTTTGCTTTGAAAGTTTTGATCCATCCACCACAAAAAATTTTAATTTCTTCTTTCATTTTGGTTAGTTAATGATAATATAACATGGCACAATTATTCTGGTACATAAACCGCAAATATTATTCTTTTTTATAGAAATTTATTGATTTAAGGAGGAACAGAACATAGAATTAATACATCAATTCCCGGTTATAAACTTCAACCTTGTAAGTAAAAGTCGTTTTAGCTTAAATAAGTTGTGGATGATAGTTTTTCACAAAGCATAAGATGTTACATACCCGAGAAAAGATGGCCTTCTCCATGCCAGAACCGAACTAGCAGTATTTTTGAAGCATCTATAGGCTTTAAGATATGGCATGTTTGGCCATTGCCTTTGGAAGATCAAAGACAACAAGAAAAGTACAACCCAACTTCTATATATTATAAATATCTCATCAAGAATGAGAATAAAAATTTTAAAACAAAACGCCATATAGCATTTTAGGTTACGGTGGCACGTTTTAGATAAATAAAAGACAACAAGAAAACAATTATAAACATAATGATATAATTAACATTGTGAATTTAAATATTTCTCAACCGAAGAGTGACGGTATTATATGCATAAAAAAAAATAAGATTCGAAATTGAGTCAAGAATGAAAATTAAGAATTATTATTAAATATAAAATAATCAGATAAATTTGTAAAAATTTAATTCAATTAATATAAAAATTTTAAAAATTAATTTTTATTTTTATTTCCGATACATATAAGATTTTGGATCAAAGACTAGAAAGAAATTGCCAGCCAGCATTATTTAATCTCAAGTATTGAATATGGAGGACATATAATGTTTCTCCCTTTCACGTGTGAAATTGGCTTTAATTGAGATGTTTTGAATGAAAGAGAGTATCTATCTGCCCATAAAGTTGAGTTTAAATAACAGAGCCGATATTAATTTATTGCAATCACGAACGAGCTCATTCATGATGTCATTTTTCTCTCTGGTGGAAATATTTTATGTGCTTGTACACATGCACTCCCTTTACTTAATTTATAGCTTGTGTTTGATCAAAATTTCTGGTGTTAAGTATACAAGATTCTTTTGCATAAATCCATTTTAATCTTTAAATTGTACAATCAAATAATAATTTATGTACAATAATGTGTATGCGATGCTTAAATTATTTTTGGCACCCAACAAATCAAATAGTTTCTCAACAAATTATATATAGTGGGGCTTCCATAACCATACATGCATGTAGATGCGGTCATGATGTTAGTACTTCAAGCTTCATGGCCGTCTGTTGCAGGTCTCCATCATCGATGAAATGAGTGATTTTCTAGATTTGGAGGAGAAATCAAGGCCCCCTCAGCTTAATTGGGAAATATTTTTTCTATAAGAAAATATTATTTATATGTATATTAATAAAAAAATAGTATATTATTTATATTTATGGTTAAAAATAATATTTAAAATTATAATAAAAATAAATTTCTCTTTAAATAAGAGGAATTTATTTTCTTCAAATTATTTATATTTAATATTAACTAAATAAAATATTTTCTTTTATTTTAATATTTTATAACTATATGTTAATATTAAATCCAAAGTGTTGTGTTGTTTTGTTTTGAGGAAAATATCTTCTAAGAATATAATTATAAGATATTAATTTAACAAAAATTACTTATTTATTTAATTTGAAATATAAAAAATTTACTATAAAATGATATTTTATATTTTAAAAAAGAAAACATTTTCTCTCACCATAATACTATAGGTGATATGATACTTTTCCACTTATATACAAATAAATAAATTTTTCTATAAAAATATCTTCTAGCAAAATAAATAAAATCCAAGAATATGTCTAATAGGAGAAAAAAAAATACTTTTATTCTCGATTTACTCTATTTCAATAACCTCATTATTCTTATAAAATATATATAACAAATGAATATATATAATGATTTTTATTCTTTTATAATAATATATATAAGTGACAAACAATTTAATATACATATAATATTTCTAGTCTGTACTGATGACAATGAAAAAGAAAGCAAAGAAGCAAGATCGAGTAAGTGCGCTGTTTAATGAGTTCCTATTTCATCTCTCAGGATTCAAATTGACTAATTGCTCGTCAAATTGGATGACTCCCAGCATTTCATGTTACTTTACTTCGGGAACATTCCATAAAATTGGAGGGATACAGAAAAGCTTAATGATAGTATGGTTTTGCATTTGGAAAAATTTTTTAGTGTCACATTAATATTAAAAATTAAGTGTTATTTTTATATGAATATTATTAAATATATTATTTTCAAATTGAGTACTTTAATTTTTTTAAAAATAATTGATTAAAAAAATTTTAATGTTATATTAGTAATGAAATTTTTTTCCTTCCTACCTATATGATTTCAATATTCCTAAACCGTTAAGGCATGTGCATAGAGACCGGGCATTAGTTTACGTATTAAAATAATGTTTGTCTATTAAATAAACAGGCAAAAGCCTAGAGGAAATTAAAATAATAAGTTAACTGTTTTTTTAATTGTCATGAGTAAAGATTGACGACAAGGCTGTCAAATGAGGGGATTAGTTCGAACGAAGTCAAATTTGTGCAGATTTCAATTCATATAAATTTGTATTAAAAATATATTAAATTTTAAATAATTTAATTTGTACGATTTATTGACTTTAATTATAAAATCTATATATTGATCTGATTTTAATCACTTTATAATTATCAATTGAAATAAATACACAAGTAAAATAAGCCAAATTTTAAATAATTTGGTCTGTTAAAATTTATGGACTTATTCGATCCTATCCGCAGCGATTGACAATAATAAAGTCTTCATCCATTTATTCCTCCAAATGGCCACCATTAGTTTTGAGTTCGTCAGCCGAACAGTTGAGATAGAAAAAAGCCCAACACTTAAAATTTGAAAAAAGCCCAACACTTAAAAATTTTGGGCCTTCATATTCTCATAGCCCACGACATGTTTGGTCCCATGCTCTGCTCTGTCTTGGCTTGGCTAAGCCGATTACCTTGGCTGCCAAAGCCTGAAGCTGAAGCTCACTGAGCCGAAGAATGTAGCCTGGCTTGAATTTCCCATCTACTGCCATAGACAACACTCGCAGCCACAGATAAGATAAGGATTTAAAGCCACGCCTTTCATTTCCCTCCTTCTATTGTGAGTAACCTCTGTCATCAACCCAAGCAAGCTTCGCAAAACCACTGCCATTTGGCCTCTTAAAGGTTTCCAAACTCCTCAACTCTGAAGTTTCTATGAAATTTTTGGTCTTTTCAAGCTTCTGTTGTATGTATTCTACTTCGCCATTAATGGATGTCTTTATTTCCCCTGGCGCTTCCTTTGTTGTGATTTCTTTTCTACTCTGTTTTCAATAAATACTTGAGCTTTTAACTTACCTGTTAGTTCCGACTGTTGCATAGCCTTCCAGAGTATTGCTGGCTGAGTTGAGGCATTGGTTCATTCAAGTTAATTGCCCTTATAGTCCATAGGCCTCGTGCCTCTCGTTTCCTTTGCCAATTATCTGCATGCTTTGTGTATTTCCTTAAAATGCGCTACAAGAGATTAAATCTGAGGCACCACCGCCCCCCCCCGGCGGTTAGAAAGGGGGGGGGGGGGCGGGTTAGAATGTGCGTTGACAAGCTGTGTATTTCCCGGTCGTAATTTCAGTAAATGACTCGGTATTCTATATTTTGATCAAAATGCCATTATTCTTTTTCACCTGAGCTTATCTTGGAAGTCTTCCCTTTGTACTTGGATTAAATAAACCATTTGTAATATAGACATCCAAATTATATAAACAAGATCCATAAAGTTAACTTGCTTGCCTTTTATACTAAATGGAGATTCAAATTAACAGTCTGCTGCTATCAGTCATCTAGATTAACAAGTTTCATCGACTATCTTTGTGTTGGTCAAATTTTTATTGGTATAAATCTTAATGGAGACATATAAGCTGTAATGTGGCCAGTATCTTTATTTACTTTTGTTCTGCCAAAGTTTTATTTAAGTTCACCTAGTCCTTCTGAAGCTGGGATGTGATTGTGTAGACAATGAAGCTGGTGTATGGAGCAGAATACATCATATGATTGTGATCAAATTAATTTGCGTGCATGCATAAATTTTTTCTTGCTGATCCTAATTGCTGTATTCTTTCCAGAATGTCTTTTTTTACATCATTATAAAGCAGCAACCTAGGAATCTTGTTAATTAAGCTTGTACTTACTTTTCACATCTTTATATGTACTGTGCAGGTGACACGAGATGATCTGAATCTGAAATATAATTTTGTCATTGAAGCGAATATGACTCCTGTAATACCATGTACTGTGGGCAATTTTGCCCTTATTCCTACAACTGCATTTTCTGCAAGGAAAAATAATTCTTTAACAATACTAAGTTCTGCAAGGAAGTCTGTAAAACATGGATCATCAGCTCGGAGGCTTCTCTTACTTCCACCTGCTTCAATTGGACTGTTTCAGCATAACAAAACGAGATATTCATTTTATCAAAAATATAGAACTCCCACGTTATCAGCCACAGGCGCAGATGTAGCAGTGGACGAACCAGATTCACCTGTTGCAGATGAGGATTCTGCTGAAGCCTTAGAAACTGTTTCAGATGAAGTTGGAACAAGTGAAGATTCATCTCCCCAGTCTGATGCCAATCTTGCTCCAGCTAAAGCTAAACGTACAAGAGCTGCAAGGAAAAGTGAAATGCCTCCTGTAAAAAATGAGGATTTGATTCCTGGTGCTACTTTTACTGGGAAAGTAAAATCTATCCAGCCATTTGGTGCATTTGTTGACTTTGGAGCTTTCACTGACGGACTTGTCCATGTTTCACAGCTGAGTGATAGTTACGTTAAGGATGTCGGGAGTGTTGTTTCTATAGGGCAAGAAGTGAAGGTGAAGCTAATTGAGGTGAACACTGAAACACAGCGTATTTCTCTGTCTATGCGGGAAAGTGATGATACTGGTAAAGTAAAGCAAAGGAAGGATGCACCCGTTGGTACTGAGAAGGCTGTACCTGGGAGGAGGAACACTCCAAAGTCCAGTCTAAAGAAAGATGACGTGAAGAAAAGCACGATATTTGTCAAAGGGCAGGACTTAGAGGGTACAGTGAAGAATATAACCAGGAGTGGTGCTTTTATATCTCTTCCTGAAGGAGAGGAAGGATTTCTACCCATATCAGAGGAACTTGACGAAGGATTTGAAAATGTTATGGGTAACACGTCACTGCAGGTTGGTCAAGAAGTCAGTGTACGTGTTTTGCGTATCAACAGAGGACAGGTGACAGTGACTATGAAGAAAGAGGAAGATGATGCTGCATTAGACTTAGAGCTTAGCCAAGGGGTTTTATATACTGCAACAAACCCTTTTGTCTTGGCTTTTCGTAAGAACAAGGATATTGCTTCATTTTTGGATGAGAGAGAGAAAATGCTGAATCCAGTTGGAAAGCCATCAACACAAAAAACTACAGATGAAACCAAGGGAACAATCAAGCAAGAGGAAACCAGATTAGATGTTCCTGATGCAAAGGATGAACCTGAAAGCAGCAAGCAGTTGGAGGGAGTTCCTTCTGCAGTAAAAATTAGCAGTGAAGATGATGTTTCTGAAAGCGAGGTGGATGTGGGATCCAGCAGATTGGTTGGTGCCTCTGCTGAGACTGTAGGTGAGGGAATCTCAGCAAACAACATCTCTAGTGCAATTCCAGGCGAAGATAACACTGTTGAGAAGGAAGCTAAGGTGACTTCAGAAGGTTTGGCTCCTGGTAAAGGAGATATTCCTACTGAAGATCCTGTTATTGAAGAGACTACTCAAACAAAAACCATGGCAAGCAATGTAAAAACTGAAGATGAAGATTTCAGAGCTAATGATAATGTTTTGGAAGATGAAAAACAATTAGAAACACCTAGTGCTGTGGAAGAGATTGTAAATGCAGTACCAAGTGACAATGATGGTGTTGAACCTAGCCCTGGTGAAAATGGAAGTACTACTAGGTCGGATTCAGATATCACATCAAGTTTGTCCATACTCCAGGAAACAGCAGGTTTATAATCTTCTATCTCATTTTCTTTCCTTTGCAATCTCTGCATCTGATTTCTCTTATTTGCATTTAGCAATACTGACTAAAATTCCACACCCTGAATGACAAAATATATTTTGTGCAATAATTTGCATATGCAAGAGGATTTCAATTAATTTAATATGACATGCAGTCAATAAAATTTTCGTAACAGAAGTGAATAAATTATTGATTTGTTAAATTAACTAGAACTTTCTGGATGATGAATTTACCTTTTTCAAATTTCCTGTAATGGATGTCCCATTTTCCATTACTGAAATATTATTCAGTTCTTAGAACTTGACTGGCATTCCATTAATGAAATAGATTATACTGAAGCATGAGTTATTCCTCATTTTGGAAATTCAGAACATAATGGGGTGTTCATTGATTCAGATAGAAAAGAAAGTGATGATCAAATTGTCCTGCCAGAAAGTCCTAATACAGAAACTGTAGAGAACATTGAAGTAAATGCACCAACTGCTGAAAATGAAATTTCCTCCGCATCCCGAATAGTTGAAACAGTAGAACCTGCTGAAGAGAACAATGACCATGATACTGATGCAAGTAGAGAAATTAGTGTGTCAACTTCTGAGGGCATCTTGAATACAGGTTATGCTTCAACTTCTTGATGCTGCTTTTACCCTGTTCAATTTTCTGCAATGGATGCCCTATTTTCCATTCCTGGAATATTGTTCAGAATTCTTACAACTTGACTGGCATGCTATTGATGGAATAGATTAGACCAAAACAAGAGCTATTTCTCATTTCAAAAATTCAGAACATAATGGAGTGTTTATCATTTTTCAGATAGAAAAGAAAATGATGATCAAGTTGTCCTGCCAGAAAGTTCTAACACAGAAATTATAGAAAACATTGTTAACAGCTCCAAAGAAGTGCATACACCCACTGCTGAAAGTGGAGTTTTCTCTGCATCCCAAATAGATGAAAAAGTAGAAGCTGTTCCTGAGAACATTGATCTTGATGCTGATACAAGTGGGGAAATTAGTGTGTCCTCATCTGGGGGCATCTTGAGTACAGGTTATGCTTCAACTTCTTTTCCTGTGTGTGCCTGCATCAACTGTGGATGACAAATCAAAATTGCTAATGCTAAGACTTGTACTGATGAATTTCCTTGACCTTACACACACACACAAATATATAACCAATTCACCATTCTTCGCTGTATATTCCATGGTTTTCATTTCGTGCAAGATCTCTGTTACAGTTTGCGTAATTGAAGCTATCAATCTCATTATGTTTGGTATACTAAGACAGCTGATTTTTATTTTTCCTCTCTCTTCCCAAGAAGGGCGAGTTGTTCTAAACTGTTAATGTTTTGTACAGATGGAAAAGAAAATAATGATCAAGTCCTCTCTCCAGAAAGTCAACTATCTGAAGTGGTAAAAAATTCAGTTGATAACCCTGAAGAAGTGGAAAATCAATCACTGGCCACAGAGAACGAAAATTCTTCTACATCACTAGTTGAAGATAAGAAAGTTGAAATTGCATCTGAAAAGAGTAGCAGCCTACCAAGTACAAATGGACAGGCAGCTTCAGAGCAAGGCTCGAGTAAAGGTTTATATTTCATTTTCATTGCCCCTTATGCCATGTCACATATATTTTACATCTAACTCAACCAAACGTGACTGAAAGATTTGAAATTTTATACGTGCATCTTAGCATTTTAGTTTTATGATTTCAAATGTCATTGTTGAAACTTCATGGATGAATGAATGAATTGCAACCATCTTTTAGATAATCATTATTTGTGTAAATATACATATAATAATTTCCATAAATTTCATGTTTCAAATGCATATAATGAAGTGTTTACATAGCCATTTTATAGTATTCTTGTTCTTCTAGTATTTTAATATTTCTTTTTGTGTAAAAAGTGGTTAATGGTTATGTGGTCACTTGGCCCAACAGGGAGTTTAGACCTGGAAATGAGAGTGCACTAGGTTCCTTTTCACTCATGGCATTGGCTTTAGGCATCAATTAACCAAATGAATACTAAGAAAACTTTGTCTTCTTTGATATTCCTTGCTGTTTCCTGCATGCTGCTTTTCTTCTTATCATTGGGAATTCTCTCATTGTGATATGTCTGTTTCCTTTCAATGGATTGCAGCAACTGTATCACCTGCTCTTGTGAAGCAGCTTCGGGAAGAAACAGGAGCTGGAATGATGGATTGCAAAAAAGCTCTAGCAGAGACTGGAGGGGACATTATTAAAGCACTGGAATTCCTTAGGAAAAAAGGCTTAGCGAGTGCAGAAAAGAAGGCAAGCAGAGTCACTGCTGAAGGAAGAATAGGTTCTTACATCCATGACAGCAGGATTGGTATTTTGGTAGAGGTAAACTGTGAGACAGATTTTGTCTCTCGAGGTGAAATTTTTAAAGAATTGGTTGATGACTTAGCCATGCAAGTGGCAGCATGTCCTCAAGTACAGTATCTTGTTACTGAAGATGTTCCTGCAGAAATTGTGAATAAAGAAAAGGAGATTGAGATGCAGAAAGAAGATCTTCTGTCAAAACCAGAGCAGATAAGATCAAAAATAGTTGAAGGGCGGATAAGAAAAAGGCTTGAGGAGCTGGCATTGCTTGAGCAACCCTACATTAAGAATGATAAAGTAGCAGTTAAGGACTGGGTCAAGCAGACAATTGCAACTGTTGGAGAAAATATTAAAGTTAAGAGGTTTGTGCGGTTCAATCTTGGAGAGGGCTTGGAGAAGAAAAGCCAGGATTTTGCTGCTGAAGTGGCTGCTCAAACTGCAGCAAAACCAGTACCTACACCAGCCAAAGAGCAACCTGCTGCCGCTGAGGCCAAGGAAACAGAGCAAAAGTAAGCAGTTTTATAAATGTTTATTTGCACTATTTGTTTATAAACTTATTTGTTAGATTATGCATTAGGTGAGATAATCAGAAATATTGGTGCTAATTTTGACACAATGCGGAAGAAGTCATTGTCTTGGTACTGGCATGAAATTTATGTATCAATCTTTTCAATCAGTCACATGCACGAATTGCATCAAATTTGTGAATGAATGATGTGCATGTTTTTTTCAAATTCAACCCCTGGAAAAACATCCATCTTTATTTGCCTCAAAACTTTTACATTATTGATAACCCTTGCTACAGGCCATCAGCAGTAGTGGTCTCTGCTGCATTGGTTAAGCAGCTAAGAGAAGAAACTGGAGCAGGGATGATGGACTGCAAGAAAGCTCTAGCTGAAACGGGAGGGGATCTTGAAAAGGCTCAAGAATACCTCAGGAAGAAGGGTCTCTCGAGTGCTGAGAAAAAATCAAGCAGGCTAGCAGCTGAAGGCAGAATTGGTTCATATGTTCACGATTCTCGCATTGGGGTTCTAACTGAAGTGAACTGTGAAACTGACTTTGTGGGTAGAAGTGATAAATTCAAGGAGTTGGTTGATGATCTTGCCATGCAACTTGTGGCCTGCCCGCAGGTGCAATTTGTATCCACAGATGAGATTCCGGAGAGTATAGTAAACAAGGAAAAAGAACTCGAGATGCAGAGAGAGGACCTTCTTTCAAAACCTGAGAACATCAGAGAACGAATTGTTGAGGGAAGAATCTCAAAGAGGCTTGGGGAGCTCTCCCTTCTAGAGCAGCCTTTCGTTAAGGATGACAGCGTGTTAGTGAAGGACTTGGTGAAACAAACCGTAGCTGCTATTGGGGAGAACATTAAAGTCCGCAGATTTGTTCGGTTCACACTGGGGGAGACTGCTGAAAGTGAAGAAAAAACAGCAGCTTGAGATGTAGAAAAACTCGTAAGAGCATCATAGATAACAGGGGAAATGGTGTTGCATGCGTCACAACATATGAAGAAAGATCACAAATCGTTACAGCTGATTCTTTGAGATGTCCAAAATGCAGAGCCGGGACGGACCTGCTTTGCTAATCTGTATCTACATTTAGATACACGAGAACGATGATTTTGTTCATTATCTGAGTTGGCATACAAGCTGAAAATAAAATACATTTTTTTTTTATTTATTAGCTTCTTAATTCTCTGATCCGAAAGTCGATTATGCTAAGGTATTACATATTAGAAATATAAAAAGGACAAATGAATTATCCACTCGCTCTTGAATGTCTGCACTAAATATTCCCGCTCTGATGAGTTGAGGGTACAAAACGCCAGAGGTCCACAGCAATATCTACCTCCTTCTTCTTGTGAAATTTGTACATTTGTGCTACATCATATCGAAGCTGTCAAAACAAGGAAACCGTAAAATTGCAGTTAAAGGATGGGTAAGGCAGGGAGGGAAAACGTACATGGAAGCCTCCTAAACTTTCAATGATGAATAATCTACTCCTTATATTGTCAAAATGTGCTTTTGTTTTTACTTGCAAATAACCTTCCTCTATCAATTCCGTATTTAATATCTAAATGGAATCAACAGGTGATCCTTATGTGTAAAAATTTCTCTATTTTATTCACCATTTTAATTGCTTTTCACTCCATTATGAAAGCTTGCTTCATTCAAGCAAAATTTTGAAGCTTCATTTGTTTCTTCCAGGATTACAAAGAGAGAATTGCGATGTGGTTGAAGCATAAATTATCTTTTACATTCATAAGCACTATAATGTCTGAAACCAACCTAATGACATCCCACATTGCTAAAATTTCCTACCAAAATCCTAGCCTAATTACAATATTAAGATGCTCTCTGCAGATACATATTTCAATCCCCAGCAAATATATTGCAATAGGATATTCTAAGATTCTCCGGCAAAATCAAGTGAATGATCTATTCCACCACAAAGGCTTGAGTAATGTTGTGATCGGCACTTACAGAGGCAGAGGTTTCAGGGCTTGGGTATGGCTAAAACAAAGGAAGGAGAGCTTCACGGGTAAAATTTGTCTCCTGAAAGATTCCGTGTGATTTTCAAATGGATATTTGACTGAGGGTTTTTCACACCAGTTAACAAGTATTGGAAAAAGCATATTTTCATAGCATAGGGGTAAATTACACATAAGAAAAGGTTGAGGAGGGTTCAACATAATTTACCCTATTTTTTAATTTATGACATGACAATAAATACCATGTATAGTTTTCCAAGAAATAAAAATAGGTCAATTTAATGAGAAAAATGTCACTTCTTATAAAAGGCAGGCAAGAACAATAAAAAAATTATGCAGTAACCTTCCCTCACCTCGCATAAAACTTCAGCACTGCTAGCATTGAAATCCCTCAGAGCTGCTCGTTTTACATGCTGCAATGACACAAAAATGAAGCACTCATGATTCTCACCCAAGAAAAACCTCTCATACTGAACAGAAGCCATAAATTTACATGTAAATTGAATCTTGCTTCTAAAAAACATGCAAGTATGCATGAGAAAATGTCAATAACAACCCTGCCACGCTTGTGGAACTTGATTACCCAATGAGAATGTAAAATCATAGATGACTTACTTCTCTTGTGGAAGTTTTGTGCAAGGAATAGACAGCTTGAGAAGCAACCTGATCAGACAAAATGGAATACATGTATATTAGAAATATTATCAAATGCCACATATGAGATTGATAAGCAACACATATATTTACCTTCAAAGCAATGGAAAGAAAATCCATGTCTGCACCCTTTTTCCGAGTTCCAAATGGGGGGTTCATAACAACTGTATCAACAATTTGACCTAGATAAAAGATCAGATAACTAATTCAATTTGTTACTTCAAAAAAAAATAAAAAAAAAAGCAATTACAAGACAACAGGAACTTGAATTGATCTGTATCTAGCTTCCAGTTAGACTGATTACTATGCAACAGGGCATGTTGTTTGACAACATCTAGTTAAAGCCACCAAACCAATATGTTGCAGAAAGCTACCTTTCCATGCCAAGTCCATCACGTTAGACTGAATAAAGTCCATGTCCAACTGCAGGTGTAGTAAAATAACAAAGGGAAGACATGTCCTTATCAGCAGTTTATCTCTAATATAATAATCCGACCATCGAATTTACAGCATACAATGATTACCTTTCACCTCCTTTAATTTATCAGTAATATCAAATTATTGACACAGTCCATGTCCCTCTAAACATAATTTTTATGTACAATATTTGAAAGTAGAAACGTAACAATGACTATTTTAATACATTTTCCCCTAAAACAAAACTCACTAATGTTGAAAACTTTGCACTCATTTCCCACAATAAGTAGAAGCAAAACAATACCTCAAGTTCTTCAGCATTTAGTGATGCTATTTCAAGAGATTCTGGATCGATGTCAATGCCAAAAACATGTCTGATCAATGCTTACACAAATTAGATAAGCAGCAAAGCTTTATACTAAATTCGAATTATGCATGCACTACACATGTCTTAGACAGTTTCAGGTTCATGCAATACGGAATCCAATTAGTCAAGTGAATGCAGACAAGTCATAGTAGTTGTAACTTAAAAGTGAATATTGAATCCTATCATCAGCTCAGACTTAGCTAGCACTACGATTGTAAAGACATGAATAGAAATAAAGCGAATTGGTGGAAGAAACTACAAAAGCAAAAGAAATGTAAAGATATAACTCACTCTGCATCTAAAAGAGCAGCTGCAATACCCAACGTTCCACAACCAGAACCAAAGTCAGCCACTACCTTGTCACTCACATCCCCAAAAGAGTTCTCTGCCTGACTCAAATCGAAGCATATTTCAACAAAATGGAGGCGGAAAGCTTTAAGAATGCCCAATTACAATGAAAATTTCTAAAAACTATGGGCATAAAAAATCATCTTTCGCAGAAAACGATTGGAGCATCGTTGGATAAAGTATATCTCGTGGAAGCTCGAGAAGGAAAGAGAGGTGGGTAAGAGAGTAATACAGTGTAAAGCATCCGAGAAGCAATATGGGGTCCAGTTGGGTACTGTTCAAGCTCAATCTGCAACATAAAAATACACCCACTGTAACACGGAAATGATTCAGAGACAAGAGGAAGAGAAGGGGGAGACCTTTGGCCGAGAAAATTGCTGAAGACTACCAAGGAGGCCTTCCAATTGCTTTAGCTTCATATCTTAGATTAGATGGTGAAAATTTCCCAAAGGAAACTTTCGATTGCAGGGAGAAGACGGAACACTAGCCTTTCTTTGGTTCCCCGTTGCTCTAAATATTTTCCTCTTCATGTTTTTTCTTTCCACATTTTTTCCCCTCTTGCATTAGTGCAGGCCGCAGCCCACTGATAAGAAAAAATACATTTCATATTCGTTCTAAATCATCTAAGAAACTGGAATATCCCTATTCTCACTTCTGAATACCAAAAACCATTTTTCACTCGAAAGATGGGAATAAGAGACAGAAATGGTTGAATGGTAATCAACGATCTAATCGCCTTTGCATTTTTCTTAAGGACAATTCATACATACCTAAATTAAAATTTCAAATATCGACACCTAAAACACTATTCCTAAAATATTTATTTTTATAATTCACATTAAATTAAAATGTTATTTAGAAACCAGGATAAAAGATTAACTTGTCCAACAATTATTATGACTAAGCATTTTTAATTCTATCCACATATTTTATCTTATCTAGTATTAACTTAAAATTAATTTTATTCAAACCGTCTATATTAGATCAACATTAAGAATCTATATAATGATTTGCTGAGTTATAGTTATAAATGGAAAAGATTTTGATGCATTAGTTTTGTAATGTATCAGTAAATTTAAAAGTTTGAATTTATTTAGTTGCCCACTATTATATAAGGTAAATGAAATTTAATAATTTAAATTATTGGTATACTATAAAATTGATATGTCCTAGTCATTACCAAAAATAATTAATACATTTGACTTATAAGTAAATTACTTATATTGGATGAAAAATATAAATGACAAGCCACCTATAAAAAATATTAAGCCAAAAACAAATTTACAACAAAATATTTTTATTCTGAGAAAACATTTTATAATAAGTTCTTATCCATGTTTTTGATTCATTTTAACATATATATATATATATATATATATATATATATATATATATATATATATATATATATATATATATATATATATATATATATATATATATATATATATATAATGTTTGGATGACATGAAGTCTTCCGTCTGCAGTTCATCTAATTTTTTCTTTTCATTTTTGTGCTAACAAGAACAATGTCTAATAATTAGTAGGTAAAAATAAACAACAAAAAAAATTATTTCTTCCGTTATTCAAAACTTTTTATTCGGAATTGTTGGTTGCTTTGATGAAAGCTTTCTGAGTTTTTTTTAATTTATCTTTTTAATCTTTTTTAATAATAATAAAAGTGATTCAAGTATTAATTAGATGCATATACATATGGTCTTAAGATCATCTACCATTTAAATCAAATGCTTTCAATTTATTTTTCTTAATTTATTTCTAAAATTTAGTCTGTGATTGCAAAGGAAAAAAAAGGTTCAAATATATAGAAAGAAAAAAAACTTTGGCCCAAAAGTTTTTAAATCTGTGAAAAAAAAAATACTCGGCTTAATTCATTCTTTTATTGATCCATTAATTTGTCCAAAAGAACATAATTTAAATTAGAATAAGATTTTACCAAATTTAGAAATAGATTATTTAAATGAAAGCTTCTCTCGTATATTTTAAGATATCACTTTTTCATTGACTTGTCAATAAACGTATTAATATCTATAAATTGAAGTTGAGTATGAAAGAATTATCTATTTCTTAGCTTTTGAATTAAATCAAGATTATTAATGTATGAAATTTTAGATTTTACCCACTTGTAATTTTTTTAATTTTCATTTAATCCACTTATATTTTAAATATTGAAATTTACTCATTTATTTTTTATTTTGTTAACACTTTTTTATCTAAACTTTTTTCCATTCAATTTTTAATAGAAAACTCTATAATAGTGAATTAAGTGAAATCACAAGAAACCACATACGGATAATATATAATTTTTCTATATTTATATAAATTGATATTAAGAATTCTCAATGTAAATTAAAAAATATTGCTCTTGTCTCCTACGTTTATGTAAATTAATATTAAAAATCCTCAATATAAACTAAAAAAATATTACTCTTATTTCTTTATTTTAATAAACTCCTTTATTTTGTACATTTACCAAATGAGAAAAAATATATTACAATATATGGTATAGGTTAAAAAAAAAACTAAAACTCTTTATGTTTGTAAATAATATATATATTACATTGTTGATAATTTTCTAAAGAATATAAAAATAACATATATCTTGTAAATTTAAAATAAAGAGATATGACTAATATATTTTTTTAACCCTCATTGAGAATTATAAATATCAATTCATATAAATATGAAAAATTATACTAAATTTACCCATGATTTTATCTGAATTCACTTAGTTCACTTATTATGAAATATTTCTTTAAAAATTTGGCAAAAAAATTTGATGCATAAAGTGTTGACATGAATTTTGACATTTAAAAACATGTGTTAAGTTAAAATTGACAAAAGTATTCATGAGTAAAATATAATTTTTTCTTAATATATTATCTCAATAGAAAATGATACATATAAGGAAAATTTTATATTTTTAGAGAAGAATGGAAAGCAATTTATGATATTTTATTGATTAAATTCTTATTTGGTGTTTAATGTAACCACATGCCTCTCTTTTATGTAAGTATCTAATAAATTAATTAATAATTAATAAATTAATTAGTAGTTAATAAACTAATCGATAATTAATAATTGATGAATTAATTAAATGTATAACAAGTATTTCATAAAATAATAATGGCATATGCATCAAGAATTAGATCCAAAATTGAATTTAAATGCAAATTAGTAACAACTATTAATGATAGGATGGCAAAACAAATTTGTAGAACTCAATGCAATAGATATAAATGATCTAAAATTTACTTTTGAATCATATTTTCAATACTTATAGCATTTTTATTCATAAAATTAACTGTTAAAATAATTAAAAATATAAAATAATATAAAATAACATACTAACATAAGTAAATTAATTCATATTTATTTCAAGATTAAATTATATTAATGCAATCAATATTTTAAAATAAAAATATAATAACCTAAAATTAATTAATAATATTTTATAATCTTACATATTTATTTACTTACATTATTTTTATTTGATTAGTACCTATAATAAAAATATAATTACTCAAAGTATGATTAATTATATTTTATAATATTACATAATCATTTATGCACATATTTTTATATTAATGGTTTAAAATAAGGATATAATTATTTAAAATTAAATTAATTATATTTTATAATATTATATATTTATTTACTTATTTATTTTTATTTATCTAGGATCTGGGCAAGAATATAATTACCTAAAATTTGCTTAATAATAATTTATGACATTATATATTTTTAATTTACTTACTTTTTTTATTTAATTATTTATATTAAATTTGAAGGTAGAAACACATGATTAAAAAAAACTAGATTTACATAATTGAGGGTATGAGTTGTCAATTAATTAAAGGATAAATTTTTAAAAAATGATAAATTATAAGCTATTAGCTATATATTATTTAAGATAACTAACTAAGTCAGAATTTAAATTTTTTAATAAGTTAGCATGTAAAATATCTTTAGAATGCCACCAAAATTTATGCTAACCTATTTGTTGCAAGAAATAATGTCTTGATAAGTTTGATAAAACTATAAACTTATTTATTTGTAGCAAAAAACAGTGTCTTGATAAGTTCTAATGGTATGAATAAGCTACAGAATTAAATTTTATGTACATTTAGGGCAGGGACCATCTCAATTATAAGCTTATACAAACTCCCTAAAGATGATATATAATACTAAATACTTTTTAAAGGAAAGAAATAAAATTTTTATAAGAAAATTTTATATAAAGAACTAATAAAAGTAAAAAAAAATATTTTTACCCCACTAAATTTATATAAAGGTAGCATTGGTGCTGGTGCCAATAGCCAGCTTTTTGACCAATATACCCCAATTGGTAAACTAATTTTCACTCTATCCAAATTTCAAAAATATTTTTCCAAATGTCTCCCATTTTGCCTCAATTAGCAGTGTTTTTTTTTTTTTTTCCCGCCCCCTCCGGCTTGGCTTCGCAAACCTTGCCATTTAGTGGGACGTCGTCAGGGTAACCTAACCTCTTCCCTTGTGTTGCGACCCTCAAGAAATTAGAAATAATTAAAATATTTTTATATATTAGAATGAAAATTTTATAAGGAATAACAGAATTTTTATAATAAATTATGAATTAAAATAGTGAAGAAAGAAGGAAATAAAATATTTAACAATTAGAATGTAACCAGAATTAGGTAAGTACGTATTAAAAATTAAAATTTTTATCGATTTTACCCTTTAATACTTTGTTATTTTTCCTTTAAACCCTCAAAACCCAATAAACTCAACAACCCTCAACTCATCACTCAAACTCCCGCCCTCCTCAACTTTTCCCATCTTCTTTCTTCCCTCTTATCTTCACTCCAAATTTCAATAAGATCAAGCTATTTATTTTACTTAATCATCAACAATTTCATGCCCAATCAAGATAATCATCTTAATTTGAAGTTTTTGGATGATTGTTTCCTAGAATTTTGCTTTGGGTGATATAATTTGAAATTTTTAAATATTTAACTCTAATTCTTTGAATTTGGATGAATAGAGTCAGCTAAACACCAATTCAACATTTTATCATCTCCTTCATCATTAAGTAAGTGAGCAATTTACTTAAATTAGATAATTTTGATTGAGTTTTAGTTTGTTAAGGTTAAAATGATGAGTATGAGTTATTTAATGTTCAATGAATGTAAATTTTAGTTTATAATATGATTTCCATGTTGTGTATGATTGGAATATGAGTATGGAAACTTGTTTAAATGAAAATTCTCGATTTGTAGCTATCTGTATTGATAAATTAATGATATAGTGTCGAATGAATAGAAAATTGGAGAAAAATTTGTAAAAACTCAATTTAGAGTTAACTACCATAATTAATTATGGCCCAAAGACTTGTATTCAGAAGGCTTATAGTCGATTGTACCCTAAAAGTATGCTCTCTAGATATTTACAGTCAACTACATAATTAAAGCTATTGAAACAAATTTGGATCCATGAGTCTACAAAAAAATATAAACTAGGATCCATAAAACATGAATCTATTTAAATGCAGATCTAAAATAATTCAATCTGTGGATCAAACTAGATAGGTTTGCATTTTTTTCCTTTCTTAATATTTTTATTTTTAAAATAAACTAATACATTATGCAAATTTTTACTCATTTAATCTAATATTTAATCTTAAACTAATTTTTTTATCTTTCAATTCAATTTAATCTAAGTAAATTATTTTTAAATTAATGATTTTATTTTTAAATTAATAATTTCAAATTTAATAAATTTTTATTATAATTTATTTAATCTTAAATTGTTGATACAGATTAAAAATGCATTAAATACATACTATGTGAATTTACAATTGTTATTTTAGACTTAAAATTATTTTAAAAGCTTTAAAATTATTAAAAAAGAAAAAGAAAAAGCCCTTAAACCCAATTTTTGAAGTCTGCAATCCGCATATATTAGGACTCAAACTCTCTAAATATGAGTTTGCACTTTTTGTGAACCAAATTCAATTTGTATAAATCAATCTGCAAATGAACCAAACAGGTTTGTTTAACAACTCCATATATAGTCGATTATAACCTTAAAAGTGGCTTTCTAGATTGATATAGTCAATAATAAGGGCAAGTTATTACCTCTAAATCCCTATAGTCAATTATAGAGTTGAATATCACTTTATTATTCTATTGGATCATCACTTATTTTATTCAATGAATAGATATAATGAAAAAATACAAAAAAAATATTTATCTTTTGATCAAAAGAAAGATAAGTGTCAGTTTGAAAGATTTAATTTTATGATGTTAAAATCATATGTGGTTCACATATTTAGCATATGAATGCAATTGTATTTGATTTTTGATGCTATAATCCCAATATAGGATCTTATTATGTTGAGAATTGTGAAAAGAGGAAGATGAAATTAATGATATGTGATATAAAATTGATTCTGGTAAATATTTGTGAAGGTTTAAGACAAATCTTAGAAAGATAAAGCTAAATTTGTAAAAGAATAAAGTTAATCGAGAGTTACAAAAAAATTTAATTGCATTTCTATTCTTATTTATTTATTATTTTTAACTTATATTGAAATGTTATTATTACTAGAATTATTGAATACAATTATATAATAGTGTGCTAAAGAATAGTTTGAATAGCAAGAATATGGTTAATGTACAGATGTGATCAACTAATTAGATTGTGTGTATGATCATAGTAGTTTGATGATTTGAACATTTTCATTGAGTCCAATGTTATAGGTTAGATGAAGTGACAATGATTGAACTTTACATCACATACACTATGCTTATGTCCTCCATAAGATAGACTAATTCTTAAATAGTCTTTTTTTTTTCCCAAAAAAGGCATAATTGTTCCTTTCTCTCTTTATACAAATGTTACAAAGTAGTAGATAATAAACTTGTGAGACATCAAAGCTACATTTTACTTAATTTAATGTTCATTACTCTTGTTCACTTACTAAATTTTCGATAAAAACTCATTTTATCTCTTTTTCTCCTTTTCTGTAGGAAATTATTTCCTTAGGTACTCAATTGCTATCTATTGGAATAGAAGTAAACCCGATCAAAAATTCTAACACTAAGGAAAGTCATTAAACAGTTGGCATAGATAGCGCTACACATACTTATCCTTTGTATGGTGATTTTGCATTAATCTATATTTTATCCTTGAAGTTGCTTATCTCCATTGAAAGTGAAAGCATCATAACATGTTTTTCAAAACTGTATTATTTTTAATTAGTCTAGTTGGTGATTACTGAAGACAATTTTCTGGTCATGTGCCAGGGAATTAGGTCGTAACAACTTGCTACCACGTGGTTAAGCTAATTGGACAAGTTAACCTGAACGAGAGACTTATAGAAAGAGGGACGACATGGAAAGTAGGGGAGGGGGCCGTGGCGATTCATTTATAGTGGGATGACCCTGGTATTTTCAACAACAATGTAATCAAACAATTGTATTAATCTCTTCGTTAAACAAGACCAAAAGAAAATTGATGCATAAAAACCCATAACAAATTAACAATCCAACCTCCATACTGGGTACCATTGACTATCGTTGTAATATTTTTTCATAGCAATATTTACATACATCGAACTCGGAAACATGAAAGCCATTGTCCTCATAAATTTTAAATCATATTGCAAGGACAAGATATGTCTCCTAACTACCTCACCCCATTTTTTTGTCAACTGTACAAAAGAGAGCATGAAAAGATAACACTTGCTAGTGGCTTCACACTACAGCCAGAAAGCTCTATAATTATCATCTCACAGTCACACAACCATATCTACTTCCTTTCAAAGCATGCTATCCATACAATTATTAATCAATCAAAATCCAAAGATTAATTGCTTCACTTGGATTATGATTAACTTTGTGATAACAATAAAGAAAACACCAATAAGCTCCACAATTTGCAGATCCACAAACCACAGTGATAAGATGAGGTCACAACCACTTTCAAAACCAAAACAGAGGTTTTTTCTTCCTTGCTAAAGCAAGCAATCAAAATCCTCACTTATATTTAACATTTACGAGAGTGCCAACAAGGTACTAAAGAAATACAAGATTTACATACCAAGGGTTGCTTTTACCTTAAGGAGGTCAGCAGTGACAGTAATTAAAGAGAAGGAATAGGGAACAAAACAAACCTAAGAAACCTTAAATCTCTCTACGAATATATGTTGCCCACTACAAACGTAAGGACACAGACTCCCATATGTAGAACCACACTAAATAAGGAAGCAAATCCCCATCTCTGCCGTGTTTTGGGCTTTCTGCACGCAGAGAAAGGCCATTTCCCAGCATGATATGCTTCAATCTAATATTCGATGCATCCTTATCAGTAGCATTGCGCTAGTTGCGACTCTTGCACTTCTCCATGGCTCTTGGTGCTGCAATAATCACACATAGATTCGTAACTCAGATTTTTTTTCTTTAAAAAAAAAATGGTCTAATCATGGATCAATAAAAGGGACAAGCACATTTAAGCAATTATTCAAGAAACGACCCAGTTAGAAAAAAAGGTCCCCCCCTTATCATTGGCACAATGGCAGTTCTCAATGATTATTGTAGATGACTGACACAGTGCAGACTGCAGAAGTGTTATCATTGGACAGAAGATTTGCAGCTATATAACATCAGCTAACTAATGATAATTCTAATGAATATATGGACCACAGTTAAACTTCATGGAAACCGGAATTCTGTTTTCCATTTTTACCATTTGATGAGTTAGCTGAATCCAACAAGATGTAAATAAAATCAGCAATTAACGGATTATAAAACATGTTGGCCATACCTAAACCAATTGCTTCAGAACTCTTCATTATTCTCAACCTCTTGCAAGTGTCAGTGAACATCCTAAAGCAAGAGCAGTGAGATCATATTAGAATTAAATACTAATTAATTTGGCAAGCAATTAATCAGAAAATCCACAATAATGTGAGGCATGAAACACTTACTTCCAAGGAACATCGCCAACTAGCATCCAGTCCCCATCCTTGTCTTCATAGGTGAGCACATATTCTGAACCATGAAGAAGATCCATCAATCTACTTTCACTCAAATGATCTCTACTAGAAACTCCATGGGAGCCGCATTGACCTGCACTTGTCATTGATAAAGATAAATGATTTTCATAATTGAAAGAAGATTTTGAGTATCACAAAGAGGGCATGAAAGAAAGTAGAAGGAACTCACTGATTGTAAAACAGCTAAACATCTTTTCTAGTGCTGAAGACAGTTCCATGTAACTGGTGAAGTTTTTGAGATCAACCTTCCTTAAATATGGAGCACCATCCATGCTCACTTTCACATAAAGACATCCAGATTTGGTGTCTGCTTCATCTTCATTCTTCTGTGGTTGAGTAGCCATTGAATTCTTTCTGAAAGAACGGATTGGTGGCCATCCCACAACTTGTGCCCTGATCCACATAACATGTATAAATTAACTCTTTAGTAGGCCTTGCGCTAGAAAGAGCAGTTGAGACATGGATTATCTGAATAGAGGCCGGAGATTATAATTCAGAAGCAAAGAGATCTGGCTTTGAGATTGAAAGAACACAGAAGACAACAGGCATCAGAAAATTAACATGGATAGCTTGACATAGAAACTAGAAAGGAATATTTTCTAAATTACATTAAACCGACAACTCTTACTTCTCAGAGGCTACCGACCGGGATAGGATAATCAACAACTACTACAAGTGCAGAAAGAAAGCACGCAACTACTAGGGGACGCAATCATTTTTCATTTTTTATCAAAATTCCCACCAACATACTTATTTAGTTTTTTCTGTAACAAAATCTTCTTTTTGCATCCAACTTCAAAGTAAGCAACACACCAACACAAAAACCAAACCATACAAAGTGACGAGAAAATTATAAAAATTCACTGAAGAGGTAACATCAACATGCAAAGTGAACAAGTATTTTGACAATGAACACAACAATTCAACACAAAAGATAGAGTTCGAAACTATTTATTCTTCATTTCCAATAGTAAACAGGGAAAAGAGTGAAATAAACTGAGGATAATTATACTTCGCAGCTGGAGCAGAAATCTGAGGCTTCTTCTCATTCATTGGCTTTGGCGACTGTGGAATACTATCTTTCACAACAGACGCAGCCAAACCTGTCTTTTGGGTGTTTCCTTCATGTCCAGGAAGTGGCTTACCAGTAGTAACACCCCTAGGAGAGAACAAGCCACCATCTTTAACCAAACCCACGTCAGATCCACCATTCCCAGATATAACCCACTTCCCAGAACCTCCATCAATGGCGTCTGAGAAACCCCTTTTGGCCCCAGCGGAAACCAAGCTCTTCAGCATCCCTAACGGGTAAGCATTCTTCTCCTCCATACCAGCATCTCTCTCCGGTGACTCAGACCCAGGTAACCCAAGTCTAAGCTCAGTAGCCTTAAGGTTCAAACCATTACTCCTCTCAGAAAACTTGTCAGAGCTTTCCGTTGAAGGAATCTCTGCTAAGCCTATATAGTCGTGCTCTAGTGGCACAGACATTAAGCCTCAGCCGAACAAACTGATTATGCCCACAAATCACAAAATGGAAAAGAAGCTGAAAAAGAGGAGGAACTCAAAACTGAAGATCGAAGAAGCAGAAAAGCACAGTGGAAAATGGATTCGCTCTATATGAAGAAGAGAAACTTCTCTGAGCATTCGGGTTCTTCTCTCTGTTCCGTTTCTATATAAACTCTGTGCTCCGTAAAACTGTAATAAACTACGAGAATACAATTGTGGGAATATTAAATTAAGAATAAAAAAGCGTGAGATTTTGCAATGAGAATATGCTGTTGCTGTTTACTGCTTTATTCTGGTTTTAAATTCTCGCTTTGAGTTTTATAATTGTGTGAATCTTTTTGTGGGTGACCACTCCGACAAGCCACAGAAAGTCCCCAGCAACCTTTTTCCAAAATTATTTATTTTTGCCAAAAAAAGGATTTCTATTTTACTACTTTTTTGTATTAATTATTGAAATTTCTTAATTTTATTTATTGAAGAGAATGCGTTGTTGCGCCAAAAGCTAAGATGGGCCGAAGGCAGCGTTTGGACGATAGGGAACAGAGTAGCAGGGAATCGCAGAAAATGACGGGACAAACAGTGCTCGCTTAAAACATCAAAATTTCACAGATTTTCTGGAAATCTGGAGATCCAGAAAATGAGCAAGTCACTGATGATGAGGAAAATGAAGGGGAAATTTTTCTAGGCTTACTTTGCTGCTTGGATTCCCGGAAAATATCGAACAACTGAATTGACGAGTAGGATAGAAGGAAAGAACGGGAAATGGCTGGCAAGGGATTTAATCAGAAATAAAAATTAAAAAAATAAAATGACGGCAGTTTAAGGAACTGAAAAGAAATCTTTTTATGGGTTGAAAGAGAACCGACTTTGGAATCGGTGTTTGTACGAAGATGCGTTGTTTTCTTTGTTCTTTGTAGTTTTCGTATTCTCTCAGAAAATTGCATGGACGCTTGTTGGGCACAGTCAGCTTGAAAGAGAAAGGACAAATCTGAACTTCAATGTAAGATTACCACTCCTTGGAAGGATATTATTGTCATTTCTCATTAGATTTTAAATCACCAATTTCACCTCAATTTTATCGAATGTAACGAGTACATGAAATTATGAGTAGACAGCGACGATGAATTTGTTATGGATTCTAATATTTTTAGATTAAAAATTTAAATATTGATATTTTAACTGTATGATAAATTAAAAATTATTAAATTTTGGTGATACAAAAATTGATAGTTGATATTTATGATTATACATTTTATTTAATAGGTAAAGAATTGATAGCATAATATTTTTATTTTGAACTGTAAATTTTTTGTAATTTTAAATTCATCAATAACTTAAAATAAGTAATTTGAATAAATTATTTATATTAATTTATATGTATATTATTATATTTCTTCATTGTATAATAAAATTAATTTAATAATTATTAACTCAAATTTATTTATAATATATTATAATTTTAAAATTAAATTATTTTTAAAAAATTATCACATAATTAATTTAAAATAAAAATTTAAACTTTCACTTTATAAAATTATTTTTTATTTTTTATTCTCTTTTCTTAAATAATTTCCTTCATTTATTTCTTAAAATATTTTAAAATACTTAATTTGTTAATAAAATTTAGTATTATTTTCAATAAAAAGTTTTAATATCCATTGATATTTTTAAAAGAAATGATATTTGTATGTGTTATTTTTTTACACATATCTAGAATTAAAATTTCTAAACTTGTTTAAGAAATGTTAAAATTTTATGTAAAAATTAAAGTATTATGTATACACTTATAAAAATATAATGTGTATTTTTTTTTACCTTTCTCATCTCATAAATTATATTAAATACAAACGTTTATAACTTACATACTATGATTTTCAAATAAAATACCTCTTTTATTGATTTAATTTATTGTTATTAATGACTTTTATGTAAGATAAAATAAAAAATAAATGAGATGAAATTATTTTTCTCTTTGTAATATATGAAATTATAAAGAAAATAGATATTAACGTCAAAAAAGAAAATATAACTAATAATTTAATATATTAAGTTTGAAAATGAGCTATTTGTATTGAGTCAAAATTAAATCACTTATATTTTTTTAATCTTTAACTTTTAGGTGTAATATATTTGAACATATATGCATAATAAGTATGTGTATATGTATATTGGTTCTTTACTAATAATTTCTTAGTATTGTTTGATTTTATATACAAATTTAAATAATTTAAAAGAACAAAAATTGATAAAATATTACATTATATTAAAAAGAATAATAGCATGATTTTCATTAAAAATTGATTGGTTCAAATAAAAAATTATAAAATTGTTTGAATATAGTACATTAATGTCTAAATATTATTTCATTGCATTGTATATAACTATATTTTCTTCAACAAATTTACAACAAATAACGAATTTATTATTAAAAAATAATATTACTAATAAAATAACTAAAATAAATAATTTAAAAATGTAATATATATTTTTTTAATTTCTTGGATAAATAATAATTTTCTTCATTTAATGCAAAAGTATCAAGTTTTATATACATTTACTTTAATATAAATGAGTTTTTTTAAATAGAAAAAAATAATTTTTATTTCAAACAGTACTTAAATAATGAGCAATAATTTTTTATCACTTTTTTATAATAATTAATATGTTATTTTATTTAATAAAATAATAATTTTATTATGTGCTTTTAAAGTTAAGTATAAATATAAATTTTAAAAATATTTGTGTATGAAACAAAACGAGAAAGAGAGAGAGAGAGAGAGAGAAATATCAAGAAATTTTTAAGTTTTTATGGAGAAGAAAAATATTTGGTCTTACTTTTTATTTAACTATTAATTTGTTAAAAAAAGACTTAGGGCTAAAATAAAATCAAAATAAATTTAAGGAATAATTTAAAAGGTTTATAAAGAAATAATTAATCTAAAAACTTCTTTCATACAAGTAATATATGATCATTTTATTAATTTATTAATTAAGATATCAATACTCATAATTATAGTCTAAATATGAGAGAACTATTCATTTGTATTTTCAATTATATTATCTATTCTAAACTTCAAACTTTATAATCAGAAAAAATAATTTTTTATTTTATTATAATTATCTTATAATATATGTGTTTATAATATTAAAATAGATAATTAAAAAATGTAGTGAGAAAGTTAGCATGTATTTGCAAATGTTAAATTGTAATTTAGCAATCAATTTCAATATTATAAATAACAAAAAAGATATATAAATATATCAAAAATAAAAATAAATAATTATTGATATTGATTATAAATAAAAATTTTGATAATATAATAATTAACTTAAATAAGAGATTAAAATATAATATTTTATAATGTCATGTTGTTGTTTAAGATGCGGTAAAAAAAATTTATATTTTTTATGGGTACCTAACTCATCAGGTAAGAAGATTTGCAAACTTATTTTGACCAATTTGATTTACATAAAAATTTATAATCTTTACTTTATAAATGGCCTGTCCGGCCTGTGATGAGTGTAAATTCGATTTATAAGACTAAACTAATTTAAATCCACATTTTTGCATATTTATTTTTGACAAACCCAAATCCAAAAAAAATTCAATGGCCAAAAGCCAATTAAACACTCCTAATATTCTCATACTAATTATATATATATTTATTGGTTGAATCACTCTTTATATATATATATATGGTTTATTTCCATCAATAATTGAAATGAATAAAACAGGAGGGTGTGGAGTATATATTTTGTGTTCTTATCATTTTGGAATAAGAGGCAGTGCAGCAAAGGAGAAAAAGACAAACAGGTTTGACCTATATAGATCGGTTTGTAGCGAGTGTAAATCCGATTCGTAGGATTAAACTAATTTAAATTCACATTTTTACATGCTTATTTTTTACAAACCCAATCCAAAAAAAACTCATTGGCCAAAAGCCAATTAAACACTTAATTTTCTCATACTAATTATTTATATTTATTGGTTGAATCACTCCTTTAATATATATATATATGGTTTATTTCTATCAATAATTGAAAAGAATAAAACAGGAGGGTGTGGAATATATATTTTGTCTTCTTATGATTTTGGAATAGGAGGCAGTGCAGCAAAGGAGAAAAAGACATTTTTATTTTACTTAAATATGCAGAGAGAAAGAAAAGATACCATGCAATACAGTAGTTTAAAAAAATAATAAAAAATGGAGATTGAAGATATAGTGGATGCAAAAGTAGATTGAAGATTTATATTCTCTGGTGGTAATGGTTTATGCCATTTATAACGAAAATGAAAACAGGAAATTCTTTTATATTAAAGGAAAAAACAGTTTCAATGACGATAACAGATGGCAGATGCAACTAGCCGACTCCATTTTTTCCTTAGAGCAAGAGCAAATCTCCTTAGTAAATTAATAAGTAATGGTTGTTAGCCCCCTTTTTCTTCTTTTTTTTTTTTTTGGTGATTTCAAATTTAATCCTGTTTTTCCATTTTTTTTATGACTACCTTTTTTATGAAAATTGTCTTAATACTGCTTTCATTACATTCGTTAATACAAACAAAATCTAAAAATTAAGTCAACGATAATAATTAGGATAATCCTTCGTGAGAAATTTTTATATAAAATTCATAAGAATTTATATATATATATATATATATATATATAACTTTAATAGCTTTTTTTTATTACCAAAATCTCGCTAGTTTTGATAGGTGTTTTTGTCAAAAATAGTGATAAATCCATCAAAATTAGCAATTTTTTAAATATTACCTATAAATATCAATAAAATTTGAGTTTAAATTTTATAAATAATTTAAATTTATTATTATAAATTTAAAATTATAATGTATATAGGTAACAAATATATAAATCATAAAATTATTAATATTCAGATATAATATATTCAATAAAAAATATAATACATAATAAGAAAAATCACTCCAAATTTAGTAGGTCAAATTTTTTTTGATATGAACCATCCGGTATCTAGTAAGTCACATTGGACGTCCGACTAATTCGGATTCGAGCCGAGAAGACCCAATATAGAGGTAAAACTCTCCCAGCAATAGTTTTCTTCATTTACAAGACTCGAACCCGAGACCTAGTAGGTCAAAATTTGAGTATGCTCATTATCTATATTAAGTTAGGTTAGAGGAGTTAAGGATAGGAAAGACTTCCTAACTATCTACTAAGTATTTGTTATATGTATATTGGTGGTGAGTGCATTAATAAAGGCATTAGACAATAACACATACTAGTAATATTTAGATGGAAGCTAATAAGGCTACTGCATTTGAATGGCTTGGCTTTGAGCCCTCTCCTACCTAAACAAGGTGACTTGATCTCTTTCACTAAACATGACATTTGAATTACATGAATGTACTGAGAATATGCTTTAGCAATGAAGGATACTATTCCTATAATAGGTGTTTCCAACCTAACTTATATACCTAACCCTTTTTCTAACCCTTGACTATTTATCCACAAATCAAAATTAGAAAGATTGATCACCCCATAATAAATGATGCTCTTTCATCCATTCTTCACTACATCTTAGCCTAAGTGACTCTTCCATCTTTTTTTATAAAGACCTCCTCATAAAGTTAGACATTTAATTAACTACTTAGAATAAAAAAAAATTAAGTTACATGAAATATCAATTTACTTACATAGAATTATGCAACTTTTAAGGACACCCACTACTAATCCTTTTTCATATAATAGGTGCAACGAAACAACCAATCCACAGGGGCATCAACCCCAATCTCAGTAATTTATTTGTATAAAATTGAAAAAAAAATTAATGTAATTATTACTTAGAACTACCTAAATTAATTATTAATACAAAAAATAGAAGTTAAAAATGAATTATACATATCATGTAGAGCTAATACTCTACCATTGGAATAAAATATCTAGTGTGCAAGAATGATTCTTACCTTGTAGTATTTGAAGCCATATTCCTCTTATTCTACTAGGACTTTAGGCTAATTTAGGATTTTCTTGGTATTTGTAGAGCCCCTTCCATTCTACATCCCTAATTTGCCCAAGTTGTGTTGGTCTCTTTTTCCTTACTTTATGCATGATGTCCTTGAATTTTGTAGAACCCTTATGGATGAAAATTATCCATATTTGCTACTTGTAAGATTTCATGTATAATACTTTTGCAATTTCAAGGTAAAATATTAAAATGGTTAGCTAAAGAGAAAAAATTATAATAAATTAAGTAAAATGGAAATTAAAAAAATAAATTAGTACATACCTTGAATTCATTAAAAAGCATCCTCCATTGACGCTTTGGCATGGCTAGTTAAGCAAGTTATATGCCTTCGTATTTGTTTTTTATGATGTAAGCAAGTGATTTGATAGACTCTTTAATGAGAAAAAATTTATTACAAAAATTATGAATAATGTTAATTACCATATTAATAAATAAAATAAATAAATAAATAAATAAATAAAATATATTGAAAAGATTAGATATGCTTTGTTGTAAGGTATGATACTTTCCCCAGCATCAAGAATGAGTCAATTGAGGAGTGAAAGCATACTAGATATCCTAGAAGAAAGTCATGACATCAAAGTAGACCTTGCAATCATAGAGGACTATTGTTGCATAGTCCCATTGGATGAAAATTGCAACATTGCAACATTGGCAATTAAGCTAATCCTCCACTAACACTGAGTGCGGACACAAATATGTTCTTAGGAGGTATATGAGCAAGTAAAAATTACCTATTCTAATTAAATAAATAAATTAACTAGGCATTTAACTAAATAAATTAACTGGTTAAATGATTTTAATTAATCATTAAATATTTAACTATATAAAAATATGAACTTATAAAATTATATATTCTAATTAACTAATTAAATATTTTTAATTAATTGCTAAATAAAAATTCCTAAACTTATAAGATTACCTATTTTAATAAGTAAGTAAATTAACTAAATAAATAAGTTAACTAATTGAATGGTTTTAATTAATTACTAAATAAAAAATCCTAAATTTATAAATTACATATTCTATTTAAGTAAATAAATCAATTGAGCAATATATTAAGTAATTAACTAAATAAATAACTAAACTATTTTAATTAACCAAGTCTTTCTAATTATAAACTATTTTAATTAACTAAATAAAATTAACTAAAAATTTAAAATAACATATTCTAGATAAGTCAATATATTGAGAAATTAACTAAATAAATTAATTAAATAATTCTAATTCATGGTACTAAATAATTCACTGAATTATTTATCCTAAATACATAAAATTAACTATTCTAATTAAATAAATAAATTAACTAAATATCAGACTATTTTAATTAGCTTACTTTTCTAATTAACCAAATATTTAGAATTATCGAAACCAACAAGTCTATGTACTTAAAAATTTTGAATTAACTAAATAAATTAAATATTTATAAGTAAACAAGAGAAATAAACAACCAACCTCCATCCAAATAGAAAAAAATGGAAAAGAAAATATTCCTAAAAGACAATATGCCAAAATTGCACAAAGTAATTAAAAAATATTAAAATCAATTAGTATAATTAGTAAATAAAGTATTAAAAACAATTTAATTAATTTAGAATTTGCAAATTTATTTCTAAAATGCAAGAATGAAATTTAACAAGAACCCAAACCCGAGGCATACCAACAACAGTTTGAAAAGTGAGGAAAAAAAGGTTCTGTATATTATTTTATGACATTGAAACTTTTTGGTGAATTTTTCATTAGAAACGTAAGATTCTAAACATAAAAAAGTTGTGTCACATATCCAATGAATTTTTGTTTAAAAAAAATTCCAATGGATTTCCGATGAAAATAGCTTGATTTTTAAATTTTGATCATGTGATTTCCGATAAATTTTTTCATTTATTTTGATCGGCTACTTCCGTCTAAAATTCTGTGTTTTCTATAAATGATTAGAAGTGTGCATCAATTTTATGTCTAATAAATAAATAAATAAATTATAACTTTATCATTCAAAATTGTGTAAATTTTTTTCTCATATAAAAATTACGAAAATTATAAATGAATGTCTATATATTTATTCCTTTTGTGAATTTTTTTTTTTAGAGAAGGAAGAATATTTATTCATACATGTTTTTACAAGTAGGTATTTAAACATAATCTTAGTTATTAAAATAGTATTTGTTACATTTAAGTTGTTCATAATTATTCTAACCACAACATATTGCATAATTTAAGTGAAATATTGTCTCACATATTTAAAATAAACCCAGTTTAATTCATATCTTATCATGCACGTTAAATGTCGTAAGGAACGATGAATAATGAAAGTAACATTATTTCCTAATAGTCATCATGCTTATTTTTCAAGAGAAGGAAGAAGTCGCCCATGTGAGTGAATAAAGAAAGTTGACGAGGTCTGAATTCTAAAGGAAGTCCGCCACTCCCAAAAAAGATGGGTTGGTGGGGGACACAACGCCGTTACGTCCACCAGTGAATGGAATAAATAACCCAAGGTAAGTTCCTCCATCAACCATCCCACTTCTAAATTCCATCTCAATTGCATTTTTTCTTTTAAAGGTAAATTATATTGGACTTGTCTATTTGGGGTTGCTTGCACCTATTTTTTGTAATTATACATTTTTATTCTTTTAAAATATTTTTCTCATTATGAAATACAATGGTACTAACTTATTAAATATAATTTATTCTCTAATATTATCTCTCATAATTAAAAATTTATTATATATAAAAATATAGAGAAATGATTTTCTAATAATGAATTACAGTATTAGAGAAAGAGTAGAAGTTTAAGCTTTAAAAATTAATGCCATTATTTTTCCTAGCAATTTAAGAGGTGAAAGTATAAAACTTAAAAAAAAAAAAGTGTCGAGGTAAAACCATAAAAAGTAAGGCGTTTAACCTATAAATTTATAATAATCTAACCTAACCTATTTTATTTATAAAATAGGATATGCTTAGCCTAAATTTTTGGCCTATTTACAAAATTGGCTAGGCCATATTATTTAAAATCTAATCCAATCAAGTCAATCTTATTTTTTTGTATGTGTGTTTATATATATATATATATATAGATAGATAGATAGATATATTAGATTACATAATATATAAATACATAATATTTATAAGAAAATTTTAAAAAAGTATGAAAAATTTTAACACATTCTCATTCACACAAATTTAATTTTGAACTTGTTAAATTTGCAATATTTATTAATTTTTATAGATTTAATATAACTCTTGTCTTGAACTTTAAAAATTTGACTCAAATCAATTTAATTGTATTTTTATTAGTATTTTTAAAAAATATTTATTAATTATTTTTAAAAATTTTATCTATGAATTAGGTTAAATTTTGAGTCTATTACAAAATTTTTAAGCTAAGCTAGATAATTTTTTTTTACATAGGCCTGATTTATTTTAAGTAAAATTTTAATTTAACCTAATCTACTAATTGAGTGCAATTTTAAAAGAGATTAAGATAATGTATCTTTTTGAATTTATATTTTTATGTTAAATTGAAATAGACTTGGAATATCAATTAAAGGTTAAGTTAATTAATAATGATCTTAGAAGGATGATGATTGTTGGGAAGTCAAGGACCACGCACTTAAAAAATGGTCTTGAAAAACAGTGTGATGAAGTGCTATTTTAATTTGAGAACATAGAGAGTGAGTAGGTCACCCTATAATGGGGCATTTGTGAACTGTTCCCTAACTTAGTGACAGAGAGCGTCCACTAATTGCCCTTTTGGCCACCACAAATCATTGTTATTTAGTAGTTGCTCATAAACTAAAATTATGGATTGATGGCCACTCCGCCATGTGTATTTTTATTAAGGTTCTTAAAGAGGCTTTCTCCCCGAGATTGCTTCCGCAACCCAATATGTTGAGCAAATCCCAAGTTGGTTGTGGGAATTTGTGGGTCCAATCTGTAATGAACTTTTGGCAAAGTCCTTCCACGTTGCGAGGGGCTATAATTTCAGTCTTATCATTGGAATATTGAAATTTCAATATTATCGATTACACTTTGATGAATAAATTATTATTTTAATATTATAATTAAATAATTTTAAATTTTAAAATTAATTTATTGTTTTAAAAGATATAAATAAAAATAATATTAAAAATTTTAATACCATGTATGGACGAGAAATGTATGCGATGGGAGGCGGATAATGAGACGAGTCTGGGGCCTTTTGTTTATTGACCTCCGCACGCAACGATGGATCCTAAATCTGCTACTGCTTGTCCTCATCACCCTGCTTAGGCCTTGTTCGAATCTTTTACATCCCACGAGGAGTTGTTCACTTATTAGAATAACCATAACTCGTCTCTCAAACAGTAATTTCTTTCCACTTCACTAAAATTCTTAGGGACCATAACTCTATTGGTATGATATTTGCTAAATGGAAGCAAATATTTTAAAAATTAATGATTTTTGGCAGTAACAGATGCATAACAACTTTATTGAGACAGAAGAGAATGATTATGGGGACAAGTTATCAATATTATTTTCCTGTTTGATGGCCCTTCTATTCATCCCATCTTTTGGAGGAGGTTATGTGACAAAGTTGAAGTTTTTCTCAACTTTTTTTAACCTACAAGAAGCCAAAATCCAACCAAAAAGATCAGCCTAGCAGGACAACACCACTTAGAGAAAAAAAAAAAGTGAGAAAGAAGGAGAATTACAGCTACCAAACAGGGGCTTAAATAATGTCCTAACTCCAACATGTGAAATGGATGTCATAATCTGAACAAAGACTTTCTGGTAAGGGATAGGAGACAGCATGAATCTTTAAAACAACACTCCCTTGACCCCATTCAGGATTTGATTTAACATCAAGTGGAGTCCCAACCCAACCTCCATTTTCTCTCTTTTTCTTTTTTAATTTTATACAAGTCTTAAATGGACTATCATCATCCTGTATGAATAAGAGCACAGTCTGTACATCTGACAGGACCCACCATTTCAGCTTCATGCACAAGATGCTCCTCGCTGGAATACCAAGAAAAACCAACCATGAGCACAGGTTAATAATCATCACAATTATTAATAATCAGCAGAAAAATACAAATGTTATATAGCCTGATTAAGCCTCCAGTAGGTGAAACGAACCATCCTCAAACACTGTATGTTGTCAATCAGAGAGATCAAATCCTTTCTGGCTTGTTTTGGGAGTGATCCGAACCAGAAATCATATTCTTAGTTGAGTAACATCTTGAATTGGTTACTGTTCAAATTATGCTGCCCGTACATAAAAACTCCCATTATAGGACCAACAACCATGATTGCCAAACCTTTTGACAGAACCAGGTGAAACTATGGCATTGCATGGTTACTACTTTCTGCTAGATAGAAGAATTGTAACTTTTAGGTACTCATAGTTGGGTGTTACTTTTGGCTAATGATCCTTAGGCAAGGGACAGATGTTAAGAGGAAAGACAATGTTTGAATAAAAGCATTGGCACTGACATCTCTTTTTTAAGAGATGATAGATAGAGATAGACGTCCTCGTTCCATTATGGAAATTAGAACAGTCGTGCTTGTATGACATTCTCTCACAAACCTCTACACAAGTTATTTAAAATTGATCCTTAAATAAGCATGATGGAAGATTGTGAGTTACAGTGGAATCCAAGCACACCATTGTCTGTGCACAATGGAATGCCTATTCACACCTTTTGATCACATCAGAGTCATTTCAGGGATTCAAGCTTGTCATGTAGCAAAACACACAGCCGTATAGTGGGATGCTGCAAAAAGCCTGCAGGTTTTAATGTGTTCCAACTTTGCATATTTTCCAACCACCAAGCCAAGGGGCATGCATCAAGGATGAATTATTGGTACTCAAAGGGCCTGCCTGCATCTCACTTCATGTACTATGATTTAACTTGAAAGTTATGGATCACTGCATCTCATATCACCTGTACCCATTTTGCTTATTTCTTTCAATAGCAGTGACTTAAATGCACTCATGATCCTTTGACAGTAGGAATAGTTTTCAAAAGACTACAGCAAGTGCAGAACAACTACACATGTTGCTCATTTGAAATAAAAATATATATTATTTCTCTTTCTGTACCAATAGTATCTCGTAGTCAACAAGCTTCCTCTACCATGCAAAGAGAAGGAACAAGATTCTGTTCTTTGGCTGGGCTAACACTTATATAATTAAACACTAAACTTGATTTTTGACTGTGAAAGAAATTCATTTCTTCTGAAATGCTTCCTTTTGGTTCCCTTTGCAGAAGACATCATCAACGTGAAAGGTGGCAGAAACAAAAATCATAGCTTGGAATATAAAGTGATTTTTGTGAATACTGAATTTGTTTGAATATTCTCTAAGTTTTGTTTTTATTAATGGGCATTGCAGAATACCATGCTGCCATGCTAGTACAAAACTGCAGTGCACTCAATGAGGCTAATCATGATTCACTTTAATATTGCAGAGAACTGGCAGTCGCAGAGGCAAAGCTTTTGTTAAGCCCTTCAGTGTAGCTTCAGGGGCATAAACAATTGTATTTTTTATGTTTGGCTATAAATCTAGTTTGATAAGGTAAAATGTTGGTTCAATATCATACAAACTACATATGAATATTGTATTAATGGTAATGTAAATTTATGAGGAATATTTTATAAAAATAAATTTTAATGCAGTAATTATGAATACAGAAGTCCCATCTTTTTCTCAATGCACAAGTTGGAACATGATTACGGTGTTTAATCATTTTTCTTAATTAATTTTTCCATGAAAACTGAAAAAACTGTTTACAGTGAAAGAGGAAAAGAACGGGTTTGTGTAGTGATTCACACATGAAGTAAATTTTTGCTCAAAGCTAAATTTCTTCAAAAGTAAATTTCTTTGTAGGCTTTTTAAAAAGTGCTTATTTAATTGACAATAGAAATTTAAAAGTTCTTATTCTTATCTAACTCACATTTTGTGGAAAGTCTCCATTTTACTATTTTGTAATTAATCAAATAACATATTCATCTACTCAGAGTCTTTGGTTCAAATGATATTTGGTATCTTAACACTTTATCTACTACTTCTAGAAAATTCACTTGCCACATAATTTTCTATCAACCCAAACCACTTGTAAACTTGGAGCAGATGAGAAATATAATTTAGTGGAAGAAGCATGTGAGACAGAATGAAATGTTGGACGTCCTATCAATGGAGCAGTGTGAAATTAAAGTTGAAGTTGAAATGGGATCAGATTGAGATGAGGGTACCATTTCCAAATAGCGCAGCACATGCAGTGGCTTATAATGTTTTGCAATATAATAGCACCCGTGAGTCTAATTCCCGGCTCCCAAAAATGGAAAAAATATAGTATTGAATTAATGAGACTTATAAAATTCATCTTAACTGTATAATGAGGAAGACATAATGATATAATATGCACTCCATCGCATACCTTCATTTCAATTATAGGCACAAGTCAACTCTCAAGTCTTCAAATATTATACAAAAGAAACATGGCAGCTATTGAAATCATCAGATATCATCTTCAAGATGGGCACACCCACCAATACACCAAACATGTTATGTTATTGGCCAATTACAAGTTCATCACACAGAAATCAGAAACTAAAGTCAAACTTGAGTCCCAGTTCTCTATCATTCAGTAGAAGATCATAATGCAAAGCATCAACATCAGCTAACATTTTGAACTGCACAAGGTTCTAAAAACGACTGGTAAATCATAACCAACTTTTAAGATAAAATCAGGGGAAGGTGATCAGGAAATGAAAAAAATGTAATGCCAGGATGCCAACTTAAATACCTACCAGAAGCATAATTTTCTGAGAAGAGGTTTTCCCAAGAAGGAAGGCATCAAGCCATTTTAATCAATAACAAAATTTGGTAATCATCTGATTGGCTGATGATTCATAGGGTCTTCTTTTGAAGGGAAATGACATGCGGATTTGACAAAGGGGGTCCTAAACCTAATCGTTTTTTGGGGGAGTGAAAACCCCGCAGCAAGGATTCTGCATTGGAAGACCTTGAATATATGTTCCAGTAATTCCTTGGTGGGGGCCTACTAATTTGCATACAAATAAATCTCAAGTAATGCCTTCTACTATCCTAATCCCATTACCCAAAGATATTTTATACGAATAAATACGCATGTGATTGGAAACTTAAGAGTTGGCCATGAGTTAATCATGAAATAATTGAATAATTTGCAACAAGAATTGAAAAAAATAACAGGTTACGATTGCAGTGAATTAAAATTAACAAAGAAAAGGGGAGGAGAGAAATAACCTAGTCATGATTTATTGAGAAAGGTTTTGGGGGAAGGCTAGCCCCAACACCACTTTCTCAATTAATTAATCAATCCACCCCGTTCACAGGTAATCTGTGAAAAGGATTAAGTAGTAAAATGCATTTAATTTTTAAATTTTGTTTACATCCAAAGTATCTCCACAAGTTTTTTTAGCAAATATGAAATTATTGATTCCTATTTAAGGTGGAAATAGTAGACAGTAAACTTTTATATATAATAAAATCACAGCAGCAATAATGTAACGGCAGCGGCAGTAAATCTCATATGACTGGGAGGAGTCTGAGGTAAATTTGAGGTGATTAAAAGACATTGTTTTGGGAGGGGCTACATATGAATTTTCTGAATAAATCTTCAAAATGTGAGTAAAATTTTAGGGGCTGCCATAAGCACAGCGTTATTAATTCTTGTGGGCCTGGGAAGCATGACAATGTGCAAAAGAAATAGAAGCATGCAAGGAGCACGGACAGCTATCATTGCTGGACAGCCAATTTTATTGTACAAGGATAACAGAAGCCTCTCTCAAGTGTTACAACCAACAATCTCATAATGTGGAAGCTGCGGACCACAATAACAAATGCAATTACAACATGCTCTCAAGATGTTGTTGAACTGGTTTCTCTTCGTGCAGGGAAGGGTGTGATAAGATGTTCCCAAGCCTTTAATTGAGAGTTTCACGTGAATGGCCGGCCTGATTCGTTCCGATCCGAGGCTATTTTCAGCAGTTCTTCCGAGTTTGTTAATTTTTTCTGGGTTTGTTTCTCAAACTTCCAAGCCTCCTTCCTTTAGATTCTATCTTTTCCCGGTCACGGAAGGAAACAATTTTGACATTTCTATCATCAAGGGGTTGAAGAAGACCCTCTCGGCTTGGTTTTGGCAGAGCCGACGATAAAACAGTTGCTCCGCTTTCGAGGTCTCCTGCTATGCTTGAAACCTGTTTAAGTGGCTTGCTAACAAAATATCTAGTACTACTACTGTCGGAAGGAATAAATTTATTATTAAATAAAAAATTTGCTCACAGTCTCTTCAGCGCAATTAGGTTTGTGGCAATAATCACAGTTGGTCCTCTTTTCAGCCAACCACATACATACAAGCCCTCCTCAAGTAGCGTAAGATCTCCTGAAGTATCACCTACTACTCGACCTCTATCATTTGGAACCACACCCGAAAGTTCACCACCATAGTCCGTATGAACAATTTTCTAGCCATCGTATATTTTCGAAAACAGTGGTTATACTCTGCAGATCATTTTCCAGATCATAGTGAGGCTTTCATGTATTGAATTTAAGGACTTCTTCTCAAAAGGTTATAACATCTTAACATAACCAATGTATGGAATCAAGCATAGCAAGGAAATTCAAAAGAATTTGCATGACAACAAGTAATGAACAGTTTTTCCAGAGGAAAAGATGCTTATCTTTCTGATGATCAAACTGTAAGCCATCAACTGGTACTGATTTGTAGCCAATGCTCTTAAGTACCGTCCTATCGAAAGACAGCAATTAATTAGGCAATGTATTCAGCTTAAAATCTCAACATTTTGTTATAAAAGCCCATGAGTTAATGTTCGAAAGGTAGATGTGAACCATAAAAATTTTCAACTTAAAAGATTTCAGGCTGATTGGTAGCCCAAGTCATGGCAATAATTTTTAAACAAAAACAGATGACAGTAAAATCAAATGGTGGCCCTAGATATAGGAAAAAATACCCACAATTTATATCTTCAATTTGTCCTGTACCAACAGCAATCTGTTTTCCTGAGCCAATACCTGTACAACGACGTTGATTAATCATAAATCAATTAGTACCAGGAGAATCAATGTGGATATCATATTTATTAGTGTTTCCAAAAGTTTTGAGATGTGTTTATATTTCAGCAGCATTTTGAGAAAGCCCAGTCGAGTATATATCCACTGTCATGTTTAAATAAAAACAGAACTATGTATACTAGAGAAATGATGGCGGTAAATGTTCGTCAATCATTTAATTGAACATTGACGCGGTGCCTATGACATAAAAGATCCACTATCAATTGAAGAAATAAAAATTACATTGAAGAACTGTCATCTCAAAATGCACACCAGAAACATGACCACTTCTGTCTTCTGATTCCGGGAAGCTATCCGGCTTCCGAAAAAAGACAAAATGGAGTTCACGCAGGTCTTGAGGTGGTTGCCTTAGACAGCAACTCATATATTCTTCTTCGAATTCGGGTACTCTTCAGTTCTTCCTTTGCCAAGTCATAGCATAAGGCATAGATAATATTAATCAAAAGGAATCCAGGTAAAATAGAATGATAATATTCTTAATTACAAAATACAAACAGGGAAAGCAACAAGAGAAAATTCAATCCAAATAGAAAATAAATAGGACTTGGGAAATTCTCATATTAACAAATATAAAAGGTATATCTTTTTGAAAACTTTCATGAAAGAATTATAAAGACGGCAAAATATGATGAATTTTATACCTCATCTGGTGGGGTTAGAAGTAGATCAGCTTCCTGGAAGTGGATATCAAGATTGTGGATACCTATAATAAAATGCAAACGCTTGAGCTAGTTCCTTATATTTGAAGGATGCACAAGAATATGATGTTTAATTAAAATTGGCACAGACTAGTTGACGCCGAAAGTTACCAAGAGCTTCATGGCATTCTTTGGCAGTGCATGCAGCTTGAGCTGGACCACGCCTTCCAACCAAATACATCTTCCTGCAATGAAATTATTCAGCGGATTAGCGATATTATATACCAACAAGATGATCTGGCTGCCTCACGCAATAGAACTCTCCTCTAGTGCAGCCAAAGCATGGCTCTGGCGATATCAGTTGTTGCCAACTCTGCTGTAGGTCGTAAAAGAGTGCGTGCAACATCAAGAGCTACATTTCCCTGAAATTAAATAATGTCATTTTACTAAGAACCCATTGATCCATTTCAAAATTTATGTTATTATTATTATTATTATTATTATATTATTATTATTTAATTACAAGCAAGAGCCTTTAATAGAAAGAAAATACAAATCCTAACTGCTCAACTTTGACATGCTATGAAATCAAGCACCCTGACAATCTGTAAGGTGAAACTACCTGGCCGAGAATTACCTGTGCTTTTCTCAGAGATCAAACAAATTCTCTAGCTGAGTAAATCCCCTTGAAATTCTAAGAGTAAAATGAATCAAGTACTAATAGGCTTGAACAATAATGGCTCAAACTATTAAGCATATACTGACGCATAAGCCGATCCCGATTAAAGAATTAGCTGTATCTGTGCCTTTCACATCTGGACCTCGATTTTGGCAATCTGGATGGCCATTATACCACCAAACAAATTCTTTAGCTGGGTAAATCCCCTTCAAATTCTAAGAGTAAAATGACTTAAGTACTAAAAGGCATGAACAATAATGGCTCAAACTATTAGCATATACTAACAGTGCAATGAAAGACTCTGCGAGGATATTAGTCAGAAGAAATAAAATTAGTAAAACAAACATGCTTCTCCTGGAATACCAAGACTTCTGTCACTTTCAGCACCATATGTGAGGACAACCTGAACAAATGCAGAAAGTGAAGATTGAGAAGATGGCAAAGCTGATATATATGTACAGGAAAAACTGTTGCCATTAAAAGAGAACATATCGAGCTAGAATCTCACTACATAATACAGGTCACGTAATTCAGAGAGAGAGAGATGTTAGATCCAAGCGTTACATTTCCAGAAAATGAGCACCTTTCATGTGGTACTACTCGAGAAAATTGATTCATGTCAATCTGTTGAAGTTTTCCAGTAAATTAAGCTCAATTAGGCAAGTAATATTCAACCAAACAAAATCAAGAAGAAAAAAATAAACTCGAAGCATTTCATTCTTCTACGCGTTGGATATCAAAAAACTACATCCCCCCTCTTTCCCTCCCCGGGTTGAGCATATGCTGCTTCTAGTAACTCTTGCGCAATCAAAAGACTCAAAACATCATAATTTCTATCATATACACACTCAATACATTATGAATCACTTTTGACTAGTAAATTAAAATGTTGAGTGCAGAATCCAACCTTGGTTTCAAGGTGATCGGGCACAACACCTGACCGAACCAATCCAAAAGGTCCGAGCAATCTATCAATAATATCAACTTGATCTTCTTTTTGCAACTTCAACATCTAACAATATGATCAACAATTAGTACTCAAAATTTTCAAATTTCAGGAATATAATTCACAAACTGCGTATTAAAAACAAAGGCAAGATAAGGGTTCACATTCTCAGCAGTGTAAAAGCCAGCATGACCGCTTCCAACTGCACAGACCCGCAAAAGGTTAGAGAATAGAATTGAAAAACTTTTGGAAAGCTATGTTCTTGCCTGGAACATCACATTTTTCATCAATTATTATTATTATTTGCAATATTGATGTCAAAATGATGCGAGGAGCACGAAAAAGCAACACAGAAGAGTTTCGATTGCTTCCGCTTTGTCTGCAGAGCTTGAATTTCATAAGTTGCAGGTGTTTCGATTTACTCCGTTTTCATTAGGCGGCAGATGCATCGGTCGAAACGGGAATCGAAGAATGGGAGACCGGGTTAGTGGGACAGCACAATTGCCACGTAAGATTACTGACATGGAAAGTCAATCCAAATGGCAGAAACTAAGCAGAAGTGGAACTGACATTTCCACTGCTACAGTAATGGTAGAAAATTTTCCCGAAGGCGGGGGATGATGAAGCTGCTATATACATGAATGATGGGCATTTTTAGGACACCCAAAAAAACAAAAACATGACCAAAAAGATGGAGTTGTACTGTGCTCCTTGCTTGCAGTGTAGGTTTTGATCGCTGGGCCTTGGAGGTTCTGTGGGTTTCTTTTATCTTTGCAGATTCATCCTTAATGAAACGCTGCATTTTCGCTCATTTTTTTGTGCAAGGCTCTTATTGACCAATGTAAGGGGGTCAAGCTTTTTTGTCTCTCCAGTTGAAGAGTCGAGGGCGTTGATTACACGGCATTATGTAGAAGTGCAAGTATTTGGTTGCTCAATCGAAGATGAATAATGAAATCGGCAGCTGGTATCATATTTTGTTGCATTTCTAATGAATTTGTTTTTTATAATAATAAGTTGCAGCATGGATGTTGGTCTGTTTGGTTGGTTTTCTGGGCATTAGCGGACGTTTACGTGGGTGTTATGATTTTTGTTTAAGCATAAACACTTGTGCTCAAGTGATTAATAGACATGACTTTTCACTGCCACTTTCTTTCCCTTACTGCCAGAAAAAAAAAAAGGCTTTCCTTCCTACACAAAAGGTGTTTGACAAAATGTCTTATGAAGGTATCAATTTTAAGTAAAATATTGACTTGGTTTCCATTTTTCTTAGTTTAATATGTTAACTAACCTCTAAATTTCCAATAACCTTTGCTTGAGCCTAAGAGTCATTGGTATATATTGAATTATACGTCAAGCTATATGTGCTATTTTTAAGAGGCATAGTGGTGCTTTTGTATGCATTTGTTGTCGATTATAACATTTTCGCGGATGTCCATATGATTCACTATATATATAATACAAAACTTCCCTTCGTTGTCTTTGAAATGGCATTGCCACTGAAAATTGGTTACCAACACTACTCAAACATGGAAGTTGTTCACAATTTGGTAGAAAGTCCTTGGAACCTTACACCGAAAGTTCCCGGTAGGTGTTATGGTGCAAGACCAGACATTTATAGCATGTTTGAATATGGTAGGGAAGAGAAGGGAAGGAACAACAATGGAAGATAATGGAGAGGAAGGGGCTACTGCTTTAATGGTATAGTAATATTTAATATTATATTAAGAACTTTATTCTTTGTTATGTTTGAAATTCAAACTCAAGACCATACATGTATACCTTAAATGAATTACTACTCTTATTGTTATCTAAAAAAAGAGAAAAAAATAGGAAAAAAGAAGGAAGGAGAATAGATAGTTAAGTTATGACTTTCCCTTCTTTTATTTGAATGTTTAGAAAATCCTCTAAATTAAAGGAATATAAAATAGTTGGGAAGGCTTTTAGAAGGCTTTAATACATTAGTCATTGACGTGCACGCCACATTGCACCAAAATTAATTAAATTAGTTGTGAAAATAATAATGCAATATAGTGGCACAATCAGGTCGTACCCCTAGTGATCCATTAATTTTACCTCTTCTAAATGTGTTTCTAATAATATTCACGCAATTATTGAATTATTTACATAATAAAATAGAAGAAAAAGATGCGCATAGACTATAAATGTAGGAAATAGAATGCTGTAATAAAAATAGAATACAAAATTAGGGAAATTGGGGGGTTTGAATTTAAAACAAAAAGCTATTAACAGCAAAAGATCAATAATAGAATCAATAAAATAGTAACAACAAAAATTAGAATACCAATGAACAAAAACAGCCGATCCAAGGAATTTAAGGTTTATTCAGAGGATTAATCATAGATCACTATAAGCTAAATAATCATCTAGGATTTGATTGATTAAGATTAGCTAAGTTACACAATCGCCATAACTCCTAAGGTAGATCAAAACTAATTTGAAGATAGAATTCAGTCAAATTATATGAATTAATTCAGAATCTTAAATCATCCATTCATCCCCTTTTCTCTTATGAAAAATTCTGATTAATCAACCAAAATTTACTACCAATTCAGATTTAAAACACAATTTACAGAATTGAACAAAGATTATATCAAATCAATATTCAAATCAAGTAGATCATGCAAATCAAAAGAGATAGACGAGGAAAAAGGAAAATTAATTGCAGTTACCACCATACAAATCAAGATCTCATAATCCTAGAGAAGAAGAATCTCAAATTTCCTTAAATCAATTCAGAGAATTAGCCTTCTATTATAGAGAAAAAAAAACAAGAAAGATAGAAAACTATCAAGTTGTTTGACTTCTCTCACATTCTGATTCTTTCCTCTATTTATTTACAACCCTAGAGGCATAATTGGACTGGACCTAAACTAAAAACTTGTAGCTTAATATATTAGGAAGCTACATGCAAAATTTCAGCCCAATCAGACATTCCTAGCTCAAGTTATAGCCAAAATACTACAGACAGTTCGATCCAGTCTGAGTTGAAGTAATAAGCCACCAATCCATCTTCTTTGGCCTTCAAAACGACTCAGTTTCTTCAAAAGGGCTTCATGAATGATTAGATATGGATTTTAGGGAGTAATTGGACTTGGCCTTGCATCAATTAGACACTTGGAGCTCAAGATATGAATTAATCATTACAATTGGGTCGGGTTTGGGCTTAGATAGCAACTCTACTTTAACTTTAAGCTAATCTTTGACCTTCAAGATGGCAAAACTAGGTACTCTTATCAACATGAAAATTGTAGCTCTTCTTATTAGCTTTCCAACGGTGTCCAAATCCGAAATCCGAAGCTCAAGTTATGATCAAAATACTAAAACAGTATAAAAAATTCAGCATTAAACCCGGAATTCAATTAAGCCCAAATTAATGCAATTAGTCTCAAATTAATGTAAAATTGATCCAATTAAGTATCATCACCTCCTAAGGAACCTAAATATAAGAAAAAATATTAATAGAATATTGTTCACATCAAATTCCCCCACACTTATCCCTTGCACGTCCTCAAGCAAGACAAGAATTTATTTAAAATTAAGACACAAAAAACTTTACTTTCCAACAACTTCAATTTCATAAATCCACAAGCAAGAATCAACCAAAGGCAGCAAGAAATATAACACATCATGAAGGAAAATCTTGACAAACTTGAAACTAACTAACATAATAACTTCATTCAAAAAGAGTAGATTGAATTGGTAGATTTCTCACAAAATTCACTCTCCAACTCTCTCAAGTGTTTAGGCTAGTGTTTCACTTAAGTTCATTCCATGAAATTGTTCTACCATAAGCTTGCTAATCATCTAATCTCCACTACTTAAATCACATGCACAATACAAATCAAAAGGACTTTATTCAAGGTTGTAATGGGACTAGCGAAAAGGGAAGGACAAATAAGAAAAAGGAAGGTTAGAAACTAAAGAAATCAACAGAACACTTGAACTAAAAATATATAGGCAAATCATAAACAATTACAACTTAACATATCAATCCAAATACTCATAAACTTCTTTATTTTTTTTACTTTTCTATTCTCTTTCTTTTTTCTTTTTACTTTTCATTCTCTTTTTTTTTTCTTTTTTTTAACTTTGATTGAATTTTTTTTTCAACTAACCTTTGATGATAATTTTTTCACAAGACATAAACTCACACACCCCCGCATTTATTCAAGAGCCTATCTCATAAAAATTCAAATGCTCTACTAATCCTTAAGGTTAGATAAAGATATTTTTTTATTGGAATGCTATGCTCATAGGTTAATCAACAAAGAAAAAGCAAGGGCTTACAATGGTAAAAATTTCAAGATTAGCTTTATGACTCTAACTTAAAAGAAGGAAAGAATGCCTTAATCATGTTTATACATGCATGTGCAAAATGTAATTTCAAAAAGATTCAAAGCAATATCTAGAGAAACAAATCATGGAAAAACATCACATAAGAAGGAAATACAATATCAAAGTATAAATTTTTAACAAAAGGCTTAAAATCTCACAAGGTGGGTCATTCTGCCAAATTCAATTTACTAATTTAAAATCTATCACTATATCAATTAATTTCAAGAACCAAAATCATTCATTCAATCATGTTATAAATCCTATCTTACTTCAATTGAATCTTATTCATGAAAGTGTAAAATCTCCATTAATGGAAAGTAATTAAAAAGGACTCAAAATGAAGTGAAAACACATTTTTTTTAAAATAGTAGAATTAAAAATAATTTTTTTAAAAAATCAACAGAACAAAAATAGCAAAAATAAAATTAAAAACAGCAAAAACAGTAATGGAACAGTAGTAAAATAGTAAAAAAATAGTAACAACAAAATAAAAATAGTAGAAATAGCAGAAACAGGAAAAACAGTAAAATAACAAAAAAACAAAACAGAGACAACAACATAAAAATAGAAAAATAAAATAAAAACAGAAACATAAAGTTACCCCCCACACTTAAATTTTATATTGTCCTCAATATAAAGCACATCATATCATCAAGAATAATCATCAAGAAAGATAAAGGACATGAAAAATAAAAGAGAAAAGTAAGAGAAACAAATCCAGTTAGCTTGGGTTGCCTCCTAAGAAGTTGCCCTTCTTTAATGTCTTTGGCTAGACATAAAGTCCTTCATCATTTTCCATAGATTGGGGTTGCTAGCTTCAATTCTTCCACCACTACTTGATCTTGAGTTCCTTCATGAAAGAGCTTAAGCCTATGGCCATTCACCTTGAACAATTTGTTAGATGTCATGTCTCTAACTTCAACTACACCATGGGAAAAAACATTAGTAACAACAAATGGTCCATCCCAATGGGAACGGAATTTGCCCTTGAATAATTTAAGCCTTGAATTAAACAATAAAACTTTTTATCCAATTTCAAAATTTTTCCTAAGAATGGACTTCTTATGGAATGCCTTTATTTTCTCTTTGTAAAGCCTAGAATTCTCATAAGCTTCAAGTCTAAGCTCCTCCAATTTTTACAATTGTAATTTTCTTTCCTCTCCACATGCCTTCAAATCTATGTTGTATCTTTTTATGGCCCAAAATGCTCTATGCTCCAACTCAACTGGAAGGTGACAAGCTTTCCTAAAAATAATCCGACAAGGAGACATCCTAATAGAAGTTTTGTATGTGGTCCTATAGGTCCAAAGTGCATCATTCAATCTAAGACTCCAATCTTTTCTATTAGGCTTCACAATTTTCTCCAAAATTAACTTCATTTCTCTATTAGAAATTTCTACTTGCTCATTTGTTTGGGGATGGTATGGTGTGAAAATTCTATGACAAACTCAATATTTTTTCAACAATGCCTTAAGTGTTTTATTGCAAAAATGAGTCCCTTGGTCACTAATCAAAGCACATGGAATGCCAAACCTGCTGAAAATGTGAGATCTAACAAAATCCACAACAACTTTAGAATCATCAGTTTTAGTGGCTTTAGCTTCCACCCACTTAGAAACATAATCAGCAATAAAAAGAATGTAAACAAAGCTAAAAAAATGAGGGAAAATGACCCATAAAATTAATGCCCCATACATAAAAAACTTCATAAAAAAGCATAAAAGATTGAGGCATCTCATATCTACGAGTTAAATTCTCAATCTTTTAATAGTGTTCACAATTTTTACAAAATATGTAAGTATCATGGAACAAGGTAGGCCAATAGAAACCACAATCTAACACCTTTCTTGCTGTTCTCTTAGGTCCAAAGTGACCTCCATAAGCATGAGCATAACAAAATGCAAGTATGGAATGAAACTCAGAATCATGTACACATCTCTTAATTATTTGATTAGCACAAAATCTCCACAAATAAAGATCATCCCACATATAATACTTGGCTTCACTCTTGAACTTATCAATTTGAGCTTTATTGTAATATGCAGGTAACTTATTACTAACCAAATAATTCACTAAATTAACATACCAGGGATCCTTACCTAGCAGTTAAAAAAGCTGCTTATTTAGGAAGGTGTCATAGATGGGAAGAGTGTTTACATCTCTTGAAATTCTACTCAAATGGTCAGCCACCAAATTTTCAGCACCACTTCTATCTCTAATCTTAACATCAAACTCTTGCAAAAGCAACATCTATCTAATCAAGCGGGGTTTTGCCTCTAGTTTCTTCAAAAGGAACTTCAAGGCTGCATGATCAGAAAATATAATCACTTTAGAATCAAGCAAATATGATCTAAACTTATCTAAAGCAAAAACAATGGCTAAAAGTTCTTTTTTGATTTTGGTGTAATTTGCTTGGACAGCATCCAAAGTCCTTGAAGCATAGTAAATCACATGAGGTTGTTTGCTCACTCTTTGTGTAAGAACAGCTCCAATTGCATATTTAAAAGTATCACACATCAACTCAAAAGGTGAATCTCAAGATGGTGGCTGAATGATGGGAGTAATGGTAAAAGCTTGCTTCAACTTATCAAAAACTTCTTTGCAATATTAATCAAAATTAAATTCTGTTTCTTTTTGGAATAACCTGGACAATGGAAGAGCTATCTTGTTGAAATCTCTAATGAATCTTCTACAGAAACTTGCATGACCAAGAAAAGAATGTACTTCCTACACACAAGTGGGGTAAGGTAAATTAGAAATCCAATCAATCTTAGCAGGATCTACTTCAATGCCTTTGTTACTCATTATATATCCTAAAACTATGCCATGCTCTACCATGAAATGACATTTTTCAAAATTCAGCATAAAGTTTATCTTAATGCATTTATCTAACACCCAAGAAAGGTTATGTAAGCATGCATCAAAGGAAGAACCATAAATAGAAAAATCATCCATGAAAACTTCAATGTAATCCTCTAAAAATTCAGAAAAAAAGCTTACCATACATTTTTGGAATGTACCAGGTGTATTGCATAGACCAAAAGGCATCCTCTTGTAAGCACAAGTAACAAAAGGGCAAGTGAATGTTATCTTCTCTTGATCTTCAAGTGCAATGTGGATTTGGAAATAACCAGTATAGCCATCTAGGAAGCAATAGTGGAATTTTCCAGCCAACCTCTCTAACATTTGATCAATGAAAGATAATAGAAAGTGGTCTTTTCTGGTTACTTGATTAAGCTTCCTATAATCAATGCAAACTCTCTAACTATTTTGCACTCTAATGGGTAGCAAGTCATTATTCTACTTTTTCATTATTGTCAAACCACTTTTCTTGAGGACAACTTGAATTGGACTCACCCACTTATTGTCTGAAATTGAATATATAATTTCAGCCTCCAAAAGCTTGGTAATCTCTTTCTTTACCACGTCCAAAATCAGGGGATTAATCTTTTTTGTGGTTATCTTACTGGTTTAGCTCCTTCTTCAAATAGAATCCTATGCATACAGGTGGAAGGACTAATACCAAGGATGTCTGTAAGTGTCCACCTAATTGTTTATTTGTGAGCTCTCAAAATCTGCAACAATCTTTCTTCTTAGTTAGGTTGTAATTTCTTTGCTATAATGACTGGTAGCTCCTCATTCTCTTCTAAAAATACGTATTTTAAATGGTCTGGAAGAGGTTTGAGCTTTAATATTGGTGGTTGGATGATAACGGGAAGTAATTTCGTGGTGGTCACTCCAGCAAGGTTAAATCTTTCTTGGATAGAGAATTCTGCTTCTGCTTCTTTTAGTTTCTTTAGTTTTTCTTCACTTAAGAATGTAGAAATCTTTCTACATATTGTACATTGGTTATCATCATCACAGCAGGTACATTCAAAATTATGGAAAAATTCAATAAGCATGTCTTCAAGAGCATTCTTAGCAAGCTCATCAATCACCTCTATTTGGAATACAAAATGGTCCTCAGTAGGAAATCTTATGGCTTCAAAGATATTAAAAGACACTACTGTATCTCTAACTTCCATAGAAAGAATGCTTACATCAACATCAATTTTTATTTTTGCTGTTTTAAGAAAAAGTCTTCCTAGAATCAAAAGTATAGGGCTATTAGTAGACTCATCCTCTATTAGTGAATATAGAAATCCATTGGGAAGATTAATTCCTTTACTTGAACCAGTACATCCTCAACAACTCTAGTAGGTTGTGCAGTACTTTTATTTGCTAATTAGATGATCACTACTATTTGTTTCAAAGGACCAAGCTGTAGAAAGGAGAATACAAATATTAGCATCACGTTTATGGAGGCTCCTAAGTTAATCAAAGCATGCTTAAATCTGTTGTTGCCGATTACACAAGGTATGTCAAATGTCTCTAGATCCTTGCATTTTTGGGGCAAATTTGGTTAAAGAATAGTTGAAATATTTTTTCTTAAACTTACTTTTTCATTGCCACAAAGCTTTCTCTTTCATGTGCATAGCTCCTTGAGAAATTTAACATACTTGTGAATTTATTTGATGGCTTCTAGTAGTGGGATGTCTTTGTCTCTGTCAATTTCTTCTCTTTTCTTAGATTTTGTTATTCTGTTAGGAAAGGGGAGTGGTCTTGTGAATTCTGTTGGTTTTTGCATTATCTTTGGTTTGTCCGAATTCTTGCTTAATTGAAAGGAAGTTTCTATAGAATTTTCAACAACTACTAGTTGTTAAGTCTTTTATTGCTGGTTTGCTGATTCTAGATTGTTGGAAGCATGAACTTCCTTGCCACTTCTTAGCATGATGGTAGAGACATTACTTTTAGGATTGAGAATTGTTTGGGAGGGTAATTTGTCAGAATCTTATGATTTAAGCTTGCTTAAAGTGGAAGCAAGCTATCCAATTTATGTTTGAAGGTTTTGCATTGTGGCATCTGCCTTCTGTTGGAACTGTAGACTACTGGTGGCCCTTTGCTTGAGCAAATCCTCAAGGGATGGCTGAGAGGATGAGGATGCTGCTGCTTGTTAGCTGTGAAAGTTTTATTACTGCTGGATTGGCTTAGAAGGCTGTTGGAATAGAGCTCTATTCTAATATGGTACTGGTGCTGGTCTGGTTTGCTATGCTGGTGCATTGCCATATCTGAAATTGGGATGGTTTCTCCAGCCAGGATTATAGAAATTTAAGAAGGGATCATAATTTAGTTATTGTTGTTGGTATTGGTTTGGCTGCTAATATTGTGGTTTCCCAGGAAATACTGCTGCAATAGCAAAAGCTTGATATTGGCCATCATCCTCTTATAAGGTTAGACAAGCATTAGTGGAATGACTTCAATAAGAACAAATGCCACACAGTCTAGTAGGTGGAGGGGGCTTTTATTTGCTGCTGTTGATATTGTCCCATAGTTGGTTGCCTCACTAAAGAGGTCAACTCATCAATCCTGTGCTCTATCCTTTGCTGGTCTACATATGAAGGAAGGTTAATCTCATTTACACTTTTGGCAGCAGGAGCCATCCTATTGCCAAATTGCTGTGAATTGGCTACCATGTTTGCAATGAGATCTCTGGCTACCATTGGAGTCTTGTCCACTAGTGCCCCTCCACTTGGTGCATCAATCATGCTCCTATCCATTGAAAGCAAGCCTTCATAAAAGTACTGGATCAGCAGTTGTTCACTGATTTGATAGTAAGGATAGCTTGCACACAACTTCTTGAATCTCTCCTAATACTCATGTAGTGTCTCCCCATTCATTTGTCTGATGCCATATATTTTTTTCCTAATTGCAACTGCTTTGGATGCAAGGAAAAATTTCTCTAGGAGTTGTTGCTTCATGTCATTCCAGCAGGTTACGGATCCAGGCTGCAGGTAGTATAACCAATCTTTGGTAGTATCAGCAAGAAAGAATGGGAAGGCTCTCAACTTGATATGATCCTCAGAGATACCTTGTGGCTTCATTGTTGAGCACACTACATGGAATTCCTTAAGGGGTTTATGTGGATCCTCACCTGCAAAACCATGAAATCTTAGAAGCAAGTGTATTAGACCAGACTTTAATTCAAAATCAGCATCTAATGCAAGATATTGGATGCCTAAAGGTTGATATGTAACATCAAGGGTAGCTAATTCCTTTAAAGTCCTATTGTTTGCCATATTTTCTGGATGAGAAGGGGGGTTAGTGTTAGGTTTTGGATTAACATATGTAGCAAAATTTTAAAATTTTCGATCTAATTCCTACCTAGAGTCCATGCAAAATGGCATAAATCAGTATTAGGGTTTTACCTTAATATTGCTTGTGTTCTTTCTGAATGAATCCTTGAGAGACCGAGATGAATCAAATGTCAGTCGAAAGGTACAACGTCTCTACGTATCCACACAGAAAGGTACAACGTCTCTACGTATCCACACAGAGTGAATAATGATTTCTTCCTCTATGAAACTGCTAAGATTTGTCTCTCTCACTAGGATTAGGATTGGATAATTTTCTGAGTGATTTAGGATTTTCTTGAAGCATATGAGCGTGAATGCAAAGTGTTGCCTTCAAGTCCCTTTTATAGAACTAAGGCATATCACAATCCTAGTCCTACTAGGATAATGCTTCAAAAAATCCTAATCACATTTAATAAAAATCACCTTATCCTTATCTTAGAAAGAGTGAAGAGAGATAGAACTTATCTATTAATTATCTAACATTAGATAATTGCTTTATCTCATAATATAATTATCTAATATTAAATTAATATATAATTATCTTATATTAAATAATAAATTATTTCATAATATAATTATCTAATATCTAATAATATAATTATCTGATATTACTTTAATATCATATAATATACATTACGTGAAAAATATATTATTATCTTAATAATAATATATATGCACAAAAATAAGTTCATTTAATTGAATTTTAGTCTAACTAAAATTTAATTAATTATTGTCTCATTTCTACTCCTTTTGTGTAATCCTGTAGGTTCTTACTATATTAATAATGACTCATTTTAGGCCATAGACAGTGAGCAGTATCTAGCAATACATCACTGTCACTCAAGTAGTAAGAATATCTGTAATTTCACATTTACATAATTTTGATCAACGCTTTGTGTCATAATCCATTTTGTAACAATATTCAAATCGAACCGAAAGCATGAAATGTGTCATCTTCATCAATGTTCAATTTATATTTCTTGATATTGAGTAGACTTAAAACAAATAATCAATATCACATATTGATCCAATTGAGTATGGCCATGCATTTCTAAGTCTCACTCAATCAAGAGATCTAAAGATATTTCTCTTTTATACAAAAGTAATAAAATTACATCTACATCACTCACTTCCCTTTGCATGATTCGTGACACACCCAATCAATGCCCCACTTGTAATCCCAATTAAAGGTGACATAGGACGACATCAAAGTGAGTAACTCCTCATGTAGGGAACCCTAGTGACTTTAAGTTAAAAGACTATGTACATTTGTGGTCATATGAGAATAACTAATTACATATCTATCCATGCAGTATTCTCATAATGGGTCAGTCCAGTGCATTATTCACTAATAATGTACTCATGTATTGACTTGATATTAGATACCCATGATTCATAATCATCAGTCACTATACATGCTAGTCTCGATGTATTATTACTATTCTTTTCGTAATAATACTTAACTAAGGGCATTTTAGAAATAGCGAAGCTATTCCAAGGATAATTATTATATTTAAATTATAATTTATGTAAAATAAAACAAAGCAAAATATAATAATTGTATTGCCAAATGAAAACGTAATACATTATGTAATATTGTAATCATCTTATGATTGACTCCTAGTATACACACCAATAGTTAGAACTATCTATATTTTTTATCTAACAAAGTGAATGAAATATCCTATCAATCTCAGAATTAAAATCAAACAATTCAATAAGATTTCTTCTTGTCATGCATAATTACTAAACAACAAAAATAGTAAAAACAGAAATAGCACTAAATAGATACATTAAAATACCAAAACATCAAATCCATGCACATATGCAAAAACTAACCATAGGAACTTCAATTAACCTATTTAAATATTTTTTTTAATTTTTTAAACCACCTATATTTGACTAATTTGACCATGAGGAACCAAAAAATGTAATAAAAAATCTTTAAAAATCTAAAAAAAATAGAAAATAGTAGAATTTGACCAAAAGATGGGGTACCTCACAAGGCTATTTCCTTGTGAATATTGATCCTAGGGGTGAGTTTTACTTTGACACCAAATTTTCAGAAAAAATTTTGAGAGGTCTGGATGACTGACCAAAAGGGCTTAAATGATGCAACTAAGGCCTGGTGTCCAACCTATAGGGTGTGGAAGGATAGGGCAAAAAGGTTGTTTGCAAAAAAAATTGAAAGAATCTATGAGTTGTAGTTCAAAGTCACTATACACCAGTAATGAAAAATGCAAGTTAGAACGACCAAAAAGTAATGAAATGCTGACAAATTTCGTATGGAACTCCTATTCTACTATATCTAGCACCATGCAAAATTTTAGCTCAATCTAAAATGGAATGATGCAAAATCATGCAAGATGAAACTAGGGAAGTAGTGAAATAAAGGGTTAGCAGCTCAAGCAATGATGTGTATTACTTAAAATGCATTAAAATGCAATGACATGTTGAGGAAAGTGCATGACATGTCTGAATATGATGTATATGTGATGTTAGAGTGGAATGAAAGGTTAGATTGCAGGGCTATGTAAACTATGAACTACAATGCAAAATCAAGTAAAAACTACTTCAGTTTGTACAACTTGAGTGATGCATGATGAAATGCTATCAAATTGGTTATGATATGTAAATCTAAATGCAGAATGCAATTTAATATGTTGGATGAGGATAGAATGCAGTGGCAGAATGATCAAAATGAGAAGGATGCAATAGGAACTAGGGAAAGCAGAAAAATAACTAAATGAATAGTGCACTAGGAAAACCAGCAAATGGAAAAAGGGAAAGCAATTTAATAATTCAACCAAAACTGATTCCTAAGCTTAAAATCAACTAATATATGATGTGAATAAGTGAAGTGAAGTGCTGGAATGTGATGATATATTGCAAAATAAAAATTCAATAGAAAGAGTAGAACACAATATGCAGGGATGTAAAATTATATGCAATAGGAATGGATATAATATGTATATAATGCAGCATGCAAAATTATGGAAATCAAGATTAGTGATGTTAATTTAACAGATGCAATGGAAAAGTAAACCAATAGGAAAAGTAAATGCAACAATGCAGAGAATTATGAAATGGATGAAGGCAGAAGCAAAATTTAAGCAATGGCAGAATAGAGAAATATGCAGAATTCAAAGAACACAATGACAGATGCAATGATTGGAATTCTTGAATAATTATGTGATATACTACTACGAATATGTATGAAAATATAAACTCAAGAGAATCCTCAGCAACGGTACCAAAATTTTGATGTGCACGCCGTAATGCACTAAAATTAATTAAACTGGTTGTAAAAATAATAATGCAATATAGTGACACAACCAAGTTGCACCCCTAATGATCCCTTGATTTTACCTCTTCTAAATGTGTTGCTAACAATATTCACACAATTGTTGAATTATTTACGTAATAAAACAGAAGAAACAGATGCACATAGACTATAAATGTAAGAAATAGAATGCTGTAATAAAAATTGAATTAGAAACAGAATGCAAAATTGGGGAAATTGGGGGGGGGTTTGAATTTAAAACAGAAAGCTATTAACAACAAAGGATCAATAATAGAATCAATAAAATAGTAGCAACGAAAATTAAAATACCAATGAACAAAGACAACCGATCTAAGGAATTTAAGGTTTCTTCAGAAGATTAATCATAGATCACTATAAATTGGATTTTGCAATTAATTATTCAACTTTGAATTATTCAGAATCCCTACAATAATTTATGAACTCTAAGCTAAATAATTATCTAGGATTTGATTGATTAAGATTAGCTAGGTTAGACAATCGTCATAACTCCTAAGTTAGATCAAAACTAATTTGAAGATAGAATTCAACTAAATTAAATGAATTAATTCAGAATCCTAAATCATCCATTCATCCCCTTTTATCTAACAAAAAATTATGATTAATCAATCAAAATTTACTGCCAATTTAGATTTAAAACACAATTTACAGAATTGAACAAAGATTATATCAAATCAACATTCAAATCAAGTAGATCATGCAAATCAGAGGAGATAGATGAGGAAAAAGGAAAATCAATTGCAATTACCACCATACAAATCAAGATCTCATAATCCCAGAGAAGAAGAGCCTCAAATTTCCTTGAATCAACTCAAAGAATTAGCCTTCCATTATAGAGAAAAAAAAAACAGGAAAGATAGAAAACTATCAAGCTGTCTGACTTCTCTCACGTTCTGATTCTTCCCTCTATTTATTTACAACCGTAGAAGCATAATTAGGACTGGACCTAAACTACAAACTTGTAGCCTAATATTTTGGGAAGCTACCCACAAAATTTCATCCCAATCAGACATTCCTAGCTCAAGTTATAGCCAAAATACTATAGACAGTTCAATCCAGTCCGAGTTGAAGTAATGAGCCATCAATCCGTCTTCTTTGGCCTTCAAAACGACTCAGTTTCTTCAAAAAGGCTTCATGAATGATTAGATATGGATTTTAGGGAGTAATTGGACTTGACTTTGCATCAATTAGACACTTGGAGCTCAAGATATGAATTAATAATTGCAACTGGAGTGGGTCTGAGCTTGGACAGCAACTCTACTTCGAATTTAAGCTAATATTTGACCCCCAAGATGGCAGAACTGGGTTCTCTGGTCAACGTGAAAATTGTAGCTCTTTTTATTAGCTTTGCAACGGTGTATAGATCGTTCAAATCCGAAATCCGAAGCTCAAGTTATGATTAAAATACTGAAACAGTATAAAAAATTCAACATTAAGCCCGAAATTCAATTAAGCCCGAATTAATGCAATTAATCTCAAATTAATGTAAAATTGATCCAATTAAGTATCATCACCTCCTAAGGAACCTAAATATAAGAAAAAATATTAATAGAATATTGTTCACATTAGTCATAAACTCCTAATCTCTTTCCCTTATTAATTAAAACTTCCAAATAAGAAAAAGGTTATGACATAATCTTCTTTTTCCTATCCTTTCCTTCCATTCCCCCCTCCAAATATAGCATTAGAGTGCTAGTGTGATCACTCACATTCTGTTATATGCAGTGCCTCCTTTTTGGATGGTAAGAGTCCTTAAGAAATCCACTATCTGCGTTCTGTATATAGATAGATGTTTTTACATCTTCCGTCTCTCTTCTTGTTTGGGTTAACGCCTAATTCATTTCTTTTATATGTCTCTAGACTTTTGGGTGCAGCTGTGTCTCTACTAATAATCTCTGATCGATTGTTTGGGTCATACAGGATATCAGATTCGGTGATAACAGCATCTGGACTATGGTTAGTTCGTGAAGCGGAACTAGCCATCTATTTGGCGTAATCCTCATGGAAGATCTGTAAATATTCAATACAATGATGCTAGTAATACAGAAAAAAGTAGCGGATTGGGTGTCAAGACTAATCAAGAAGTTCAATTGCTTTTGAGGTCTAGTTTGCAAATGCCTAATTGGCAGAGTCTCTGTGCAGGTGGCCCCCCAATTACACTTCCTGCTTTAAGCAGAATAAGGAATGAAAATAATGGCTCGAGAGGCACTGTAAGCGGTGCTGCAGCAGCTGCAACAGGAAGGATGAATTACCTTTCTGGGGCCATTGCTTCATCTTTCTGTAACTATAAAGCCGGCACCTTTTATGTCCGGGGCAATAATTCCAAGACAAAGTATCGTCTGCTGGTTTTTTCACCCACTGGATGTATGGTACAATATTCTCTTCAAACAAGAACTGGTCTAGAGGCTGATGCAAGATTGCTAGTTGTGGCTATCCCGAAATGGAATGTATGTCAGAAACCTGACTGTAGAGAGTGAGAAGATAATATATACATATGTGGCAAAATGGAATTTCTGGTTGTATTAAGATATGTTCTGAAGAAGTGATGGAGGGGAATATAGCTAGCCTCAGCAATACAGTTGCTAAAGCAGGCCACTGTCCTGAGGAAGAGCATCGTTTGTATATTTCAGAAGCAGAACTGCGGATGCATCAAGCTCGGACTCCAGTTTGGGCAAAAACCTGAGGTATAATTATTTTTTAATCTTAAAAGATTAGAAACTGTCGTGAACTTTTTTAATTTGTAAATTCTTCTGCCAACCAGATATAGTTTCGGGCAATGGTAAATGAGGCTGTCAATGGAGAAACTCCTTCAGGAGGGAAATTGAAATTGAAACTGAAACAGTTCCAACTCATATGATGGAAGCTCGGTCAGAGGATCCAGTTCCAGTTTTTGATTATCTTCAGACCCCAAAATTTTAACAGACAAGGTTTGACGTTGTTTTGTATGTTAGTTTGATAATATGACAGGTAAGTAAGCGACTGTTGATTAAGAGTTCTAGAAGGTACCAGAACGGCAGGACTGCATCTCAACCTCTCTTGGCAGTGTTGTGTTTAACAGTTGCAGCAGAAACAAAAGGCTTTTTAAATAACAATGATAGCCAGCTAATACTCGGGCTCTGCTGGAGTGTGTAAATAATGGAGAACACTTAAACATGAAGGCTCAACTCGTGTTTTATATAATGACGAAAAATTAGTCCGACGAAGTTACAGATGTCGCTTTTGTTATGGCTTGATTCTAAAACTGATAGTTGAATCGGAAAATAAATGTAGACCCTACTCAATTTAGCATGGGGATCTAGATATCATTATTACATACAAGTAATAAAAATTATTCCTCTTTTTTTTCCTAGGCAGTGAAAACATATAACTCAGTTTTTAGTAATTAATTAAAAAAATTAAATTTGATCCACTACTAATATAAAATTTTAAATAATGCTACTTACATTCCTTTTCACTCCCTGTTTTATTCATACAAGAAAAAAAAAGTATTTTAAACTCGTAAAAGAAGGAATCTAATTAGCCTATTTTATCTAATATAAAAAACAAGAGTGAAAAGAAAGAATGCAATAAGCATTATTCTAAAATTTGTTTATATTATCAAGCAAATAAAAAAAAAAGATGATGCTTTATACAAAAATTGATATTAATTAAGAATTTTTATTAATAATAAAGAGTTTTGACATTTTTTAATAAAATAATAATACATAAGTGAATGTAGTGTATAATAAATTAAATTTAAATCCTTAATTAAATCCATCAAATGAATTTCTAGTTAAAAGTGAATTTTCATTTGTGCATTTATAAAAAAAAAATGTATTTTCAGTTAAAAAGACACACCTTTTTAATAATTATTTTAGTTAAGTTACTTAATTTTTAATAATAAATCAAATTACATATTTTAATTTGTAAACAATAGAGAATTCTGTCTCAATGTTGCAAACTAACTCTTATAAGTGAGAACAAAGAAGAAGCCTGCAATTGTAGCCCATCTCGCACTCTCAACGGCGCATATTGGATGCCATCCAAGGTCCCCCCTTCAAATTTGTCAGGTTTGTGGTTTTGAACGGAGCGCTTTAGAATTCTCCTAGAAAAAATAATTTTATTTTTATAAAATATTAATTTATCTAATTCTTTACTTAAAAGAATGAAATTAAAAAAATTAATTTTTATTTATCAATACTAATAATAAAATAAAATTATATAATTTAATATTTCACAGAAATAGAAAAGTGAAATATTAATTTTATTTTTCTGAAATATTAATTTATTTAATTATTTTTTTAAAACAATAAAATTAAAAAATTAATCTTCATCTCTAAATACTAATAGAAAGATAAAATTCAATAATTTAATATTTCAAAAAAATAAAATTAATATAAAATATTTTACATAAATAAAGATTAAAAAAATGAATCTAACATAAAAATGAGGATTTACTCAAAAAAATCAGTAAAAGCACTACAGGAAAAACATAGCAAGCAATACACGGAGACCGGGTCTGCAACGTATACCTCACCCTGTGTTTCGATAGAAAGAGAAGAAGTATAGAAAGAAAATAAGTGAAAAGAGAATGGAAAGAAAATATACGTAAAAACTCTTCTTTTTTTTTTCTTCCATTTGTTGTTTGATTGTACAGGGAGTAGGTGAAAAGAAATCATAAAAATATTAATTTTTATTTAATTTAAATAAAAATTAAAAAAGAAGGTAATTTATTAAATAACAAAATTGCTTCTATTACAAATAAAAAAATAATTAATAAACTTCATAAAAGGATAATTTTCTAATTATTAAAATTTTTATCCTTTTTTTTACACCATAGGAAATTATTTTGATAATTCTCAAAGTACTTTTTCAATCTTTTTTCTTTTAAAATCAAGTTTTTTATAACATTTAAATACTAAAAAATATATTTTCAATTTTTTTTTCTGTTCACATCTTTTCTTTTCACATTTTTTTCATAAATCCAACAAATGATAAGTGTTAAAGAAAATCGTCGAAGATAATTTGGTTTGGCACTTGTATTGTACAAAGAAAATAAGCAATGCTTAAACGAAATCTTATTTATGTTTTAAAAGTGCTGCATTTTTCTAGCACTTAATCCCGTGTGCTAAGCAGAACATGTTGGAAGCTTACGTAACATCCATAAAGCCAACAAATTAATCTTTTATTTGTACTAACCATTATACTTTTAGTTACTTGGATTTTTTATTTTTTTTTGATGGAGCATTAACATACGTTGCGATTTATTAAACAAGTCATACTCGACTTTAGAAAATTATGTACAACCAACCTCCTAGGAAAATAAACAAAGGTTGAGTACACTCGATGGAGTCAACTTAATGGTACGAGATTTGAAAATAGAAAGTGATGCATTTCATTATAGGTCAATAAGGTCCTCAAGTGCCCTTGACATTTATAATGTGGAATCAAGTCAAAACAAAAATGGTGACTCAAAGAAATGATTAAATTCATGAATGAATAATTTAAAGATTATATTTTATTTATAATACTAAGAATTGTAATCTACTTAATGTAAATATATAAGATCATGAATTCAAACTATAAATATATAAAAAGTAAAATTTTTAAAATAATATTAAGTATCATTATATTATTAAGTTGCCGGTAGTATTTTAAGAAATTTTCTTTTCGACATTTTGCGGTAAATAATAAATTTTAATTTGCTTGTAAAACCTTGTATCTCCTTTAAAGTTAAAAAGATGGCATAATTAATGGTTAATATGATCACTGCAAATACTAAATCTTGTTCAGTTTGAATCATAAGTGGGGGACAGTGGGTGGGTTTACTTGGCATTTAAGATGGGTAAGCCCAAAGCAACTGTCCATGCGGTGGAGACGCTGGTAAGCATTTTTATGATTGCTTTTTCAAATCACTTTATATTTGTTAGGATAAGGATAATGTTGTGAGAAGTGCCTTTTTTTAAAAATTAAATATTTTTATTATTAAATTATATTTAATGTATTAAAATTTATATTTTTAATTTTAATTAATTTATTTACTTCAATTTAATATTAAAAAAAGATGATTTAATAACAAAATATTTAATTAATTATAAAATGAAACTCTTCATAGGAATATTTATAGTCGGGAAATGAATTGGCCCATGGATTCACCCGTGTGGACTAGTCATTAAATGAACCGCGTTGGATTTATGCGATTTTTTTATGTACTTCTTTAATGGAGGCTTTAATACGATCTTTGCCAATTCAAATTAGTCCATAAATTTTTATTTTTTATTTTTTAGAAAAATTAAATTTTAAATAATAAAAAATTAAATATATTTAAAAAATGTCATATATTTATTTATAAATTAATGATAATACATTTTAAATTTATATATAATCATAAAAATATTATATATATAAAATATAAGTTATAAAATACTTATAAAATATAAATATTCTTTATAAGTTATTTATAACACAATGTACATGCTTAAAAATAAAAAATAGAAATGTAATTTTATATAAATTAAAAATATAAACTTATATAAAATTTAAAAATTAAAAAAAAAATTATGCGAATCATCCAATTCATCTGCAAATCAACCACACAAATCATGAGATTTTTTATGAGTTGTAACTTGTGATTCTTAAAGCCTCTAAAATTGAGGTTCAAATTTTTCGAAACTTGCAAGTTAACAAGTTAATTCATTGATTTCAACTCATTTCAATGAGTTTAGAAATATCATTCAATAAATTATAACAACCCATAAATAAATGCTCCTCATGGTATTTCTTAGCAAGGAATTCTACCCAAACATTAAAATTTTAATTTTATTAAAATTTATTATTTTGACATTACACTTAAATAAACTCTAAATTAAGAAGATAATACTAAAAAAATCCTATTTTTTTATAAATAGGATTAAAAATATTACCTCAAATGAGGAGAGTTTAATTATCGTAAAAAGAAGGGGAGGATGAAGAAGAATGTTGAGTTTGGGAAATGAACCACAAATAGAGGAAAGTGGTTAGTCAACTGTTGATTCCAATTAGCAAAGTGATGGTGGTTAAGATTCTGAAGCGCACGCGCAAACAAACTAATTATGCTCAAATTTTATGATCTTATCAACTTAATTACCTTCACTTTTCTTTTATTTATTACGTCAACTTTCTAAAATCCACTTACTTATTTTTAAAACATTAAAATTCATGAAATGAGTAAACAATTAACACATAATATACAAACTTTTATATACTCTAATTATAATATATATTTTTATTTTTAGTTAATAGAAAAATTAAACATTAAATATATAAAATTCACCTGTATTAGAAATTATAATTAATTTTTTATTAATTAAAAATAAAATATTTATTATATCAAGAGTATATAATTTTTTTGGAACATACAATGCAACTAAACCGAAGTATCAAACTAACCAATGAATGAGGGATCGGATTAGCAACCGCCAAGGCGCCAATAAGGAATTACCTCATGTCATGTTGGACGTCTGCCTCACGTCATAATCTTAGAAATGCATTTTATTTTACATGAATTTTGAGAATTAAACTTAAAACTGAAAAAGTAAGACGAATCATTACAAAGTGGGGTCCATGTTGATTTTGGCCTCACAAGAGAAAAAAAATTGTATGCGTATGTATATTAGGAATTAAAAGATAAAAAACAAGAGACGTGGAGTCAATTTGGCGTCATCTGCCAATTATAATGGTTAAGAATTCAACTGATGATAATAAAAATCTCTTAGATTTACAAAATGTGTGATATAAATTAGTGTATAGAAATATTCAAAATATAAAACATATAAATTATTTTTTAAACTTTTTTATTATTAATTTTATGTACTAAATTCTTATGTATAATCATATCACATTTAATTTTTTATTTACAGGGAAGGTGCGATAAGAAATGGGCTCACCGCAAAAACGATGAATAGTAAAATCTAAACCCCTTTGAGTCTTTTTTCAAGGTGACCTAAGGACGGCTTTCGGCCAATACAAACATATTTTATCCCACTTTGTCAGTCGATGAAACTAGGATTCTCGCCTAGGATGTTTCATTTGAAAAAGTTAGGATAGCTATTTTTGCCATAGGTGGATTGAAAGCTCGAGGTGAGAATGGTTTTCATCTATCTTTTATCAGAAAAGTTGATCCATTGTTAATAATGGGGTATTTGTATTTATACATGTTACACCTTTTAATAAATTAAAATTTATTAAAATATCTTTGTATATAAAATTAATTATTTAATTATCATAATTATTTTTAGAGTAAAAATTTCATAGGAAATAATGAAAAATTTATGATAGAATGCAAGGTAAAGTAGTGAGAAAGAAGGGAACAAAAATATTAAAGGCTAAAATGTAATTAAAATCAAGTAAAAATACATCAAGATTTAAAATCTCATATTTTCATTTATGCTCTTACTTCAATACGTTATTTTCAAAATGCTGTTGACTCTTTAAAATTTCTAGCTACCCTTATTTCTCCCTGTTTTTCATCTTCTTCTATTCATATTTTTTTTCCTTTTCCTCACTCAATTCAATCCCAAAGTCCCGCCAATCCTTCTCAATTCTTGTTTAATCAAGGTAAGAGCCTTTAGTTCATACTTCAACTACTTGCTTTTCTTGTTTTATTGCTTGAAGAAGGTGATGATAGGAAAATTTTCCTAAATAAAAGAGTTTAACGCCCTAATTTAGGACTTGGTTGATTTCTTTGATTAAGAACGAGCCAACCTTGAAATTAATACTTAAATCGTCTCCTCCATTCCCAGGTAAGAAGAGAATCTACTTATTTCTAGCTAAATTGTATAATTTGAATTGAATTTCAACTTATTAGTAGTTAAGTTGATAAATAATTGAATATTTTGTGAATAATTATTATTGAACTTGTTTGTAACATGGTTCCTTGTCAAAATTAGGTGGAAAACCATTATTGGTGATATGATTAGACTAAGCTTGAAATGATATATATTGAAATCTTGAAGTAAAAATACTAAATGAATAGTAAATTTTGGAAATTTTGCAAAACTTGAGCTTATAACCGATCATAGCCCTGAGAGTTAATCTCAAAGAGTTTATAGTCAACTACATAGTCAAATATCCTAACAATATTGCCTCTAGATGCCTATAGTTGATTATGACCTCTAGAGTTGCACTTTAAATAAATATAATCAATTATATAATTAATTATAAGGACCAGATATAGTTCCTAGACTTCCCATAATTGATTATATAGTTAACTAGTACCTTATATTTTTCAATTTTACATATTTCTTGAAATTTTATAGAATAACGATTATATATGGTTTATATATTTACATATTTAACTTATTAATGTATTTGTATTCGATTCTTGATGTGAAAATCTCATAATAGGATGTGATTATAATGTAAAACATGAAAAGAGGAGATGAAATTATATGAATTATGATAGAAATTGGATCTAAAAAATTATTTGTCAGGGGATAAGGCAAGTCCTACAAGGACAGGGATAAGTTTGTAAAGGAATAAGATTGACACTTAAGCGAAACAAGTTTGGAAAAGCATTAAACTATCAAATGATAATTAGTGAATAGGTTCCTACCCATTTGACATGTTAGACTTCCTTCACTATAATAAGTAATATTCAGTGGGAACTACATATATTTCAATTGATGGATGCTTTTATTCAATTTTTTTAAAATTTTACATAAAATTATGTATGTCATTCAAAATACTCCCCATTAATTATAAAATTTACCCCTACTAAAATATTAAAATACATTTATCTTTACTGAACCTTGGAACCTAACTTTATGTTTCAAGCCGGTAATTCTCTAACTAAAATTGTCATTCTTGGCAAATATGTTATCCTTCTTATTAAAACTTCATCTTGGTATTCTTAGGTAAAGATAGTAGGATATTGAAAAATTATCACCCATAGCAATAAAATCTAATGTACAACATTTTCATAAACCAATTGAATGTTGCCGAAGTACCCATACATATTTAGCTGTATAATCTCCCATGCTAGAAACATTCGAGCCATAATAGGTCTAAAAAAGGATAATTTGAATAAGGAGAGGGGCACTCTATTTAGCTTAATATATGCCTCATGATGTAGTTTTAAATGTGTAAGAGGATGGTCATAAGCTAATGTACTTAAGTCCTTAACTTAGTTGCTAAGGCACCCTTTTTGACACTCCACCATTTTAAAAAGTATTTTGAATAAAGCTCACCTGGCACAAGTAGACATATTTTTTTTAACTCATCATAAGTCCTTTTTGTAATACTCTAAGTGTCCAATTAGCATTAAAATGCACTGACACAACAATAAAATGTGAGGATAATAAATATAGGCTTTTCAAATTCCTCTAAACTCTCGAATCATGTCAAAATTATTAAAATATCCCCAAATTTAGGAAAATGGAGAAAAGTAGTATATAAGTTAGATTGACTCCAAATTTTAGCCACATGACCTCTATAATATGCTTGATTTTTTCACTAAGTTTCATCTAAATCTAAGCATATTTTCCTATTAGACTATTACTAACTTGTGGTATTTTTCCCCACTTTAAAGGTCAATGTCTTTATTAATGCCTCAATCTGATATGACTTTATGAAAAATCTACTTACTCTTTGAAAAATTCATGTTAATCTTTAGCTTAGTCTTTTGAGCTACTATCTTGACCACTCATGTCTATCTCTTTGAGCGCTATAAATGTTCCCCTATTTGAAAGTTAGGTTGTCATCTTTACAACATTGGTAGCCTCTTGGCTAAATGCAATCTCTATAAAATTCTCAAAAAATTACCTTTATAGTCTTCTTTCAAAGTATCCTAACATCCTCTAATGCTAATTTTCTACTAACTCTTCCAAACTTATTACCTCTGTAACTTGTCTAACGGGTAGTTACCTTTGCAACTATATACTTATTGCCTTTGTAACTTGCACGAACACCACTACTGCAATAAAAGTACATGCTAATACTATAACTTATGATTAATGTTTAGTACTCTGAACTACTTATTAACAAGTGTTTTACACCTAATATCTCATTACACCAGTTTAAGAGTCAAGACTTATGTTTGATTTATGCATAAACCTTATAACCTTACTTACAGGTCTACTTGCATTGCTTTTGGTTAATTCATAATGCTTTGCAATATCACTTTCATACTCGATTGGATTCACCAATCCTTTCTAAATTAATACCCTCTAGTATTTAATTGGCCATTATAGCCTACTTTTAGAGTTGATGCACTCTAACATTGTGGTCATCACGACCTTTCTTATATATATCCTTTGACGACTTCTTTGAGCACATCTTTTGATGGCTTCCCTATATCAATGACTTAATAAGGTTGAGCATAAAGTCCTCTCATATTCTAGCTCGAGTTTTACTTTGTCAATGCACGAGTATATGTGAACTTAATATTGTGCAGTCTCTTGACCAAGCAATTATATTGTGCTAGTCTACTTCCCCTCCTTCGAGTCATTATTGCCACTCTATTAAACAACTATGTAACCTAGTACACTATAATGAAGAATCATATAGGAGATTGTGCACTCTCTATTATATTTGCAAATTATAAACATTGCATTGATTCCTTTAAATCTTTGTCTAGGCCTTCTAGTTATACTCCACTAAGCACTAAGATTGTGTCCAACCTTCCCTTGAGCACTTTGCGTGCTCTTTATCAAAATCACAAATTATGCACATTGTATCAATTCCTTTAAATCTCTATCCAACCCTCCGACTATGCTTCCCTGAGCACTAAAATTGATCTATTTGGATCACCTTAACATAGTTTTAAACTACTCTTTTCAAAGCAATTCACTTAACACATTACTTCAATGTGTCATCCCTTCAAGATATTTTCATAAACTATGGTCATATATTTTTATACAACTAAGGTTTTGTATTTCAGCTCCACCATACTCCTTCAAAAATAGTCAAGTTCTCTAGTAAAACTGAGAAATCTTTCATTAGATGGGCTATTAATTCACTCATCTATTTGGATAATAGTTTATATTATTCGATGCCACTACAATATAACTAATGTTGTACAAGTAATCTAGCCCTCTCACATTAATATTCATATATAATGCACTAATCTATAGTCACTTGAATGCATCATCACCATATACACTAACTTTTTAGGTTGATCCAATCTTTTACACTATTTAGTCAAGTTTTTTACAATGACCTTTTTGAATTTGAGAATGATAGCTTTATACATTTTTTATATAGTACTAGATAAACCGTATCTAGACTAATTGCAACCTATCTAATCTTGGTTATCTAGCACAAACCAAGCTTTAATACTACCTATCATGAGTTAGTAGCTTTTTAATTAAAATCATGCATGCTTGCTACATCTTGGTGAACATGCTAACCTTCCTATTAAAACTTACTCTTAGCACGCTTGATAAATATGATGAGATATTGAAGAATAATTGCCTATATAATAAAATTCCATGCACAACATATTCTTAAGCCACAATCAAAAGTCATTGAAATACCCATGCATACTGAGCTACAAGATCTCCCTATATTAGTAGCCTCTGACCATAACAGGCTTAAAAAAGGACAATTTGAATAAGGAGAAAGATACTCCGTTCACTTAATATATATTTTATTATATAATTTTAAGTGTGTAGGGGATGGTCACAAGTTAACACACTCAAAAGTCACAATCAAAAGTCATTAAAATACCTATGCTTACTGAGCTGCAAGATCTCCCTATATTAGTAGCCTCCGACCGCAACAGGCCTAAAAAAGGACAATTTAAATAAGAAGAAGGATACTCCGTTCACTTAATATATGCTTCATTATATAATTTTAAGTGTGTCAGGGATGGTCACAAGTTAATACACTTGAGCTCCTTAGCTCAATGCCAAGGTGCCTCGTCGACCCTTCCTAACATTCCACTCCTTGAAAAAGTATTTTGAACAAAAAGCCATTGACACAAGTAAATATACTTTTTTTGAGTTATTATAAGCCCTTATTGTAATGTTTTGGGTGTCCAATTAGCACTAAAATACATCGACACAAAGATCAAAATGTGAAGATTACAAATATAAGCTTTTCGAACTCTTCCAAATTCCCGAACCATGTCAAAGATTATCAAAATACCCTCAAATTTGAAAAAATTAAAAAAATAGTATACAAGTTGGATTAATCCTAAATTTTAATCACATGACCTCTATAATATGCTTGATTTTTCTACCAAGTTTCAGTTTAAATCTAAACATGTTTTCTTGTCGAACCATCACAACTAATAGCTTGTAACACTTTGCCACTACTTGTACTATAATAGAAATGAAACTTAATTTTTCCTTAAATTTATCAATAATATATGAAAAAATTCAATTTATCGTAATATAATAAACAATAGTTTTAAAATTTTAATATTATTATAAAAGAAAATTTTTCAAAAAATTGAACTAGATTATCTTTTCTAATGCTATAATATTTGATGTGATGGCTCCTTTTGATACTATTTTTAGTTAACAAACAAAAATTAATTGTAACTATTTATGTTACTTGTATTTATAAATATAAAAAGAGTAATTTAATTGATGTAGAGGATTAAAAAAAGTCCTAATAAGATTCAAACTCCTTTAATTATGAATAGAAGCTAATTAATAAAAAAAGATTTCTACAACACTATAACTCATTTTTAGAGCATACTAATCTTATAATGGTTGGACAATAAAAAAAACATATATAACAATTAGATATTACCCATATTATTAAAATATTATTCTAATTAAAAATTACCTTAGACAACCAATTAAAAAAATAGAATAACTACTTCTATGTGTTGAAAAATGAAACCCATTCTCCATTAACCATCCTATAGTCTTTGCATTATTTCTCTCAACTACCTAACACTTTATAGTAAAAATTTTAAGATCCATGAAAGATAATAAGAATAATTACTGAAATTGATTAACATTAAACAAGGGACTTCTTTACTTCCTTTGAAATTTAGAAGTTTCATATTAACTTTCAAGTTAGGTGTATAATTATAATTGTCTTAGTTCATTAAATAAACCTAAAAGTTTCTTTAATATAGAATTAAAAAAGAAAAGATATTCATTCTATTAAAAATTTTAACATTTTCATATTGAATCATACAAAAGCATTTTAATGAGAATTATGAAAAAGTATTTTAACGAAAAATAAAATAGAACATGACACAACAAGAAATTCTATATTTAATAATGAAATGTTTATAATGGTTCACCTGTCACTAAATGGGTCTACAGCCTCTAGAAATATTTGATAATGAATTATAAAATTAGCAACAAATTTTTTAAAATTTGATGCTAATATAAAATTCTATCGGAATTTAGCGATAGACTTCATTTCCAAAATTTAAAAAAAATTGGTACAATGATGAAATAATTTCAAAAATTTGTGCTGCTGAATGAAATGCATCATTTCACTAAAAGGACTTAGTGATGGATTTATTTGTTAATAATTTTATTACTAATATGAAAATATATCTAGGTCATGACAATAACCCTCATTTCTCCTTTTTTTTCTTTCCCCCATCCCTTCTTGCCATTGTAACACAACCAACCCTCATCATTGCTGTTTTAACCTCTTGAGCTTCATTGCGATTTCTCCTCCATTTAATCAATCAATTTTTGCAAAAAAAGTTAGTTTATAGGTTTAGGGATTTTTAAGGTATTGTGATTATTAGTTTGATTATATTAGAATGCTTTGATGATTTGAATGTTTTCATTATTAGTTTAGGGGTTGTTTTGATGAATTAATTTGATTAATTTCATAAAAATTTGTAAGTAAAGTAATGAATTTGTGAAATTGTTAGTTCAGGAAATTTTAAGGTTTTTTGATGATTAATTTGATTAGATTATAAACATATATAACAATTAAATGTAAATGTTTATAAAATTTAAATAAATTCATAATAAAAAGAAAATATGTTGTGTTATATCTATATTACTTTTTGATACAACATTTAAGTTGTAAATAATAGGATATGCAGGAAAAAAGAATAGGAAAACATATAGTGAATTAGATTAAAAAGATAAAGTCCCAATTAACGTATATTTAATGTAAAATATTACACTTCAAAATTAATATCAAGAAAATATTTATAAAATTAAAATAGATAAATGTGAATTTAAATTTTAATATTTTCTTTAATAAATAGAATATATAATTAATTTAATTACTATTTTTTATATTACAATTTAATTTATTTAAAATATTTAATAATAAAATAAATATATCATATTATATATATACTATTTAATAATATTAATATTCAAATTATAAATAATATGAGTGGGAATAAAGGAAAAAATTTGTAATATAATAAAGATAAAAATATAATATATAGTTAAATAATATAATCAAATTAAATCAGTAAGTTATTTATAATATTTAATAATAAAATAAAATATATAATTATCAACATAAATAATAAATATTAGCATAAATATATTAGTAAATAATAATTATTATTTTATAAATAATAATAAAAATAATCATGAGAAAGAAGAAAGAAGAAGAATAGTATACGAGTTAGAAAATAACATAAGAGTTCAAAAATATAATATGTAATAAAATAATTTAATTAAATAAAATCAACAACTTATTTAATATTTTATAATAAAATAAAATACATAGCTAGTAAGGTAAATAATAATTATTAACATAAATACAACAGCAAATAATATCTATTATTTTGTTAAATTATAACAAGAATGAGTAAGAAGGATAATATGTGAGTTATAAAATAATATAAAAGATAAAAATATAATATATAGTTAAATAATTAATTAAATTAAATCGATAACTTTATTTATATGAATTTAGTAATATAATAGAATACATTATTTTAAATATATATATATATATATATATATATATATATATATATATATATATATATATATTTACATTACTCAATATTATTGGTATCTGAACTATAAATAAAATATATCGTGTTATATCTATTCTATTTAAGTAATATTCATATTTGAAGAATAAATAATAAAAACAATATTTAAGTTACATATCCTTAACGAAATCATTTTTTACGTATATTTTATTTATTTTAAAATACAATACATAAAAATTGACATAAAAAATATAAAAAAAATTAAATAACTTATTTTTATTTTTAAAATTTTTTATTAACCAATAAAATATTGATCAACTAATTGAATCAATATGTATTTTATATTAAACTATTAACTGACTTCAATTATTTTTATAATAAAGAAATAATATGTTATTATCATAACAATCGTTTTACATAAAAATAATAATATCACAATTGTTATAATATTATAAAAATATTTATATTTATATCATTAAAAATTAATAGCCACCCCTGTGTTTGCACGGAACCAAAGTCAGTGTATGTATAAAAAAGAAAATGAAAAGTGAAAGTCGGGAAAAAAATTTTCCGTAGTGCAACACGTGGAAAAAATAAATGGTGAACCCAACCTCAATAAACCCCTCCTTTCTTAATAGTATTATAGTATTATAGTATAGAGATATAGAGGGGAGGAAAATAATATCTATGCTAAAATTTTAATTTATTTAAAATATTTTTAAAATATTTAAAAATAAATATATTATATTATACCTATACTATTTAATAATATTAATATTTGAATTCTGTACAATAAAGTGATATGAAAAATAGAAAAATATAAAACGGGACAAATAAAAATAATAATGCATTAATTAAATGGTGATAAGATTGAAAAATAAAATACACAATAGAATAAATTAATTAATTTAAATAAAATATTTAACTTATTTAAAATAATATTATACAAGAATTATATTCTATTATATTATATTATATCTGAATTCCTTAGTAGTATTTAAATTGTAAATAATATAAGTAATAAAAATAATGTAAAAAAGCATAAAAATATAAAATAAAGAAAGAAAAAAGAGACGCAATTTGGCGGGAAAATTTTTTCCCTGAGCATGACACCTGTTATAGCAAAAAAAAAAATCACCCCACTCTCTAAAATACTTTGTCTTTTTAGTATTAGAAATATAGAGATATAGATAAGCTTACCTGATGCTTGGGTCAATAATTTAGTTTGTAACTTTAGTCTAATTAATAAATTATAATTTAGTTAAACGAAGTGTTTGATATATTAGTTTATTGGAGAAAAAATCTACTTTGATGCATATCGGAAATAGCTTTATATATGTTATTATTTTTAAATTTTTTATTCATTTATTTTTTAATTAATTGACTATTTATATTCTAATTATGTAAATTCAACCATTCTTCTTTTTTTCACTTAATATATTATATTGTTTTCGATGTTTATTCCTTTTCAATAAAACCAAAAGGGAATTAAAAAGAAAGCATCTACACATAATTGTATAATAGGCCTAGGCCAATTAATTTAAGATAAATAAATGAAAATAAATAAATAAATAAATATATGTATAATATTATAAGATATAATTAATAAACTTTTATTTATTTGTTTTATATATTTATTGATATTATGTTCTTATGTTTTTTTATATTTATAAAATAATTAAACAATTATTTTTATTGAATATTACATCAGTTAGTTTAATAATTTTTAGGTAATAACTATACCTGATAAAATAATTATAAATTATAAGTTAATTTATTAATTATTTGCAGGAAACCTAGTCTATGTCTTCCATAGTTTCGTTTATGCAACCATACCAAAAGAATTCTCTTCTGCTGATTTTTTAATGGTGCTGTGTCATCCGATTTTTTAGGAGTTTTATTTTTTATTATATTTAAAATTTAAACTCAAAATTTTATGTATGTACTTTAAGTGGATTACCTTCCTAAACTATGAAGAAAATTTTTTTATCTTATCTTATATATAATAATTGTCACACATTAACATTTACAATAGAATTTAACATGTGGTGGTCCTCTCATGCACATTAGAAGTAGTAAATTTTGATATGATATGATAATTTAATATGAATATAAAATTTTTATGCAAATTCATGTTGAACTTATATAAGTTCGGGTTGTAAATAGATTGAATTATTTAATACAAATAATAAATGAATTAAATTAGAATTACAAATGGATTGAAATGTCAACACATTTAAGAATTTATATTAAAATTTTAAAGTTATTATTTGAGAAATAATTAATAATTAAATTATCAATAATTATATATAATAATAATATAAAATATATATTTTAATAAAATAGTAATAAAAATTTTAAAAATATTTTATCAATCATTATAAATATTTTTATAAAAAATAATAAGTAATAAAATATAATAAATTATATCATAATATATTAAATAAATTATATGAAATGATCAATATAACTCGTTTAATAAATAAATTAATATGATATAATACGATTATTATTAAAATCAAGCTGAAATTAAATTTATTTAAATTATTATAAATTTTTTATATGATATAAAATTAATACATAAACATAAATGATCATTTCTAATAGATGCATTTGCTCTATATCATTGCTTCAAGTATCGGGGTTTTGGCTGCGAAGATAGAATAAAAGTAAATGAATGATTGATTAGCACCGCAATTGAGATTAGGTGTTTCCCATGAATTTTCCTTAATTTCTCCTTTGACTTTCTTTCTGTTTGAACGCATTCACCTTTCCGACATGATAGGCTACAAAAACTAGCTACATAGTGCCACGAGCACCCTTCAAATATTTTATGTAATAACATTTAAAAACAAAAGGATTATTTAGTCACTAAAAAAATAGAAAGTGGGAATTATTTGCCAAATAATATGCATGAAAGGACAAAAAAACCAAGAGTCCAGAAAATTGCATGATGTGAAGAGTATTGGGATTTGTAGAAATGTATCTGTCGATTTCCTACTGAGAGCGATTGAAATATTTGTTTATAATTAACCTACTGAGATATTGCCTTTCGCTTGTCTGCCAACATTATTCCTTTCCCATATATTTTATAGGCTACTAAAGTTTTTGTTAACAAAATGGAAAATCAATTTATGCAACTACATATAGATGCATGTTCTAGATAAGAATTGTGCAAATAATTGAACAAAACCATTTGGAATTAATGATTGGGAAATACAACACAACAAAACCATGTTTGGATAAGATTGATTCGATGAAATTAGATACGTGCACGCAAAGCCAACAAGCACAACTTTGTCAAGTTCATGTAGCATAAATATCAATCTACCCAAACAGCTGCGCCAATTTGCTTCAAATTCTTGGCTCTTTGGGGAAGGACGGAAATTGGGGTTAATTCCACGGTGCATTGAGTGATTTTAATATATATATATATATAAATTTTATTGACGAACTGTGAGTTATTAAATTAAATATCCTTTATTTGAAAAGAATGTAAAATTTAACATGGACTGTTAGATTTTATATATTGAATAAAATTCAATATATGGAAGAAATTATACGAAGATGGTCATCAACTGTATAAGAACCTAACCAAGTGCTATGGATCCAATAATTAGCATGATCCATGTTTATTACGTGCTTTTCACCATCTACATCTACATTAATACTAAATACTTTATCTTCCTCATTTACATTAATTAATGACATTTCTCCCCCTTTCATAATCATTTGAAAGTAAAACATGCACGTGTATTTGCACACACTTATGGATTGTAGACACAAAGTATGAGGTGGAAAAAAACACCCCAATAGAAATACTTATGCTATGTTTACGCTGAGGGAATGGTTTGGAGGAAAGGAAAGAAAATAATACGTTATAAATTTCTTTTTATTTAAAAGTTTTGAATAGAAAAGGAAAGTGATTAGATTTATATATTTAATCTCCCAAGATCCTTTAAAACCATTTATTATTATTTAATTTTGCATTCTTTCAATTTAGAGTATTTTTTTAAAAATTGTTTACGTACCTAAATAAGGGAAAAAATAATCACAACTTACCTGTACATTCTTATTTCCTTTTTTCCATCCATTCTTTTTTATTGTCTTTGCTCATCTTCTCTTCTTACTTCTAAACATAATATTAATATTTAGATTGATTACTATAACTTTAAATCTGCTATGAGAATTTTATCATTTAGTAACAAAAATTAGTGATTAAATTTTAGCGATGAAAAATTCATTGATATTGTCCCTATTAGGATACGAAAAAAATGTTAAAGAATTAGTAATGGATTTCCATTATACATGTGTTGTGAATTTTCATTTACAAATTATTGATAAATTTTATGACAAAACTAAATTTCATTTTAGAAATTAGTTACAAATGGAGGCATAAAAGTTTGGAAAATTATTTTTTGATATAATGATGAAAATTTTGAAAATTAGTAATGGATTTTGCAACAGAATTTAAAAAATACCTTACTAGGCACACTATTTCATTTAATTATATCAGTAATAGATTATTTCATTATTAAGTTGATCAATAAATTGTAGATAATATTAGAGCCTAGCATCAATCTCTCACTTTTTTCCTTTCTTTCTTCTCTTATTCTTCTCTCTCTCCACCACCATATCTCAACCCTTCTTCATCAAACTTGATTATCATCACCACAATTGTGTGTGCTATTATTCAACCTCCATTTTAATCAATGAGTTTCCAAATAACTATCATTTTAGTATTTTTGCAATTTTTGACATTTTTTAATTTAATTTGTTGCATGTGGTGATGATTTCTTAGATTTTATACTTATTTTCAATTTAATTTGTAAAATATTTAGATAAATTCTTATATTTTTAAGTTATTTTTGCTTGATTGGTTATGCACAACAATTAATTTTGGCATTTTTTTCTTTTTTTTTTAATTTTGCACTTAGGTAAATATGTTCATCAAAAGTAGACTATGCCTATCTAAACATTAATTTTGCTTTTAAATTAGAAATTCTAACTCTATTACTATTAAAAAAATTTCTCTTACTCTAGTCATCTCTTGCTTTTATTTGCAATTTTGGTATTATTCCTACGTTATAATGAAATGGCCTAAATTGAGGCATTGGAACCTTAATTTTCAAATCTAACCATTCCTAATTGTTTCTATTAACTATACAAACCTTGATTGTAAACATCATTAAACAATAATATCTCATAAGAAATACATACTCATAAGCCCACTTTTTTTTTCATTTAATTGATTTCTTGGCATTTTTTACTATTAAATTTGTTAAAGTACTTGTATAAAAATTCACAATTAGTTAGTTGCTCCTTCGATTTATTTCCAACTTGTCAAGTGTTTTATTTATCAATGTCATAGAAGATTACATTATTTTTTAGGAATTTGAATCCTTGGACATCCTTAATTCCTTTAGGATCAAGTAAGACAAATGGAGGGGAATAAAAAAAATAAAATGGAGTGGGATAAGGTCAAAAAAGTTAAGCAGTGTTGGGATTTTTCTTTTCTTTTTTTTTACAAGACTTGTATAGAAATTAGAATGTTTTACATAGTTTTAGGAGATTTTCTTAACTGGTATTATTTGAGTCACATTATTAAGATTAACTAAATGATATAAGTCTATCATTTTTTTTAGATTTTAAGTTAGAAAATCAAAAAATATTGACAGGTGTAAAAAAAAAGAATTTATTCACATTCTTAATTCATGATTGTGAACAACTTTTAGTTATTTTTTATGATTAAGAATAATGCTTTGTTAATTTTTTTATGACTGTCTTTCATTTGTTATAAATTACTATGTCTTCAACATGTGAAAGTAGAAATACTAGTAAGGGTGGCCATGGGATCAAAAGTCATGTTAGTAGGATGCATGCATCATCATTTGCATCTCAAAATGCCACACTGTCCATACCTATTGTCTCAACGCCACAAATTATTCAATAACCACCATACTAGTCACTCGAGCAAGAGTCATGTTTCCCCATCCTATTTCTCAAGAGTTTGACTAAAAGCAATCTTTTAATAAACTACCTAGATATTAGCAACTTGTTTTAGGTGGCCACTAGTTTTTCTTTGGGATAGAGATTCAGTTGATAGTAGGTTTAGATGTATCCAGAGGATAACTAAAAAATATTATTTAATGAATATTGAATGACATAATTATTATTAACATATTAATAATTTTTGTAATTACTATATATCACTTATACATTTGATTGCAATTTGGTTGTTGCATCCATCTATAATCTCATTAAAGAGATAACAAAGGTGATATAGGCTTACTTCATAGAGCTAACCCTTGCTTACAGTAGCTGCTCTCAAGGCCTTAAAAATTAGTCGTTTGATGATTAATAGGTAAATATAAGTCTTCGATTGTTAACTTTGTATTTTTATTTTAATTTTCTAATTTATACTTATTTGACTTCAATCATTAAATGTTTGTAGGTTATATACAAATGGAAGCCCAAGCTCAAATATATTATAAAGAAAATTTTTACTTATAAGATCGTGATGTACTATAGAGGCATAATGGACTAGATAAGGAAAGGCCTACCAAAGAAGCCTGATAGCCTTTTTGTTAACCTTAAGAAAAAGTGAGAGGAAAATCACTTAAAAAAAAGCAAGTAAAAGGTCAACAAGAAGAACATGACATCTAATACTTAAAAGAGCTTGCACATTAATGGTTTGATCTCTATGTCTAAGTAAAAGAAAGAAATAGTGAGACATTAATAATAATTACTTTTAATATGTAATTGCATATACAAATCATGCTAACTTAGTGTTATTTCATACTATATATGTACACTTTTGAGTGGCTAATTTGGGTTAAATGTTGACTAATTTGAAAGTGTTTTTATGTACTCACATTCATATAAATAATGAAGGCATTGAGGAATTTTTGAGCCATCGATCGAATTGCACTTGAGTAAAATTTAATTACTTTTTCTAGTATGCACTCCATTATATGTAGTTCATCAAAAGTGTTTTACTTTGTAGTTTGAGTATTTTAAAATGCTGGAAAAGCATTCTTTTTGAGCATCAATTGAGAGTGGTGAGTGTAGTTTAGCACAGGTCAATGGGACCTCCATATGAATGGAGTTAACTAGCAATCGAAACAAAGAGAACTATATTTATGGTATAGGATTGGAGATGTGTAAGGTTGTTGGGCCTTTATCCATTATGGTTAGTTCGTCCTTGCAGGCTAAGCTGCAGGAGTTGTAAACCACTATCGAGCAATAGAATGTGAAGCTTGTAAAGGTGCCAGAGGAACTTATGCGAAACAATCAAGTGATATTACCTAATAATAGTAGCTAGCTACCCAGTAGATCCAAATTGACCACCATAACCACTACTTCAACTATTTATTCTTGAAGCTAAAGATACCATCCAATGCATTGCTAAAGGATGAGTTACTTGCTAACTAAGGAAGAGAACACCATGAGGACTAATAAGAGGGGATGATGTGAGCTACCCTTATAAAGTTTGAGGTTCATTTTTGTATAGATATATATTGGATTTCAGTATCTTTAAAATTTAGATCTCATTATTTTCATTTTTTTTCACATTATATGGATAAAATATTGATATTCAATTTTATAAAATTCAATTCAAAAATTTTGATTGTTAAAAATAGATATTGGTTGTGGTTGAATTATATTGATGTAGGGTGTTTGTTACTTATACTACTATAAAAATAGGTAACATATTAACAATATTTCCCTAACAAGAAAATTAATGACACCTATAATTTTTTTAGAAATTTCTATATTAGTGATGGATTTAACAACAGATCTTATTTAGCGAAAAAATATTTTATTACTAACTAAGAACAATATAAACTTTTTTTTTCAATTTACCGATGGAATTAATAGTGATGTGTTCATCTCCAATTTTATTACATAATCATCACTTGTAAATCATTGTGAGTTGTACTTCTATTGAGAATTAACAATATTAAAAATTTAGCACTAAATCATTTACCCATGCTTAGTTTACTTAGAGGTCATTTGTTTGTTTCAAAATATGGAAAGTTATTTACCTACCTTACCTACCTCCTTCCCTTCCTTGTAGGTAAGTTCTTTTTCTTATATTATTTATAGATATAATAATAAAATTATCCTTACTAAATTTAATTAATAATAACTAATCTTAGGATATTCAAAGTTGAATCAAGCAAAATATAGGAAATTACTTTTTAAAAAATATTATTTTTTATGTATCAACCAAATAACTTTGAGTACTTCTCGAAAAATTCATATAGTAAATTATTTTCTTGGAAGTTGAATTTTTCATAAAAAGTTATTTCTTATGTCTTTCAATCCATACTATTTTTTCTTTTTTTTTTGTAATTAATGTAAGGTTGATGTAATATGACCAAGGATTAATATCAACCAAATAATTTTAAATACTTCTTGAAAAATTAATATAGTAAATTATTTTCTTGAAAGTTAAATTTTTCATAAGAAGTCATTTCTTATGCTAAGCAAACAATCTCTTATATCTTTCAATCCGTACTATTTTTTCTTTTTTTTTAAATTAATGTGAGGTTGATGTAATATGACCAAGGATTTAATTATTTTACTTGTTGAAAAATAAAGCCATGCATGCACTTATATAATTTTGAATTTAGAGATAATGACACTAAAAAATAGTTAAACCTTCATTGTTTAATTTGAGGGTTCTCACCAAAAAGTATCGTAAAAAATAAAGACGCGATAATTCTTGAATGAAAATTGAAACTAAAGCCACGCCCCAAATGATGCTAATAATACGTGCCTAATCCAGCTGGGAGGACCATAACATAATTAGAACGCCAAATTTTGGTCCATACCCAATTGAAAAGCAGGTTGGCAACTAGTAGTTACAGGATGACGGACTCTAGCTGAAGAAATTGAAAAAAAAAATTTCAATGTTTTTTGAATTTTCTTTATTGAATTGAGATATGACCCTTTCAAAAATTAAATTATTTTTTTATCGCAATTATTAATTAATTAATTATATGATAATAACTCCATGTGCTTAGATGATAAGCAACTTGTTACTTTTCCCTTTTAGCTTTCTTTATGGCGTCCTCGAAAGGGGCGCGGCATTTGTAGGGTTGTCCTTTTAATTAAGAAAGAAAAGCGGACCGCCTCTCTAGCTTTTGTGGGTCTCACCTAAAGCTGGCTTTAGTTGTAAAATAAGCCGTCTTGGGATCCCCAATGTGTATAATCACCTTCATTTTAAGAGAATTTTAGAGAATCCAATGAATAATATCAATCAAATTAGGCTTTTGTTTATTTAATGAAATCTTATTTAATTCATTCTTTATGATTTATTTTGAATTGAGAGTGAATTAAATAAAGTACATAATGTTTGTGGCCCTAATTATTTGATATAGTGATTAAAAATTATGAAATAATTATAAATTAAATAATTAATTAATATTTATTTAGTATAGTGATAAAAATCATGATTAATAATTATAATTTAAATAATTAGTTATTAATTTTGATAGGATTTATTTGATATAACCATTAAAATAATTAATTATTGATTAATTTTAATGTATAATAATTATAATTTTTATTTTACTAATAACATGACTTTTAATAATTATTATTTTTTAAAAGATAATTGGTGTAAAATATTTATTAAAAATTATAATTAAAAAATAAATAAAATATTCAAAGTAGCTTATTTTTCAAATATTCATGATTATAGAAGGAAAATTTTTAAATTTTATACTAAGACAAAACTTATTTTTTTATTTTTCTACCCTCACAGATCCTGTTTTAATAAAATAAATTTTAAATTTATATTCATATTAACCTCATTTTTATATTTTAAATTTATGAATAATTTCAAGGATTTTATAATTTAATTATTTTTATTTTTTAAATTTATGAATATGAAGATAAAAATAAATCCTATTTCAATTATAAAAAATTAAATTTTATTAATTTAAAAATAATTTAAATAAATAAAAATATTTATTAAATAAAAATATATATAAATTAGATAACATTATGTATATTTTATAAATAATAAGATAAAAGATTAGAAAATTAATAATTTTGATATAATTTTGTATCTCTTATTATCCTTTTTAATAATTTTTCATTAAAAAGTGATTAATGTATATATTATTTAAATAAAAATATATTATATATTATCAATTATTAACTAATGTTACTAAACATAAAATAGATCATATATGATTAATTATTTTAAAATCAATTATTTTTAACATCATACCAAATGAGTTTTTAATGTTCCTTAAGATGTTCATCAAATTATATCGATATTTATTAATCAATATGAAATATTGAAAACATATTTTTTTTAAAAATTATGTACTTTTATTTAATTTATTCTCTAACTTTTCTAAAAACTTGAGAATGAATTAAATAAAATGTAAAATTCTTAAAAATTTTATATTTCTAACACTTTTAAATATTTTTTAGTCACAAATGCGTGTGTGTAAAGCAATCCGAATTTCACAATTGTCCTTCGCATATGTAATACACGTAATTATTAGATTTTTCAACATTATTATAAGAAAATTTTAGATTAAGTATAATGTTTTAACAATTTCTTCTACAGTTCGTTCAAGCAGACTCCACACTAGGTAGTTGAAAAAGAAATATACCATCTTATAATCTGAAGTTACATATTTTAGTTGAGTAATAGGTTTTTGGGTTATGAGTACCATGATCATGTGACACCGTAAGTCATCTTGCTCTTTAAAATTTGGGTGAAGATTCGTTCTCAGATGATATTTATGTACAATATTTATTAGAAGTAGTTAATCTACTTAAATTACACATGTAAAATTTTAAGATCAAATTTAAAATATATATATATATATATAATTTATAGTATACTATTAATTAAATGATATATTATTATATTATTAAATTTAATTATTAATATGTCATCATAAAATATATAAATTTTAAATTTTAAAAATAAATTTAATAATATATCAATATGTTGCTTGATTGATGAACGGTGTAGTATAATCTTTCCCTGTATATGCATAAAGCAAAGCTCTCTTTCATAAGAATGGGGGTGTCACTGTTGATGATAGTTCGAGAAGTCTTCCGCGGAAATAGACAGACAAAGGTAAAGATGTTAGCTCTTTCCACATAGGACACCAAAGTAAAGAGGGAGGGTTAAAGAAACCAACAATAATTAACAGTTAGCATTTCAGTCCGTATGATATGGGGTTATTTATTATTTTTTAATATAAAAATAAAAATAATAATAATAAATATATAATAAAAAATTATAAAAGCTTTTATTAATTTATTGCTTATTTTATAATTATATATTTAAGTTTATAAATAATAAAATTGTAAAATGTAATATAAAAATTAAAAAATATAATACATTGTTAAATAATTTAATTCAATTAGATTTTTAAATTAATAATTTTATAATAAAAATCATATTACTTTCATATTATGCAGTGATATTTATATATAAATTGCAATTAATAGTGATAAATATGAAAATACAAAATAAATATGTAATTAAGAAAATAAAAGGAATAACAATAGTATCTGAATTGTAAAAAAATTATATTTAATTTAAAATATAATATTCAAAAATTGATATAAAAATATTAATAAATTAAAATAAATTTAAATTGATATAACAATATTAATAAATTTTAAATAAATAAAATTTATTTTAATTTATTAATATTTTAATTGAAAATGAAATATTAATTATATAACTCGATTTGTACTTTCCTATCTCAAATTTTAAGTTATTTAAAATATTTTTATAATAAGATTAAATATTATTATATTATATACATATATTCATACATGCATCTAAATACACTATTTAGTGATATTAATATTTAAGTTATAAATAATAGAAATAAATATACAAAAATACAATATAACAGATAAAATGAAAAGAAATAATAGTTAAGTTGTAAAGTAATTTAAAAGTAAATCACACATGATTTTATTTTTTAATTTTTTAATATTTAAATTTAACTATTGATATATTATTGCAAAATGTGTAAAATCTAATTTTTGATAAAAAAAATTTTATACAACAATAATAACAACAATAAAGTCTTATCCCACTAAATGAGGTCGGTTACATGGATTGCACGACGCTCATTGCATTCTATCAAAAATTAAGTTTTTAGTGATATTATTCATCAAAAAAATAAAAAAAAATTATATACAATCAAATTTGATAATATATTAATAATGTATTATAATTTTTCTTTGTATGTGTGTAAAGCAAAGCCCTCTTTTATAAAAGTGGGAGTGTAAGTGTTGATGATAGTTTGAGAAGTCTTCCACAGAGAGAGACTGACAAAGGTAGAGATCTTAGTTCTTTCCACATGGGACACCAAAAATATCATTCTAAAGAGGAAGGGTTAAAGGAACCAATAATAATTAACAATTATCACAACTTTGAATTACTAAGTTAAATTATCTTCATTAGTTAAATTAAAACTCGTTAATATATTTAATAGTAGTTAACATAATAATTTTGGTGTTGAACCTAGACATCCACATGCAACTAAAGTATGATGCCTTTTCGGTTTTGGCATCATTAATTTCTTGTTGTTAACCCTAAGATTATACCTTTATCCTGACATAAATCATGCATGCATGCTCTTTGAGTTAAGGAGTCATGTAACATTTTTTCTTTAATTTTATTTTAAAATTATTTATCAACGCCGAAACATGCAAAAATGAAAAAAAAAAAAAAGAAACCATAGATGGGAAAACATTGAACAAAACTTGTAAGAAAAAATAAAAATGATGTAATTACATTAAAAGCCAAGGAAATTTTTAAAAGGACAACTCTTTTAAAGAGATCACGTGTAATTATTAATTTTTGAAAGCGTTACATATGTGAATGGCATGAAATGTGGAGAAATTTAAAAATGTAAAAAGAATAAAGAACGAGAGAGATGTTGGAAATGGGAATATATGCGAAAGAAGGTAAAGACAAGGAGGAAGTGTCGGAGGAGTGTGTTTGTTTCTCGGGAAGACATGGAGGAAGGCCAGAGAAAATAAAATAAGAAAAAGGGGTTTGAGGGCGTGGGGGACTGACTGAGGGCAAAAGGTAGGTTTTGCCACAAAAGACAGGGCACCTCAGACAAAGATTTGGCAGAAACCCATCCCTAAGCTACTGTATATTAGAAGAATGTAATGCGAGAACTATGATCATCTGCAATTTGTGTCCGTTCAAAGCATGTCGTAGCTCGAGATTTAAGGGTTTCTTTGTTTGTTTGCAACATCGAAATGCGGTTGAAGGGAATGTTTGTCCCTCGACTCATTAATTTTTACCCGATAGCTAGCAAGGAAGGAATAATTCCATCTCTGACCCACGACTTTATGTTCAGTTACTCTTAATTTGATAAATGTGAGTAAAGATGTTATACCGCTAAGCAGCTAGTCAAAGAAATTAAAAGCTAGCTACTATATATCTCATTTTCAATTTCATTTCATGATCTTCAAGACCGTGCATGCATGGTTGGTGAACATTAGCCCTCCAACGTTTTCAATAATCAATCTATATATGTATCGACATAGAAGAAAAAGAAATATATAACTCTCAAACTATATGTTGAGGATTATAAGCTCACTTAATTATTAAGATTGGTTAGACCATAACACAGAGTGTTTGATAAATAGGTTTTTTTTTTTATGAACCTTTAATTATTTTTTGTATTTAATAAATAATTGATTTAATTAGTAAATTTAAAAAAATTGAAGATTCTAATTTTTTAAACATTTAATTCATTAAATATTTATAAAAATTCAAAATTATCTTAAAATTACATGATAAATTATAATAGTTAATTAAAAGTGCGAGTAACTTAAACCCCATAGTCCTCGTATGTAATGCATACGACTCAACTATCATGCTGTTATCCATCTCTGTTATTACATATATTCATTTAATAAATATTATAATAAAATATTTTTCATATATAATAAATAAATATTTAACTTTCTACTAATTAAGTTTACATAATAAAATTAATATTTTAATAAAATAATTGTTATAATATGTTAAAGATATTGTTATATAATTATTTAATAAATTTTAATTATTTTTATATTAAATATAAAACTAATAAAATTGATTTATAAAAATGAATAATACACATATATTCAAATAAATTATAAAAATCAACTCATATCTTTATAGGTTATTTTATAAATAAATAAAAATTAATTAATTTTATCATATACTTTTATTTAAATAATTAATTTTATAAATTGATCAAATTAATGCAATTAATTATTAATTTAATTAATAATTATTTAAATCATCTAATTAACAATTAATATTATATACTAATTAGATAATCGAAAAACAAGGCCTGTACCTTAATGGAAGTTGGGCTTGAGATTCCGATGAGATGCCCAAAACAAATGTCTAAAAAGAAGTACGATAGCTCTCGGAAATCGGGAAGATTTTCTCGGAGAAACTTAAGTTAAGGTATGTCTCCATGCCCCAGACTTTGACGTCTTTGGTAAGTGCGGTATCGGTTGCTCTTTCTCTTATCCGCGACCTCGTCTTCACATTTTACACAAACATTATTATTATTTTGAAATATCTATGGCTATTGTCTATGTCTTACCTTCAACATGCACCAATAAATTCAAACAAATATCTCCTAATTAAGTCATTTTTAGTTTATTGATACATTTGTGGTTAATTAGATGAATAATATATCACATTGTAACTCATGGGTGGCGGAATCAGAATTTATAAGTATGTTGGGTAATCATAATATATTATTGTAATTAACATATAATTTTACATTATATTATATGTCAAATTGTAATTATTGTATATTTTTAAAATATAATTATATTATACAATTGTCTCTAATATATATTTTTTTAAAAATAATCATAAAATCAATTCATTATCAATTATATTAAATATATATTTTCAGTATGTATAACTAATCAATCATTTATCCATGTATTTTCTATCATAATTGATTCTTTGCAATCTTCATTCTTTCTAAAATTGTTATAGTCGCACGTAATATTAAAGTTATACAGTTAAGGCTACTTAATTTTTGTTTGGAAACAATAAAATTTTACACAATTAATCATATTAGCCCCTATTAGTTTTAATGTATTTATTATATAAGCTATTTTTCGTAGTAGACTTATCAATGACTATAACCAAATAGAAAATTAAAAAAAAAACTAAACTTAATTAAAAATTAAATGTATACTTGTGATTAATTGTGACTTATTCTGTAAAGAAATAGTTGATGTTGAATTAAAATTCAATATTGCCAAAATTAGATATTGTATATAACATCATATGAGATTTTCGAAAAATCAATAATCACACTCACCTACATTAAAATATAGTAGGTACCTCCACCACTGTTGGTAGCATAAGGAATCTGTGTTTCGTTGGTGAATAATTGAATCTTTAATTAGGTAACTTTGTTGACCTACATAGGACTTTACCGGTACATAAAATCAAAGGACAAGTAGGGCAAAAATTCGGAAAGAGAATTTTCTTGTCGAGGAAATTTAATTTGATTGCTTCGGTTAAACGTTGTTTGCAAATTTTAATATATATATATATATATATATATATATATATATATATATATATATATATATATATATATAAGCGTATTTTTGCAGTCAACCAATTAAATGCTCCTTGCGTCTAAGTTTCTCCTACCTTATTGGTTAAGCATGAATGATATTGCAAGTTTTTTTTTCACTTGCTCATTAGAGGAGTTTGACATTAAATTTTAGAGGATCAGATAATAAAAAAAAAACTGATAATCAAATATTTTTTGTGATTTTCTTTAAATTCTTTTTACATAATTTTGAAAATTTTGAAATAGCCCCTCCTTTCATCTTCTAAACTCGGGCACTGCACACACTGTCTACTTTATCAGGAATATACATCCTACGCACTAAAACAAGGAAAATGATATTTTTCCCAAAAAACTGTTCCAATAAATTATGCTGAATTACATGATATTGTTCACAAGGTGTCACGGAATGAAAAAATATCTTATCTCATTTTATTTTCGCTCTTGAATCAATATGCCATGCAGCTTAATATATAATGAATTTTATAAAAATCTATTATTGATAAAAAAAAAACATTATTATATATTCAAACCCATAATTTCTAAAAATATCTTTGAATAATTTCCTTGATTCCGCATGATGCTTTTCTTCGTTGCTTAAGTGCACTAATTAAGTGCAACGATTTCTTATAAATTTATTTGTATATAAATAAAGTTGTTTTATCTCATATATACAAGTTGTGATTAATAACCAAGAAGGACATGATGCTATAGCAGCGAAACAAACAACTTCCTCATAATACAAGATTTAATCATCATCGGATTCAACGGAATTTCATGATTTACACAATAATCCCGACAAAAAAAATTCATTTTCACATTTTATTTTTTAAGCACGTTAATACTTATATTTTCAGAAAATAGTAGGAGGGAGTAGTTCCTCTCCTCCACTCTTTTCAAACAAAGCATAATGACATGTTGGAATTGTCAGCAAAGATTTATTTTAAAATTATTATCAAGTTTAATTGAATCAAAAGGATAATTGAAGAATACACAAGATCGACTAACTCAAGTTATATTATAAGTTTTATATGAAATTATGTGTAAATTTTTTTCTATCATCTATTTTATCAATAAAATTTGTTAAAATATTTTTATTATTGATAAGATTATTAATTTTTAAATAATATAAAATTTTCTTATTTATTGATTATAGTGTGAAAAATAATATATCAATAATAAATCATATTTAAACCTTTTTTTTATATATATATAACCCAACCTTTCATCGTATAAACCCGAATCCATGAAATTTATATCAAGCCGTTGCCGGATTGGATTAGACGTTTAAGCGCTTATGTAGCTTCTATAAGTCAAATTGTTTTTCCAGAAGTCAGAAAATCTCAGCTGCAAAAGGCTTTAAAAAACTGTACAAGTCTTGCCACGTGGTTATACACCATAGAAATATCATACACTCGAGAGTGACTTTCGCAAGATGTACATATTTATTAGATTTTCTTTGGTTTTCTTAATATCGTGGGAACTGCTACCACCTTTTGTGTCCCACTTTAACAGATAAAGCAAGAGAAAGCTAGGGGAAAATTAGAAAAGCAAAACATGAAAGGAAGAAAGAAAAGAAAAGCAAAGCAAAAATAAAGAAATGGAGGAAACAAAGACAAAATAAAGGTTGTCATCTGTCCATGATTATTATCATTTTAATTATAAAATCCTCATAAAAAGCAGTATGTAGCAGTAGAGTTCCTTGGGCCTCTACTTATATGAATCAAACTTTGTACAAAGACCCTATCTATTCGGGAGCCTTCACATAGAGCAGGAAAGAAAAAAGATTTGTTTTCCTAAGGGATGAATAGAGGTGTTCTGCAGAGCTCGCCGGTGCAACAAATGATGGCCGGAAACCCTAATAACTGGTGGAACCTCAATACTATTCCTTCTCAACAGACTTCTTCTTTCTTATCCATTCCTTCTGCCTTTCTCACACCCACTTCTTCACTCCCTCTTCCTTCTTGGCATGACAATCAAGATCAGCTTCCAGAGTCACTGAGCCATCTACTCATGTATCTCTCTCTCTCTCTCTCTCACACACACGCACACACAGGCTTCATGTAAATTTGATTTATTTGTCTTGTTTTTGTTGAAGGGGCGGATTGGTGGGCGAAGAAGATAAAGCAGAAGGTATGTTGATGGGCCAGTTTCAGGCTAAGAAGTTAGAGAATTGGGAGCAACAAATGTTAAGTGATGCTCGGAATGGACATCCTGTTGATGTGAAGCAAGAGAGATCGGCAAACAACTATTTATATGCAAATGGAAATCATGAGGAGTTTCAAGCACCCAAACCTGCTAATTGGTCTCAAACGGTGCCTTCTTCTTCTCCAAAATCATGCATCACAAGTTTTAGCAGCAACATGTTGGATTTCACCAACAATAACATAGATGCTAAGCATCCACCGCCAGATCCATCTTCTGAGGTATTATATTATATCATACCACTTCCATTTAATTTTAAGGCCTCTCTGATTGATGAAAATCTACAATTTTTGTTTAGTCCATTGTTAGTCTTTCGTTTGTCGGTGCGAGTTACAGAAGCTTAAGTTATCCCCAAAAAAAATAAAAATAAAAATAAAAATACCGTTTAAACTGTAACGACCAATAATCAAGAATATATATATACATATATATATCTGAAAAATGTAGTCTTTAATATCTTTCCTCTTCCCTTTGCTGTTGAGATAATTTTAAGTCTGTTTCTTTTTTTATTTGCTCAGTGCAACAACGGCACTGCAGCTGGTGGGGCAGTCAAGAAAGCAAGGGTTCAACCATGTACAAGTCAGTCTACTTTCAAGGTAATGCAAACAACTATACAGAAACTTCCAATCCCCAATTCTTTCAGGCATACATACAAACGCATATATCAGAATACACAAACATCATGTGGGTTCTGAATGTTGTCTTTCTTGGTTGTCCGATTCCCAATCACATGGCGATTCTTTAACGCTTTCTTCCTCATTGTTGTCCCAGAAAAACATTCAAGATAGGACAACACAAACAACACAATATAGCAGACTTTCCGGCATGCATGTGGCCGTGTCCGACTCTATTACTTATATGCATATATTCTTCTCAATTTCAGGTCAGGAAGGAGAAATTAGGTGACAGAATTACAGCCCTCCATCAGCTAGTTTCCCCATTTGGAAAGGCAAGTCTGCCCTGACTAGCCTCTTAATTAAATTAAAATGCATATAAATTGGTATCCGAAAAATTAACAATCCCCTCTCCCCAGCTCCAGGAGAAGAATTAAAAGAGAAACCCAATAAAGAAAAAGGCATACTTTTTAAGCTGAAGTTTAAGCTTTAACTTTTCTACTTAATTTTTATTGAGAGCTAAAATGTTCATTGTAAGTCTTAAAAAGACGACTGAGAATATGACTTTCGTGAAATGTGGTGTGGTGTTTTTTTTAACTTTTGCAGACTGACACAGCCTCTGTCTTGTTAGAAGCTATTGGTTATATCAGATTCCTTCAGAGTCAAATCGAGGTGATTTTTTATTATTTTTCCAAACAACCATGGCACGCTCCGATTAAGGGCCCATTTCACATTGTTCTTTCAATATGCTTCAGTTATTGAAGTTCTGAAAATATTCTCTTTTTCTTCCCCTTGAATGCAGGCACTTAGCTCGCCTTACTTGGGCAGTGGCTCCGGAAACATGAGGCGTCAACAATCTGTAAGCAATACTGTAAACCTATATTCCGTATAGCATACGTGAAAAATGTTGCTGTAAAACTCACATGTATAAAAAGAAATGATTTGGGCAACTAGAACTACTTTAAACAATTTCTCGCATCCCAAAGCAAGAGCAGTAATCTCTCCCTCTCTTCTTGCATGTGCACAAGTACTTTGATGGTTGATTATGGGTACTAATTGAGTGATTATTGTTATTATTTTTATTGTTAGGTTCAAGGAGAGAATTGTAAATTCCCTGAAGACCCTGGTCAGGTATGCATTTTCCCTTTGGATCTATTTACCCTCAAAGAAGTTTCGAGATTTTGCATTTGAAAAGACCCGACCAACTTTAGCAGATTTAATATTATTCTAAGATAAATGAGCAATCCCACCAGCTTGAGCAGATTTGATATTATTTTAACTTCTATGATGAATGAAACCATCGACTGCCTTTACTGTATTTAATATTGAATGCTTATGAAATATTCATTTTATTCCACCTTTAATTTTGGCACAGCTACTAAACGAGAAAAGTTTAAAGAGGAAAGCATCTGGTGACCATGTAAATGTTCTCTTCAATGAATGCTGTTTTCTTCTCTGCCCTTTCTATGCCGATGATCAAATCAAATCAAACTGATTACTTTCCCTTGCTTTTAGGGTTCTGAGGAAGAACCAAAGAAGGACCTGAGGAGCAGAGGTTTGTGTCTGGTTCCAGTTTCATGCACGGTTCAAGTTGGGAGTGACAATGGAGCTGACTATTGGGCTCCTGCATTCGGCGGGGGCTTCCAGTAGAAATGACATATATAAGAAAACCGCACATATTCATGGAAATGCTATAACATCATGAGCAGTCAATCTGCTAAAATTTCAAGGTTGATTGCTCATGATGATATACAACATATTCCTGAATAAATACGGGTGCGTGCTGCCGCAAATTATTTAGATTAAGCCCTTATAAGACCATATATCCCCAAGTTATGAATACCATCAAACTTTATTATTTGTTTTTATTAGCAATTAATTGATGAGTTGCGGCAGGGAAGAACGCTACAATTTTAATGCATATGCTACCTTCTTATGTAGCATTAATTCTTTGTCTGGCTTTGGTCAGTACCACCAACTTATGATTGTGTCTTCCTCCTTCATTTTAATATTATTTCTGCCTGTGTTGACAAATAATGAAATTACTTCCCAAATTTTAATCATCGCTTGATTATAATATTAAAATAGTTTATTTATCAAAATATAAATAAAAATAATATTAAGATTTTAATGATACGGTCCTGTGAGGAAATTATATTATGTAAGGAAGAGAAGGTCATGAACATATATGCATATACACACGTACTTAACATAGGAAATTCTTAAATCTTCCACTTATCACGTGTTTTTTTTTTATTCAATAGAGAAAGAAAGCACTTACAATTTTTAATATTTTGAAAATTAAAAATTACAACTTCTACATATGTAAGTCTGGGGAAACAAGCGTTTGAGAGCAAAATTAATAATTTTTTTTTCTTAAATGAAGGTATGGTAAATAAATCATATATTTGGAGCGTATATTTCTGACTGAACGAAAAAAGAACTTACGTAAAGAGTTTAATTTGGACAACAATCATTATGTGTGTGTGTCCATATTTATATATATGGTATATTTTACTAATACAATAGTGTAGAGCTCTTTGAAACCGACAGCATAAACTTGTGCTCTTGAGTCCTTTTAAGGTGGCACTCGTCAGAAGCAGGTAGCTGAAGAAACATTCATCCTATATGATAAATGATATGTACTCTTTTCTGCAATAAAATTGCACGCTTAATTTGTGGGTTATCTTTCTGTTTATTGTATCAAGTTTTATTCTTATAATAGATAGATGGTTACTTGGCCTCATCAAATAAAAGCTTCCAAGTGAGATAGAATCCAGCAGTGAAGACAGTAAGTATGCGATGGCCTGCAGTGGCAATGGAAATTCTTTTTAAGTAGGCAACTTAACGATTTTATATGTTATACATGAAAATTTGCTCTTTGAAACTTTGGATGCTCAAATTTTACTCTTCTTAACGTTGAAAGCTTAGAATTAGAATCTTAAACTCTGGAAATAATCGTTTTTTAAACTCATTTTCATGTGAATTAACTCTTCCACTATTGTTTCTTAAATAAGGGAACCTCTGCTGTTTTTTTTTTTTTTTTTTTTTGCTATAAAGCGGACGTCTCCTGTTGGCGGTGTTATTGATGGGATCTTTCTTTCTCATCTTAGGACCTTTCGCTCTACTTAGTCCAACACGCTACTGATGCGTCAAACGTTCAAACTAAACTAAGAGAAGATAAAGATGAAGGATATGGGCCACATTTAGGCTGTCCCACTTGCTGGGCCTGCCTGAGGATGCTGTCTTGCTGCCTAAGTCCGGCCCTAAATGACACCAAATCCACTTTTCCCGTAATGTTAAATAGGATGGAAAGATGATTAATTTTAGGTAAAATATTCTCACGTCAAACTACGGCTAAATACGAATCCTCTTATCCATTTGATGGGGTTGAATTTATACTTGCGTGGATAAAATTTCCCTTATCCATTTGTACTAATAAACTTGCCAAACTTTTTATTCTTTATTTTCGCAAAGAAAAATCGAAAGAAAAAAAATGAGAGAAGAAAAGAGTTTTATCAATTGATATAAAGAAAATAAAAAGAAAGAAAAGAAAGGGAGAAATTATTTTTTTATTTGCTTTAATAGAAAAGTAAGAGAGAAAAAATTAAATTAAGTTAAATGATGAAATTATCTTTCAAATTAATACATCAATTTTTTAGTTAAATAAAATTAAGGATGCAATTGTAATAAGTCAATTTTTTACTCATTTTTCACTTATATATGCTAAATTTTTTTTATGGATCCTACTTTTTTTTTTTATCGTTTGCTTTTTTATTCCTTTTCTATCCTATCACCAAGTAAGGAAAAATATTAGCCTCCTTTGAAAAACATTATCCTTATTTAATAGTCAGCTAATTATATTAATAGTCAATTGTTCAATTAACTATTAGTTAATAATTAATTATATTAATTTATTTAACTGGTTAATAACATTAATTATTTAAATAAAAATATTTAATAAAATAAGTTATTTACGTATAAAATTATATATAAGAATATAAATATATTTTTTTAAAATTTATTTGAGTATATATGTATGTATGTATATATGTATTATATATGTGTAAATTATTTTTTATTAAATTTTATTTTTAATGTGAAAGAAATTTAAATTTATTAAATAATTATATAACTAAGTTTTTGACATATTATAATAATTATTTTACTAAAATATCAATTTTATTATATAAATTTAAATAATAAAAGTTAAGTGATTATTTATTATTTATAAAGAATTGTTCTATTCTAGTATTGTTTAGAATAATATATGTATAATTAAGAGTACATAATAGCATAGTAATTAAATATAAAATATTATATGTTAATGAGAAATTTTTTATTTTTATATATATTTAAAAATCATTTATTCAAAAATATTAAAATTTTTTACTTTTCAAATTAACTGATTAAATAGTAATAAATTAATTGAATTAATTATTTATTAAATATTTAAAATAATTGATTAAATAAATCAATTAGCTCCTTTTCATTCCTCTAATTTCTTTTTCACCCATTTTCCATAAAAAGAAGCATAGGGTTAATTTTCGTGGTTTATTTCTTATGTTCTCAACCAAACTGCCCGACTCCTCTCTTCCTTAAATGTCCAGAAAGGAGAAGTGAAAACCACTGCTATTCTTTGCTCTCTAATTTTCAAAATGTTAAGGAATAAGAAGAAAAAGAACCTTTAATCTTTGTTCTGTTGTTTTGCTCAGTTTGTGTTTCTGCCTTGCTGCTAGATTCTGATATGACGCCATAAAAGTAAACTACTCTGTAATACAAACTCGTCCTCCCCACTAAGCTTGCCGGGGAAATCAATTTTCTCGAGGCCTGGCCAAAATCTCCGGTAATGGCTATTTGGGGGTTAATGGCTTCCAGCAAGTGGAATCGAACAGAAAATTTTTGTAGGTCGATGGTGGATGGTTGATTGATATAATAAGGCTGTGTGTATAGGTCTTGCACCTAGATTTGCAGTGAATTTTGTTTGTGACTAAAGATGGTGGTATTTTTGGGGCTTCGATTGTGAGAGTTTTCTCTCCTCTCTTTCATCGATGCTGATCTTCTTCTTAGATGATTTAAGCTTGGAGTCTCTTTTCTAACTTATGATGCAATCATATTGAGTAAATTTAAAAATGCCAACTCGCTTCCATTTTGGATCTTCAACCATTGAGCTTTGAATGACAGAAATATTAGAACAAACAAGTTTTAATTACTGGAGCAAATAGGGCCTTCGATTCTATATCTTCAAATTGAACATCCATAGTTGGCCGGAATTGCATCACCGGTGATGAATTCATGGCAATGGAACTTGTATGACTAATTAATAAACGTATAAAAAAAGATATCATACAAGATCAACGTGGATGAATTTAAAAAGTCAAGTTATAAAATGTTGAGAATTAAGTATCTATCAACCTTTTAAAATCAATAAGGATAAAATTATCTAAAAGGATATGTTAACCTCCTGATTTAAATACTGAGGTGGTGAGTGCAATTTACTCCTAATTTTATTTTATAACTAAGGAAGAAAATTGCTTCGAGACTGAAAAATAAAGAAGATAAAATGCAATTTAACATTTCCTTCGCTCTTCAATATTCAAATTTATCGGTTTTGAATGCCTTATTTTCCTGCCCTTTCCTTATCTGGCGGCTAATCGAGAGAGAGCTTGATTCTTGAACTTGAATGTTGACTTCGCAAATGAGCCAATTATATATTATTGTTGCTTGATCATTCAAATTACTTACGTAACGCAAAAGGATCCTCACATCACATGCAGCTGGAATATTCCTTGCTTTAAGCAAATCTACACCATTATTAAAGAAATATCAATCAATTTATTACATGATTCAAGGTCGAGCGATTTTAAAAACAAAGTTTGGAATCTTATCAATTGGACAAAACAATCAAAGAAAAATATGACACGTCCAAAATAATTAAAATTATTGAATTTCCTAAGATACCAAAGCACATATTATAGGAGTTCAATGCACCGTCTCTCGACCTTAACTGTCTCTAAAATCCTACTTTTTCGTTGCCAATACTAAACTTCGTAACTGCGGGAAACACGCAGTTTTCTCATGCCTTTTATGGATGTGTAAACATTACAGGACATGTCTGCGTGCGCACACAGCAACTAGCCTTTCTTAGCTTATGTATAGTTGACCAGTCTATACCTATACGTCTTTTGAATATAATATAGAAGGGACTGTTTGGTTTGTAAAGTGAAAGTCAGAGGAATTAAAGCTGGGGTGAATCTTTGGGATATCAAAATTCTCAATTTGAAGATGAAGTTAGTGGGTTTTCTTATGTCGATGATATTGGCCATTAGCAGCATGGCCAATGGTGAAATTTCTCCACTTTCTTTGAGACAAATTGAAAGCATTAACAGTAAAGGGCCGTATATTGGCATAGTGGTGCCAAATTCCTTTGAGCTGAATCCTCTTCTTCAATCAAATAAGTTCGTGGCTGATCCCAAACTTCCTTACTTTGATTTTGCTGGTAACTTTCATGTCATTTATAACCTTTGTCTGCTTTCTTTATCTTTGGTTGCTCACTTCAGCTTGGTTCAAGCAACTTCTGGAGCTAATTGATCACATCACTTGGAAACTAGTTGTTGGTAGAATATCATGATTTTCATTGAACAATTGCAATAATTAAATCTGGAGACATATTGCTTATTATGTTAATTTGTATATGAAAACTCATCTTTCTCTTTTCAATGTTCGTATTGATATTTTCTGGCTAGTTGCCTCTCATTCAAGTTCTAGCTTTTGTATTCTAAGCAAGCCTCAGACAGCAAGATGTTCTCATTCAACACTCGGTATAACTTGCTTTTATTAAATTTGAGAATGCAGGAAGACGTTTTCGAATTGGTGAATTGGAGAAGAAGAGGGTTATAATCGTTATGACAGGATTGAGCATGGTAGTCAGGCTAATTAAGATTCTTTACTTCATTAATTCTCCTCAAGCTTTCTTAATTCTGGTTTCTTTTTATGTATGTAGCTAAATGCAGGTCTGTCCACACAGTTACTGCTGAGCTTGTTCAAGGTGAAAGGTGTTCTTCATTACGGCATTGCTGGAAATGCAAATCCTAAACTCCAGATTGGAGATGTGACTATTCCACAGTACTGGGCACACACAGGACTCTGGAATTGGCAGGTTCAATTCAATTCTAGCTTTTTTTTTTTTTTTGGACTTTCCTTCCTGGCTTTTCCAACTTTTTGCACTAAAATCGCAATGATAGATGATTAAATCGAGGTCTTGAAGGACGTAACCAGACTTTTCTCCTGTATCTAATGTGATTTCATTGAACACAGAGGTATGGGGATGGTCCTAAAGATGAACTAGCATTAGAAGCAAATGGAGACTATACCAGAACAATTGGTTATCTGAAGTTCTCCAATTACAACAATCACACAAAATCTTCCAAGCCAGTGGCAAACCTTCTCAACAGTGTTTGGTACCAACCAGAGGAGATTTTCCCAGTAAACGGTGTTCCTGAAGTTAGGCAACATGCCTTTTGGGTTCCAGTTGATAAGACTTACTTTCGAATTGCAAGAAAACTTGAGGTAATTTCAACTCCACATAACCATCTCTTAGCATTGGAGAGGGAGAGAAACACTCCAATTTTTGTCTAACCAGGAAAGGCACGTTTTTTACCTACAGAATTTGAAATTGGGCAGCAGCTGTGTGAACACAACTTGCTTACCAAGAAAGCCTATTGTAGTGAGGGTGAAGAGAGGGATTAGTGCAAATGCGTTTGTGGACAACAAGGCTTACAGGGAATTCTTGAACACCAAATTTAATGCCACTCCAATTGACATGGAAAGTGCTGCTGTTGCTTTAGTCTGTCTCCAACAGAAAACGCCTTTCGTTGCCATTAGATCTCTGTCTGACTTAGCTGGTGGGGGCTCTGCCTTGTCAAACGAAGCCTCTCTGTTTGGCACTCTAGCCTCCCAAAATGCAGCATATGTTCTTATCAGATTCATTTCATTGTTGTCTTCATAGTCTTTCCCTGCTTTCCATCTTTGCCATAAACAATTAAACATCATGGATTTATCATATTATAAATTCAAATTCTTGAATGATGATTTATGAAATCTTAAAGTATATACATTTTTAAAAATATAATTCCTGAAAATTTAATTAACAAAAATATATCATTTTCAAAAAAATATATACATTCCATGAATATGATTCCTAAAAATTTAACCAACAAAAATAAAATATTCCTATATTAAATTCGTTAGTAATTCTTTCAAAAATATTTTAATATCACATTATTATTATATAAAAATTTAAAATACCCACCAATGAAAATATTTTTGAAAAATATTAAATTAAAAAAATTTTCAAAAATATGATATTATCAATTTTTTTTTCAAATTTTAAACACACATAAAAGTATAATATTTCTTTAAAATATTAAAAAGCATTCCACAAATTAAACATCATCTTAAAATGTTGTTAGAGAACAAAACATTCTTAGAACCTAATTGCAGAGCCTCTCCCATGAGAAGGAAGCTCCTCAAAAAAATTGGCGTATGCTACAGTTTGTGACAGCAGACGATAATCTCTAGTAAAAGGCAAAAGAGTAGTTCGCTCTGCCCAAACCACATGGCTGCGAAATCAACCACCGTCAGCTACTTCTACTTTTATGGGAGATCTCACACAACAACCATCCCCAGCTCCCCGATGTGGGATTCCTAGAGCTGTGCGAGACAACGTTATTGGACTCCCGGGCACCAAAAACCAGTTTTAAAACCAGAAATTCTGCCTGGCAGCATTTGAGTTTGAGGGCAATACCCCCTGCATTGAAAAAAATAATTTTACTTTTTAATACTAAAAGACGAAATGGGCTCCGTGAATAATATTATTTATTTTTTTAGAAATTAAGCATTACAAAGTACGGGGTATATCTGAAAGAATTTAGCAGAGAACTTGGAAGCTTATCAAAAGAACTGATGAAAAAGGGGTAGAATTAAAATGAAACTGATATGCTTAGCCTTTTTCTCTTTGGCAGAACATCACAAACCGTGTCCGTATCTATTTAGATTGCATCTGGTTCAATGAAATGGAATAAAAAATAATTAAAAAATTTATTTAGTATGGATTATAAAATAAAAATAACAATTTCATTGAATGATGAAATTTCCATTTTATAATAAAAATAATAAAATATTGATCTTTATATATATATATATATATATATATATATATATATATATATATATTTCTATCATACTTTTTACTAATATATAATAAAAATATTAAGTTTTTAATATTTTTCTATTAAAATATTTTAATAACTATATTTTTAATAATAAAATTTAAAATATGATATTTTTGTATTCTTTAAAAAAACTTAATATAAAAATTCAATAAACTAGAATTTTTATTTTTTTATTTTAATTTCTTTGTTAATTATAATTTTAAAGATAAAATTAAAATTGTGATAATTTTTCTTACTTATAATATCATATATGTTAATAATATTAAATTATTTAATAAAATATTTATTATTTTTACAAAAATATTATTATTTTTAACTATATTTTTATTTTATTTTTGCATTATTTCATTATATTAAATATACAAATAAATTTATTATATTAAATATAATTATAAAATAATCTTTTTATTTTATTCTCATTGCCCTTTTCTTTCGCATTCCATTCCATTGCTTTCGCTTTTAGGGCACGTTTGGTTCGTGTCATGTCACTAACTTGCTAAAATTGTGATAATTTTTCTTACTTATAATATCATATATGTTAATAATATTAAATTATTTAATAAAATATTTATTATTTTTACAAAAATATTATTATTTTTACAAAAATATTATTATTTTTAACTATATTTTTATTTTATTTTTGCATTATTTCATTATATTAAATATACAAATAAATTTATTATATTAAATATAATTATAAAATAATCTTTTTATTTTATTCTCATTGCCCTTTTCTTTCGCATTCCATTCCATTGCTTTCGCTTTTAGGGCACGTTTGGTTCGTGTCATGTCACTAACTTGCTCGGGAATATTTTGCAGGGATATTAAATTTCTGTGTTTGGTTCAAAAGTTTAAAAAACATGCTTAGGAATGTATCATTACCGATAATGTTTTTATCCCAAATTTTTTTTCAAAATATTCTCATGGGGGGAGGTGGGAATCTCAGATTCCCATCCCATAGGAATATCAATATTAAAATTTTAGGACAAATATACTCTTTTTTTACTCAAAACACAACCATCTCAACTTTAGGTTTTACTGTGCTCATTGCTTCTCTCTCGATCATTCTCTTGACTTTCACTTCTGCTTTTGTTATGTTTAAGGTAGGTCCTTGAATCTTGCAATATATTTCTGTCTAGAACAAATAACAGTGAATATTTATATATATACGCCACAGGGATCACGAAACCCAGCAACGAAAATAGCACAATAACATACAACAGTTCATGTTGCTTTGGCACACACGTGAATTGCATATGCGAAATTATTTTCAACCCAAACTAACCAACCAGCAGTTTTTCCTATTGCCCAGGTTTTCCATAATACAGTATTGGGTTTCCTATAACTCGAAAACACTAATCGTAAATTACCAATATTTTGAACATTATTTTACCTCTTTATTTCTATATTTTAGGTTTTTATCTCATTTGGATCACTTATTTTTATTTTATAAATTTAAATTATATTAGTTAACTATTATTTTGCTTTATACATCCTATATTGTGCTGTGTGTGTTATTGTTGCAAAATGGATCCCTCAATTCAAGTAAGGAAGAAGAGAATCATTTTTATATTGATTATATTATTAGAGCTTTTGAATAATTTCACTTTAATTTTGATCATGGGGATTTCTACTATTTTACTAAAGGAATTCAGGAAAAAGAAAAGAATAAGATTTGACTACCATAATAGGATGTTGGTCTGAAATGTAAACTTCGATAGGATAGCCTTTATAAATGACTTGGCATCTATTGAAAATGTTAGAATGGATAATTTTTCTTTCCACAGATTGTGTAACATGCTAAAGGTGGTTGGTAGGCTAGAGCCTACTAGGAATATGGGTATTGAGGAAATAGTGGCAATTTTTTTACACATCTTAGCCCATGATGTTAAGAGTAGAGTTATAAAGAGATAATTTATAAGATCCGGAGAGACTATTAGCAGGCAATTTAACAATGTATTGGTTGCTATGCTAAGGTGTTACAAAGAATTACTCAAACAAGCTGAACCGGTCCTTGGAAATTCTAGTGATCCTAAATGGAAATGGTTTAAGGTATTTTTAAATTTACAAAAATTAGTTATAGAATGGTATCTACATTTTAAGAATGAAATGGGTTTTAATTGTTTCAATTTTTAGAATTGTTTAGGAGCATTAGATGGAACTCATGTCAATGTGAATGTTCCAGAGGTTAATAAGCCTAGATTTTGAAACAGGAAGGATGAGATAACTACTAATGTGCTAGGAGTATACTTATAAGACTGCAATTTATTTATGTCTTGGCTGGATGGGAGGGTTCAACAACTGAATCTAGAGTCTTAAGGAATGCAATTACTCGTTCTAATGGTCTAAAAGTTCCACAAGGTACTCAATGTGCAAGAAATCAATTGTTAAGATTTTATTTTATTTCATTTTATACCTTTGCTAAGTTATATAATTGATCATAGGCTATTATTACTTATGTGATGCTGGATATATAAATGGTACTGGATTCCTTACACCTTATAGAGGGCAAAGGTATCATTTAAGCAAATGGAGAGATGGAGCACAACTAACCACACCCCAAGAGTTTTTTAATATGAAGCATTCATCCGCTAGGAATATTATAGAAAGGGCTTTTGGATTATTAAAAGGGCATTGGACAATCCTAAGAAATAAGTCATTTTATCTAGTAAAGACCCAAGGTAGAATTATATCTGCATGTTGCCTATTACATAATCATATTAGAGAAATAATGACTGTGGATCCCTTGGAGGTAACCTTGTAATTCAATTAGGAGAATAATGATTGCACACATGATTTGATTACGCACGTGGAGTCAAGTGAGAAGTGGATTACATGGAGAGACAATCTTGCAGAGGAAATATGGAACACTTAGAGAGCAAGTCGTATTTAGGAAACTTTTATATTTGCTATCTTCTAAGTTTTTATATAGTTTAAATTGTATGAGCTATTATGTAATTGACTTCATTTGTTTTATAGTTCAATTTAAACATTCTAATACAATTTGATTGCATATGGGAAACTTGGCTATATTTTTTTCAAATGTATAATTTGTTGGGCCATATTACTTTGCATTGTATATGACTTAGCTCATTAATAAAGATGCGTGAAGCACCCAATCAAAATTAAAAAGCTGCAAACACCAATGGACATATAATGAAGATTCTAAGCTAGTGGAGGCCTTGGTGGAACTTTCAACTAGAAGACATTGGAAAGCTGAAGGTTGTGGGCAATTCAAATCTGGATATCTAAAAGAATTAAAGAGAATGCTAGGGTGTAGTCTAAGAGCTTCCCCACACATTGAATCAAGAGTCAAGCTTTTGAAAAAGCAATATGGAGCCATCGCAGAGATGTTAGGTCCAAGGGTAAGTGGATTTGGATGGGATGACCAAAAAAAGAAAATTATGGTTGAGAAAGAGATCTTTAATAAGTGGGTAAAGGTAAATATATCCTATTATTTTTTAATAATATTTAGCTTCAAACGGTATTTATTTATTAATTTATGCTCTACATTTCATGTTGCGTGGCAGTCTCATCGTAATGCTGTTGGATTATATAACAAGTCCTTCCCATTTTTCAATGAATTGCAATAAGTATATGGTAAAGATAGAGCGAATGGTGAAGATGCTGAAGATCCTTATGATGCAGTGCAAGCAATGGAACAAGAAATACAACAGAATGTAGATAGACAGCAAGAGGGCCAATCTAACATGCAACCTAAAGATCTTCATGAGTTCTGGCAAAGTGTTTATGGATCCCAACCTCCAACTACAACATTCCCAAATACTCAAGAGCCATCCAGTGGACAAAGTAGTGCGAATAAATCAAAGAAAAGAGCTAGAAACTCTGATGATGCTATTGATCAAATGACCAGTACCATAGCTCAGTCGGGAAGTATTTATGAGGCTACAAAGAATACTGTGATGGAACTTGCATTGTGTTTCAAGCATGAAAAAGAAGGAGTTGAACGAAAGGTGAGGGTGATTGATGAACTAAAACAAGTTGATGGACTTACAAACATGCAAAGGATGATGGCTGGTGAGATTATAACCAAAGAACAACATCGAATTGATCTTTCCTTCATTTTGCCCATCGATTGGAGGAAGGAATATATTGAGCATCTGTTAGGAAATTTGCAGTGATGTTACATCAGAAGACATTAATGTAGAAGCTATCACTTATTTTGAACCATTATGTTTATTTTGACTGAATTTATGATATCCAATTTGAGATAAATGCTTCTGTGATAATGTAGTTTTCCACTTTCTATAATGATTACATCTGTCATACTTAGGTATATTTACACTTTCTCAATGTCCTTGTGGATTACTGGTTGATTTAATGTTTGGATGTGTGCCTGCCTGGATGAAAACTCAAGAATACGTCAAGTCCTTGCATGTTACTGTTTTAGTCAAAACAATAACATCAAGAATAGGCCATTTCCCTGCATGTTACTGTTTTAGTCAAAATAATAACATCACGAATAGGCCATTTCCTTGCATGTTACTATCTTGATTCAAAACAATAACATCAATCTAAGTGGTTGCAACAAGCGATCATTGGTTGGTATCGCATTGGACGTGTGTCTGCCTGGATGAAAGCTCAAGGATATGTCAGGTTCTTGCATGTTATTATCTTAGTTCAAAACAATAATATCAATCTATGTGGTTGCAACAAGCAATCATTGGTTGGTATCGCGTTGGATGTGTGCCTGCCTGGATGAAAGCTCAAGGATATGTCAAGTCCTTGCATGTTACTGTTTTAGTCAAAACAGTAACATGCAGGAATGCGCCATTTCCCTGCATGTTACTGTCTTAGTTCAAAACAGTAACATCAACCTAGGTGGTTGCAACAAGCAATCCTTGGTTAGTATCGAGTTGGACGTGTGCATGCCTGGATGAAAGCTCAAGAATACGTCAGGTCCTTACATGTTACTATTTTGGGTGGTTGCAACAAGCGATCCTTGGTTAGTATCACATTGGACGTGTGCCTGCCTGGATAAAAGCTCAAAAATATGTCAGGTCCTTGCATGTTACTGTTTTGATCAAAACAGTAACATGCAGGAATGCGCCATTTCCCTGCATGTTATTGTCTTGGTTCAAAATAGTAACATCAATATAGGTGGTTGTAACAAGCGATTTCTGGTTTGTTTCGCATTGGACGTGTGCCTGATTGGATGAAAACTTAAGATTATGCCAGGTCCTTGCATGTTACTGTTTTGGTCAAAACAGTAACATCAACACTGACGTTGCAACAAACGATTGTAACAATATGTCAGGTGTAAGAGAACATCAATAAGAAATTAGAATGAAGTCTACCATACGTACATAAATCTTGCACAATTGAGTGAAGAAAGGAGCAACCAAAGTTAAGAATAATTAATCAATGGTAAAGTATATTAATATATTTTTTCTGTGTTTATTTCTAAGTTTAGTTCTCATTTCTCAATTATATGAATGATATAATTTAAACTAAGTTATGTGCACAGTTATTATAAAAATATAGATGTGAATGAACAAAATTACAATGGAAGGTAGTGAAGATCCAACTCAAATGAATAGGCCACCATTTTCATTCAGTCAATCACCTCCTCTTCCTCAGTCACTACCTTCTCTTTCATATCTCGATGATGTATTTTTTGCATTTATAATTATTTATAAGTGTGAAATGTGGGCATTTAATAACCATTTAGATAAGTTTAGTTCAACAGATTTAGTATTTGATGTTTTCATGAAAAAATCTTTAATGAAATAATAATTAATATATTCTATGATAAATATAAGCAATTTAATAAAAGATAATTTTTTCCTTGTTTAAAAAGGAAAGTTATATTTTGAATTATTGTGACTTTAGAGATAGTTTTTTATTAAAAATTACGATTGAATATTATATAAAATTGAATATTATATACAATTGAATGTACATGTAATTGAACGTTACATACAATTGAATTGTAATTACATTGTAAATGTTATGTACATGCACGTATAAATTTAATAATCACGTCGAGCTAGGAGGTTTGAAATCCTTAAAGAAATTTATCATTAATTTTGCCTTGTATTTTCTAATGGATTCCACTGGCAATTCTTCTTCAAATTCTTTGTTGTTGTATATATCTTCTATTTGTTTGCAAACAAAAATTCTATAGTCTTGCCTGAAATTGTAATTAGAGGCAAATAAGTTAGTTTGGAACCTATAACTATCAAATCTTATGAACTACTAAAGAAGTTATTACTCACAATCTAAATTCCTGTTGGGCTAACTTTTCATATGATATGATATCAAAAGGTGGCTCTGTAGTTGCTTGATCTACTCCCGTACCTTTCTCATTTCTGCAAAGGATTTCATTTTTCTTTTGCTCATAGTAGTTCTTCTATTGGAAATAAATTGACAAAATCAAGCATGGTTAAGGAAAGAATGGATTTAAAAAATCATGTTACTCCTTTGATCTAAAAATAGTAACATGTTTCTCCTTGTGAAAAAAACATAATCACTAGCTGCTAACATCAAAAATAGACAACACGCAAGGGCATTAACAATAAAACCTTGAGATAGCAACGTGTTATTGTTATCATATGAAACAGCAATATCAAGCATTAACAACATATCAATAATAAAGTAACGGCACACAATAAATGTCTGTGCCTATTATTGGTTTGACGTGTCAGTTTTCATGTTTTAAAATAGATACTATATTCAGAACAAATGATATAGATGAGAAAATAAGCAAGGTTAAGCAATGGTTAGTACTTGCAGTCTGATTAAGCATTGTTAATAAGAAAACAATGTGTTTGATTAAGCAATGGGTAGTGTTTGATCACAGTGCAAGTAACACTCACCACTATTTGGACATCACGAAAGTATGGATCAATAAGCCCTATTTTTCTCAGCCTCAATGAGTTGTAGTGAGTCCACTTGTACTTAGTATTATCCAGCACGATAAGTGTAAAGTGATTAGGGTTGTTGCAGTCATTCATGCCTATTGAGTTCATTAGGAAAAGAACAATGTCTACATTCATTGCTTCCCCCACCCTTTGATCGAATTTGTGCACCCTCATATCCTTATACATTTTGTAAGGGCTAACCATATAAGACTGTCAACACAGCATGAACACTACTTTAGTATCAAATTATTATCTCTATATTACATTTATGGAATGTATTTAACACCTTACCTAACACAAACTGTCAAATACAAATATATTATTTTTCCTGGATGTCCTGTTAATGCTACAAATGATCGCATGGTTGTCTATGATCTGAAATCGAAGAAATAGAGATTGTTAGATAATTACTTTTCATATAGCATGTTATTATTTCATCAATGAACAGTAACATCATCTCATATGAGCCTATAAATGATCAATTCTACCATGTTACTGTTATGTCTCAAAATAGTAACACCACTAAAAGGAACCAGAAAAAACATAATTTACACAAGTTTGAGAGATGCATATGTACATTGTTTGTTATTAACTGTTCTGTAAGCATTTGCAACAACTCATCCATTATTATGAACATGTCCTACTGAAGAGACGACCAGACAATAGACCTGTAAATAATAGTGTGGTTAAATAAAGGATTCAGTAATGTTATTGTCCATGAAATCATTAAATATCAATATGTTACTATTTGCATCCAAATAGTAACATGTAATTTTCATGTATCTGTTTGGTGTGAAATAGTTACATTAACTAAAGAACACAATAAATAGACAAACTATAGTGTCATTAATAATGAAACTCGGACACAAGAAGGTGTTACTATCTTGAACAAGATATAATAACATCGACTATGTTTTTCTTCAACTGGAAAGTGTAAAGCCAAACAAAAATACTAAACATGACTCACATTACTTCTCCTACTTCTTTTGTTTTCACTATGTTGTCCATAACATCTTGGGGGATGTACTTTGCAATCGGCCATCCTACAGTTTTGGATGTTTTCTTAGTTTGCTTCTTTTTAGCAATTTCTGGTGTTGAATCATCCTCCAATAAGATCACATTATCCTCTTTGTCATTTCCAATCTCCTCCTCAATAGAAGTTATTTTTTGTTGTGTTTATCATTATGTAGTGGGCTTATCACATTAGCTAGAGAATGTGTAATCCATCTCACGTTTTTATTTTCTTTATTTTTTGATCATCAATCCTTCAACATACTCAATCTTTTTTTATTCATCTGCGATGATTTCTATCATCTTAGTGACTTGTGCACTCAGCTATTTATTTTGGTCATCAAGACTGGCATTTGCAGTCTCTAATGTCTCCTTGATCATCTGAAGATTTTCTATGTGCTGTTTTATGTCGTATAATTGCGATTGGAGCTGTGTGTTCTCCTGTGTTAGCTCTGTGATTATTTCATTCCTTTATTTTAGTTGCATTTGGAGTTGTGTTTTCTCCTGAATTAGGTCTGTGATTATTTCATTCCTTTGTTTCAGTTGTTGTTCTGCCATCTAAAGTTTCTCTGTGAGGAACCTCAATTTATCGATTAACTCAGTTATCCTAGAATTTGCACTGAGTAACTAATCCCTCAGCTGTTGTACCTCATTTGTATCTTGTGCTTGATGTTGTTTATGACTCAGTGCAATATCTACAAACTGATCTAGTGTTATTTTTCTTGGTTGAATTAGGTATTGGTTCATTCATGCATTGTCCTCCATTTCGGATTCATCAAAGTGGGAGGGTGTGATTTGTGTTCTTACTTGATCATTGTATTCAATAAGTTAAAGTTCTAGGGTTGTCATGTTGTAAATGATGTTTTGTTCCTTGATTATTGGCTGGAGTTTTCTATTGATCACCTGAAACACAAGAGTGGTTGGTTGAGTATAATTCTTGACGTGTTTCTATTTTAAAGAGAAACAGTAACATGAGGTAAATGATTGAGTGATGGCATGATTGTAAAATGGATAAAGGAAATGACATTTTTCAAATGTTACTTGAAGGTGGCTGACCATTATTTCCTTCAATTAGCATGTGAGGTGCTTCAGGTCCCACTTTAGGCATCTTGATACCCTCTAATTTTGATGTCCATAAAGTATGTTTGTTGTCTCACACAGCCAGTATTGTCGATAATATAACATACATATTGTTTTATCAAATCTTCAATTAAAGTTGCATCTAGAGATATTCTTAAAATTGGGATATTACTGTCTACACAACAAACAGTAATTATATTTTGTTAGTGTCTAGGCAATAATAATACACAAAATCTCAAAGTAACATAACTTATCAATAGTCATTCACCATAAAAAAGGTCAAAACAACATGTTATTGTTTGAGAACAAAACAATATCACATTGCTATTTTGCATCCAGACAGTAACACGAGCTGTAAACTCAAAACAACTGCACAGACGAAGTCACACTAATAACCTAACTGCCGTGAAGATGTAGAATTATTGTTTACACACTAAAGGGTTACATGTTACTGTTTGGAGTGAAAACAGTAACATCAACTAACACTGCCAGAAACATGCAAGAAATATAGCAAAAACTTTCAATCAAGTTAAAAGAAATGATAGGAAGTGTAATAAGTTTGACAACTATTACTTATTAGTAATAGCATGACACAACCAGTGACATTTAGTGGGCTGTCTTTATGATTGAGTTCATCAGTTGCTCGTGTATATGTTCAGGCCAACAATATTATCCCATGTCATCTAGGTCCTCTGCATATTTCAGGTAGGACCAAGCCAGCATCTGAGCCCTGTTTGGTACAAACAAGGTCACCAGCAGCATCAGGGTTACTAGGCGTGAGACATCCTCAATATCAATTTCTGATATTCCCCCCACTGCCCTTTAGAGTGCATTGAATATTATTAGTTTTGTTAGGCGTCCTTAGCCACGGAATCGCTTGGTATCAAGATCAGATTGTGGCCTCTTCTCAGGTGTTGTGTCGATGGGGCGTTCTCCATCCCTTATTCCAAATATGAGCTTCACTGAGATAGAGGTGATGCTCAGACATTCGCCGCTAATTAAAAATTTTTTGTGTTTTGACGAGAAGGTGGCAATGATTACTTTTATTTCTTGATCGCTCTTTCGGCACATACTGCGATTAAGCTTACTTGTGATAATGGCTTTGATAAGCAGCCAGAAAGGGTTTTGCTCCAGCACACTCTTGTGGACGCTGTTTAGATTAAGCTTTTCAATTTGCCTTATGCACGCTAACAGATTGGACCTGTATTGCTCATATCTTGTATTTCTTTCTTTAGTTTCCTTGGATTACTTGGGTGTTTTGTTGTCCTTCTATTCGAATAAGTTTACAAGTTAAGGGTGATTAAGAACAAAGCCGATCAATATGAGGATAAGTTCACAAATCAAGCAAGATTAACATCAAAATAGTTAGAAATCAACATATTATTATTTTGAGAATAAATAGTAACATGTTATTTTCTTGTGCAGAGACATGTATATATTTGATCTGAAATAATAACACTAACAAAAAAATAATATAAATAGACAAAATGGTGCTTTCTTCACAATGAAACTTGCATTATGTTGAGGGTGTGACTGTTTGCGGAGGAAACAGTAACATCACATCGAGGATGAAGATAAAAAATTTGTAAAAAAACAATGTCCTATTATGCTAAGAACAAAATAGTAAATGGACAAAATACAGTTTGATCAATGAGGAAATTCACAAAAGAATGTGTTACTGTCTTCCACAGGAAACAGTAACATCAAAAAATGCATTACTCTTTTCATTTCTACATATATACTATACACACATATATATACATTGTATATGGAATGTTTCTGTTTGATCCAAAATAGCAACAACCAATGAGAAACACGATTAAAATGGGCAAGATGCAGTTTGATCAACGATGAAATTTACAAAGGAAGATGTTATTGTCTTGTACAGGAAACAGAAACATCAAAGAACACGTTACTTTTTTCATTTCAACATATATATTGTACACACACACACACACATACATATATATATATATGGTATATATGGACACGCAAACCACAATCTTATTTGCTATATATATAATCATGAGCGATTACTATGTGATTAGTGACAATAACGTCAACATATCAGTTTCAACATCTTCTAACTTCCTAGGGTTTCGTTTAAACATGAATATTATATAATATACACACAAACACGCAGATGCAGTAACATTTCCCATCAAGCTAATCCCTTGTAGCATATACGGAAAAAAATGTGTAAGATATAGCAACATTTACCATATGGCGACTCATTTTGATGTGTCGAGTTAGGAAAAGTGACTACTTGCAACTGGCTGAGAGTTGTTAAAAGCTGGAAATGCTGTCTTCTGAGGAAACGATGTCAAATGAATCCACCTTTTCTAGTGGTTCTAAGGTATTCTCGTTCGATTTTCAAGTGATTTGACAGTTGAATGCTCTAAGCGGGAAGGCGAATCGACTGTTCCTGTTTATGTCCTTTTCATCTTCCCAAGACGCATTTCTATGTGTCATTTTAGATATAAGGGCATTGTGGTAAACTTGTAAAAAAAGTCCAGGAATGTAAAATATAAACTAAACATAAGAAAATAACTTGTTTAGAAATCAAATAAGATATTCCCAGGAATATCTACGTTTAACCAAACATGGGAATACTTCATTCCTGGAAATCACATTCCTGAGAATGCACATTCCCCGGAATGTTCATATTCTCGGGGATGAAAGAACTCGTGAATCAAACGTACCCTTATAGTTTTGTAAGCCGCGGGTGCTTATGCTGTAGCTGTTAATTAGCTGTATTCTTAATATTAATTAATCAATATTATATTGGATTGGATGGGTATTGTGGTTGCAAATGCCATTTCAGAGGCATTCTCTTCTCCAACTCCAGCCACGATCACATGTCACTCAAATTATAACCATTCCTTGTCCTTCATTTTTATTTTAATATATAAATATATATAGAGGCGGACCTATTCAAATGGGACAATTACCCTATCACTTTGACAATTTTTAAACATAGTAATATAAAATACTTTTTTTTCTTATTTTTTATTTTCCCACTCACAACAGATATTTTTACAGATAACTTTAATTTTATAAAAAAATCAAATTGTTATTTTTACTTAATTTATTTTACAAGTTAATAATTGCTATTTATTGTATATCATGATAAAATTTTAAGATTTAAATTTAATTTATAAATTAATTTTATACTATCATCTATTTATATATTATTATATTAATAAAAAATTATTAAATTTTTTATTATAATTAAAATTTATTAATTATTATTATTTTTCAATAACGTCTCTACTTCTCACTAATAGATAATGATAACCGATTGAATTTAAACTCAAAGTTTGATTGAAATTAATTTCATCTCTTAATTGATTTTACTTATTTATATTCTTTCGCACATATAAAAAATGTTAATATATATATATTTTTTTAATTTCTTAATTTTTACATAATTTTTATTTTTCTCGTATAAAAATTATTTTAAACAATTTTATATCCTAACTTTTGAAAAGAATGCAATGTCACTTATAAACCCTAACTACTTCAAGTTTATTAACAAAAATTATTATATGACTCCCACTTTAGCATCCTAACTTATATAAAATAAATTTTGGGCGCATAATAGAGGACTAAAACATTATTTTCCTTGAAAAAATATAAATTTACTTCACATTATGTTCCAAGGAAACAGGTTAACAAATTAGTTTTCTTTATTTCAATATATTTTGGTCCTATTCCACACATCTAATTTATTTTATATTTCTTAAGATGTTAGGTTTTGTCTCAATGGAGAAGGAATTGTCATTAGTAAACTAGACGAAATTAAGGAGTCATTTGGTTCACACAGGAAGTAACTTTCTACAAAAAATTAAACTTCCTAAGAAAGAACTTCCTAGGTAAATTTCTTAAGAAGTACTCAAAATTATTTAATTAATAGATAGGAAGTAACACTTCCTGGGAAGTAACTTCCTATATTTTATTTAGTTCAACCTTGAATATCCTAGAAAATATTAATAAAATAACTATTATATCTCCAATATTATTATAGTATAAAGTAATAAATTTTAGTTATCATTAATTAAATTTAATAAGGATAATTTTATCATTATATCTATAAATAACATGGGAAATAGAACTTAACTAGAGAAGGTTGGTAAGTGATTTCCCATATTTTATGGAAAGTAGAACTTTCCAAGAAATTCTATTTCCCTTAATTTGTGAGATAATGGCCAATTAAACAATTCACCAGTTTTCAATTTCCTGAAAAATAGAATTTTTCATACTATTGAAGTAAACTAAATAACCTCTAAAATTATAAGTGATATTATGCACTTTTTAGAAGTTAAGGAACAAAATTATTCAAAATAATTCTTAAGGAATAAGAATGAAACTTGATAAAAATTAGAAGATAAAAATTTTATTTTGACCATAAAAACTGAATGTACTTAAATACATAAACTTAAACATATATGATGATAGAATAAAAATATTAACACAAAACATTGCATGTTTATGTTAAGTAAGAGTTGCATTTGTTATCACAAAAAATATTTTTTTAAATTAAATTAGATTTAAATATTAAAAATTAAAATTATCTATTAATCTATTAAAATTAAATTTTCTAAATAATTAAAATATATTATTATATTTATAAAAAATTTAAATTCAAATTATGCTACATAATTTTTAAATGATATAAATAATATTAATTATGATTTAAATAAATGAGATTATTTAAAAATATTATTTTATTTACAAATCAATTAAATATGAAATATTAATCATATATTTGATTTATTTAAACTTATAAGTTATTCCACTACTTAAAATGTTTGAATTCGTTTGGTGAGAAATGAGAAAATTAAAAATTTGTAGTAATTTTATTAAGAAATTTGAATTTAGTTTATTTTCAATATATATTATCATATTAATAAAAATTATTAAAATATTTTTATTGTCAGTAAGAATTATTTTTTTATCAGGCATCATATTTTTGTTTATTGATAATTAAAGTTTTTTATATTCATAATAATTAAATTTAAATTTTTTATTAGATATCTTGCCAAATTTTAAGAGAAATGCTAGTGCCAATTGGACTATTGTTAAAGAATCCTAAAATTAACTGAACCTGTTAGCTTTAAGTTTCATATGATGAGTTTTGATAATGACAAATAATTATTACAATAGAGTTACATGTCTTTATGTTAAAGTGCTATAAAATATTTAGTAGACATATTATATTATGGTTGCAATAACAATGCTTAACTATATGCTAAAAGAGTTATATCTTATATAAGTATGATTAAGCACATGATTAATTAAAATACATAATACGATATTATACATATTCTTATACTAATTTATTTTATATATAAATCATGTATCAATATCTTGATATATTATATTGGACAGTTTGCAAAGTTTATGAACTTTTATATAGGAAAGTCTAATAGGTAAAATGGGAGTTAGCGTTGGAGTAAAAAAATGGAAGATTATATTATGCTTAACTTAAGAATAAAGAAGAAATGCAAGAAAGTAGATGTAATCCAAGTATTGAAAGATGAGAAAATTAAATTTTTGAAAGTTTAGAAGTGTTAAAATAGCCTAAGGACTTCATTAGCATGGTTTTTCATTTTAAGCTTAAACTTTATTATACAATAAAATTTTTTATGATATAGAGCGCAACCATATTTTTATAATCTTAGTTTAATTAAAATATTTTAAAAAGATAACCCACAATCATATTTTTACATAATAGCCTACGGGATACTTTAAAAACTATAAGATATAAAGTTTTAGCTTTTTCGATTTTAAATTTTCATCATTTTTTTAATCTTAACTCATAAAACACTTGTGTTTTGATTGTCAAACTTTTTCCATGTTAAAACAGACTCAAATAGCTTTCCATGAACATATCATTTGCTTAAAATGATTAATATAGGCAAAAGTTATGATTTTTTTAAGTTGAATCTAAAAATCATTTTTATGCATTCTAGTTTTTTCTAATATTTACTTATTATTTTGACCATATCTCAAAAATTACAAGTTATATAAGCATGAAATTATCTTTATGTAAATATATACTCAAAGAGCTTTCCATAGATAGGTTATTTGCTTAAAATGATCAAGATATAAAAGAGTTATGAATTTTATAAGATGACTCTCAAAATCAGATTCTCACAATCCACTCTTTCTAACCTTTGTTCATTATTTTAAACATATTTCAAAAACTATATTAGATATTAGTATAAAACTAGTTCTATTTGAAAGTAAACTTAGATAACTTTTCAACTATAGGCTATTTACTCAAAACAAACTTAAAATGAAGAAATTATGACTTTTTAAAATTGAGTCTATAATTTTATCTTTATGAATTAATTGACCAATCAATTATAAACATATAAAGATAAAAAAATTTCATTAGAATCAATTTATTAACAAATTCTAACTATTTTGGTGCACATATAATAGTTATAAACGGCTAGTTTCATTCTTAGTTATCTCAAACAGCTATCATACTCCATGGGTTTCCTACATAAGCTAAGAAACATCAAATATAATTAAAAGAATGCCTGAACTTTAACTTTTAATATTATTTTACTCTTTCTTTGATCCAAATCATAATTTGAGTTCTTTTTTATGAAATTTCTCTATTCTAGAAGCTTTATTTATTTTATCTACTCTATAAAAGAGTTTATATGAATTAATATTCATCTTATATCAATTTTTAATTATAAAAAGTGAAATATCCCTTGAAAAATTTTAGAAAGGGTGAAGTATTCCCTATAAAAGGAAGATTTGTTCAAGGAAGAGAAAGAACATTGTAAGGTTTCAAGTGCTAGTTGAAGCTTAAAAGGATAGTGGATTAAAACATAAGTTTGGAAAGTAAATGTATACCTTGAAAAGAATAATCAAAGGAGAACCACTATAAATTCTTGTATTTAATTTTTCTACCTTGTTTCTTTATTTTTTCTACATATGCTCTATTTTTCTTATTACATGCTCTATTTTGTTGTTGTTATTTATTGAATATATTATGTTTGAATGTTTATGTTGATACTTGAATAATTAAATACTTAAAAGGGATATATATCTATGCATATATTTCTTGATGATTTATCCATGCATAATTGATGAAACTATTAAATATATAGTGCTTCAATGTTAATTTTTATGCTTAGATGATTGAATGGTTGAAAAAGAAATCCATCTATGCATCGGCTTCCTGATTCTTATTTATGTATAGTTGAATGAGTTACTTAACACAAATGTATTAAATTACTGTATGTTATATGCAAACTTCTTCTTTGAATTATCTTCTTGATAATTTGTTTATAGATAGTTGAATGAGTTAATTTGCACTAATCCTTTGAATTATCATACCCTGAGTACAAAAATCTTTATAAAGCTCTCTTAAAATTGTTTGAATTAAAATTATCCACATAGCTTCCTGAAATGAGAAGCTTTTCAAAAGAGATTTAAAAAATAGTAAAAGTTTTAAAAACATCTAATTTACCCCTCTTGGGCGTGGGTTACCGAGGCCTATAGAACTAGCTAGCTTTTTTGAAGAACTAATATAGATGTAATTTCTTAAAAATAAATAGCCACCAACCTTCGTTGCTATTCAGCCAACATTACTTACTTCTAGCATTGTAAGGGAACTAAAGATAACTTAAACCTTTTTTGATAGGAAATTTTGATTTGTAACTAGAAAATATTTATTTTCTGACGTCTTATATTATGGAAATAATTAATTTTTTTTTGGTAAATAAAATTTTCATAATATTTATTGTCATGATGCCGTGAAAAAAATACAAAAAAGTTTCTCATAATTATTCTTATGAATTTTATGTAAAAAAATTTATTTTTTCCATAAAGCAACTATTCTGATAGTTACTTTATTATGGAAAAGTGTGTGCTAATAAAAAATCATAGGAAAAATTTAGAAAAATTAGAATATATATAATGCTTAAAACATTGAATTTTAAGTATTTTATATTTTTTATAAACTAAATGAACTAAATATTTATTTTTATTTTCATAAATATATATTTTAAATTATAATTTATTTATAAATCTAGAAAAATTTAAAAATACAATATAAGTTATGATTAACAAGTGCTTCTTTAACTTATGTAATCACTCTTACTTTCACAATTCATAAGCACTTCTTACTTTAGATTAATTTGACATATTTTAATTTTTACCTTTTTGTTCAATAGTTTTATCTGTTATCCTCTAATACAACACATGTTGCATCTATATAACCATGATAAATAAGGATTTCTTTAAATGATTTTTCCTAATCTACATGTGCTACAATAACTTTTGCCTTGAAAAATAAGAACTTTTTCAATTGCATTCTTGATTTGAAAAAGATTTCTCATCACAATTTTCATATCAATAAGGGAATCTTCAAATGAGATTTTTGCTAAACAATTCCTTGTCTTAACTATGATCTATCCAAATAACTAATCACTACAAACCAATAATTAGTAACGAGATGTTTGAGAAATACATACTTATTTATGAGCAAAATATTCATATGTTACCATTGTCCAAGCTAGTAGAAGTTTAAAAAATTTATTCTCACTATGGTGATGGTGGAGATATATCTATCTAAGAATTTGTAAAATAAAACATAAAAATGTAAATCCAAGACTTACCAAATAAACATTCTAGAGAAAAAAAATGAATACAATTGAAACCTAACTAACCAAGTTACCCTTTTTAATTTATAAGACATGTATTCAATAGAATAAATTCATTAATGGCATTGAACCATCCACAAAAGCATATCACTTTAAATTTTGGAAACTTACACAATTTAAAAACATCATTCAATGTCATTTTAGAGAAAGTATATAAAATAAGAAGGTAACTAAATCTTCTTATGAATCTCTTTCTATCATTATCCTTCATAAGTTCATCTTTATCTTTCTAAGTTATTTTTATCCCTTACAAACAATTACTAAATTTGGTGTATATAAGTCTCATAATTAATAATTTGCCCCTTCTCATTTCTCAATATAAATTATAATAACAATATCCATGTTTCAATTAAATCAAAACATAATACAAAATTTTGTATTTAAGAAAGTGCTACAACTCTGTCATAATTTTTCCAATTCACATGTTACCTAATTATATCATGAATAACTAACAATTCCATATTGAAAATATAAATCTTGACCTTATGAATAAATTTAAAGCCTTTAATAAATTTTTATGAGGCTTGAATCAATTCAAGTCATACATGATTTTGGAAGGCTTAAATGGATTCATGAATCGATTTGGTGTAAAGGAGATTAATTTCTAATCTTGCTAAATTGATTTACCAATCAATTTAGTCATCCATGATTTAGTTCTATAAGAGGTGAATCAATTCAAGAAAAGGATTTTTGTATATTGACCTCTACTGAATTGATTCATATACGAATTTTCACATTTTTGTAGAAAAATTTATTGTTTATGCATGAAGAATTTTTGCCCAATCTTAACCTTTAAGTTATATTATGCCATTTAATCACCATAAAATGTAGAAATAACATTATAAACAATGGATTTAGCAAGAAATTTATATCAAACATTATTCTATATCATTATTCTTTAAATCATACAATATACAAAGAAAGTTTAACCTAAACTAATTCAAATCATTTAAATTCATACAAGATTGGATGGAATATTTACTGATAACTTTTAGGAAGATGAAAAGTAGTAAAAATTGGGATTAGATTGCTCATAAACATCTAAAAGTCTAGAATTTGGGTTTAGGGCACTAAAACTTCATTTAGCCTATAAATTCTAATCATCCAATTTTGATAAAGGAAATGGAATAGAAATGTTACAAAGATTAAAATATGGAAATCCTTGCTTTGTGTGACTTTAAGGAAAATAAAAAGATAAAAGAATGGTTTGGCTCTTTAATAATTGAGAGGAAGAGGATGATTGTATTGTGTGTTTAAAGAAGCAATAAGGGATTTAGTTAAAGTAAAGGGAAATAAAAGAGGAAATAGGGTTAAAGGCCATAAATATCCAAAAGTCTAGAATTTGGGTTTAAGGCAGTAAAACTTCATTTAGCCTATAAATTCCAATCATCCAAATTTGATAAAGGAAATGGAATAGAAATGTTACAAAGATTAGAATATGGAAATCCTTACTTTGTGTGGCTTTGAGGAAAATGAAGAGATAAAGGAGTGGTTTGGCTCTTTAACAATTGAAAGGAAAAGGATGATTGTATTGTGTTTAAAGAAGCAATAAGGAAGTTAATTAAAGTAAAGGGAAATAAAAGAGGAAATAGGGTTAAGGGCAAAATGGAAAAAAAATTCTATATCTTTTCCACACTTTTATACTTATCTATAATCCATTTTCACTTGAAAACATTTTTAATTATACTTTTATCAATTATTTCACATAATTTTTTTCAAACTCAATTATGACTGATTAATTATTTTCCCATAAGATATTTTAATTTAAATATGTTTGATAGTATTTCCCTTTATAAAAGAATTCATCCTCAAATTCTTAAAACTATACTAACCAAACAAATTATACCAAAGTATATCAATACTGGACTTTAGTGCTCACCAAACAAGTAAAGGGTATTTCAATTGCATTTTAGATTCAAGTTAACATTCATGGTTGGAGTGATAGTGATAATTTGGGTTATAATATTGTTCATTTTAACTTCCTCTTTTATATAGTGTTCCCAAGCAATTTTCACTAATGGTACCTTCTTAGATCTTAACTTTTGGACTTAACTATTTAAGATCACTACTGGCTATTTCTTATACATTAGCTTAAAGTCCAGTGTTACTCTCTAATTATGTAAGATGCATATAACACTTACTTTCAGAGCAAAGAAATATGGAATATCGAATGTATGGCTCATAAACTATTCAATGACCCTAAATAACAAGTCATCACTTCGATATGTTTGATAACTAGGAAGGATCTAATAAAATGGGATGCTAACTTGCCATTCTTTGCAAATTGTATCACCCTTTCATAGGTAAAACCTTTAAAAAGATCATATCTTTTTTCTAAAATTCTAATTCTCTCTTTTTCTTATCTATATAGGATTTTTGTTAGTATGTGCCATTTTAAATTGGTCATTGATAATCTAAACTTTTTCCAATGCATATGTTATCAAATCCAATCCTAGAAGCTTTACTTCTTTTGATTCAAATCATCCTATCAAAAATCTACACCTCTACCCATATAATGCTTCTTTTAAAGCCATTTTAATACTTGATTGACAATTATTATTATTGAAAACAAATTCAATCAATAACAAGTATTTTTCCTAATTTCCTTTAAACTCAAAAAGACAAGCTCCAAGTATATCCTCTAAGTTTTGAATTGTTTATTTTAATTGCTCATTTGTCTAAAGATGAAAAGTTATACTAATTTGTAATTGAGTTCTTAAGGCCTATTGGAAAGATCACTAAAAGTAAGCTACAAATTAAGTACTCTAATAAGATATGATGGTGATTCCTCAAAAGCTTTTTGACAAATCTCTTATAATATCCTGTTAACTCAAGAAAACTTCAAATGTTAGTGATAGTCTAGCTCTTAGCCAATAACTTCAATTTTTTAAGGATTTATTTGGACTTTTTCTTGTGACATGACATGCCTTGGGTATTTAATACTAGTCATCTAGAATTCATATTTGGAAAACTCAACGTACAATTGAGTTTTTACATAATGTCTACAACACCATTTTGAAGTGCCAAACATGCCCTTTTTCACTTCTCGAATGTATTAGAATGCCATTGATGAACAAAATCACAAACTTGTCCAAGAAAGGTTTGATCACTCAATTCAAGATTTGATAGCAATAATTACTCCTTTTATCTCTCACATGATAATAGTCACTTGATATGCCCCCCTCCACACACACATACAAACATCTCTATTCATGTTCAACAAAACCATAACATGAACCACAACCACCAAAACTAAAATCATCTTCAACACAATTACAACATTTTCACACAAGTACAAGATAAACAACTAAATATTTGGGATTCTTATATACAAGAAAAAAACAATTTAGACAAAATATATAAAAAGTATCACATTTTGAACATTTAGAGAAAGGCTTAAGAAAACAATCAATAAAATATACTTACAATTAGTGGAAAATGTACAAAATATGATCAAAACGACAAATACACCTCAATGAGATGATGGAATAAAGAAAAGCAATGGGAAAATATCACAGGATCGTCAAAATAGAAGAAAGGAGAAAATTACCGCCTCAACATTTGGCGCAAATATATGTTGACCTTTCTTATGGCATTTCCTACAAGTAGAGTTGTGGGAGCATTGAACAAAATGGTGCTTTTCTATGTTTTTTAGCAAATCTCAGGAACAATATTTCTTTCAAATGCCCATAGCCTTTTTTTCATGAGACATGAGAGAATAACTTATTGCCATGTGAAATAAAAATGTGTTGAGAAAATAATATGATACTTATTTGTGACGATAATATTTCATGGAAATAACATTCCTAGTTTAAAGTTTAAAAAACTTCTCAAAGAGGAACCTTTTGATGCATCACTTTTTTTTTTTTTTTAACTTTAATCATTAACGTCTACATAAATATTTTCGACAGGTACAATATTAAAAAAGTCTAAAATAAAATTGTTCTATTTTGTGATGGATTTTTTAACAAATTTCTAACATCCATTCTTGGCCAAAAGCGTCGTGAAGAATTTATTATTTTTTAAAGGTGGATTCCTGTTCATTGAAAAAGCCAAATCTAAAATTGATTCTTCATTGTTAGATTAATTTAAGATTTTAAATTTATATGTATATTTTTCGCATAGATTAAACTTCAAATTTTTAACATGTTACTTAAAGGCCTCCTCCACTAACCCATCATTATGCGATATTATCAGTTTATTGGGAAGATGGTGAGAAAGTCCGAGGAGATCAAAGAAGTTGTAAGATGAAACCAATGGGCCGGGATGACAAATAGAAGCAAGCACGAGATGAGAGTGAGTGAAAATACTTTTACCAAAAGAGTGAGTAAAAATACCGAGTAGTATGGTGCGAACGCATGCATGTGAATAATAGCACCATGACAGGAATTTGGATCCGCAACGGGTCAAGTGGTCAACCAAGCCGGCTGGACGGCATCCTGACCCCTTCCAGAAGTCCTCATTTTTTGCCGCTGAATTTCAAACTACTTGTACTTACCAAAATATCCTTTCATTTTGCTTTCATTTTCCTCACGGCCGTCTGTGGAATGAAACCTCCCTCTAATTAATTAATTAATTTAGAATACATGATTCCTTTTTTTATTATTCTTTTTTCCATTGTGAATAATTTTGGGCAGGGGCAATCACTGTTGTTGTTTTTGTCAGTTGACCACTTTGGCCTTTGATCGAGTTCATCTATTATTCGAATTAGAAAAGATAACTAATTACAAAATAAAACCAGGTTAAACAATTAAGCAAAGATTTAGATATCCTTTTTGTTGCAATTTTTGTGTCAGCCAATTTATTTACATTTAATATATTGATCAATTTGGACGCAAGAGGGAAAATCAGAGTAGAAAAATAAATTTTTAATGTAATAGAAATAAATATAAATATTAAAAATAAAATATTATATTAATTTTTAAATTGTATATTAATTGAATAAAACTTTTTTAAAGGTGTATATATACAGTAACTTTAGGAAAATAATCCATGAGATTTGAGTGATATATGATTTAATTATTTATACTAATATTTTCAATTTTAAATTTAGAAAAAATTACTCTGACCTCCCCTCTAATTTTTAAAACTTATATAAACATCCCTTCTATTTTCAAAATCTACACAAACCTCCCATCTGTTTTCAAAATAAATAAATAAAAATACACATATCTTCCTTATAGTTTTAAAAACTTACACAAACCTCCCCTCCAATTTTGAAAATAGAAGGAAGGTTTCTGTAAATTTTTAAAATTTTGAAAGAGGTCTATGTATTTTTATTTATTTATTTTGAAAACAGATGGAAGGTTTGTGTAGGTTTTGAACATAAAGGGGAGGTCTGCGTAAATTTTCAATACTTTAAGAGAAGTCAGAGTATTTTTCATAAAATTTTCTAAATTTTGCCCTCACATTATTTTAATTCTCTTGTAAAGAACTTATCTGTGGAAATTGAATTCTTCTATACCACCACAATAAACATTTAAAATATTTTTACAACTTTAACTCTTTGAAATAATGATAATTTCTAAAATATGTCTTCTCTTAAAATAATTGAATATTAAACTTTAATTAGAATTTAATTTTTTTGTAAAATTAATCAAATATCATAATCCATTTAAGTCAAATAATTCAACTCCAACAAAATCCATTTTTTCAATCCTTAAGCAATTAATGGAAAAGTTTATTGTCACTAATCATTGTTTCAAACCTTCAAAATAAAAATTTGGCCTGTTGATCAAGATTTAATATCATCCATCGCAAAATGAAAAATAAAAATTAAATTCTTAACATACTAAAAATAAAAAATTATTGAAAACAAAATATTATATTAACTGCTAGATTAATTATTAAATGAATAAAAGTCTCACAGGGGTACATATGTATTATAATAATTATGATAATAAAGTATGAGATTTAAATTACGTAGGATTAACTATTTATATTAATCTCTTAAACTTATAATTCTCGTTCCACATATTATTTTATAGAATTAAAAAAATAAATAAAATAACTAGAATTTAAATAAAAATAAATATAATAATTATGAAATTATTATCAAAATTTATAGAATTAGATTTTTTAATAACATTTTCAAAATTTGATCAAAATAAGTTGTTAATAACAAGACCAAAATTTTCATAAAAATATTTCATATTGTAGTCCTAACTTCTGAATAAATGTAAATGCATTATTCTTGCTATCATTTAAATTTGAATAACTATCTCTATAAATTAATTTTACATTTTTATATATTATTAAAAATTATTAAAATATTTATATTTTTATAAAATTATTAATTTTTAATGATATATTTTTATTTATCAATAATATAAAATATTTTATTAAAAATGAATTAAATTTAAATTTCATATAAAAAATATATATTCACTTATTTTTTGGTGAACTACCAAATAGATAAATAACTATTTCTATTTCGAAATTAAAACATCTTTAAATCTCTTCCCAGTAATAGATGAAGTTCATCTAAATCCGCTTGCTCTTCACACAAGCATCACTTTATCCATCTATTTAATTATATATAATATCAAAATATTAGTGATCATTCTTGAAGATTGATTACGTGTGTAAATATAATATCAATATTAATTTTAATAATTTGATTGGTTGATATGTAAAGTACTTAAAATTAATTTACTTGAAAAAATTTATTCAACACTCCTCATTTAAAAATTTTAAAATGAATTATAGAAGACAAATTTGTAATAGAATTATAATATTTTGAAATAAATTCATTATAAATAAATATTAAATTAAATCAAAATATATGGAAATTAACATCACATTTGATAAATATAGTAATTATTAAAATTTATTTTGTAAATATTTTTAATATTGGATTTAAGATCCATATGTTTAGCATTAAAAATATTGATGAATTATATATTTTAAGTATAAAAATATATCTTTTACAAGTAATATTATCCTATTATTTTTTAATGTATATTATTTTTTAATTTAAAATATATAATTTGACAAATGATTAATAATTTTTTAATATATTTTTTTAATCATGCTTTTTTGTTCATTTTTAAATTTAATAAATTAGACAATATTTTTTCTTTATTATCTATCATAATATGGATTTATATAAAAAGTAAAGATTAACATTGATGCGTTAGATTCCATATAAATTAATATTTTTATATATTTTTCTAAATTTCATTTGTTATAATATTTGATCATGTATGTATCTATATATGATAATAATAATTGATTAATGTAATATTAAAATATTATAATAATTCTATCAATTAGTAATGATTTTAAAAAATATAATATTTGTTACTCCTTAAGTTGAATATAATTATATGAATTTTATAATTATTCAAATGATATAAATATAATATTAGATATTAATCAATCATTTAAATACTTTATAATTTAAAATTTAAAATTTATATTATAAATTATTATTAATTAAATTTAATTTAATTAAATACTTGCATGTCACAAATTAAAAAACTAGTTATATATATATGCATATATTCACCCACTAATTGTTATAAACCTTAGACAATCCCATCGTTTGCATATTTTTTTTATATTTTAAAAAAAATAGAATTATTTTTTATTATTAAAAATTATTTTAAATTGAAAAAAATAAAAAATAGAGGATAGTTGATATTGTAAAAAAAATATTTTATTTAATTACAATACTAATATCTAGAATAAAAAAATAAATTTAAAAAATAACTAAAAGTTATTTTTATTTTTTATTTTAAAATTATACATTTAAAGAATAATTTTTAAAAATAAATTTTGAAAATAAATTTTTTTATTTTTAAAAATAAAAAACTACTTTTAATAACAGAATACAAACATACCCTAATAATCCGATATCCAGCGATAGGGACAAAGCGGTCATTGCAGGGGCAGCCGTCTTGGCGGCAGCGCCTAATGCAACTGGTATTTTCGTTAAAATCATAAAGCATCCGGCAGATCCATGCTAGCTTACCATTTCAAACCCCCGCTAGAACAATGATCACTACCACTTCAACCCAAATACTCCACGACACCACCACCTTCACGGCCATCATTCTCTCGCAGTTCGAGCTCCGCCGCCGCCTTATTTCCACTCTCCAACACTATGAGACCTCAATCTCCACCCAAATCAATCTCAAACACATCAATCTAGCTGCCGACACTCTGGAAAACGCCATTTCTGTCTCCTCCTCTGCCATCCGGTCATCCTCACTCAGCCTTGCCGAAAAGCTTCTTCTTGCTCTTCCCGAAAACCCGGTTTCTTTCTTCCTCCTCTCTCTCATTTACACCCTCTCCAATAGGCGAACTGACGCCGCGTTAAGTCTCCTTCGAATCTTCCGATCAAACCCTTCATTGGCCCGATCAGAAATCGCGCCCTTCCTCTACGAAAAGCTATTTTCCGTCCACCTTCTTCCGGTTTTTCAGTGGTTTGATGAACAGAGAACAAGAATTTTGGCGCCCACATCGGAAAGTTCAAGTCTAAGTGCTCGTGATTACTCAATGGAACAATATGTGGTTCTACCATATGCGAAATTGTTGTCACAGATGAGCGAGGGTCAAGCTTTAGAGCTTAGGGAATTGGAGAAAGAGTATGAATATGTTCTTGATGACAATTGCTGGGTTGTTGCTGGGTATTTCATAGAAGTTTTGCTGGATAAAAATGGGAACTTGCCGGTTAGTCCGCCGTCATTGAAACTTAGCACTATTGGAAAAGGTGATAAAATGGAGAACAATCAGCTGGGAATAGCGGAAACCGAAATGCCTACGTTGAAGAACGGACGGCATAATGTAATGTTGAATTTACTTTTTCTGTGTGAGTTGTCAGTTCCATAATCAGAAACTTTCTTCCCTTTTCATCCCTGTTTGAACTTAAGCTGCCTTAGGTAAGCCCACCATCTCAAAATTACTAAGAAATTAAAAAAGAAAAGAAGTGTGACCAGGTAAAATTCTCACTTCCTTATACCGGGGCATCTGGTTTCTTATGGATCCACATTAATTGTGTTATGTTTCCTAGCAATGTAACAAGTAAAATATATAACAATTGCATGGTTGGGTCACGCTAGCAGCGAAAAACAGAGGATCAAGGGATCTATCATGGGTTAGATAAGATTCCAAGGTTACTTCTCCAGCTTGATTACGAAGTTTATTATACATCGCTATTTTTACTTCTTAGGGCTCCGTTTCTGTATTTATTAAATTGAAGCTACTCAAAGTTGTCAGTACTCAGTTTACATAACCACAGTCTGATTTTCTAATCCAAATGGAGGAACAATATTTGTTTTTATGATAACTGTATGAACTAAAAGTCTGTTGATATTGGGGCAGCTAGACTGAAAAATAAGATTTCAGACTTAGTCAGGAGTTTCCTTGTATTTATTATTAATTTGATGATCTCATACTGTCTTTGATCGCATGTCTTGTTTCGCTGATCTGACTCCGCAGCCGATATGGGCTGAAAGGGAAACCTCTGTTGGGCTTTTGAGCAATAGCTTCAGCAGCAAATCCTTGGGTTCATCATATTATCCTCAAAGAGTCTCTCCCAAATTCTTCAAACATCAACTATCCTCTGGAAAATTGACAACACCAGCCGATTTGAAGACTGAGTCTACTTTGGGTGAGGATTCACCTTGTTCTTCTTTAGAATCTGAAGCAGAAAGCAAGGTAATTGATACTGCCTAAGAAGAGAAAAATCCGCACTAGACTGCATTGTCTATGTAAGTTATTTTAGTTCTTTAATTGCTGATCATGTGTCCTTTAGGAAAAGGACAAAATGACGGCATTGTTGGAGCCTCGGCGAAGCCAAACCCCAAAAAAATTGCATACTACTCTTGCAAAATCTAGAGGGTAGGCCACATAAAATTATTCACCATTGTTCTGTAACCTGTTCTCTGCTTCATTTTCTGAAACTTGGATTCTTCCTGGTTCCAGTTCTCAAGATTATCCCATGGCAGATTACGGCACCCCGCCTCATGGAAATGGAAAACACACACCTCCCAAAGATTTTGTCTGTCCAATAACTAGTAATCTGTTTGATGATCCGGTGACTCTTGAGACAGGCCAGACATATGAACGTAAAGCCATTGAAGAATGGTTGAGTAGGGGGAACTCAACTTGTCCTATCACCCGCCAGAAGCTGCAAAATACCCAGCTACCTAAAACAAATTATGTGCTTAAACGACTAATTGCAAGCTGGAAAGAACAAAACCTAGTTCCGGTCCCAGCCCAATTAGAGAACTCATATGCAGAAACTGAAGTTCCATCCCAGACCGAGAATCCATATACAGACGCTGAGCCCCAAGTGGTCAAGTCGATTATGCCATCAACTTCTCCAAATAGTGTTATAACCCAAGCCACGGTTGGTGGGTTAGTTAGGGAGTTACGTCAAGCAATTAACAACCTTTATATGTCAGAGGTTCTGGAGGAATCTGAAATGGCTGTGCTTCAAATTGAGCAGTTCTGGAAGGAAGTGAATCTGGGAGTGGATATCAAGAGCATGTTATCAAAACCTCCAATCATTAATGGGCTTATGGAGATCCTTTTTAATTCTGTTGATCCCCAGGTGCTGCAAGCAACAGTTTTCCTCCTGGTTGAGTTGGGTTCAAGGGATGATGCTGTCATTCAGACTCTTGTATGCATGGACTCTGATGTAGAATGCATTATTGCACTTTTCATAAAAGGGCTGATGGAGGCTGTTGTATTGATCTATCTACTAAAACCTTCCACCACGACTCTTGTGGAGATGGCTATATTGAATCCTCTCATTACAGTTCTCAATAAAAATGAGGAGGACTTGGTTAATATGTGCTTAAAGCCTAAAACAGCGGCAGTGCTATTATTGTCGCAGATCCTTGGAAGTAGTGAGGGGAGAATTGCGTCTTCGGTTGTCAAGACTTTGATTTCTGAAAAAACAATTGGAAGTATTGTCATAAGTTTGGGAGCTGAGTTGGTAGAGGAGAGGATTGCTGCAGTGGAGATCTTGTTGAGATGCACGTACGAGGATGGAACATGCAGGAACACCATTGTTGATAAAGCAGAACTCTCTCCTGTTCTGGAAAGCTTCATTGGTGCAACTGATGAAGAGCGCTTTAAGATAGTTCGATTTTTCTCTGAGTTAGTCAAATTAAATAGGTAAATCTGAACTAACTAATCTACTTTCTAATTGATCCATGTTCGGCTCCTAATATACAATGTTTTGGTTTCTTCCAGAAGGACATTCAATGAACAAATCCTCCATGTTATAAAAGAAGAAGGTGCTTTCAGTACAATGCACACTCTTCTCGTTTTTCTGCAGACAGCCCCTGAAGACCAACGTCCAGTCGTGGCTGGCCTTCTACTTCAACTTGATCTTCTGGTTTTAATCTCTCTCTCCCTCTCTCTCTCTCTCTCTCTCCCCACCTTTGTTTGATTGCATTCAAACCACAACTGCTGAAATGTTGTGGTACACTTATAATGGGCGATGGAGAGTTAATAATCATGATGCTTGTTTGTAGGTAGAGCCAAGAAAGATGAGTATATACCGTGAAGAGGCAATAGATACTCTTATTTCATGCCTCAGAAACCCTGATTTTCCCGCTACTCAAGTAGCTGCTGCTGAGACGATTTTGTCACTACAAGGGAGGTTCAGCCTCTCTGGAATGCCTCTCACCAGAGAAGTTCTACTTAAACGTGCTGGCCTTGGAAAAAGTTACAGAAGTTTTGCCCTGGAGGATCAGATCAGTAACTTCGGTGGAGATTTTGAAATAACTTCAGTATGGTCCTTTAAAACTGTATTTCTGTATTTCGAGACTCTGATTGACAAACATCTTTGCGATTGCTTATTTTTGTTTTCTCATCCTGACGACGTATCTAATGCTATTGCTTATGTCATTTATTTTTGTTTTCTTTATGGCACACCAGGTAGAAGAGAAGGCATCTGATGATTGGGAAAGAAAAATTGCATCTGTCCTGGTTAGCCATGAGTTTGGTCTACTTTTTGAGGCTTTAGCAGATGGCTTGAAAAGCCGAATTGCAGAGCTATGTTCGCCATGCTTCTTATCTGCTATATGGCTCATATACATGCTCACAATTCTACCAGATACTGGAATTCAAGGAGCAGCTCGGGTCTGCTTGTTGAAGAGATTTATATCTATATTTAAGTCTGCCAAGGACACTGACGACAGAGTGCTTTCTATGCTTGCTTTGAATAGCTTTCTTCATTTTCCTGGTAAGTTGCACAAACCACGGTCCATTTAAAAATTATTAAGCAGTTGCAATAAGATGACAGACATCCAAAACCTTGCATGAGAAGGAAAATTAGCAAGTCAGCAGCTTTTGGAAACCTGGAAAATCTCAAACACAAAAATAGATTTAGATCAGATTCCTTGTATCTATTGCCTTCTCTTTTATAAAAGATGAAAAGGGATTCCATATGTTATCTGCATGAATTTAAAAGCCTTTCAGTATCCTTTCAATAAATAACTTTGTTTTAGCTGTTTCCCGATATATAATTAACTATGCTAAGGCCTGCAAATTATTGTGCAAGAATTAAATGAAATTTATTTGTGTTTACCGAATCTTGGCTTTTAAATTATAGTATGAGAAATCCACAAATTAATTGCTATCAAATGATAATAGAGATGGACATACCTGATTCATGTAAGTCCATTACATATTCTCCAATGCAATTCTTACTGTTCATAAATTAACAGAACAAATCTATTGAAATCTTCTAACATGGTTACAGGGGATTTCCTCCCTTAACTAGAACTCTCTTTTCCTTGGTCATAGTTTAAGAGGCACACAGTATCACCGATGGAACAAATGCTGGCAGATTGAATTCTAATGAGGAAGGGATCCTTTTTTAAACACAGAACCAGGTCATGGATCCTATTCATCATAGGATTCATATTTGATAGTTTGAATAATATAATGTACTTAGTACCTTGTGGCCCATTAATTGAAATGTCACTATTGAGCCTTTCTGACATTAATACTGTTCACTAATAAATTATGTTGGTCCAAAATAAAAAATATTAACATATTGTTGTGTATAAAATGATGTGCTTTGCAAAATGATTTTCAGATGGGTTAATTGATCTGACATCCTACACTAAGGATATCTTAAAAGGTTTGAGAGAGCTTAAGCGGTGCTTCCCCATGGCATCTGATATGCTTAAAGTTCTGTTGGAAGGGAGTAACATCAAAGCAGTGAGTTTGTTGTATTCTTAAATAATTTCAAGACATGGGCATTGTGATGAAAAACTAAACATTTTTACTGGAATTAGGACATGTGGATACATAGAGAGTTAATCCAAGTTGATTGCAGTGAGAATGGAGAAGTGTTGTCTCTCATTTGCCTAAAGGATAAAATTTTTTCAGGTCATTCAGATGGAACTATAAAGGTAATTGAGTTGACAGTACAAGTTTTAGAACATAGAACTTCCAATGATTTCAGGAACTGAATACAAACATGTCGTTATGAAATTCAGGCCTAAATTAACTGATTTCTAATTTACATACTGTGGTTATCAAAAGCTTAACTGATATGTATTTGAAAAGTAAATTCATACTAGTTTTGACTAATTTATGTGTGCCAACTGCCATATATGCATTTATGTTAGAGACACATCAGGCGGAAGCATGACATAAATATATACTCACGTAACTAAGTATGTATCACAAAAAAATTGATTTATATGATGTGTTCTTCTCCACATGCTCAATAGATTGAATGGTTAAAAAAAATACTATAGACAGACCTGATAATTAGAGAAGAAATGTCGTGATCATAGCTTCATCTGACAGTCGCAGAAATGATCTTATATGAAACTTCTCTGCAATCTCTGAAGGTCTGGACAGTGAAGGGAAACTTATTCCATCTCATGCAAGAAACTCAAGAACATGTCAAGGCTGTTACAAGCTTGGCAATTTCAGAATCTGTTGACAAACTGTACAGTGGTTCGCTTGATCGAACCATAAAGGTAATCTCCTTTACAGTTCGATGAACTCCAATGTTATACAGCCTTTTAAAGCCAAATATTATTTTCATTGAGAACAGGTCTGGTCCGTTGGAAAGGCAGCAACTCACTGTGTACAATCGCTTGATATGAAGGATCACATTCATAATTTAGTAGTAGCCAATAGCATGTATTGCTTCATTCCTCAAGGCACAGGTGTTAAGGTATTTTGATTCTGGAACCTGATGCTCCTACTTTCCCCACAAATAAATTAGATGCAAGAATTAGTTTACTTATACTACTACAAAAAGAAGCTGAAGTTTTAGTGTGCCTCAAACTACTTTGCTATTTCTTAAGGTTCAATCATGGAATGGAGAATCGAGATTCCTAAACCCCAACAAATATGTGAAGTGCTTGGCTTTTGCTCAAGGGAAACTATATTGTGGATGCCATGACAGTAGTATTCAGGTATGTGAGTTTTCTAGAAGTGCAAGATTATCCAGTTACAGTGTGATTCTGTCTTTCTATTCGAGCAGTAATAATCATTTGCAATTTCAGGAAATAGATTTGACCACAGGAGCGGTCAGCACCATCCAAAGTGGTTCAAAAAAATTACTTGGGAAAGCAAATCCTATTAACATAATGCAAATTCGTGGTGAATTTATATATGCAGCAAGCTCCTCCGTGGATGGAGCTTCTGTTAAGGTATCCTTCACATCATGAGCTACGTCTGTGGATGTCACGTATATGCTATCTTAGTTAACTAACTCTTGCTTTATATTAATATGTGGCAAGATTTGGAGCACTTCCAATCACAGCATGGTTGGAGCACTGCCAACCACATTGGAAGTGCGAGCTATGGCAATGAGCTCAGAATTAATTTATTTAGGGGCCAAGGCCGGAGCTGTGGAGATTTGGGATAGGAAGAAGCAGAACAGAGGTGACACATTGCAAACTGCCACAAATTGTAAGGTTCAATGCATGGCTCTTGATGGAAATGAAGAAATTTTTATCATTGGAACTTCTGATGGCCGACTTCAGGTACTGCCTTGCAATAAATCTCCGTATGATCTTTATAGCAGTACAAGCAATATTCATAGCAATAGAATATAGTATTCAACATTTTTTTTCTGGCTTAACACTTCAAAGCTACTAAATCTCCGATAATTTGCAGGCGTGGGGAATAAATTAAAAGAGGAAGCTCAATGGCTTGTGACAAGAAGTGAAGGTCGAACTGAGATTGCTTATCATTATTTTATTAGAATGACACTAAATTCATTGTATCCTTATCATTATTTAATTTGACATTCCTTGAGAGTTGTATATACCATAAAAAATCATAAATGTAATGGAAGCATACACATGCCTTTGTACATATAACGGCTTTCAAACACAAACATATGATCCTTTCTTCTTCTGAATCTGATTGCCATACTTTCTCGTATATAATCTATGTTTCCTAGTGCTTAGTTCGAGTTCAGATAATAGGAGGACGTCACCATCCTCACTATCTGATCAGGTTCCCAATAAAATTGATAAAGATACCTTTTAATTTTCAAATCCACTGAAATTCGAAATACATAAACATAATCCAATCACAGAGTTATGGCTTTTGTCGAAGCTTATACTATAAAAATGATTTTTGCAAAAGTACTTTGAATCAGCAATAATCGATGCGCAGTGGGTTCATTAATTAGTCTACAACAAAAGACTTTGACCTGTTTCTAACTTCTAACCCTCTCTTCTTCGACTCTTTCATTGGTGTAAGGACGTGGAAAAAATTATTTCTGTATCCCTCTTATGATATTGTTTCTTTTTTTTTTTAAAGAAAAACTAAGGAAGAGGATGGAGTTATACAAAGTAACTTTTAACTTATTACAGTACCACGAAAAGGGATATAATTGATTCAACAGTACCACCAAAATAGATATATTCGATGCAAAATAACATTAATTTATTACTTTTAACTTATTATAGTACTACCAAAAGGGATATAATCAATTTAATAGTACCACCAAAATGGATATATTCCATGCAAGATAACATCAATTTGTAATTAATGAAGAAGGAGAAGACTTTTGGAACAGCAATTTGACAGGACTTAGTGCCGAAGGAGAACAGTCAACAAATTGAACTAAATATTCTTTACCATGTGACAATCCTTAAGCGCCATCAACTAAATCGAAGTCCCGAACAATAGTTTGCAGCAAGTCACCCGCAAGAGGATGGATTGCATAATCATAAAGCCGGACATCACCCATCCAATAACCAATCCAAAAATGAGCTTGATTTCCACTATTGAGAGTGAAAACACGCCCTTCCGGAGTTTTATTCCATAACCTCACTAAATGTTTCCAAAGGTACGAATCTGAGTTACATACATCAACTGTAACTAACTAGTCACCATTCCTCAAGTATTTGCCCTTTAGAACTAAAGCCCAGAGAGAATTTTCATCATTTATAAACTTCCAAACAAGTTTTATTACACAAGCACAATTCATTTTGTGAAGATTTCAGAATCTGAGTCCACTCATTTTCTTAGGTAAACGGAAAACACTCTAAGAGATAGTGTGCGTATGACGTTCCCTGAAATCATGGCCCAAATAAAAGCCCTCTGATATATGTCAATCTCATTCAAAGTAGTAATTGGAATAGCCATGGATTGTATAGAATAAACCAAAACAGCACTGATTACTGATTTAGCAAGTACCACTCTTTTTGCCATAGATAAACATCTCATCTTCTAGCCAACCAATCTATGTTGAATGTTTTTCCCCAGATGAGAATATAAGTGACAAGTAACTTTTTTATAGATTAGAGGGACTCCAAGATAGAGTCCCAAATTAGAAGCAACAATGAACCCACAATAGTCTAAAATATTTTGCCCAATATCTTGCTTAACACTCCTTCGGAAAAAAATATTGATTTTTGCTCGATTCAAGCATTGGCTTGACATCTCAAAGCAACAATCCAAACAAGACATGACTGTTTGAATTTGCTGAATGGTGACCTCTCTAAAAAGTAATAAATCATTTGCAAATATTAAATAAGAGATACTCAATCCTTTCCTTCTGGTCCTTAGAGGGATCCACTCTTTTCTATCCACTACATCACTAATAATATGAGATAATTTATCCATATACAATACAAACAGGTAAGACGATAAAGAATTGCCTTGTTTGAGTTATCCTGAAAGAAAAAAATGTTCAATCTTACTTCCATTCCAAGAAATATTAAAAGACATTGAGGTGACACACTTCATAATCAAGCTAACTACACCTGAATTTATTCTAGGGCCTCTTTCAAGAAACTTTAGCTGACTCGATCATATATTGTAACAGTCCTACCGTTAATAAGTAATATAGAATCGTTAGAGTGTAAGAATATGGCTAGATAGTTTTGATATAAACTTAGGATTACCTTAAATGGCCTCAAACTATTTCTTTTTCAACTTGTTGAAAGGATTTAATTTAATTTATACTCTTATTTAGCTTAATTTCACAAACAAAGTTGAGTCTATTAGAATTCCGAAAATTTTTCTAAGTCTGAATGCCTTCCTTGGAGGGTTATATGAAATATGTATTATTTAAAAATTAAAAATCCCAATAATTGTTCCTCTTATATTTTTATATCAAAGAGTGATTTTTAATAAATTTTTGAAGACCTAAAAGGACCATTTTGAGAAGACGTTATTTTTAAATTTTTTCAAAATTTGACATTTTGAACTAAAATCCAAAATCTAGATTTTTATTTTTTGGAGTTTTGATTTTTTTTAATCCAAATGGGGGTATTTCCTTATTTACATTCATATCTTAAGTAAATGTCCTCATTTCTCCAGCAAAAATGTAAATAAGTTACTGAACTCGTGACCCAGTGTGCTGAAACCCTAACCCCCTGACCTGTTGACCCGCCCAACAACCTAAATCTGATTTAAAGAAACCCTAACCTGAATAGAAACACGAGACACAGCAGCAAAACAGAAACCACGCACAACAGCAACAACATCAGAACAGAACACACGCATTCCCTCCCTCCTCAACTCACTTATTCTTCTTCCTCCTCTTCCACTTCTAGATACATGAAATAACTCCCTTTTCTTCACATTTCTGCATGTTTTATTCCATTTTCTCCCTGTTTTCCCCTGCTTCTTGCTGCTGTTTCCGAATAATAAGATTTTTTGAGGTTTTGGACAAAAGCTCTAAATTTTCTTCTCTTTTGCTTAATAAGGTAATTCCCAAGCTTCATTTTCTTAATTAGGAGTTAGAATATCTTAAATTAGTTAGTAGATAGTAAAGATTATATTATTTTGGGGTTATGCATATAGTGTATATTTTTAGGGATTTTGTAATAGGAAGCTTGATAATGTAATTGAGTGTTGATTTGTGTTTGAATTGTTGTTTGATTACTTGCTTAAGGTTAAGGAACACTTTCTAGTGGCATTGGTAGTTCAAGAAGTGGGAAGAAATTAACTTGAGCATTTTGGCTTTTTGTGAGTAGATAATGTGTATTTCCACATTTTTATATAATTTTCAACTTCTCTATACTTTGAATATTAATTTTAATTAAATTGTTAATTGTCATTACTTTCTATGCATTTTAATTCCATATATGTGTAGAGTTCTAAGCACTCTTGGGAAAAACGTTTTAAAATTTTCTTAAGTTATAATGATTAAGAGTAATACTAAAATGACTCTATGATGAGAAAATTGATTTATTTGAAATGGTATATTGTTGGTACTTATCTTGTAATATTCTTTGAAAGGTTATTGTAGATAAAGTGGTAATGTATTGAAGTTTCACATACATTTGTAAAATTTGATTTTTGAAGAGTTTGGAATGATATGATATTGGAGATGTTGAATATCATGATTGAAAGCCTTGGTGAACTACACATAGTTGAAAGGAGTATAGTTTGAGATTGTTTTAATCTGTTGATGTATGAAACTATTTAGTTCTAATAATTTCTCATATAATTGTTATTTATATATATGCTTGGTGTTTTACTATTTTATAAATTTGTTTTGGGTGAAGACTAGTTAGAAATTGTAACTAACGGCAGTGATAACGTTAGTCTTGGTGCACCTTAGTTCGAACCCTAATTAGCAAGGGAGTTGCTAACCCTGTGTGTCAGCCAACACATGTGGATTAGTTTATGGTAGCCTGATAGGTTGCTTTAGAGCTGAAAGCTCTTATGAAAGTATTAATTCATGAGTGGAATGCTTATATTTATTAATCATAACTGGAAATCTCCCACCCTAAAACATGATTTTGATGGTTTATGTATTTTTAAAACTCATTAAATTTAATTATGATTACTTATTTATCATGAATAGGTTATACTGAAATTTTTACCATGATTCTATATTTATGATGATTTCTTATGATTCTAGAATCTACTATCTACTTCTTAGCTTGAAACTTATGTTTTAATATTTTACTTCTAAGGAATATTTCAATTGTTATTTTGTCAAATATGATTGCATAACTCTTATGATATCTTTTTAGTATTGAAAAGTTATTTATTATTTTTTTTGGAAAAGCTCGTGCCATGACTTGTCCCATTTCCGTTGAAAATTTATATTATCTATTCACTGAATCCACAACTCACTCTTTTTATTGTAATATTTTTTAGATAGAGATTTGGCTCCAGGTCCGTCGTCTGCAGCTCCTTAAAGAGAGAGGAGCATTCTTTTGTGGTGAGCCACACTTTGTTTGTGTAGGCTCAATGTAGAGCTTTTATGTGATTTTGAAAGTTATAAATTTTAACTACTCTTAGATATGCTCTATTAAACCCACAGGTAGGGCATGCTTTTGTAGACTAATATGTATGCATTTTGTTATATTTGCAAAGGATTGTTTAGTTACCAAATGCTATGGATTTTATGTCGATATATATATATATATATGATTTAACAGGTGAATGTTGAAAAATGAGAAAGTCCATGTGGGACTTTGTGTATGTGAAAAGTTAGTTTTTACGTGTTGGGTATATGTCCACTTGAGTTTGAAACAGGTTACAAGTTATCTTTCAATATGTTAGGCTAGCATAGCCTATATGGTTATTTTTTACCCTAAGGTCATGCACCGGTCATGGCCCCTAATTTTCGGTCGTGACATATATCTTCTCCAAATCAACTTTAATTAATAGTAAAGGAACCCATTTTTCCTCTCATTTTCCTTATTAAGTGAATCATCTTCTGGATTATAATAATATTATCCTAAATACACTTTTCTAGAACAAAAGTTACTTGGAAAGGGTAAATTAGATGGAAAAGAGCATAAGTCCTAAACAATGATTTTTGTAACACACATGTAGACAACATTGTAAAGAAAAATAAGCTGAAATTGATTAATAAGTTTAGATTTATCAATTTTATGAATAAGATAAGTCAATGTCTTATTTACATCCCTAAGATTCCTTCACTAATAGATTTCTTTGACAAAATTAAACATTGAAAGACTAATAATATTCCAATTTTTATGAAAGAAAATTGCTAAGAACCCATCATCACATAGAGCTTTTGTTCCTTCAATTGAAAACATAGCTTTTCTAACTTCCTTAAAAGTGACCTTACTAATGAGCTGTAAATTTTAAATTTCAAATAAAAAAGGAAAGGATATTACCGTTGAGGTAGGTGAATAGTTTTCAAGATCACCATGAAAGAGATTTTCATAGAAATGACAAATCATGCTCTCCTATTGGGCTTTGTCCTCCACCCATCTTCTATCGATATCATGAGGTGTTTGAATTCTATTATAGTTTTATCTCACCATTATTTTTGTATAGTAATACCTTGTGTTACAATTACTATAAGTCATCCACTTTGATCTCGATTTCTAATGCCAAAAACCTCCTCTCAAGTTCCTTATGTAATTTAATTTCTAGATTCCAAAGAAAAAGATTAATACGCCTTTCTTGCAATTGTTATATCCCAACTATTCTAGATAAAAAGAATTCTTTTCCTTTTTTTATTATGACCAAACACATTTTTATCCAACTTCTTCAAAGTTGGAACTAAGAATTGTAGCTCTTGCATAATATTAAGACTAGATTTCCATAGAATTATAGCTTTTGCATAATATTTCGACTAGACTTCCATTCCTTGGAAAGAAAATGATGGAAATTCTCACAAATCAACGAGGCTACATCAAAATGAAAAAGATGCCATTCACTCTCTCCTACAATTCCATATAAATTAAGCAAAATGGAATCATGATTTGAGAAAGTTTTAAGAAGGATTTTAGCATAGGCCTCACTAAATTGGATTATCCAATTCATGGAATATAACACCCTACCTAACTTCTCAAATAATTAATCATAGTTAGGAAATTTGAGACCCTTCCAAGTAAAATGACCTCCCTACATTTCAACTTCAATCAAATTACACTCATTTTTGAAAATATTAACCTTGTGCCAATTAAATAGTGCCCTAACTTCCTAACTTTCATTTTAATAGGATCTCTTATATCATTAAAATCAACTACAATTTAGAAATATGTTGATTGAGGTTTTGAAACTCATTCGATAATAACACTTTGAATCCAGGCCTTGGATTTGCATAAACAAAAGATAAAAATTAGCACCCCCATCATCAAGCTTCACCCTTAAATGAATAAATTGAAAATTAATATGTATGACTTCTAACAAACTCCAAGAACTCTTCCATACCACCCATATACCCTTTGAATAACCATCACCTTCGGAAACCACCCAACTACCAAAACCCATATACGAAAAATTGCACCTACATTTTGACTTCTAATCCTCATTCCTAACAACATTAATACCTTAATATTATGCACATCTGAGAGAGTACTCACTTGATCAACAAAGCCTTTATCTCCTGCCCCCTACCCTGATAATTCCATACTATTAACTTCTTAATCATTAAAAAATAATAATAAGAAAAGAAAAACATTCCCTACCAGATCATGCAAGATCTATCTCCTCACCGCTCTTACTTGTGTTTGCTATCCCTACTTTGCCAACATGTTCCGTACCTCCATCACTAAGGTTAACATGCAGCAAGACAGCATTAGAGGGCCCTCGTCCATTTTGATTGGAGTCTCAAAATGAACCATAACATCAAATGAACGCCCGTCCTCCCTTGTCATAAAATCATTATATATAGCATCCACTGTTTCAAATACATGAGTTGGTTGTGTTAAGCCTCTTTTTGCCACACATACACTAATACTATTTTGTAACTATTTACTTATGTAATTTTTTTTAAAAAAATATTGCTTAGGCAAATGTCATTAACAGGGAAAAATGCTCATGCCACTACTGTATTCTAGCACCTATTATTTTTTTTATTATTAATAAAATATTAAAAAATTATAATTAGGTAAAATTTCACTGCAAGTCTTTATGATTTTTTATTTTTCTTTAAATGGGTCCTGATAGCTTAAAAGTTTTAAATTATTAGCTCATATTTTTATTTGATTTTTAATTGGATTCCTACCATTAGTTTGTCATCAAATTTAAACAATATGATAAACAGTTTGATAATTGAACATAAAATGTGCTAACTTGAATTTATCATACAAGCTCAACATATGCACCTTATGTCCTTATATTTTCATGAGTTTTCTAAATAAGTCCTTTTACTTTTTAAAAAATTTAAATTTGATCCTAATTTAATAAAAGAAAGAACAAAAAAGGAAAAAGAAGAAAAATAATAAAGTACAATAATAAAATATAAATTTTGAATTTAATATCACTAAAATTAAGATACACTTAATATACATTAAGTAACTAAAATAATTTAAATAATATTTTAAATACATTGTTATTAGTTTAGAATTTAATTAACTAAAATTATTATCCCATTTAAGAAAATCAAAATTTAAATTTTATCAAAAAAGTAAACTAAATACTTATTAACTAGTTCAAATAAATAATATATTAAAACCCTTCAAAAGAATAAATTATTTATTTATTTTTCATGCTAAATGCTAAAATAGTTTAATAAGTTAAATTAATAGAATTTTTTATAATAAATTAAATTAATTTAATGTTTAGATTTAATGGCAATGTATTTATAATTTTAAATCCAAAATTTAAGTTAAATTATTATACTTCATTTATATAAACTATATATATCTTTAAACTAAATTTTTATATATATTTAATAATAGTATGGGTGCTTAAATCAATAAATAAAAAGTTTAGGGATCAAATCTAAAATGTAGAAGAAGGTAAAATTTTCAAGAATCATCATATGTTACTTAAGTTAAAGTCTCTAAATTTAAACTTAATTTTTATAAAATATGTTTCTTTTATACTTAAAGTTTTTGCAGCCCACACATTTTTTTTATCTCTTCTTCTTCTTCTTCTTCTTCTTCTTCTTCTTCTTCTTCATTATCATCATTTTTTTTTGGCATTTTGCATTCATTCTTAGCTTTTTTTTTTAATCTTCTTTATCTCTTTCTTTACTTTTCTTTTCTCTTCTCTTCATCCAATATTCTCTCTCACTTCATCACTGCTACTTTCATTGAAACCACCACTTCACGTATTATCCTTATCCTACCAATATGTTTCTTATTAGTAGCAATTAACGATAAGAAATAATACATAACCAGTAAGAAAGGTTAGACTAAGTAGGTATGCATTGAAAAAATATATCACTTTATTAAATTATATAATAAAAAATATTTTTTTAATTTTTAACTAATTAAATTATTTTATTATTTAACATAAAAATAAATAAATTATTTATTCATATTTAAAGGTTCTAGTACATTACTTATTTGAATTACTTAATTTGTATTTAACTTATTTTAATTTATAACAAACTATAAAATTTAATTTCATTAAATGGCAGATTAGTATTAGTTAATTGGATATTAAATTAATAATAATATGTTTAAAATATTATTTAAGTTATTTCAGTCATTTAATATATATTGAGTTTACCTCAATTTTAATTATACTAAATCCAAAATTTATATTTAATTATTGTACATTAATATTTTTTGTTCAACTTGTTTGTCCCTTTTTTTCTTTTTATCCTTCTTCTCTATTTTCTTCCATTCATTAGGGATCCAATTCAATATATATATATATATATATAAGGATGTATTTAAAATTTTTGTAAAAGTATAAAGATTTAGGGAGCATTTACTAAACTTATATGGTAACTCCATATTAACATGTTTTAAACTTAGTCAATAAATTATTTGTCATATCATTTAAAATTGACAACAAACTAATAATAAAGATCTAAATAGAAATTAAATTATAGATATCCAGTTCAAGATTTTTAATTTACAAGGACCAATTAAAAAAAGAAATTATAAGGATTTAGAGTACAATTTAACCTTATAATTATATTTTTTTAAATTTTATTAAAATTAAAAATTAAAAAATATTCATATATTGGTTTAATTTTTCTTACGATAACAAGAATAACAACCCATTTAAATAATATGTAACGTCCTCAATTCAAAATATGCAAAAGTTACAAAAATGTAAATAAGCAATATATTATTTTTTTGCACTTTTTGCTTTTTAATTTTTTCTAATAAATTAGTTCTTTCATAAAATATTTTCTACAAATTTAGTCCCTGCCTAATTTTTTCTAATATAAGCAATAAATAATAATATTGTATAACCCTTTATAAATTTACATTGTAAACAATAAATAATAATATTGTACAATCCTTTATAAATTTACATCTAGTTTTTTATTCATTTTTAGGTGCTTGTTTTTCTGTTAGTATTTTAATTAATATCAATTATTTACAATATAAACAATAAGTCTTCATAAAATTATTTCTATTTTTTATTATCCTTTTATCTTCATAACTTTTTTGATAAATTATCTTGAGAAAACTCTTTTTATCACCATTTTGAAGTTCTCATGAAAACTTTTTTGTCATTATTTTAGAAGTCTAATTTTCAATAATTTTTTATGACAATTATAAGAGAAAATAAGTCCAAAAATTTACATAAATTTATACCTAAAGGTGGAGAAGAAAAAACATAAAAGGTAAGAACAACTTCATAGTTTATGCCCTAAATTTTCACAATCTAATTCATTTTACAATAACATAATTTAAATTAAAAAATCACATGAAGCTCTAATACATTAAGGGAAAAATTAAAATGCAAAATACACAAAATTAAGAAAAATTTAGCTTATATTCATCATCCAAATGTAGGCAAATTAAACTAGGTTAGCTTATGCTTCTGGTAACCACACTAACTACATCAAGAAACTTCTTTTTGTTAATCATTTGGGCCAACTAACCAATTAAACACTTATCATTTTTTATTTGCAGTAACATTATAGAATTATTAGAATCATTGTCTATCCCATAAGTGTCATGGATCCATCGAAGCATCCAATGCAATCCTTAAACAAAAAAATTAGAGACCTTCATAAATTCTAGGTCATGAAGTAACATCAATATAGTAAAAGCAAAATGCCAATATAGTAGAAGTAAGCTTGGATAATAATAGCATTTGATTTAATATTTGCTTCCGTTTTATTGCTTAGATCTCTAATAGATAAGATGGTTACCACTTAGATTTACCATTAATAATAAATTGCAAATATTTAATCAAGGGCATTTTTGAGCTTTCATAATTCATTTTCACAAACAAATTAAAAAGAACAATCAAATGTTTGCTTCCGTTTTATTGCTTAGATCTCTAATAGATAAGATGGTTACCACTTAGATTTACCATTAATAATAAATTACAAATATTTAATCAAGGGCATTTTTTAGTTTTCATAATTCATTTTCACAAACAAATTAAAAAGAACAATATTTTGGTATTTATTTAAAATATTCTCAACATTTTGCAATTTCCTACACTAATGTGTAGGTTTTTAAACAATAGGGGAAGTCTATATAATTTCAATAAACTAGAGGAAATGATAATGTATTTTACTCTTAAAAAAATTGTTATATTTTGTTTTACTATTTGTAAAATTGCTTAATTATTTTTACTTATTTTAGTAACATGACACATTTTTATTCATAAATAAGTAAATTAAATTTAATCTTATAGATATGTGTGCATATGTAGGGAGGGATCAATAATTGATATTGATGTAAAATTTAAAATAATTGTTGAGAGCCTGTAACTCAAGTGTCATGTGAGATTCCTTAACCTTTTATTTGGATTTTTAGACAAAAGATAAAAAGAAAAGATATAGAAAGAAAATAGATTAAAAATAAATTGTTTAGTAATTAGATGTTATGGAAAACTTAATGTGAAAAGAAAAAAGATTGAAAAAGTACTTTAGAAATCTACAAAATATTTTCCCATCAAATAAGTGCATAAAAGGGATAGAAAATTTAATAATTACAAAATTAGCCTTTTATAGAGCTTATTAAACAACTTTATGAACTTATAATAAGAATAATTATATTATTTAACAAATTATTTCTTAGTGAAAACACACAAACCCCCCCTAAAAATTTTGCATGAGCGATGGACTTAATGCACAAATTTTAAAATTTACATAATAGCCCTTTAAACTTTCAAGAATGCTAAAAATGTTTGGCATCCATTAAAGAATAATTATATTTTATTTTCTTCATTTCCTCACTTTGTTTTAGAAATAATTCTCTTCTATGAAGCCCTAAGTGCAATAGCTGCTGAAGTTAATCTAAATTTTGGTAAAATCAAACCACCAGAGAATTCCTTTGATTTTGATGACAAATAAAAAGAGATTAAGGTGTCTTTACTAGATAATTGCTAACTTTGTATGCTTTCCTTTTCTAGAAATGCTCCACTTATTTTGCTTGTATCTCTATATTTTGACGCAAATTATTCCATGCTAATTAAGGGAAATTAGATTTCATAAGAGCATGCTTAGGTAACCTTTAGCAAACATGATTATTAAAGGTCTAGTCAATTTGTGTCCATTTCCATCCACATATTACCTTTATTCTAGCTATTTTTTGAACTATCTAATTTTTCCATCTCAAACTACTTTTGCTTGGGAGTATATCTCATAGCTTGTTGACCAATAGTAAATTGAATAGATCTAGCATCTTGATTCAAACCCTTCCAAAAGCTTGCTAAAAAAACTTCTAATTTTCTATACTTGCATATTGAAGTCTTATGGACATTATTTAATGTTGTAAAAGTGATTTCTTCTAATTTATATCTACTCCTTGAAGGCCATCAATATGTGAGCTTATTTACCGTTATAGCATGATTGACCAACTAATCGATCAAAGAGGTTTAAAACTAAAAATAATAGTTAACATGTTAGAAATTTTATATTTTATGGATCTCATATTAATTTATAAATAATTGGTATTAATATTTGTTTAATACCTGAAATCAAATAACTATTAAGTTAAGGGTATAATTGATATTAAAGCTTAGTGAAGTGTAACTAGCTATATAATGGGATAGGTAGAATTCATGAGCCAACTTAATTATTATATGATGAGATTCCCTACCTCTCTAACCTTAGGTTACTCTATTTTAGTCCTATCAAAATATAAAGACATTATTAAATTAAGGCTCTATAGGAGAAGTAATCACTTTTTACTTTTAATTGTTATTTTATGCTTTCAAAGGCAATTTAAGGATATTAATTGCATGGATAAAATAATTATATCTCTTTTTGTAAAAATAATAGCTATTGAGATTGTAGATCATGGATGCATTGGAAAATTTATATTACAAACCTCCTAATTTTTCTTCTACCCATATATGATTTTTTAACTATTAAATAAATCATGCTATGATTCATAGTTGAAATATCCAAGTAAAATTATTAGTATTCATATAACAATTTTTCAGCATAACATATAGCAACTCTACTAACAATAATTGATAAATTATAACTCTACTTTTTTGAGCTTTTTTAAAAGAAATAGAAATAATCTAACATTGAAGATAATCCCTCCATTCTTTAAAGCTTAGAATTGTAGAAATTACCTTCATAATTTCTGAAGCAAAATGAGGAAAATAGAGAAATAAAGCAATGCTCTTCACTATCATATTTTGATAGATGCTAAATATTTTTTATTTTTTATTTTTTTTGAAAGTTTAAAAGGGTTATTTCATAGAATTGTAAACTTTAGGTACTAAGTTTACCGTTCTTCCAAACTTTAAAGGGTTTTTATGTATTTTTCCCTTAAATCTTGTATTCTTTTTTAATTTTCAATTAATTAAATAAAAAATTAATATTTTTATCATTTTCTTCTCACTTATTTTCTATATATTCAAACAACAAGTGGAAAAGATTTTTTCCATTACTTTTTCTCACCACATCCAAATACAGGGTAAAGATTTTTTCTGTATTCTAGATGCAATCTTAAAACCTTGTGTATATGTCTAGTAGTTTAACTATTCTTCGTCCAAACTTTATTATTTTCAATGAGTTTAAATTTACTTATTACTTCATAATTTGTTAAGTGACTTGTAACTTATAAAATTATAAAAAATAAACCAATATTTGAATAAAATTTTATTTTAATATTTTAATAAATATTTTTAAATGATAAATTTAATTTTTCATATTGTAATATTTTATTAAAAATAAATTTAAAAAAGTAATAAGTATCTATTATTAGCATAAGCTTTTTCCTTGTTAATAATGCCTACCTACGTAGCAGTGTCCATCAATTAATATAAGTTAGTTAAGCAGACTATATTCAACCAACTAATACAAGAGTTTTAAAAATCATCTACCATTAACTAATCTTATATGTTTAATTAAAATCAACTAACTAATTTGGCTTCAATCAATTGTATTCCGTTTACTTCAGATAAAAAAATTTATGCCATAGTTTGTTTATACCATATTTTCGATAACATTCAAACACAATAAGATCCAATTATGCCTACTTACTAAATCTCATACCTTGCATTAATGTCAATTTGACCTTAATTACTCGTCCAAACCTATCTTCTTACCTATGCAGCAAGCCATCAATGCTACGACCATAAATCTCATATTGAAAATTATAAACAAAGTAGGAAAGATTTATGACAATGAGGCCAATGCTAATAGAACAACAAAATTAGTATGATGGTGAAAGGTCTATTCAAATTTTGCTTAACAACGGTCATATATGAATCAAAAGTAAAAGTTTTTTTTAGTATAGGATAAAATGATGGTATGAACCACTGTAATCGTGGTAATAAGGGGGATAAGATAGTAAGGAATAAAGAAAACAACTTTGAAAGGAAAGAAGATAAGAAAAGCAAGGTACAACAATGAAAACAAAGGAAATAAGTTTATTTTTTAGAAAAATTTGAAAAGGATCTAATAAGGAAAATATAGCAAATTATAATATTAGGGCAAAAATAAGGGAAGATTAAGAAGTTCAAAATAAAGGTGGAAATAAGTTAGGTTAATTAAGCTTTTCCTTAAATAGATTAAGCCTACTTTATAAATTATTGGTCCAAGTTTAGCTTGTTAGCCTATTTAAAATTTATTATATAAATAAACATTTAAATAGGCTAACAAGTTTAGGTCTTCAAGATAAAAAATAACCCAGTAATTAAATAAAATCTATATTTATAACTATATGTATTAAAATTTTATTAATATCATATATATGTGTATTTTACAAATGTATTTATTATATATAAATATACTAACTATTTAAATAGGTCAGTTTAATAGGTTAACAAGTTAAGTCTATAAAAAATAAGCTCGGCCTATTTATTTAAATAGATATATTTATCAACTTTTACTTGACCTGTTTAGATAAAAAGGTTAAGTTAGGTCAAAAGTAAGTTAAGTTATAAGCCTCTGATAGATAGTTTTATCTATTTCTACCCTTAATTCGAAATGAATAAAGGATGAAGTTCCATTCTATTGAACACCATTTTGGTTATACTAGATTATGTCAATTAGAAGTACAAACATTTAAAATTAACTAAGATCTAACAAGTCTTTTTTTTTTACTTTATTTCGTTTCTATCCATGTCTTCCAATCCACTCGATCAAGTTTGACATTTTTCGGGTGTAAATGGTCAAGGTTGGATTTAAACTTTTTTGACACCTAAATGTCAAATCAATAATTTTTTATGAATTAAAAGAGATTTTAGAGCATCAATTATACCACTGCATCATTGAATTTAATTGTTAGATTTTATTCATCCTATGCAAATGAATGAAATCCAATAATTGGATCTACTAGTGCATTAGTACACCAAAGTCATTATTTTATAATTTTTTTAAATAAGCAACATTCCATATCCTAGGTTAGCTATCTTAGGGCTTTATGTATACATCTAGTAATTTAATCAATCTTTACCTAAACTTTATTATTTTTAATGAGTTTAAATTTATATATTGGTTTATAATTTATTAAGGTTTTATTTAACACACCGTATATTATTGTATAAGGACTATTGAATAATATGATATAGTATTGTATATGATAAGATAGGATATTATACAACATTTGATTTGTTATTGTATACGATGAAAATTTATACAAAATTATTTTATCTTTTATTTGTTGTAATTTTGTACAAGAATTTATAAACTTAAAAAATAATTAATTTAATTAAAATGCCCTTACCAAAATGAATTTAAAGTATATAATAAGATCAAAAAGCCTTAGATAAAAATATTTTTTGAAAAAATGATAATATATAAAAGAATACACTATAGTAATTAATTAATATTAAATATTTCACCAATACACATACATAAATGCATATATATATGTGAGTATGCATTGATATGTATGTGAGGATGTAAGTATAATAAATTAATATAAAATTGTAATAAATCAAATTAAGAATATAAAATTTAATAAATAAATTATATAAAATATTAAAAAATAATATGCAAATCCAAAAATATTATAAATATAGTATAATATTATTGATTAAATTTTTTTAAAAAATATTAAATCAAAATATAAATGCAAATGCAAAAGATTTTTTAATTTAATTTATAAATAAGATATGTGAAAGAGGCAAAATAGAGAAAATATTTAAAATAAATTCCTTTTAATTTTACTAATTTAAGATTTATCTAAATATTAGGCTCTTATCCTCTCTCTCAGAGAATGAGAGTGAATAGTCTTATACAAAACTTAATATATAAGAAAAGATTTTTAAATAAATAATAAAATTCATTTGAAATCTTCAAACATTATATAAGCCCCAAATTATCTACATTGTTAGATAAATTTCATATGATATGTTAAATGAGACATAAGTTATAACTCTTAAAATTATCAAAAAATTAAACTAAAATTTGAATAAATTTTTATTTTAATATTAAATATTTTTTTAAAAAAAATTAATTTTTTAGTTTTACTATTTTATTAAAAATAAGTGAAAAAAGAGTAATAGGTATCCATTATTGGCGTAAGTTTTTTCACTATTGATAATGCCTACCTACACAATGTTCTCTTTATAAACTTTCCAAAAAAAAAAAGTAACATTACGTGGGTAAATAATTGCAAAATAACATTAGTGTAAGAGATTCTTTAAATAAAAAAAACCCATTACAAAATAGCTCTTACATATTACACAAAGTATGACTAAGGAAAAAGAAACTGCAAAGAGTAAAAGAGTTTCTTTAAGTAACTCCATCTCATAAGCACAAAGTTACTTAAGAAAATTCAGCCATATTTATTTATTTATTTTTAAAAAGAACAAATATAATAGTAAAAAATAGTTTCAAAGTAGCATAATATTATTATAATTGACCCTAATATCAACTAATTTCCTAATTTTATTTAATGAATTGGAATTTGTTTATTAATTCATAAGTTGTTAAGTGATTTATAACTCTTAAAATTATCAAAAGAAATTAAACTTGAATAATTTTTTATTAAAGATAAATTTATTTCTTATTTCTTAATATTTTATTTTATTAAAAATAATTAACAAAAATTAAAGGATATCAAGAAAATAATACTAGCGTAAGTTTTTTTCCTTCTTAATAATGTTTGCCTAAGTAATGTTTTATTTATAATTTTTTTACAAGGATAACTAGTTACAAAATGATAATTTTGTATTGTATTAAGTAGAATTAAAATTTTTAATCTGTCTTAATCGAATAACTATGACCTCTATATATAGATGATATCCTCATGTCATAAAACTCCTTGGTTATGGATTTTATAAGTTTCTAGTATATTCTGGTGGTATTGGGGCTCATCTAAGAGAAAACTAAGCTTAGGTCCAATTGGGTGTTAGGCTTGGTAAAAAAAAGTCCTATTCAATTAATGTTGTATTAAGTCAAGAAAGATGGATCGGATTTACTCCTTATACTATTTGAATAAAAAAGATCTAATTAGATATTCATTATCATTTGCTACTAAAATCAAAGTTTTATTGAAACAACAATTCAAAACGAATTATGTAAAAAGAATAATATTAAATATAAAAAAAATTGTTATTACCTGATGAATCTATTTTAAGATAAATATGAAATTAGGATTTGTTACAGGCCACGAACAATTTATGATCAATCTTAATCATAAACTCTAATAAGTATTTGCTACTCTTGTCAATCATAAATGAAACTTAATTGAGGAAGTTTTCTAACACCGATAGGGAATATACAGAATGAATTACAGAATTTAGGAGTAACCATCCTTATTTATATTAATAACATTAATGAGCTAATCAATTGCCGAAAATCATCCGTTACTACATTAGTTAGGTCATATTATTATTGAGTCAAAACTATTTAGTCACTTTAATATTAAGTTAAATCCTTTTACATTTTATTTTATTATTGAATTAATAGGTTCACAATAGAAAATATAAAAATCCCCTATTAGGACCATGTAATTCAATAATAGTGACTATTTTAATAAGATATAAAAGTAAATTATGACATATTTACATCTATTAGTCTAAATTAAGATCATAAATATATAGTAACATAAAATATAGTATCCAATGGAAATATCAATGAAATATATATATGCACTATATACTTACATCTCATTGACCATATATAATATCCGATAAAGATATATATAAGAAGATTATGCTTAGTAAGATTTACATAACAAAATTGTGATAATATATGAAAATCTTTATATACTATGTTAAAGCATCAGCTAAAATGTTAAATGAGAATCATAATTCTTAACACAATATTAAGACAAGGCCTAAATATCTCTAAAAATATGTCATAATAAATGTGTACAATATATGGCAAGACATGAATATTTTATTTATATGCATATTGAGAAAATAATTTATATCATAGTACTCCCACTAACTCAAAAATATCAAAAATTTTAGCTAATCCTATACTAATCATATGGTCATGATATATTTCTACTATTAAGTCTTTTGTCAATGGATCAGTAAGCATATGATGCGTGGAAATATGGTCAATACATATGATATGCTGACACACCTTCTTGCACATAAACTAATACTTTATATTAAAATGCTTCATACAAGTAGAACTTTCATTGTTATAAAAGAAGTTTATAACCTTAGTATTATTGCAATAGATGGTCAAAGGTCTTGAAATGCTCTCAACAATCTCGAAACTAACTATACAATTCCTTGACCATACAATAGTACAAGTAGTTTCATAACACATAATATATTCTACTTCTATATGAAGGTTGCTATTAAAGGTTGCTTATTACTTTTTCATGACACAACTCTTTTTACCATTATAAAGATGTATCCAGATGTAGATCTATAATCATCCGGACAATAGCAAAGTTTGAATCTAAGTAGCTTATAATTATGAGATTTCCTAATCTCTTGCAGGTTAATATATAATTTTTAATACCTTGAGGGTATCTCATGACTCTTTTTGTAATAGTCTAATGTCTTTAACCAAGATTACTCAAGTATCTCTCCAATACACTAATAACATAAGCTATGTTAGGATATCTACATACTTAAGTATACATTAAGTTAATAACCATCAACGCATGTAGGACACCTTTCATTCTTTCTATTTTAACATTATTTTGATTGGGACTTAGAGAGAAAATTCTCCTTTTTGAAATCATCATGAAAACTTGAGAGTAGGTTGACATGTTAAACCTTTTTAGTACTTTCTCAATATAAGTTTACTGAGACAAACCAAGCAAATCTTAGGATATATTATGACGAATCTTTATCCCTAGAACATAAGAGGCATTTTTAAGATCCTTCATATCAAAATATTTAGATAACATTTGTTTTGTCTTAGTTAGCAAACTCATGTCATTGCTTGTAAAGAGAATGTCATCCATGTATGGTACTAAAATAACAAAACTTCCTAAGCTCATCAACATATAAATACATTAGTCCACTGCATTCTCCTTAGACCCTTAAGGTACCATTATCTAAAAGCTTATTTTAAGCTATAAATGAACTTTTTAAGCTGACACACAAAGTACTCTTTTTCCTTCTCTTGGGAATTATTTAGCTAGTTCATATAAATAGTCTCTACTAGATCATTATTCAAGAAAACTATCTTCATATCCATCTGATGTAACTCTAAATCAAAATGAGCTATTAAAGCCATGACAACACGAAATAAGTCTTTGGTTAAAATTAGTGAAAAAATTTCCTTATAGTCTATACTTTCTTTTTGGGTGTACCTTTTTGTTACCAATCTAACTTTGTACCTTTCAACTTTGCCTCGAGCATCCCTCTTTTAAATAATTACTTTTACTATCATCTTTTATTTATTTATTTATTTATTAATTTTAATTTTTATATGTATGTATTTAGTAATTTAACTATTATTATTGCTAAAATAATAATAATAATAATAATAATAATAATAATCTTCATCATCATCATAAATAAAGATATACAAGATATGAGAGGAACATGGGGTTTTCATTAAACAAACTAATCTCTGTCCTTGAAATAATTACTTTTACTATCATCTTTTATTTATTTACTTATGTATGATAAGTGGTCTGATGATGTGGCAATCAAGGGTTAAGTTAAATTTGAGAAAAAGAGGCAACTGGGATAGGGAGTCGCATTTGTCTGAGCTCATTTCAAATAAGGCATAGCTTTTGGACATCAACGATCACAAGTTATAAAAGATAGAGTAATGGAGGTTATTGGATGTACGTATCAGCGCAATGAAAGTCACTTTAAATCATAAGTATTATCTCTTCTCGTTTAGGTTGGGGTTCTGTAATTTATGGGTGTTAAGTGGGGTGATGATATTTGATAAGTTGGTTAAACAGTAGCCATTCAAATTTGTAAAAGAAATTGAATGACAAAGGAATGAAAAAACAAAGGATAGATTTTGCAGTACAAATCTAAAACTAATATTAAAGCAAACACATATAGTTCTAGGCATTTATATTGATGAAGCTTATTATGAAATGATCAATAAGACAAGCTTGTTGGAAAGAAATATTGATATTCCCCTGTCAGCCACTCATGTTTAATGTTAGAGCTCTTATTGAGAAAGGGTATTTTTACCATTGGATATTTTTTATGTCATTAATTCTCTGTTTTTTCATGAATTTTTATTCATTAGAGTAGTTTTGAATTAATTACCAATCATATGTATTCATTCATGGTATGTTTATAGTTCTGACATTTTTTTATCAAGGATTTAAACTATTTATGTTGCAATCATTATGAAAAGAAAGTTAAGACGCTACAACTAAATAGGGTCTATTTTTTTATTTTGTTATATTTGTTCTTTCTTATGATTTGCTGGAACTAAAATTTGTTGTGCAAGTCATAAGACAATTAGGACTATAACATTAATGATATTTGAAAATGTTTATTAAATAAAGATACAAAATATTAAGGTTTTAATTTAAATGAGATTTGATACATTTGATGTTTTTAAAATTTTTTCTTACATCCAAAAATTAATTTTAATTTTTATATGTATGTATTTAGTAATTTAACTATTATTATTGCTAAAATAATAATAATAATAATCTTCATCATCATCATAAATAAAGATATACAAGATATGAGAGGAACATGGGGTTTTCATTAAACAAACTAATATCTGTCCTTGAAATAATTACTTTTACTATCATCTTTTATTTATTTACATTTTTAATACATCAAATTTCAACTTTGCCTCGAGCAACCCTCTTAGTCTTGAAGACCTATTTACATTTGACTGACTTACAACCTGTAGGAAGTTCTACTAGATCCTATACTCGATTCTTATGCATTGAAGCTAACTTATCTTTCATAACATTTATCTAATTAGAATAATATAAACTAGATATAACTTCAAAAAATGTTGTAAGATCAGTATTGTTATTAATATCATATTCATACTATTGCAAATATATAAGATAATCATCAGGAATTGCTAATCTCTAAACTCTATAAGATATCCTCAATAAAATTTCTTCATTTAGCTTAACATCTCCTGCCATTGGTTGTATTGGATCAACTAATGGAGTAATAGAAGATGACTCTCTCAATGTTGATGCTAATGAAATAATTATTCTATCTTTAAAGAAATCCATGATGCATGATGTTTAGTTTTCATTATCCAACTCATCCTTAAAAAAATGGCTCAATTAGATTCAATTACTCTAGTTAAATAAGTTGGACAGTAAAATCTACTTCCTCTCGAACTACTATAATACCCAATGAAGTATTCACTAATAATTTTTTAATTAAGTTTCTAAATGCACAGAATGTACAACTATACTTTAGTTTTGCAACCCTAAACTCAAAAATGCTTTAGATTAGGCTTTTTATCATATAATTATTTATAAAGGGTCCTAAGTACTAACTTATTGGGAACCTAATTCAGAATATACGTTGTTGTTCTTAACACATCACTTTATAAGAATTCTGGTAGTGAAGTATGGGCCATCATACATCTCATTATGTCAGTAAAAGTCCTTGTTCTCCTTTCTGTAATTTCATTTTACTCTAGTATACTAAGCATGGTGTAAATAGCTTGAATTCCATAATCTCGTAGGTATCTCAAAAAAGACTAAGGCTTCTTCCTGTTTCATCATATCTACCATAATACTCACCATTTCTATCAGAATTAATGCACTTTATCTGTTTTCCTACTTTTAATTCAACGGGCATGCCACCTTGAATGGCTTAAAGATTTCTAGCAATTCTAACTTCTTACTAAGCAACTCTATCCAACCAAATCTAAAGTAATCATCAATGAATGTGATGAAGTATTTGTAACTTCTTATAGCATTAGGTATGATAGACCTACTAATGTCAGTTTAGAATTGTTCTAAAACGTTCTCCTTTATACTTCTCTTACTCTTTCTAACTCTAATTGTAAGTTTTCTTTTAATGCAATCTACATATGTTCTAAAATCCAAAAAGTCCAAATTACAAAATACTTTTTCCTTCATAAGTCTTTGAATTTTTTCTTTAGAGATGTGTCCGAATCATCTATGCTATAATATTGAGGATTTTTCATCAATTTGACACATTTTCTTTACAAAATTAGGATCTAAGTCAACTCTATATAAACTATCACACATAAAACTAGTACCAATAATAGAAGATTTATAAAATAATTTAATTTTTTCATTTCTAAAATAATAAAAGTATCTAGCAGAATTTAAAGTATAATAGAAATTAAATTCCTTCCAATAAAAGGTACATAAACCATATTATTAAGTAAAAGCTCATTCCAGTCTTCAATTTCAACTTCACTAATCCTATGTGCTCCACTTCAACTCTATCTCCATTTTTTAATCTCATAATCAACTCTCCTTCATTTAGTTTCCTCAAATTTGTCAATGTCTAAAAATAATTAATCACATGAATAGTTGCATCAATATCTAGTTACAAAGGGTTTGATGATACATTAACAATATTTGACTCAAAATATATTAGAGATAGAAGGGTACCTTTCTTTTTCTTCTTAACCCACTTTTTGTATTTAAAATAGTCTAGTTTCTTATGCCCTACTTCTTGTAAAACCTATAATTACCCTTAAATTGGGCTTTATTGGGTTTATGGCATTGTTGTCCACAAAGTTCAACTTTCTTACATTTCTTCTTTCCATGGTTATAGCGTTCTTAGTTATCTTTCTGATTAAGCCTTCCACTATAATCTAAATATGTGCCATAAAAGATATAATTAACTATTTGAGTTTTTCCTTTCTTCATATCTTTCTTTGCTTATCTAATGGTTAAAATTAACTCATTGATAATCCTTTCTGATTTTTAAATATTATAAAAGATTTTCAGAATGTCAAATTGAGGTAGAAGTGATTGCAACATACGCTGAGTCAAATAACTTTCTCCCAAATTAATTTACATGATTTTCAATTTGTTGCAATAGTTAACTAACCTCAAAATGTATTCTCTTACCCTGCTAATTCTATCATATATTGACTTCTCCAACAATAAAAGATATCATTTCTTTTCAACTTTATCAAACTTCTTATACTTTTTTACTACAAAATTCAGAAATTCTTTTATATTTATTGTTTTGAGAATGCTCTTTTTTATTATTTTGTTCATTGTGTACCCATTACTATCAAGCATACTCTATTAGAGTAAGTCTAATTTTTATGATAATTTTTTTAAATTATTGTAGACTCAATATTATTCTAAGGTTTTGTTTTCCTAATTGCAAAAAGTAACGAACTTCCTTCAAGTAACTCTAGCAACACCATCTCAAAAGTACGGGGCGTTTTAGTTGAAATAATATTACGTGGCAAATTAATTACAAAATAACGTTGGCATGAGAAATCCAAATCTCTACAGGCAAGTCAGAAGGCCAAGACTGAGAAAAGGCTGCAAAACGCAATGGGGTTTCTTTAACTAATAGATTTGGTTGAAATATAATTTAGAAGATGAAATTAAAATTTGAATAGAAGTTAGAAGTCAGAAATGCCATTTTAGCCAACTTTTTCCCCGAGATTACGTTGATTGTTTGTTTCGAAGGGGAGATAATAGAAGCGGGGAAGAAATATTTTTAAAATTTGAATCGAAGAAAAAAAAGGAATAAATTTTGAAATAATTAAGAAATTATAATAAAAAATTTTAATTTAAAATTTTTTCTTCTTTCTCTCCGAAATAAGAGAAGCGATTAAATTTTTAATTTTTATTTTATTTTCTTTCTTCCCGATGGAGGCGTCCTTTCTTTTGGGCCGTAGGCCTACCCTGTGGGATCTTCTATAAAGGACCAACGAGCACCTCTTGTGTGGTTCACCAGCTACATTTTCCATTTTCTTCTAGGTCTTAAACCTAAAGACAGAGAGGGAGTCTGGAAGTTTGGAGCTATGGCGCCGATTGCAGTCGGAGATGTGATTCCTGATGGCACTCTGGCCTACTTTGACCAAGAGAACAACCTTCAAACTGTATCAATCCACTCCCTCGCCAAGGGCAAGAAGGTCGTGATATTCGGTGTTCCCGGTGCCTTCACTCCTACTTGCAGGCAAGTCTCAGTCTCTCCTTTTACCTTAACATCATGTTTCTCTGATGAATCATGTTTGTTTGACCGGGAAATTAGCAAAAAGTTTGATGGGTGTTCTGAAATTATGCAGTTCTTTTCGGTTTTTTTTTTTTTAAATTATGGTAGCAGAAGATGGCGAACTGCTTTTGTCAATGTTCGTTTCTCTTAAGTATTTCTATTTTCAATTTGGAGAAATATTGAAGTGACACAGCAAAGTATGTGCTCAACCATTTTGGAGGAATACCTAATGCTAAATCGATTTTTATTGTGATTACGATTGAAGTGATTTGTTGAAGTAGGGTTTTGATTTGGTACAACCCCCGAAATTTTGTGGCCGGTTATGTTGATTCTCTTATCGCTGTTCTTTTGTATTATTGAGAAGAAATTCTGGTGATAGTATGCTAAAGGGCTCTCGTTGTGATTTGTGAATATTGCTTGAGACTACTGTCCGTTGTTTCATAGGCAGTGACGAACTTCATAATTTATCATTTTGACATCTACGTTTGTTTCTGTGAGACAGCTTGAAGCATGTGCCTGGCTTTATTGAAAGAGCTGAAGAGCTGAAAGCCAAGGGTGTGGATGATCTAATCTGTATCAGCGGTATATATCAATTCTTCTGTCTTCTATTAACATTCTTCTTGCCCAGATAACTCATCTCTCAGATTTTCATACATGGCTCAGTTTCCCGTCTGTTTCTTACTAATTGATTCAGTTTGATTGCCCTATGTGTAAATATAAGCAATAATGTGAAAAATTGTATGCAAATTGCACTATTCCTTCTTTCCCAACTATTTTCCCCTTTTTTTAATAGAAAATAGCACTATTAATTATATGATATTGGCCTATTGGGATGTAAGCTGACCTCACTTGATAAGATAAGGCTTTTTTGTTGTTGTTGTTGTTGGCCCATTGGGATATAACTGTGCCCATTGATGCGCATGGATTTACAATCTTTTTCAGATTAAGCATTGGTACATAAACTATTCTCACAAATTTTATGAAAAATTTATATATTCTTCACAAATTTTTCATTAAAAGATAACTTTTATATAAAATGAGATTTTTTTTTTGGCAATTTTGAACGGCGAGTTGTATAAAAATGAAAAATCTTTTATCTAAAAATAAAAATTGCAACTTTTGTGACTTTTAACTCGTAAAATTTTCAAATGTGCAGTGAAACATTACCATCCTTTTCAGCTTTCTTGTGCGATTCAAGATAGTGGATATAGCACGTAGTAGCAGAACGTTGACATCCTTTTTGTTAAATTTAGATTTTAAAGGAGTCGGTGGACTGATGTGTTTGTTTAAGTGAGGATTGTTGAGCAGTCCATATATGGTGGCATCATTTGTTTTACACTGTTAGGACTGTCAATGAATCATTCTAGCTGACTAAGTCAGAATAATGTGTTACTTGTTTTTCACTCCTCATTATATGTGCTATGACGTATAGTCTTGTACATTGATTGAGTCAAAGTTATTTGAATACTCTGATAGTTCATCTAGTAATCTATATTATTTTAAGCTACTATTGACTTGCTCCTGAGTTCTTGAAACTTAATACTTCGCTGACTTATCTAGTTTGAAAGGTTCTTTCCGTTAAATCCGCCTTGATATCCACGACCCTTGACCACAAGGGGAGGAAAGAACCTCCATCACTTTGCTTAAGGCGTATGTTGGTGTCTGCTTAGTCTCTGTGAATTTAAAGTTTTAAACTACTATATGCTGCTTCTCTGTCTAGCTAGAGCAAAGGCTTAATTTGCTTTCTGTAATTTATGTAGAACAAATAAAAGACCGAGGTGAGGTAGACTTGATTGTAAAAGATACATGTTTAATTATTTTGGCTGTTTGGTGATGATTTTATTTATTCTTTGAGTTTGATTTACAAGTCTACTAGTGAAGTAGTGATACTCTTACGGATAATTAGATCCATAGCCTCTTTTGGGCAGAGGGGCTGAGTTTGTGATTGAATTGAATTTTACAGTGAATGATCCCCATGTGATGAATGCATGGGCCAAAACCTACCCAGAGAACAAACATGTGAAGTTCCTTGCTGATGGTTCTGCAAAATACACTCATGCACTTGGACTTGAGCTTGACCTTACAGAGAAAGGGCTTGGCACTCGTTCTAGGAGGTTTGCTCTCTTGGCGGAAGACCTCAAAGTGAAAGTTGCTAATGTTGAGAGTGGAGGAGAATTCACTGTGTCTAGCGCTGAAGAGATCATCAAGGCTCTTTGAGCTTGTGCGCCCTCGAACGTCTAGTTGCTCTTCACCCTCTCTCTCTATTATATATATGTATGAATGAGCTTGCTTGTTTAGAGACGGAGTTCCACCCCCGTATATGGGTATGTGATATGGAAATAAAACGTGGCGTTTCTTAGTACTTGTTTTGGTTATCAGCAATCTTATATATGGTGCTACAGTCTCTTTATGTGAGAAATAATAAATTGCTTAATAGTTAATACACATCTTATGTCCTTCTTGCTCTGATCTTAGGACATTAAAAGGCGAAAGACCTCAAAAGTAACATCGGAACTTTGTGGTATTAAAAGTATTGCATGTTGCTTCCTTCTGTCCTTTTTTTTTTTTCTTAGTGCACGAAATGTAAGATGTAGAAGCATTAACTAGGCAGTAAGTGGAGTTAAAATTGAATCATTACTTTATTTATGCGCATATTGACTTCTATGCTTGAGAAAAGGAAACAAGGGGCATGTGTGAGGGATAGTTTTAGTATCACATAATGTGGGATGTTACTTTCTATGCCTCGGGCCTGTCCTCGTCTCAAGCGTTAAACATCTTCATCTCTTTCCATTTTTGGTGCAAGAAAGTTATTGGTTGCATTTTACGAACAATATTTATGATGTCTCTCCTCTTACTGTGAGAAAACTAAGGGGTCGTTTGGTTCATGCAGGAAATAACTAATAACTTTCTATGGGAAGTTGAATTTCCTAAGAAGTTACTTGCTGAATTTCCTAAGAAGTTATTTGTTGTGTACATTTCCTAGAAAATTCTTAAATGTTATTTGGTTGATATAAAGGGAGTTACATATTTTAAGAAATAAATTCTTATGTTTTGTTTGATTCAACTTTGAATTTCTTAGAAAATAATAATGAAATGATTACAATATCTTTAATAATAATTTAATATATATTAATAGATATTAATTGATTTTAAAGAGGTGATAGTGTCATATTTTTTTAATTAGGTTTCAATTTTATGATTTATAAATGTTATATATTGAAATTATTCTTTTATTAACTATGTGAATGCAGTGGTAAATTAAAAATTTTAAAAAGTTATAAATTCTTTATTAGTTAACCAATATTTGCATAACCACTCATTTTCAATCTTTTTCATTTGTTCTTTCAACAGAAAATAAAAAAATGTAGGTTTGACGAAGTCTACTTAGTTAAAAATGTATAAATTGAGTTCAAAACTTTGAATGACCATAACTTTGTGCTTGATTGTTCGTTTTAAGTGAATTTTTTTTATTTCATGTAACTTTTTGAGATTTACATACTTGTAAAACACCTTTGGTGTTTTGCCTACTCTGATTTGGCAAAAAAAAGTTTTTTTCAATAATTTTTCTTTAATTTTTTATTATTTTTTTAACTTTGATCTTATTTTTATTAATTTAAATTTATTCGAATTCTATATTAAAATTTTTCTTCCTAACTCTTTTGGTGTCTAGTAGTGTTATAATAATTTTTTTAACAAATAAAATTATTAAAAAATAATTTATTACTATTTGTAAATTAAATAGTAATATGTTACTGTTTCGTTCCAAGACAGTAATATGTTACTGTTTCTTTTCAAAATAGTAACATTAACAAAAAAAATTTAAATAAATGAATAAATCATATCTAATTAATAACTAAACTGTCAAATAATAATATGTTACTGTTTCATTTCAAGATAGTAACACCAACTAAAAATCTCAAATAAATGAATAAATTATGTCTAATTAACAATAAAATTGTCAAATAATAATATGTTACTGTTTCGTTTCAAGACAGTAACATGTTACTGTTTCGTTCCAAAACGGTAACACCAACTAAAAATCTCAAATAAATGAATAAATCATTTCTAATTAACAACAAAAGTGCTAAATAATAGTATGTTACTGTTTCGTTTCAAGACAGTAATATGTTACTATTTCATTCTAAAATAATAATATCAATTGAAAACTCCAAATAAATGGATAAATCAAGTCTAATTAATAACCAAATTGTCAAATAATAACATGTTACTATTTTTTCTCTAAACATTAACATGTTACTATTTCGTTCCAAAACAGTAACATGTTACTGTTATGTTCCAAAACAGTAATGTCAATTAAAAACTTCAAATAAATGGATAAATCAAGTTTAATTAAAAATTAAATTGTCAAATAATAGCATGTTACTGTTTATTCTCTAGACAGTAACTAATTAAGAAAATTTTAATTCTAATTGATGTGTGTGTATATATATATATTTAATTTAAGTTATAATGCTTAAAATTCGATATTAAAAAATATTTATAAAATTTAAAGAAAAATTGATTTTAATATTCAAATAATTTTAATCAACAAATAGAATATATAATTATATAATACAATTAATATAATATATATTAAAATTTTAATTTATTCAAAATATTTATATAATCAAATTAAATATATCATATTATATTTATATTATTTAATAATTATAATCTAACTTTCAAATAATAGTAATAGATAAAATAAAAAAGAAGTAAAATAAAATTATGCAATAAAATAAATAAAAAAATAAAATAATAAGTGGGTTATAAAATAACATAAGAATTAAATAAAAGTATGCTGTTAATTAATTTATTTAAATTAAATATTTAAATTTTTTTAATAAAATAATAATAATAAAATATGTCATGTAATATATATATATATATATATATATATATATATATATATATATATATATATATATATATATATATATATATATATCTTAATTAATAAGTAAACTGCAAAATAACAGTAACACCAATTAAAATAGGTATTCACAAAGTGAAACCTGATAATTAATTAAAATGGTAAAATTAATATTAATTAATTTTAGTAAGGATATTTTTGTCTATAAATTAGTTAAAAATATGAAAAATATAACTTACTTAGGGGGAGTGTGATTTTCCATGTTTTATGGGAAACACAAGTTTTCAGAAAGATTTATTTCCTTTCATTTATGCAACCAAATAATTTTATGGTAGTTTATATCATGAAAAATATAATTTTCTATATTTTTACTGCAAACCAAACGACCCTAAATATCAGCTCGGAGAAATTAAACTCGATGTCAGCTTTAACCCAAATATTATTTTGTTACTGCTGGTTCCTGAAAATTTATTCTCATGTCATGTGGTTGCATTATGGCTATTAACGTTAGTTCCGTTGGGACGAATGGATTTTGCTTTATGAGATTAATAATGACATAACGGGACGTCTGGATGACATAACGGGGGCATTTGAATGAACATAACGTAGCCTGCCCTTAATAATAATGACATAGGGTGGTTTCTGGATGGCCATGCAAGTTTTGTTCCGAAAGAGGGTGGATTCTATGGTACCCTAAATAGAAGTAGGGGTTTTGGTGTCCTGGTAATATATGCATCGTTCAGATTTACAAAATGAAACTGCAGCCTTTAGATGAGACAGGAGGCTGCTCTGCTTTGCTGGAAATTGCAAAACATGCATGTGAAAAGGAGAAAATCCTGCTTTTGCCTCATTAGGTTACTACTGTTCAGAGCTGAATGGAGCCACATAGATCGGTCTTGTTTGACGACCACAAAAGGTATCATGCATCGGATTTAGGAGGAGATGGACTTGGGCTGGAAAATGGGTACAGGCTGGAAGACGTAATGGGCCGTATAAATGGAACTGGGTGAGAGACTCTATCTTCCTCCTCTGGTGCATCGGTCCAAATCTCCTTTACCAATCAAGCCTCGGGCCCCCTTCTAAAATATTTCTTTTATTTTACATTAACCGATTGCAATGAAGAAACTGAAAGAGCTGACTTTAAGTTTTGTTTATTTACTATTTAAAAAAATATTTTGTTTGAAAAAAATTTTAGTCAACAAATTATTTCAAAATTTGTTCTTGAAAACTATTTCCGAAATTCTTGCTCCTAAAAAAAAAATTTTAGATGTAATAGAAATTTTCTTCCAATAGTAGTTTGGTAATTAAATAAAATTTGTACTCATTTATTTTACCAAGTATCATGTATTCATTATTTTTTTTAATCAAAATATATTTTTGAAAGCAAAAAAAAAAATTGAAAACATCTTATGAGAATCATTTATAAAAACAAAAAGTAGAAATATATCTATACACATCCTTGATAACCCAAAAAACATATTTTGACGATTACTACATTGAAGAGTTACATAGAGTGAAATGATATAAAATGTTTTTTTATTGGAACCCATGGATTCAAACAAAAAAATTATATTTATTTCCGTTCAAAATTCACAAGGTACATTTTTTGGATCCAAATCTATATAAAATGAAGAGCAAAGATATATTTTTGTTTTGTTATTCTCAAAAATTATTCTAAAAATTTACCTTTTTTGATGAATTTCAAATAAAGATAGAAATAAAAATTTTTTATTTGAAACTATAGATCTTAGTAAAAAATAATAAAATTCATAATAAAAAATATATCTTTGCATTGAGAAAAATGATAGGAAAATAATAAAAATAAATAAGTCCAAATTCATAATTTAATTGAAGTAAAAAGAGAGCCAAAGCTTCTTTGGTATGAAATGATTGGTCTGGTGTAAGAAAAGACATATACATCCAAAGGAAGGTAGAATCTCTTGTTAATCTAGGGTTGGTTTAAGTGTGGCCTTATATAACAAGTGAAATTGATAGTTATGGTTGTTCAAAAATTTCATAGACTTGTGGCCATATATCTTCATAGCAGAACACGTTTCCTTTAACTTCTAACAGACACATATGGGGTGGGTTGAAGAGATCATTAAGTACACATCATAAATTACATGAAGATATTTTAAATAATTATAAAAATAAGAAATATGTTGAAATTACTAAATTAGATTATTATTTGAAAATAAGCAGTAGATATTCTCCTTAAATAATTAAATGCTTACTTATATTATTTATAATTTTAAAACATAATAAAGTCTGAATTGGGATATTAACAATTTTTGCTATTTAAAATAGAAATAAGATATTCCATTTTCAAATGAATGAAAAATTTAATTCAAATGTTGAATAAGAATTGATAGGAGATAAGTCTTACTGAAGATCATAATCCTCATGTAAACAGAACTAATGAATGAAGATTTAAGAATACAATTTTGTAACCTATGGTTATTTAATTTAATTTATTTCACAAGTGGATGTTTGTTATCATCAATCACAATAGCATTCAACATGGATATAATTGTGTGCATTCAACATGGATATAATTGTGATGCATACTAAATAATAAATATAGGTTCATTATTAACTTGTATTGCAATAGATGTAAATGAGTGCGTAGGAGCAAGAAAACTGATGAAGTTATACATTTTAAATTTGATGTATTAAAAATGTAAATTAATAAGAATATTAGTAAAACTATGATATTACCAATTTAAAGTTTTATATGATTTAAAATGTAGTGAGAATTAATTGTTGAACTTAACAAATAATATAAAGTAATAATATCAAAAATAAACTATTTTAAAGAGATGTTCGTACCATAGAAGTGTAACATATGCTTACTATAGATTAAATTTACTTTAGAAAAATAAAGTGATAAAAAATGTAAAATATATGCTTATATGAGCATTGTACTTGTAATAACATTAGGCAAAAAAATACAAAAGCACTATAATGATTTACAAGTAAAATATATTTGAATAAGAATAAATAGTCATTATCTTTTTTAGATAAATCTTAAATATAATTTATTGTTAGAATATGAAAAAAATTATTTATACAAAATAAGACAAAAAAATTGAATAGTTACAATATATTAAAATTTGGAAAGAAAGTAAATTAATCTCTTCATCCAATTTGTTTGTATTGCTATGTTATAATCTATACCATTATATAAAAGGAATGGGTGAGTTTCGTGTCCACTTTTCATTTTTCAAAGATGTCTATATTATGATTTTACAAATTTAAGATAAGTATGGTTATATGCTAATGCAATTGTTTGCAATTAAAACACTTTATCTATAAATTCATAAACAAACTTTAAAAAGTATGTAATTCTAAAAATTCCATAACTTTTGACCCTTACTAATTAGTTTCTTTTTCCATCTATGATGTTATCTTTGCTTATACCATCCTTGTATTGTTGGCCAAAGGAGCATGTTCATAACCACATCACAAAATTTTGAAAAGTTGTAATTTTAGTAAATTGTGCATCTCAAATTTTGATTTTTCTTTTTCATCCTTTTTTATTGATATTAAAATTTTGCTTATTACAAATGTCAAAGGAAGCTTGAACTTTATTTTGACGTCAGTTCTTAGATGAAGCAAAGTATTTGATTTGTTTACATTCTTGTCATATGGTATTTAAGAGAACAAGTGAGAATGGTGACTTTATACTCTTATCATATCGTTTCAATTAAACGAGAATATCTTCACTCTTTTGTCTTTATAGTTCTATTCATCACTGCAAGAAGTTTTGTCAATAATTTGCATCCTTGATCTGTTGTATTATATTAAATAATGTTTTGGCTATTATACCGGTACACTCAGAATGACATTGCAATTGTGCATATTAGTGGCCTCTATAGGCACATAAAATAGTGTTATTATTCATAATAACCATAATTAATAAGGTAAAATTTGTTAAATATGATGATAAATCTCATTAAACATGGCGTTAAATCCTCCTAGATATGTTGTTAACTTACATAAAGCATGTGCTTAAGTAATGTTAATTATGTGATTAATTCTTCTTAATTATTTTCTTCAATACCAATTAAATATATTAATTTATACATTTGTTTACTAAATAATCATAACCATAATTATTTACTTATTCAATTTGAAATTATGTTAAGCTCAATGTTATTTAAAAAATGAAGTTAAAATGAATTGAAAAGTGGTTCATAAAAAGTTAACATGATACTTGTAAGAGAAAATAGGATGGTCTATAATTTTTACATAACCTTTACATTTACTACTAAATTGTACAAACTAGTTATCCGTATCTTTTGTAAAGTAACCGTTTCTAGCTTCACTATGTGGATCAATATATAAATGGATTAAAGTTGCCCATTTGACATCTTTAAGGAATAAGTCCTACCAATTAGAGGAGCAAAGCTAAACTATCTTCGATAACATGTATGAAATAAGGAAAGTATGCATATCAAATTATTAAAAAAAGGTTTGATAAAGTGTAGACAACTTCATGCAGAGATTATAATTTCCAACGATTAAAGTATCTCATATTTTACATCAAATCAAATCATATATTTATTTAATCTTTTATAGTGACATCATTGAAATAGTTGTAGACTATTAATAGTTTATAGTTCATATACTAGGACTAAAATTAAAATCTTAATATGGTCTATTTCCATTATAAAACAAACACGTTGAAGATTTGATATAATTATATTAATTATATATTAATATCAAAGTCATGTTATTTTTTTCTTAGTGGATTTAATTTCGTTGAGTTGCTTCATTACTTATTTTATTTTAAAATCTTATATTACTTTACAACTCATTCATTATTTTTGTTCCTTTTGCTTGTCATATATCTACAAGTGAAACAATAATATCACTAAACAATATATATTTATATATATAATATGGCATATTTAATTTCAATATGAAAGTAGTTTAAGCATCTTAGAATTTTAATTTAGAAAATATTATTTGAATTACACAACTAAAGGTTTTATTTTTCTTGAAGATACTAAAAAAATAAAATTGAAAATATTTATTTAATTTTTGTTAGCATTTTCTTTACATCACGTGGTAAGATCCGTATCTCAAATTATAGAAAGTTCTTTTTTTTCAATTTATATACTATTTTTCTTTTATTTGTCCTCTTCATTATATTTTTTTATGATTTTATATTCATTACTATTTATTATAATTTTGTGTTTTTTTTCATAGTTTAAGTAATATTAAATCTAAGCTAATCAAATTACTTAACCCCATAACACAATTTTTAACTTTTATTTTGTATCTCCAAAATTTATTATCTATATATTTGAATATATATATTTATAAGATAAGCATCATAAATTAAATGGAAAAAGTTTTGTAAATTTTATATTATTTATTTATTATTCTTGATCCCATGTTATAAAAATGATTGATTCCTGTGCATAACATACAAAGGAAATTTTTTCCTCTACATGACTTATGAAGAAGTAGTCCATTACATAATAAAGATTGTAAGCAATGAAGGAATGCATATACGTGAAACATTTTCGCGAAGCAACATGAAAGTTTGAATTTAGAATTAGGATTGGATATATTTCAATGTAGGCAACTAGCACAAAAAGGAGGCAGTGAGCCATTATTTGTCAAGTATAAGTTGACTAGCAGTAAAACGATTAGTTTTACAACTATACAAGAAAGGTTGTACACTATATAAGAAAGGCTTCTCAGACTTTCGATTTAAACTTATAGAATAGCCAATTGCATAATTGAAAGAGCAACCAATAAGCAATAAAAAAAATTCTTTATGGTATTTATTGATTGTTAGCTAGAAATCTACACCTCTTGGTATTAATGTGCTATTCACATAAATGATTTCAATGGAGCCATTTTCCAAGGTTTTAGGACAAAAGCCAAAGCTGAGGCTACATATGCTAGTTGACAGGAATAGAGCCAATCACAAGTATGTATGAAAAAGATAGGGTTTATGTTGTCTTTATAAGGTGTCGACCAAGGCTATACAATAGTTAGCTAGAGTGTCATCATCAAATTGATGGAATCAGCGGTGCTGTGTACCAAGTATACAACTAAAGGTGCAATGCCAAAAAAGCATATGCACAATGGTATGGAAAACATGGAAGCAATCTCACCAATAAGGACCACAATCATAAGTCGACGTCCACAAGTAGCCATAACCACTATTCGATGTTAACAAGAAGGTCTTGTATAGGAAAGCCGTAAGAGGCCAACTTATCTGCCATAATATGGTAGGGCGAAACATCTATATCTAGAAATGCACAAGCCTTAGTAGTTGCTTTACAGCACTCAAGTAGAGAGGCAGTCGAAAATCAATCTTCCATTTTTATAAGTTGTTTAAACGAGCTTCACTAAGAAGTGGATGAGAATGATGAATGGGTGAAAAATATCATTACTGCTCTGGGTATTACTTTGTTAGCTTACAATTTAAATAAAATAAAGAAAGCCCCTAAAAGTCAACCCCATGATGATTACTATGGGTTATAATGCAGTTGGTTGGACTTGGATGCAGTTCGCATAATAGCACTTGTAGTTTTCTCTTTTTAGTCTATAACTATAGTTGAAGGGTAGCGTCTAGTTATTTCATTTATCATTTGCATTTACTTTAAAAATATGCTAGTGGCACGTGCAATTTCATAGAGAAAACTGTTTCATAGTCTATAACTAATACATTATTAAGTAATCTAAGTTTACCACAATGGAGTAACTTCTTGTTTTAAAGATAATGTAAATGAACCTAAATTTTTAAATTTCAAATTATTTAACTTCATTAAATGTCAAAACATTTAAAATAAAATAGTAAAATAGTAAATAAAAACATGTAATCTCTTAAAAGTATATACAACCAATAATGCAAGGTAACAACCTAGTTTTTGTACATTATAATTGCAAAAATTATACAGTGAATAAAATGATAAAGGTACAGTTAACATAATAACTTCTTATTTATTTTTTATCATTTTAAATTACAAGTGATGAATTAAACCCACTTATAGCACTAGGGGACAACAAATATTTGAAAAATAAAAAATAAACTTATAATTTTTTTTACTAAAAGATGAACTTTCAAACTTTTTTAGTGTTTATACCATCAATTATTAAAGTGTTACTGCACATTTTTTTAAATATTATTCTCACTAATTTATTTTTATTTTTTTACTTATACCTCCTTATAAAATAAAATTTAAATCTCATCTAAATTTCATACCTTTTAATAAGATATGTAAAAACTTAAATTCAATTTATATATGAATTGAGCATAAAAAATTAAATTTTTTAATGTAATTTTTATATAATGTAAAAATAAGATTATTACAAGTAGTTTACATGACTTTTTTTTAAATGATAATAGATGTCATATATGTTTAAATTCATTTGATATGTTGTGAGCAAAAAATTATGTATGGTATGACTGAGAACTTTAGATACCATGTTATTACCATAATAAAAGAAATTAAAAATTTTCAAGGTTCTAATAAAAAAATTAATTTATCAATGTAAAAATGATAAGAAATTTGGACATGAACTCGTATTTATGAAATCATTCAATGTGAACGAAAGATCATATGGTGCTTAAACTAACTTCGTTGCATTATGTGAGAGGCTTCCCATGTATTTGTTTGTTGGAAGGTTGTACACTTTGAAGTAGAGAATCCCTGTCAATTAAACTTTCTTTTCTATATTTAGGACGGGTGACCTTGGAAGCATAAAAGGGGGTGTGACATGTTTACTCATACTATGCATATATTGTTATTGACTTCTTATTAAGGCCTTCGTCTACAAATAACACAGCCTATCACCAAGTCAATTACTCGTACATATACCAAACATTCATTATTGTTTAAATAGTAAAATGGCAAGTTACTTTTTTCATACATACTCGTTAAAGTAATAAAGGACATAGGATTTCAATACTCTTTAACCAAAATAGATATCATAGTGCTTAGAACATCCACCCAACTTAGATGAACTTCAACAATGATAGTAAGGGTAAACAATGCTGATGTGTGGTGAATTGATACCAACTAAAAAGATGCTGACCCTGCATGTCAAATTGGACATTTAGGATAAAGTTGAACCCCACCAAGTTAAGCACCACAGTAGATTTACATGGAGTCATAGATATCTCTTCCAGGTATTACAAATATACAATGAGTCAAGTTTATTCAGTTAAAAGCTTTCATGGCAAGCACCTTGCATTTACTTTGTGTAGTTGACCTTTTTGCATTTACTCTTTTAATAGCTTTCATATTGTATCACTATAGCATATGTTTTCCTAGATGTTACTTATAACATTTAATAATGCATTAATTTTTTGCATCCAAACTATTAACATGGGTAATTATTGTGTGGATCCTCTCTCACACTCTGTTTTCTCTATATGTTTCTTGACAATGATTATCAGTCAAAACCTGAGCCTTAGGATAAACTCCCAGGTGTTAGAAGAGCCCCAATTAATGCATGGAAGGATACCTACATGGAGAAAAAGTTTGAAGTCCATTCGGACCTTTGTTTATATGTTGTTCCTTATCATTTACAGGGGCTAGGTTATCGAGTGAGGCAATTAAAGACCTCCATCAATATAATCAATTCAAAGATAGGTGACATGATAGAGGATGTGAAGATGCAGATGACTTTATTAGAGACTTGATTGGAAAAGAGGTTGGATAAATTACATAAGACCTTATTAGCGGGTTGTCACCTAACGTTAAGCTATTAATGCTAAACTTTTACTCAGTGCCTCTGAATGTGGCATCAACCATTACTGGCGGTAAGTGGAGTTGCCTTAACAATAAAGATGACTACATCATCAAAGATTTGGTATTGAAGATCTGTTCCTAACATGGATCTATCTATTAGTGTTGAAAAGGTGAAGGGTTTATTAGAACTATTTTTTCAACAGGAACTTTGCATGTAATGGTATATACCTTACCATTCCTATAATATGTATATCTACCATTAGTGATGATTTTTTCATTGTAACATCTAGGGAAATGTGACTATGTGATCAAAGATGATTGGACAAAAGTTATTTTCTCTGAAAAAACTACCAACAGGACAGAGGATAAGCAGTGGTGGCCGTAGTCAAAGGACATCAAAGCAAATTATTTAGATGACTTAAGTCTTGGATGCCTCCCTACTGGAAATACCCTTAGTGAGAATTATAGAACATACACTAATTAATAATTACTTCTGTTGCCATTTCATCATATGGAGCATCCACCGATGAATAACTTGCTTTTTATAATGGATTACAATGTTCATAGACCCGATGAAAGGTACAAAGTTAGAGGCAGATGAAGTTATTATTATTATATACATTTTTTTGGAGCAAATGAAGGAATGTCCTAGGTAAAGCTTTGAGTATGCATGTTTTAATAAAAATGTAAAAGTGGTTAAAGTTACATATTTCATTACAAAAAAAGGTAAATACAATCAATGAATTCATTAAGGACTTTGATACATTATTTTGATCGATAATTTGCTATATATGTTTGCAATAAAGTTAGAGCTTAGAAAAGGTTTACTACCATAATTAAAACTTATCAAGCACAAAATGATCTTAACACATGGTTGAACAGGTATAAAACGTTGCACCTAATCAGTTGTAAGACATTAATTGGTGTAAAATAACCCATATACTATTTTTAAATGTGGACATAACATGAACAAAATAATTACTAGCATGGTTGAGTATTACACTTCTTCTTACATTAAGGTACTTATGGATCACCCATTTATGGACAATAGTAGCCATTCTTTTCGAATGATTATACTTGGTAAATGCTTAGTTGAGGATGTTTTAACCATGGTAACATGCATGCTAATATATGAGGAATGATCAACAGGATGCACACATATGAAGTGGTGGTTGCTAACATAATTTTTGGTACGTGATTTGTCATACTATTATGCACATCTTATGTTTTCCATCAAGTATTGTAATTTGTTACAACATTCTCATGATGCGATCAATCATTTGCTACGTCTTAAAAATTGAATAGTATAACTTCATTTGCTTGGCTAATTTACATGCCCAATGTTTTCACCATTTACAACAATATGCCCTTACATAGGATGAGAAGTCTTCCACCATTGCAAGATACTATTGGGATGATTTCCTAAGCTTCTCTAACATGCTTGAGAAGGTTTGCCTTCTTCTGTGCATGTTATATGTAGTCTACATGTTCTAATAATATCATTTTAACTAGTGCAATCCTAACATTTAAGTTTGTTAGCAACATTTAATATAAGTATTTATGCCAATATTTGACTCGTAGGTAAAGCATTGGTATCTATTAATTATAGGCATTCTAAAGTGGGAGCTAGTGTACTTGAACTCTAAATCTAACAATGCCTAAACTTACTTTCGTGAGAGGTAGATAAAGAAAGTTAGTCTATTCTTGAAGGAGATCTTAGAGGATATATCATTCTATAAGCTTAAATAGAGTGTGGTGCTTAACATTTCAACATATAGAATTGTGGTACCCCTAGATATGTTGGAGCAAGCCAACAAGTACTATCACAACATTACATTAAATGATACAAGGATTGGGGTTTATTCTACCATTTTGATTGCTAACTAAGTGCACATTTATTTTCCTATTTATTTCTCAATATGTAGTGTTAATCATGAAGCCTAGGTTGTAAGGTGGATAATTTTGGTGGGAAATTGAAATACATACTAAGTTAGGGTAAGATCATTATGCAAACCATAATTACAATAATGTTTTGGTGGTGTCTTGGCTTTTAAAGTCCCACATATTCTATATAGGTAATTGGTGATTATGATCGTGTGAGGTTAACTATCAATCTTGTTACACATCGATACAACAAGAAAGGCATATCCATTGAATTTACGGTCAAGAAATAATATACAAGCAAAGGAGATGACATGGACTTTCACTATGCTCTGCGTGTGTATGATCAATACTAAAATGCTTAAGTATTTTTTGGAGCTAAATATGACAATTTTTTAGTGTATTGGCAACATTAACACTAGTTAGTATAATTTATGCCAAATTAACTTAGGATTGTACTTTTAATACTTATGGTGTTCTATTTGCACCATATGGTATTGGACTATTGGATGTAATTAAACTATGTTTGTCATAATGCAATTCAATATAATATAGAAATGTTGGGCCTCCACAAATATTAAATGCCATGCATGACGCTAAGATGAATAGTGCATGCAAAGAAGCAAGTGACGAATGAGTGATGTTATTGAGGAATATCTTCGCATCATATTTTTTCACATCAAATTTTTAGAGAAAAAAGAGAGAAGAAATTATCAAATTTGCATATGTATTAAATCATTAAATAATGTAAAGTGAGAGCCATCAAAATTGGTTTTATAAATTTAGAGTCAAATTTGCAAAATATTAAATCATTGTAGATGATTTATTTAAAATGATAAAAAAAGCGACTTAAGATTTATAAGGTAAATGTAAAGGTGATGAGAAGAAGTGTAAGAGACAATGTATATGTTCAAATGCAATTCATAATTTAATAAACAATTATAAAAACTAAATGGATTTTCAAATAAAATATATCATTTTATTTTATGAATGAAGTAAAGTTAAAAAAGTTGAATTGATGTTTTAAATTGTGTGCTTAATTCAATCCTAATAATTAAAGAACTTATTAGTTCAATTGTATGAAAAATACTATTATACATTTAATATATTATATTAGATCTTTAGTTGTTTAACATGTATATTAATAAATAAATTAAATTTCAAATAAATATTTCATAATTAATTCAAAAATACTTGGTTTAGTAATTAAAATTTTATTTCATGTAATTAAAAGTAATACATAAATTAAAAAATTATTTTTCTAATTATATATGTATGATTGTTTTATATGAATAGTTATCTGACTTTAGTAAATAAATAATTTTTAAAAATTTTCTTAGTGAAAATTATAATCTTATATTTTATATTTGTAATCATTAATCAATGTTTAATTTTTTTTAGATATGATAAGAATAATTGTAACAAAATTTTTACATATGATAAAAATAATTGATATTCATTGCTTGTTTCATATGAGTTTAATAAAATTAATAGTAAAGTTTAAATTTAATTCATTTTAAGTGTAAACTATTTTTTATTATCAACAAGTAAAATGAAGATATGACCTTTAAAACAAGTAGTAATTAAAATTTTTTAACGAAAGTATAAAAATTTTAGTATTTTTTTATTAATATGATAATATATGATTGAATAAAAGTGTAAAGTTATTTTATACTAATAATAAATCAAATTTAAATCCATTAATAATATCTTTCATAAAAAAGGTTTCAAATAATTTTAAAATATATTACCCATTAAAAATCACTATAGGGTAAAATTTGAATTGATTAAAAGTATTACTATATTAAAAGACAAAGTTTTCATTTGTTATTTCTAATAGCAAGATATTTGATATTTTTTAAAATTTATTTCTAACTTAAAAGAAATGAGAGACGGTGATAAATATAAAGAGAGAAAGAAAGGACATAGGTGAATTTTAGTAATCATTAAAACTAAAAATTGTTGCATGAGTTATAAATGGATTAGCACATTTTACAAGTAAATATTTATACTATAATTTTGAAATTATTTTTGAAGATAAAGTTAATAATGTAATTGTAAATAACTGTATACAATCAAAGATATACAATCTCTATTTTACCTAGCTTGTTATAAAAATTATAAAGAGATACTTTATTAATGATTAGAGATAATTTTTGTAAGAAATGATCAATAATTGAATGTAATAAATCAATTTGTTAAGTTAATTTAATAAATGAATTTAAAAAATCAATTTTATCAACTTATTTAATAAATCAATTTATTACTAGTTAATTAGTTTAAATGAACAAGTTAGGCGAAGTTATGCATCTCAACATATTTAATGTCGTAGGCCCCTCTCTCACACCTTTTTTTATTCTCTCCGCTTCCATTTCTCTTACAACAAGGTATTAGCTCGTAATCCCATATTCTTTAAGCTCAGCATCAAAAGTTTACAAAATCTTAATTTGCAATATAACAATTAAGCAGGATGACTTCTACTTTGAACCTACTAGAGGTAGCTTTACCCATATTTTTATACTTTAAGACTATATTCTAAGCCTGTATATGGCCAATGAAGATTGCAATTCATTTTCTTTGAAATTCATTTTCACAAATATGGAACATTACCCATACTCTTACTAAATACTAAAACCCTCGCTCAACAAGGACATAATGCATGATGATATAGATATAATAGCACCAAGTGTGATTAGGCAATAGCATTGATATCCCTTATAACAGTGGTTTCAAAGGTCAACAACAATAATATATTGTTAAGGTAAGTTGAACACTAACCAATGACGATGTCTACTGAATAAAAATGTATGGAGATGACAATAACATGTGATAAATTAATTGTCAAACAGCCCTTATCGTAGCTTGTCCAACTATACTTTTGTATATGCTTGCAGTAATCAACACCTACATGAATGAAAATGCCAATCTAGATAACAACACAACAAAGCTTGCAATCATAGGTTATAAGGAAATGGATGCATTAAAACTGGGACAATAAAGACGTGGAAAATTTTAGGACACAAATAAATGTGTGTAAAGAATTTAACAACTAAGAATGAAATGCTTTACAAGTCAAAACAGTCTAAACCAATCATCCTCAAACTCACTTAAACCGACATAGGATTGCTGGGTACTTGCACCTACTTGCTCTAATACAATGAAATGTCATTAACCATGTAAAAAAAATTGCAATCATTCATAGCTATGAAAATGACAGGCTATAGATTTCAAATAACCCCAACTATAATGACCATGGTAAGGTTCACATGAAAAAAAATCTAAAGTTACAGTTTGGATCCATGTAATATAATATTTCTTGATGTTACGTGACAGTACTCAAAATAATTGCAGGACACAACAGACCAAGGTAACTATGAAAATGCATGTTGCATACTCATATTTTCCACATAGACCTTCCTATCATTGGCCTGTATATATCCTCTATTGAAATTCCTTGCACAATATAGATGTAAAAATAGGATGGAAGTCATGTATAACAATCAACACATAAATATAATAAATATATAGAAATTGTAGACATAAGTGAAATTACCTATCCTCATCTATGCATTTCTAGGCCTATCCTAGTCTTCTCTAATTCGAATGAGTAACTATACCCCTTAAAATCAGGAAAATTAACATCGAGTGCCAGTCTTACAATGCTATGGTCAGCCACTTTATATTGTTTGCATGTTTTCTTCTGGTCAATTTTCTTCATTGATAAGGGGTATCCTTTCATTTAGATTATTAATGGATCTTGCATAAAACTTTAAACTTTTCTATATCTAATTAGAGCGCTCAAAGGTTCATGCCTTTGTCTTAAATGTTTTAAGTAACTTAAAATTAATTCACATGTTTCCTTGAAGGAATCACTATGTTTCGAACCTATGTAACACATATGGTTGGCAAGGGCAACCAAGGTCCCATATCAGAGTCGAGAAACCCGTTGTGAGTTATCTAAATTATTATTTTCTTCACTATTTTAAGTATTTTTAACATGCTTCATCCACCTTCTATACACTAATGACCTAGGTAAGGTCTCCCTGTGCTCATGTTTCATGACATAAATTATATGGTCATATAAAAGCTCACGTATCTCAACTTTATGGTAAGAGTATTTAAGTAACTTTATATTTCGATCACAACTAATTTTCTATTTCTTATCTGGTCTATGCTACATTGAAAGGTAGTAAATGACAGTGGTATACCTTAATTCCCATCCATCCACAATTAGAGCTGTAACCATGTTCAATTGTTCCTTAAATTTTTAGAACACTACCCTAGTGTAAATATTGATAATATCTTATTTAATTGACGGAAGGGTCAATATGGGCATGATAACTTCATTTGATGATTTGAAGTCTGCTTGGAGCTTATTATTCTGATAGTGGTATAAAGCATGCTCAATGATGGAAAAACCTTATCAAATTGTGCCTAGACTCTATATACTTCTTTATGAATAAATTGATGCCCTCACATATTGAAGTAATTTGAACACTTACGAAAAACTTATGCCTCAAGAATGTATAACTCGACATCGCCCACCTTTTATACATCTTTTCCACCTATTTGTTACCCTAGAGCCTATACTTATAGGCCAAATTTTCCCATGTAGCCTTACACTCTTTTATGGAGAGATTCCTATATAAATATTTGCCTAGATCACTACTAAACCCTGCATGCCTCACATTTATTATAGCATTTCTCTGTAGATGCCATGCACACAAATGATGAGTTGAAGTTAAAAAAACTAAACTAATGATCTTTCTCATTGACTTGTCACCATCTATAATCATAGCTTCTAGTTTCTTGTCCCCCATACATTGAATTAATGCCTCTAACACCCACTTATAACTTTTAATAGTTTCATCAGCCAATAAACTATATCCAATAATGCAAGTTTATCTATTATAGTTCACCCTATAAAATATAATGAGTGGCTTATTATGTTTATTTTTCTTATAAGTTGTATCAAATGCTAGAATATCATTGAAGTATTCATAGTTCAATTGGCTATGGCCATCAGCTTAAAATAGATTACTTAGCCGCCTTACTAGTTGTGTAGTATATTAAACATACATTATCAAGTCACTGTTTAATTTGCCTTATAAGAAGCTGAAGGCAACAAATGCATCACTATCTAAAATGAGGTAGCATTTTTGCTTGTCAATATGATTATAGAAGTCTTTTTTTTTTAAACTAAACCCCTAATAGCTGCCTACTTGGCCATACATAAATCTTATTACATGACTCGTCCTTACCCCGAATGCATGAAAATTGTCCACTTGGGTAATATTTGCATCTGTCATGGTTTGATGGCATGAGAGCAAATGTATGTAGCTTGGTAGAGTTATAACATAACTATGAATGACATTTACTTTGATCATCTGCCATACACTTGTTTTCTTATCAAGCTTAATCCTTAACACCATAATACAATTTGTTTAAGTATGTGGTTTAGGGTCCTTTTTTCAATCAACTCTATTTGGATATTTCTTGGCCCTTAACCTTTGCTTCATGCATACGTACTAACACTATAACAAATCACCATTTTTATCAAATTCATGGTCATATTTCCTAACCTTAAAGCCCATACATATTGCATATTTTGAGTACTATTAAAAATTTTTTTCCTCAAATTGAAATTCAAGTTATAGGATATCATTATTTATAAGGTGAGCAATGTTATGTTAGTTATCATTAGCATGAGTCCTATATTGGCCACCACTTTCGTCAAACCATTGGAGCAATGACCTCTGTTGCCTTTATTGTCCTTCATATGTCTTGTGTTTAAATCACTGTTGGTTAAGGAAACCAGGATAGACGCTTGTACACAATTAGCCATGTTTAATGTATCAATAGGAAATGAATACATATTAAAAGGTTAGGTATATAATTTTCCACAAATTAATTTAATTAAGTACAAATAAGTCTTAAAAAGTTAAGATATGATTACATATTAAAATGTAATCCATTCACCTTAAAATAACAAAATAAAAAAATTAAATGTTCATTTGAAAGATGCAATCATGCAAGGGAGATATGTATGCAAAAATTAATGTTATGTACATTATAATTGAATTTTAATATTCAATTCCCATTAAATCAATAATATATATCCCCTAAGACCAATATTTCTAAGTTATTTACATAAAAAGCTAATTATCTAATAAAGACATGTAAAGATTGGAAGGCCACGTAAAAATGTGTATTAAATATAATAGATAACTCGTTGGATTAATAATGAAGCAGTTTAAAATGAAACCATTGATTAATTAACATTCCACTAGTCAATTAATTATACATTGTGCATTTTCTTGCAGCAAGCTAGATTAAAAAAAATTAAGAAAACCACAAACCACGAGAGAAATAACAAATCCAACAGTTGAATTGACATAACAAGTATTTACTATTTGTAGTGTAAGGATATCATTTCTGATGAGTAATATGTCATCCATATACAATACGAGAAAAATAATTGTGCTCTCACAACCCTTTTGTAAACATAAGATTCATCTTCATTTTTTATAAAATCAAATTCTTTGATTGCCTCATTAAAATAAAGATTCCAACTCCGTGAAGCTTACTTTAATCTATAAATGGATTGTTGTAGCTTACATACCTTTCTAGCAATTTCAGGAATAACAAAACCCTCGAGTTGTGTCATGTACACATCTTTGAGGAGCTTTATATTAAGAAAAGTAGTTTTGACATCCATCTGTCAGATTTCGTAATCATAAAAAGCTGCAATAGCAAGTAAAATATAAATGGATTTAAGCATAGCAATTGGGGAATAGGTCTCATCATAGTCTATACTATGAACTTGTCTATAACCTTTTGCGACTAATCATCCTTTAAAGATTTACACGTTACCATCCATGTCGGTTTTCTTTTTGAAAACTCATTTGCACCCAATGGATTTTTTCCCTTCAGGTGGATTAACTAAAGTCCATACTTAGTTAGTATACATGGAATCCATCTCAGATTTCATGGCCTCAAGCCACTTCTCAAAGTCTAGCCCTTTTATAGCTTTTTGGTAGGTTGTAAGCTCATCTTAATCCATGAGCAAAACATCGCCATTTTGAGTCATAAGAAATCTATATTTCTCGGGCTCATGCTGTATCCTACTAGATCAACGCGAGCCTTGTGTTACCTGAGCTAGTTTTTGACCCACAATATCTTGTGGTCTCTGTTAAGGCTCTATTACAGGTTTAGTATTACTTTGTAAGTCTCGTACTTCTTTGATTTCTACTTTCCTCCTACTATTTTTCTTAGAGATAAATTCTCTTTTAAAAAAAATACCAGTTCGTGCGATAAACACTTTGCCTTCACTAGGATTGTAGAAATAGTATCCCTTGGTTTCCTTTGGATATCCTACAAAGTAGCACTTATCTGATTTAGGTCTAAACTTATTAGAAACTTGATGTTTTACATAGGCCTCGCAGCCCCAAATCTTCATAAAAGATAAGTTGGGACGTTTCCTAGTTTATATCTCATATGGAGTCTTTTGAACTGTTTTAGAGGGAATACGTTGAGCGTAAAAGTAGCTATCTCTAGATAATGCCTCCAAAAGGAAATTAGAAGATCTGTATGACTCATCATAGATCGTACCATGTCTAACAAGGTACAATTCCTCCTTTCTAAAACACCATTCCATTATGGTATTCCAGGTGGAGTGAGTTGTGATACTATACCACACTCCTTTAGATAGTCATCAAATTCTTGGCTTAAGTATTCTCCACCTTGATCTGATCGAAGTATTTTAATACTTTTGCTAAGTTAGTTTTGCACTTCATTCTTAAATTCTTTGAACTTTTCAAAGGATTCTGATTTGTGTTTAATAAGATACACATATCCATATCTACTAAAATCATCAGTAAATGTAATGAAGTACTGGAAACCTCTTCTAGTAGGTGAACTAATAGGCCTACATACATCAGTATGTATGAGACTTAATAGATCATTAGCCCTTTTACTGTATCCAGTGAATGGTGTTTTAGTCATTTTACCTAATAAACAAGATTCGTATATTTCATATGATTCAAAATCAAATGAATATAAGAATCCATCTTTATGGAGCTTAGATATGCGCTTCTCATTTATATGACCCAAACGATAATGCCAGAAATAGGTTAGATTTAAGTCATTTGATTTAAATCGCTTAGTATTTATGTTATAGATAGGCACTTTAAAATCAAGAATATAGAGTCTATTGAACATTTGTGCATTGCAGTAAAATATTTCACTTAAATAAACTGAATAACTTTTATCCTTTATTATAAATGAAGAACCTTTCTTGTCCAAACAAGAAATAGAAATAATATTTCTGCTGATAACAGGCACAAAATAACAATCCTCTAATTCTATTACTAAACCAGAAGGTAAAGATAGATAATATGTCCCTACAACTAGTGCAGCAACTCTTGCTCCATTACCAACTCGTAGGTCCACTTCGCCTTTAGCTAAAGTCCTACTCCTTTGTAGTTCCTGCACATTTGTACAAATGTGAGAACCGCATCCGGTATCTAATACCCAAGATGTAGAAATGAAAATATTAATTTTTATAATATAGATACCTGAAGGGGAAGTCTCACTTCCCTTCTTCTTTTTTAGATTTTCCAGATAGACCTTATAGTTTCTTTTCTAATGTCCGGTCTAACTGCAATGGAAGCATATTCCTTCCTTAGCCACACCCACTTTTGGTTTCAGTGCAGAGGACTTAGACTTGGGCTTGCCTTTGGATTTGGAATCCTTCTTATTTTTGCCCTTATCTTTTCCCTTGCCTTTGCTCTTTTGAACCATCATTACGATATTAGGCTTAGTCTTTTACAAATTTTGTTCAGCAGTTCTTAACATGCTTAACAATTCCGATAGTGGTTTGTCAATTTCATTCATGTTGTAATTCATGATAAATTGACCATAACTCTGTGGCAACAATTGTAGAATTAAGTCAGTGGACAACTCTTGACCTAGTGGAGCATCCAATCTCTCAAGGTTCTCAACATATCCAATCATTTGAGTACATGAGACCCAACAGGGTTTCTTTCTGCCAGTTTGCACTGAAACAATGCTTTTGTCATCTCAAACCTCTCATGCCGAGCTTAGCCTTCATAAAGCTTCTTAAGATGCTCAAGCATGTCATAAGTTTCCATGTTCTCATGTTGCTTCTGAAGCTCAAAGTCCATGGTAGCCAACATGAGACAACCGACATCTAATACATCATCATGATACTTCTTATAAGCATCTTTTTGAGCTCGAGGGGCAGTAACTTCAGGTTCTTGAGGAACAGGTTCCTCTAGGATATACATTTTTCACTCATGTTCCAATCCAGGAAGTTTGTCCCATTCAATTTGTCCTTCTCAAGGACTGATCGTAATGATAAGTTATTTGATGTATTAGCTATTGTTTATCTATGACAGAAATATGCAAAGTAAGTATTAAGTTTAAAATATTTAATAAGGTCTTTTATTAAATATATCTCCCGCTATTTTATTCAAATTAATAGCCCTCACTATTAATTCGGAAAGTCACATTGTCTAAGCTTTCTAGTGGGCCAAGATCCATATTTCACCAAACCTTAAGTTAACTTTAGCTAAACACTTAAAACTTAGTTATTTAGGTAAGCAACACTTACCAATTGTATCATAGACAACTCTTGGATAGTTGGGTGAACAACACTTGTTCTATTTCATCTTATGAACTAAAACCTAACTCTATGCCTCTAGGTTTTAATCCTATTGAGATATCCTAGTTAAGTCGGATCCAATGTTTGACATTCGGATATCACTATTATCCCGCCGTATCTCATCAAGATAAACGAGGTACTTTACTTTAGCAAACCTACCTTATGTCGATCAAGGCTTTGACGAGTGCTGAGCATTGGAAGGCATTGTTTAATTATTACTGACTTAATTTTAATTTATTCATTATTAGATCTCACCATAACTAGCCTATTTATTCATGCATTATATCTAGCATATCTCATACATCATATAAAGTAAATGAATAAAATAAACTACTGCATATCATATATCATGCAATGAATAGAACTATCATATAGTAGGAACACATTCTATCACATAGTAAATGCATGCTTATCAATATCATCACATAATAAAGAAATTAAAATGTCACATAGTATGGCCCCAAAATTCTATTTTTTAATGATATTCCTAACTAACTCCTTAGTTTTTTCTTGTCCCATAACTCCTCAGTTTCTCCTTATTCCAAGCCAAGAATGCTCCATTGCAATTACAAATTTACAACAGAAATCCCGAGTTACATTCGGGGGGAGTGAGATGAGAAAAGAATATACATTAAAGGAATAGAGGAAGACACGACATGTAGGTCAAATTTTAAATCTATCCACAAAAACTCTAAGAGCCATACTATGCAACACATTCATGCATCATATGTAATAACTGCTAAGAAATATATGTAACCAAGATAAGTAGGATGATTGACACATATATTTCATAACATAATCATCATAAAAATCATGTTTTAAAATAATGCCTTAAGAACAAAAAATGATTTTTGAATGCTACGCAGAGTTAGCACGGCGATCCCACTAGCTGGTTAACAGACGGGGTCAAGGGGGCAAAGCCCCTTGTCGGGAGGCGTGGGGGGCGGAGCCCCCAAGGCGAAAAATTGAATTCATTTGATATTCAAATTATAATTTTTCTATCAACAATTGACACACCTTTTTAGTCGAATAATTCGACATTATTTAACATTTAAATCGTAGTCCTGAAATTCAAACATATTATACCATACACGCATATTCTTCATACATTAATCCAGATTTATTTCAAATCACATTAAAACAAATTTAACCAGATCTATATATGAAGACAGATTCAAAATTAATCACATTAATTCCGTGCAGAATAGATCATATTCTTTAAACGCAGATTATATCACATATACAATACAAATTCAAGGTTTCATTATATGAAAGCTCAGAATTAAATACTAATCTAGAATGCATATATATATCACACATATACAACCTAACTTAAGGATTAAGTTTGATTAATTTTGATTCACAACAGAACCTCTTTACATCAGAAAATGATTTTCACGTAATTAATCATAATAGTTCTTATTTAAAACAAAACCCAGAATCAATCATAGAAGCAGATTCAAATTTAAATCAAAAACTCTGAATTACGCATGAAACTGATTTGAACATGAACCAGAAAATGCATAATCAGATTCATACAATTAATCTCATCAATTGTTAATCACATTCAAAATACAGATTATATATATCATATATATATCTACGAAATCAGAACCAAACAACAAGTTTGTATATATCTCGTTTATATCTAGTTTAAACAGAAACTGATTCGATGTTAATTTGTCACATAAACATTCATCAAAACGTGTAACTTTTGATTTAAACTGAAACAGATTTAACATATATTTATCATATAAATATTCATCAAAGGCAGTAAAACACATAATCAAAACTTATGTTTTTACAAGAAGCTCTGATACCACTGTTAGGAATTCGGACTATCACATGCAGCAGAAATTCAAAATTTGATCCGAATTCTACTTAGGATCCATGCAAAAAGCATAAATCAATTATTAGGGTTTTACCTATTGGGCACTCGTGTTTCTACTAATCAAAACTTGAGAGTGGATGAATCAAATGCCGGTCAGAAGGTATAGCGTCTCTACGGTATCCATACGGAGTGAATAACGACCTCTCACCCTTTACGAATCTGCTAGGATATGTTTTTCTCTCTATGATTTAGGATTAGATATTTTCTAAGTGATTTAGGGTTTTATGGAAGTTATGAACGTGTAGTAAAAGTGTTGCCCTCAAGTCCCCTTTTATAGAACTTAGACAAGTCACAATCCTAGTCCTACAAGGATAATGCTTCCAAAATCCTAATCACACTTAACAACTCATCTTATCCTTATCCTAGAGATAATGAGGAGAGATAGGACTTATCTATTAATTATCTAATATTAGATAATAATATTATCTCATAATATAAATATCTTATATTAGATAATTGCATATAGTTATCAAATATCAAAATATTATTTTCTCATAATATATTTATCTAATATCTGATAATGTAAATATTTAATATTACTTTAATATCAAATAATATTACATAACAATAATTATATTTATTACATGAAAAATATATTATTATTTAATAATATATATATGCACGAAAATAAGTCCAATTAATTGGATATTAATATAATTAAAGTTTAATTAATTATTATCTTATTCCTACTCTTTTTATGTGACCCTATAGGTTCTTACTACGTTAACAATGACTCATTATTGAGTTATCGACAGTGATCGATATCTATTGAGTTATAGACAGTGATCAATATCTAGTAATACATCATTACCACTCAAGTAGTAAGAATGTTTATGATTCGACATCCACCTAATACATAATCAACGTTTTGTATCATAATCCCTTTTGTAATAATATCCAAATTGAACTGGAGGTATGGAGAGTGTCATCCTCATCAAAGTTCAATTTATATTTCTTGATACTGAGTAGATTTCAAAACAAATGATCAATATCACATATTGATCCATTTGAGCATGGTCATGCATTTATAAGTCTTACTCAATCAAGGGGCCTAAGGATATATCTCTTTTTAATAAGAGTAATAAAATTTCATCTACATCACTCACTTCCCTCTACATGATTCGTGACACACCCAATCAACGTCCTACTTGTCATCCTGATTAAATGTGACATAGGATGACATCAAAGTGAGTAACCCCTCATGTAGGGAACCATAGTGACTTCAGGTCAAAGATTATATGCAATTGTGACCATATAAGAACTACTAATGACACAAGTCTTATCCATGCAGTATTATCATATTGGGTCAATCCAATACATCTGTTCACTAACAATGTACTCATGTATTGGCTTAATATCACATATCCATGATTCATAATCATAAGTCATTATACATGTCAATCTCGATGTACTATTACTATCACTTTCGTAATAATACTTGATTAGGGGTATTTTAGAAATAGTAAAATTATTCCAAGGACAATTATTATATTAAGTTATAAATTGCGTAAAATTAAAAATAAAATATAATAATTACATTGTCTGAAATAAAACATAATACATTGTATATTATTTCAATCATCTTTATGATTGATTCCTAGGATACACACTAACAAAATATTCATGCTTGTTGGCTCACAAAGGAGAATTAATGACATAATTGGAATATCCAACAGCAAAATTACCCTTTCTCATATTTATACTGTAGAATTTTTCCTTTATTTTTTCATTCCTCTCTCTTTCAATTTCTCTAAAAAAATTTAATGGCTATTGTTTAACTAACTTATCAAACATCATTATCTTACTTAACACCCAGAACCCCTACCCAGAATAGCAATGCCAATAACAATTGACAATGTTAACAAAACTACTGTAAAGATGTCATAAAATCACTTCTAAACTTAGGTACTTGGAATTATATTAAGCACTTAACAATTTACAATGTGAACAAGGATTAGTTTATTAACTAACTTCAAATCTAGGATTTATATTAGGGATACTCCTAAAGTGGACAGATAATTGAGATTGTTTAAGTGGACTTCAATAAGTAAGCATGAATTAGAATAGGGACCCTGGAAACTTTAATTTGATTTAGATTATTTTGAAGTCTAGAGAGAACTAAAGAAGGTGATGATAGAACAAAGTTGAAAAAAGCCAAAATAAATAAATAAATAAAAGATGATAGTAAAAGTAATTATTTCAAGGACAGAGATTAGTTTGTTTAATGAAAACCCCATGTTCCTCTCATATCTTGTATATCTTTATTTATGATGATGATGAAGATTATTATTATTATTATTATTATTATTATTATTATTATTATTTTAGCAATAATAATAGTTAAATTACTAAATACATACATATAAAAATTAAAATTAATTTTTGGATGTAAGAAAAAATTTTAAAAACATCAAATGTATCAAATCTCATTTAAATTAAAACCTTAATATTTTGTATCTTTATTTAATAAACATTTTCAAATATCATTAATGTTATAGTCCTAATTGTCTTATGACTTGCACAACAAATTTTAGTTCTAGCAAATCATAAGAAAGAACAAATATAACAAAATAAAAAAATAGACCCTATTTAGTTGTAGCGTCTTAACTTTCTTTTCATAATGATTGCAACATAAATAGTTTAAATCCTTGATAAAAAAATGTCAGAACTATAAACATACCGTGAATGAATACATATGATTGGTAATTAATTCAAAACTACTCTAATGAATAAAAATTCATGAAAAAACAGAGAATTAATGACATAAAAAATATCCAATGGTAAAAATACCCTTTCTCAATAAGAGCTCTAACATTAAACATGAGTGGCTGACAGGGGAATATCAATATTTCTTTCCAACAAGCTTGTCTTATTGATCATTTCATAATAAGCTTCATCAATATAAATGCCTAGAACTATATGTGTTTGCTTTAATATTAGTTTTAGATTTGTACTGCAAAATCTATCCTTTGTTTTTTCATTCCTTTGTCATTCAATTTCTTTTACAAATTTGAATGGCTACTGTTTAACCAACTTATCAAATATCATCACCCCACTTAACACCCATAAATTACAGAACCCCAACCTAAACGAGAAGAGATAATACTTATGATTTAAAGTGACTTTCATTGCGCTGATACGTACATCCAATAACCTCCATTACTCTATCTTTTATAACTTGTGATCGTTGATGTCCAAAAGCTATGCCTTATTTGAAATGAGCTCAGACAAATGCGACTCCCTATCCCAGTTGCCTCTTTTTCTCAAATTTAACTTAACCCTTGATTGCCACATCATCAGACCACTTATCATACATAAGTAAATTTCATTCCACGTGGCGTTTGCTACCCAAACTAAATAGAATTGTATAATGGGTCTATTTGCCATTTTGTAGAACTATAGGGTAATTTTCAAAATTCAAGTGTTCATTCAAGTCATTATTTTATCCGCGTGTCATCACTTTATTAGTCTATTAGGTCAGGGTTCCAAAACCCCTTAAAATTTAAATATACCATAGAACGCACTACCAAAATAAAAATGATATTGTTAAAATGATGCCTAGGGGTTTTGAAACCCTGAGTGACTTGGCACCATATAAACTATTGGATGAAACTTGTTAAATAACGACTATAAATTAAATGAAGTTTTATATAAAAGGAGGGAATTTTTCACTATTGCACATTGAAAGTGAAGTATTGCACCTTAAGCTTTTTTTAAGCCTTTATTTGGTAACTATAAAAAGATAATATAATTGTCAAGAATTTCTTATTTAAGCTTCTGTTTGTGAGAAAAACATTAATGAGAAAAATGATATATGTTGATATATTTTGCGTCAAATCGTTAATGGAAATCATTTTTTAAAGAAGAGATTACACTACTAATGCAATAATGTACTGATATATTATCAAATTTAACCGTATATTAAATTTATTTTTTAAAAGTCAAATTTAGCATATTAGTACACTACCAAATTTAATAGTAAATTAAATTTAATTTTTTAAGTTAAATCTAACATACTGCATAATAATATATTAATAACCAAATTTGATAGTATACCAGTGCATTACATAAAATTTTGGAACTATACCTTTTTAAAAGATATCATAGCCTTCCCCAAAAGTAGAAGAAATTAAACAAACTTACCACCAAAGCACTTTATAAACTTGCATTCTTTAAAACATCTTAGCTCTTCATTTGGTGTGACATTGGATTGGATATTTTCATATTAATTCCAATCAAACTCAAGAAATATGACAGTGAAAAGGAAAACTTCTGAGGGTTAAGTAATGGTTAAAATTCTTATATGGGTCTCAATCATAGCTTTTGTTGGTGTGTTAGTTGGAGTTGATAGATTTAGAAAACTTAACCACAACTGAATCCTCGATGATTTTCAGGAAAAAAAAATCAAAGGCATGTATTATCAATTCATTTAAAATTGAGATGAGATAAGGGCTTCAACGGTCGAATCTATTTGAATCTGTTAGGAAAGTGTGTTCTGCATAACTGGCAACCACACTCCAGTCAGTAAGTTACTCAAAAAGACAATCTTCTCTGCACGTGTATGAACACAAAATCTTTCTTTCTTTCTTTTTTTTTTTTGGGGGGGGGGGAGTTAACGGAACATTTTTCTATTTAATTTTGTTTAAGACTGCCTTTTTTGCTTTCTAGTTTGTCCTCTGCCTTTGTTTTCTTTAGATTTAGCAAAGGGATCAGATCGAGCTCTAAGTTAATGTACGGATTAAAAGAATGTTTTTTACTTTGTAATTTGTATTTGCTGCCATATCTTGTTTTGTTCCTTGTTGTTTGATTTTGCTTTGTTTGCATGCAGCATTTTATGTCCATAATTTGGGGTTCTTCTTCGAAAAACAATCGGTCAAAGAGTTGGGATTAAACAAGAAAAGTTTTTCTTACTTTTGCTTCAAGAAACTTGTCAATGTTTATTCATTGCACTACTCACTATTTCTGGTAACTACATTATTTATGCTAACACAATTTAAAAAAATATAGTCACACAAAAATAAATTTTAAATTTATTGTGTCATGCGCGCTGTATTATACACATTTATTACAAATTTTATCAATATTTGTGCAATTGTGACCTCTTACGTTCCATAAACTCATTAGGGTTTAATATCTAACCATTATTTTGGTTAACTTTACTCTCTTAAATAAGGCATAATCCATAGAAAATAAGTTTGGTTGAAGAGCATTGATCTAATCGCAAAAACATAACATACAAAACATTCTTACCATAACATAGCAATCAAATGATATTTAAAAATAATTATTCTTTTCTAAAATTGAAATTATCTTATTTTCTTCCTTAATACTTATACATTTGTTTTAAATGACGTTTAAAAAAAATAAAAGGAAAAATTTACTAAAATAATATGAGTACTATTTCAAAAATAATAAATTCAATATTAATTTCTTATAAAGACATACATAAAAATAAAAAATTTTGTAAAATAATACCTCGATATTTGAAAAAAGAAGTATAAAAGAAATAATCTCATGAAGATTATAAGTTAGTATAATATAATGGGACACGTGTATGGAATGGAATTGAACATGCAGTGTAAGAATAAAATGGGGACTAAGAATATGTAGTATTCTTAATTACAATTATATTATTTACTAATATATAATTTACTAATTTACTAATACATACACAAGTGCATCTGTTGAGAGTTTAAGATTCTCCACAATATTATAGGAATACTTCATAATTTATTAGAAAACAGGATTCCCATATATGTTTTTCATTAGGTGTTCTCTAATCGGAAACAATTGATTTAATCATTGGTTGATTCAAATAATGTTAGATTCTTCATAGAAAGAAGTCAATTTTCTGGCTTCAACTACAATTTTTTCACTAAAAAACTATTATTTTTCAACCAATTTAAGAATTCTTCTGTGAATACGACAATCATACAAATATTATGTACATCGGTATGGGTTATCTGTTTGAAATTACTTTTACCATATAAAAATTTAGATTATACTTTTTAAAACCTATAAGAAGTATAAATGGGAGGAATTGTACATCATAACATTAATTTGTGAATCATACTATTCTTATTTACCTAAATTCATTTCATACTTACTTCTTTTTTATAGAGTATGATATTTACAGTTTTATGATTTACACTATCCATTAAAAATATAAATGCATCAAACGTTTTCCTCAATCAATAGCCGGCCTTTGTGAATGAACAATTAGCAGATTCCTACCGAAACATGAACAATTAATTTGAGCCCTGGGAAGGACATCCTCAATAAATAAGTGATTCAATGGTTGGAAACCAACAGGGTGCCGTTTGAGAGGGGGGCCCATTGTTTAGTTCAAAAAATTTCTGTTGGATTTGAAATTTATTGAGGGGGATGAAAAGTTTATTTGACAAATGCAAGTTCTCTCTCTTCCTTCATATTTTTTTTTCTTGAAACTTGAAAGAGGGGCCGCCTTACCCTCCGTGAGAGACCCTGGAGGTTTATTATACCAAGAGACCAGAACCCAGTCCCTGTCTTCTTTCTCTCTTTTATTGAACTCGAAATTTTCGAGAGGTCTTACCATATTAACATCAACTGCTGTTACTTAAGCCTTAACTTGCAGCTAACATTTCTGAAGATGAGTGCTTCAAAGTTCATTAAATGTGTTACAGTTGGGGATGGAGCTGTGGGAAAAACCTGCATGCTCATTTGCTACACCAGCAACAAGTTCCCCACCGTGAGTCTCTTCTGAAATCAACTCTCATATGGCAAACCTTCTTCTTTTTAGCCATTACATGTACTTGTTTTCTTTCCATTTATGAATTGTGGCACAGTTTATCTAAATGGGGTTTTCTAATCGTTAGCATATCAAACACAAAATGTATAAAGGTTTTAGCTTTCACTGTAGATAACATCTGCCCTTAATATTAATCGCACTAAAAATTTTGGGGCATTTGTTCCGTATGCGTAGAAAATTTATTCTTCGAGTTTCGTTTCGGCTTAGATTCGGAAATGGGTCTGTTTTGTGAATGCTCTTCTTTACCAGTTTCTTCGCTATTCTTGTTTTTCTTTATCCTTTTCTTTGGTTGCTCTATTGTGTTGCAGGATTATATACCCACAGTATTTGACAACTTTAGTGCCAATGTGGCCGTGGATGGGAACATCGTCAATTTGGGGCTCTGGGATACTGCAGGTACTAGGTTTCCTCCTATGCTGAGTTCTTTCTTGAGCCAGGAGCTCCGCTGCACTTTGAACCCTTGATACTGTAGTACTGTGGTTTGGTTATTCCTCTCTTTACCCTTGATTTCCCCATTTTTTCCTCCTGTGGTTTAAAGGTCAGGAAGACTACAGCAGGTTGAGGCCATTGAGTTATAGAGGTGCAGACATATTTGTCTTGGCTTTCTCATTAATTAGTAGAGCGAGCTATGAAAACGTTCTCAAGAAGGTATAAACTTCTGTGTTAGGCGTGTTGTTGCTTTCTCTTGCTTTACTTTTCTCTGTTGTCCTCGTCTTTCGACTCAGATATAAAAAGTGGATCTTTTCTGAAGTATTGTCTTTTTTCCTCCCTGCACTCAATTTTACTGTTGAGCATATGGCTGTTCGCGTTTTCATGGGAGCTATCAGTAGTGTGTCATTGTCATCCTTATTGCTGTCATTCATATCATTTTTCTTTCCTTTCTCTCCCTCAGTGGATGCCAGAACTTCGCAGATTTGCACCCAATGTGCCCATCGTTCTTGTTGGTACAAAGCTAGGTAAGGGGCCTTCAATGTAGGAGATTATGCGGTTTCATTTTGTTCTTTTGTGTGGAAGGGAATCAAGTATTTGACTAATACTGTAAATTTATCACAGATCTTCGTGATGACCGAGGGTATTTAGCTGATCACATGGGGTCTAATGTCATCTCATTTGCTGAGGTGTGTATTCCTTATATTTATTTGTTCATTTATTATATAAACATGATGGACTTGATGCATGTTAATACTGAGAGAAGCTTATTCCTCCATCGTTATACAATACAAACAGGGGGAAGAACTAAGGAAACAAATTGGTGCAGCAGCTTATATTGAATGCAGTTCAAAGACCCAGCAGGTACTAAGGAATTCATAATTTGAGGCAATTTGATTTATTATTGTTATTTCGACAAAGTTATGCAATTATGGTTCTTTTTGTTGTTTATTATGACAGAGTATTTGATAATGATGTATCTCTCTTTCTTTTTGCTTAGAATGTGAAAGCAGTTTTTGATACTGCAATTAAGGTTGTTCTCCAGCCTCCGAGGAGGAAGGAAATGGCAAGGAAGAAAAGGCATAGAAGATCTGGATGCTCTCTTGTGTAAGTGCTGATTTTATGCACTTCCTTAGTTTACCAATCTGTCTTTTAAGATGTGGTTGTCCTAGTTCCTGTAGCTATTGACAAAAACATTTTCCTCTTCTGAGAAAATCAAATCAAATTGATGTTGCAATTCTGACATGTATGCATTAACGCACCCAAGGTTAACATGTACGTGTCTTTAATGAATAGCAGAAGTATCATGTGTGGAGGCTGTGCTGCATAATAAATGTGAAAGCAACGCCAATCATCACATGCTCTTGATATGGACGTGGTTTTTGCAAATTGTTCGAGGTTTCAAGTGTTGCGGAGTCATCAGACAGCTGATCACATAAACCTTGACTGTCTGTAACTGCTGTAAGATAGTATGTCTACCGTTAATCGCTTCGTGGAGGGAATTTTTCATTCTCTTGGTTATTACTTAGGTGTTTTATGTATTATATATTACAAATTTGTTTAGTTCCAGGAAAACCGTTTATTTCTTCCATGGAAATACTATGCTTTCTTAGATTGTTTCTTGTGAGGATTTATTTATGGATGGTTTAGAATCCTACATTTGCCTCCATCCAACTCAGGAATCCATTAAGGCAAACGTTTCGCTTCTCTGGAAATCAGCATTAGAATGAACTCACAGGGTAATATTTGTCTTTCTTGAGCTGGCAGTTGTTTTGCCCCTGTCCGGTAAACAACTTTTAGAATCACTTTTAACTGTTTGACATTAACTTATTGAATAAGGTAGTTTTTATATTTGGCAAATAATTTGTCTTTCTTGAGCTGGCAGTTGCTTTGCCCTTATTTGGTAAATAACTTTTAAAATGACTTTTAGTTGTTTGACATTAACTTATTGAATAAGTTATTTTTTATATTTGACAAATAATTTATTTAAATAGCTGATACCATTAAAAATTACCATTTTTCAAACGCTACTGGAGCCAATATTTTGCAACTAGTGGTTCCATAAAATAATTGAAAAAGATTTTTTCTGCCATGTGGACTATGTCTTTGCTAAGCATTGGATTGCATTCTTTGACCACACGGCTTGTAACATTGTGATATCACTTTTTAATATTTAAATTTTTTTTCAACTTATTAAATGAATAGAAAAATTTTCCAATTAAATGGCTAAATAAGAATGCTCAAATAAAAGAATCCTCAAATAATATCAAAGTATTAAAATATTATTAAAATCAAACAAAAATTAATTATATTAAAATATTATTAAAATAAAAAAATATTTAAATATTTCATAAAATATATTTATATATTTATTTATTATTTTACATATAAATAATTAATTATAAATAAATAATTTTACTAAACATTTTTATTTAAATAATTATTATAATTAACTAGTTAAATCACTTAATATAATTAATTAAATTAGTTAATTGTCATAATTATTAATTAATTGTTAAAGAAGGTTTTATCTTTAAATTATCTACGAGTAATAATTATATCAAATGTTGAGTGATCAAATAATAATTAATAATTAATTAAATCAGTTAACTATTATAATTATTAGTTAATTGTGAAAGTAAGCTTTTTATCTTTAAATCATTCACAAGTAATAATTATATCAAATGTTGAGTGCCTAAATTCAAATGTGAGTATACTATGAAATCTAATGGTTCACATTTAGTTTTACAAATTTTTTTGTTCTTTGGGGTAAAAGACATTTGATCTAATAATTCATAACTTGCTAATAAGATTAATTTATGCATGCATTGAGTGAAATTCAATGTATGACAAAACTAGTCAGATTCAAATTTATTTTTTGAGTGTAAAAAGCTTTAATAAAAGAAAAATCATGATTAAATGATAAATTATTTTTTATTTTTTAATCATAATTTTTCTCATAAAAGTTTTTAAACCAATTATTTCTTAGAATAGGTAATAATTATTAAAAATCATGATATTAATGAGAAAAAATTATGATTATTATTTATTGAGTGAAATTCAATACATGATAAAATTGGTCAAATTCAAATTGTTGGAAAAGATTTGGGGTGTTGGATATTTTGGGTTCTTGCTACCTTGGGATTTGAAGTTTGCTTTGTGCTTGTTTTGTACAATAGTAAAATTATAATGATAAAAATAAGTTATTAATTTTGAGTGCATATCGTAATTTTATATTCAATATAATTTGTAATAATAATTGATTTTTTAAGTGTAAATGCTTCTGATAGTAGGAAAATTATGATCAAATAATAAGTTATTTTTTAATCATAATTTTTTTACTAAAAGTTTTTTACAATAATTATATAAAAAAAAGTAATAATTATTAAAAATTATATCATTAATAAAAAATTATAATTATTATGCATTACAATTAATCAATAATTAATTATTTTAATCATTATATCCAACGAGCCCCTCTTCAGGCCGATCTGATCAGTATTAAATCATACATGAATGAGACTGAACGGTTTTAATGAATGGGAATATGGGATGGCCATGGGATATAAATGCATATGCACAGCCGACAGCTTCCGCACAAATAGGTCCGCTGCTGCTGCATTGATATCACTTTTTGCCAATTTGATGATCCTGAAGGCAGGCTTTCGGCAAAGCAACATTCATCTGTATCGCCTCGGAATAACGTCCCATGTGCTACTAAGTTGTAAAGGACCCACATATCTAAATCGGAGTTGAAATGGCAGTTATATCATGTAATATCAATATGGAGGAAAACAGCATTTTCTCAGAAACGGAATTGCTTTGGACTTACCTGGTCAGGACATTTGTTCAGTAAAATAAGGTTAATGATCCTATGGTGTTTTAAGATCTCCCTTTTGGTTCTTAGCGTGTTGTCATTTTTCTCCTCAGAGTTATTCCATACTTTACTTGCATATGGTCTTTTTACATTTTTTTTTTTCTGTTACATGTTAAATAGCAGAAAGGGCACAAAGATCAAATCTGAACTGACATAAAACATTGAAGACAGAATAAGAAATAGTGGAAGATTGCTTGAAAACTTTGCACATAACCAGTTGTTTAACGTGAACGACAAACTTCCCACAATAGGGGTAAATCACCTTAGATGAAAAGTGGTGCTAGTTAAAACCTTTGCAATATAACCAGTTGTTTGGAAGATTACTTGGAAACTTTATGATAAATTTTCAAAGCTTTCTGAAAATATTTTGGATGAGTCACTCATGGTTGTTGCACGAGATGCACCATATTTATAAGATGAAACTACTGCAATTCCAACTCTATCTATGATTCTGATTCTTGAATACCTAAACCTTGTTGATCTCTCTGCAATTTCAATCCCACCTGTGTTTCTGATTGCTAAATGCCCAAAACTTGTTGACCATCAAAGGTAGGTTTTTGACGCTCACAAAATTCGGAATTGATGTTGAGTTACTGATTCTCAATCATGTCTATTGAAGACAACATTTCTAAACAAGATTGCAATATGGTAATTTGATTAGTTTGAAAGCTATGTGTTAGGGTTAAACTGGGTTATCAAGTGAAAAGGTTCTTTAGGACTTTGCACATAAAAAGAATAACAATAAAAATTTACAGTAAAATTGTATTAGAATTAGGCCTGCTGCAATTACTTTGTGTTTCAAAATATCATAACTGATCACAATTTCTACAAATCCTCCAAATTTTTTTTAAGAGATGATATGACTTCCTGCGAAAGGAAAAAGGAAAAAAAGAAAAAAAATCCCCAAAATGCTCTACTGTAATCAATTTATTCAAATTGTGACCAAATAGATTTTGATTGCAATATCATCGGAGGAAAGCCACTTGACTTTTGTACTTCCAAATCGGTTAGATAATTAGTAAGCCCATGTATCATTGCACTCAAATTACAAATTTGTTAATTCAATGTCCCATTCCTGAATTGCAATTCTTGTATATTGTGTAGATTGAAATTTCAAGACGAAATTCAAAAATATAATTTTATTATGTGTGTAAATTACATGTATATTATCATCCAGGTGATATATTAATAAAAAATTGTTAATTTTATTATTTTTAAAATTTTAACTTAATAATAATTATTTTAATAATATGTCCCCATTTCTAATTCTAATTATGTAATATTTTAATCTCACAATAGGAAAAGCAAATGATTGTGAAAATATTTTAACGATCTCATCAAAATGATTCAGGGTTTAAGAAAGGGAAAAGCATCAGAGGATAAGTGGCATCTAGACTAGATTATTTAATCTAACTTTTGATACATGCTTTTCAAATTATCGGAATGAGAATTTCGGCCTGTAGTTTGTACCAAAAAATTAAGCAGAATGTAAGAAAAAATTTGCAATTTCATCCCAATTTCATACAGTTACAACAAAATTTATAAAATTTACGTATAGAAAATAACTTTTTTTCCCTACAAAATTAGTAATTTCACAACCAATATTCGGATGAAAGATTGTACTGTACAAGAAAATTTTCACAATTGTTTTATAGCTAAATATATAAGCCCCGAAAGAAACAAACCCTCTTTCATTCCCATCATTGTCTTCCTTCTTTTACCGTCACAGGCTAGAGAGCTCCGAAACAGTCTCGGTGTTCGCCTGTTCCGACATGGACCCTCCACCGCCCAAGAGCTGGAGCATCCATACCCGGCCTGAGATAATCGCTAAGTACCAAATCATGGAGCGGGTCGGTTCCGGAGCCTATTCCGACGTCTACAGAGCCCGTCGTCTCTCTGACAACCTCATCGTCGCTCTCAAAGAAGTTCACGACTATCAATCTGCGTTCCGGGAAATTGAAGCCTTGCAGATCCTCCAGGGCTCGCCGAACATCGTCGTTCTGCACGAATACTTCTGGCGCGAGGACGAAGACGCTGTACTCGTCCTCGAGTTTTTGAGGGCTGACTTGGCAACCGTGATCAGAGAAGCCAAGAAGGAAGGTAATGGTCTCACCGTTGGTGAGATTAAGAGGTGGATGATTCAGATTCTTTGCGGGGTCGATGCTTGTCACAGGAATATGATCATGCATAGGGATTTGAAGCCCAGTAATCTGTTGATTACGGATGACGGGGTGCTCAAGTTGGCTGATTTTGGTCAGGTAATGTGTGATATCATAGTTTGGGAAAATGAATTTCCTGTGGGTGAGAAAATCGAAAAAAAAATTTATTGAGTTTCTCCCCTTCCAGAGTTAAAAATGCTGATATCTATTGTGTATCTACTATCTAGAAGAAATTAGAATTTTAACCAAATATTTATCAGCCCAGTATGATGAGTTTTTAGATTTTATTGTTAGATTACTCGATCACATGGTAATGAAACATGAGACTTGGTGTTACTATTTAGTTAGGTGTTTCAATCCGAAGTTGGTGACATGAATAATTGGCCTTGTGATCTAATTTTCATTGTTCATCAGGCACTTAATAAGTCGATTGTATATTATTAAACTCAGTGTTATATTTTTCAATTTGTTGTTTGATTGCTGAATTTGCTTGAAGCCCTTTGGCATTAGCTGCTAAGCGGCAGGATTAGGGCGTTTTGTTTATTCACTTGTGAAAGCTGACCTTTGAACCGCCATGCTAATTACTTTGTTGCCTCTTCTAGGCAAGGATACTTATGGAGCCTGGATTTGATGCTGCGGATGACAACCTGGTACCATATGAACATGATACTTCAAATCAGGAGAGTTCTCTTAGGCATCCTCCAGACAACGTAAACCAAGAAGGATATGAATACCAAGAGCAGGGAACGGTGAGTCAAGAAGAATATTTTGAAGTTTTAGATGAGATGAAAACTAAGAGCTCGTCAGATGACATTGATAAGGATGCAAATATTCAAGATGGAAACACATCTTGTGTCGCGACATGTACAACAAGTGACATCGAAGATGATCTTTTGAAGAGTTCTTTTACATACCAAGCAGAGGAGGGGGGAGACAATGGACATGGTTGTTTCACATCTTGTGTTGGAACTCGTTGGTTTAGATCTCCTGAATTACTTTACGGATCCGTAAACTATGGTTTAGAGATTGATCTCTGGTCCTTGGGCTGCATATTTGCAGAGCTCCTAACTCTGGAACCTTTATTTCCTGGGACAGCTGACATTGATCAGCTCAGCAGAATTTTTTATGTTCTGGGCAACCTCAATGAAGAAGCTTGGGCTGGTTGTTCTAAACTTCCAGATTACAGAATAATCTCATTCAGTAAGGTGGAAAATCCTAAAGGTCTAGAAGCATGCCTGCCCAACCGCTCCCCGGATGAAGTATCTCTAGTTAAAAAACTGGTCTGTTATGATCCAGCTAGGAGAGCTACAGCAATGGAGCTACTTCATGACAAGTATTTTGATGAAGAGCCTCTTCCTGTTCCTATCTCCGAGCTGCGGGTACCCTTGAACCGAAATGAACAGGACGAAGATTCTCCTGGTGGGTGGCATGATTACAATGAAATGGGTTCTGATTCTGATTTTGAGGATTTTGGCCTTGTGAATATCACAAGAACCGGTACTGGTTTCTCCATACAGTTCCCTTAAGTTCAGAATTTGAGGTGCCTCTTATTCCATCTGTTGCCATTGGTGTTGTTTGATTGATAATTTTGTTTGCTGCACAGGAAGAATATTTATACTTTAAGACTAGGGAAATTTAAAACTAAAATGTGAATTGAGTTTTAAACTAAGCTTTCTCGTTGATTATGTGACCCAATGACATTGAGATTTTGGTTTTCTCTTCATAGTTTTACTTGCATCCATATAAAGCATCTCTTTCAAATCGTTGAAGTGAATTGCACATCTTCATTGAGAACTTCCTTTGTATAAAATAAACCGAGGTCAATTGTCAGCTTGTAATATTTAATGATTTGAAAATTGAAGAATCAGATTTTTCAATATCTTTAAGATAATAAAATTAATAATTATCTTTTATATATTAGATCAAATTAAGAACAGGTGTATAATTTGTGCATTTAAAATTCCCTCTTGTCCAGTATCAATAATTTGCTTGCTTGAAGCGCCGAGTGTGCCAAATTAATTATGAAGACTCTGCCTATATAGAGGTTTATAATTAATAGATTTAATATTAGATACGAAGAAAAAATTTATTATGAAGACTTATCACACTCCTCATTGTCAATCATGAACTTTGAAACTTAAGCCATTTAGTTGCAATAATGCTTTCGTCTGTGGCAACTATTTAAGGGACGAAAGGATGGCAACAGTCCCTAAAAGGTTTTCAAAGCTTTGTTAGTATCATTTGTAACATATGTAAATTCTCTCTCTCTTTTGGGGAGGTGGGGCATGAATCATTTCCTTCAAAAGAAAAAAAATACTGATTAATATTCGTCACTAGTTTTCGTGAAGACTGGACTAAGGCTGCAAATAAAATTGAGCGAGACGAAGGTGTATACATTCGAGTTTATATTGTAAAAATAAATAAATTTGAACTTTAATCAAGTATTATTAAATTCAAATAATTCGAATTCAAATTTGAATAAATCTAATTAAGTTTACATGAATTTATTTGTATAATATATTATTAAATTTTAATTTTTTATGAAATTTGATATATTCAAATTTGAGTTCAAATTTTTAATGAAAATAAATCTAAATGAATTTTTACAACTTTTTTGAATAAAGTATCATTTCGTTTAAATTTAAACATATAAAATCTTATTTTTTATAAATAACTTAGAAATCAAGTTTTTATATCTAATTTTATTTACTAATATAAATTTTTTTATAATTATCAAATTTATCAAAAATATTTCCACAATCATCACACAATGTTAATAATTATATTTAATAAATAATAATATATCAATAAATTAATTACTTTAATCAAAATATTACACTTTTTATAGAACTTTAACAATTATTAATGAAATTAAATTTTTTATGTACATTATTTATTTATAATATAAAAATATTTTTTATTATTAAATTTTATAAGCTCTCAAACCATTCAAACTTATTTATTTAGTCTCAATTAAATTCAAATTAAATTTTTTACCAATTTATTTCAAATTGCTTGCGGGTAATTTAACTCGTTTATACCTCCACAATGGTGACAAGATTCTGCCCATCTAGATACAGCTACATGAAGAGACAGGATTGCGCAAAATATGCTTCAGCAGTGTTGCATCCAAAGCCAAACATGAAGCAATCATAATTTGACATCTCATAGACAACATATTACATAATCGTTCCATTTTGATGGATTTATAAATTCCAAGATTCTCCTTCGCATCATACTACACTACATGATGTTGGCTGCAAATTAAGCACCTAATCAATCACCAACTTCCTGCTAATAAAGGACGATTAGAAGTGGCATGCAAATGCTACATTAAAGCACCCTGAGCTTCTTGCACTGTTCAGAGAAACGTATCTCATTCACATGGCTCAAATACGCAGAATTTCGCCAATGAATGAAGCTCTTACAAGAACCTTAGTCCTGGGGTAGAAGTGCAATCTCAATTTCATGAAGCGACCTCCCTTTCGTTTCCACTACATTTCTTTTCACAAAAACCACGGCCATGACACAAAAAGTAGCAAATATAGAGTAAAGCAGCTGTGGACCCAGTTTTTCAAGCAGACGCAAGAACAGCAATCCAACAAAGAAATTTACAACCTGCACAAGACCCAATCATGAATCTAATGAGAATAAGATTCCACAGATACTACAAGTTTCCTCTTATCTGAAAATATCATGTAACCAGAAGCTAAAACACTTCAGTACTTGGCCAAGATGACCAAAAATCCTAGCAGAGATCATATCAGAGTTTAGGCAGAATATAGAACCAGGCAAAATCATAAAATGTCAACAAAACTTGCTCCAGACTAATGGGCAATGAACCGAAGTCATTTTATGCTACGATCAAAACAAGCAGAGATGATTACCCAGTGCACCGACATGCAAATTGCCATCGCTTTGGCTCTGATTCTATTAGGAAAAATTTCTGGTAGAAGCAAACCTGGAACTGGACCAGCCCCAAGAGCAAATGTGAATACAAACCTGCATAAAAGAACTGCAGTTTAAGTGTCCATATGAGAGCAGAATCAGTCCAGAAGGCACAGGCACCACATACACTCCAGACCATTCCTACCAAAGTATGTGTACTTAAATTAGCTGCTACATCTCAGAAAATCAGGGCCACATAATCAAGTATAGAAGTTGCAGATCATGATCGCTTGCTCTTCATGCTTACGGCCTCTAATTTTTCCCTGTTTCTTTCTTGATAATAACCAGCTTAATGATTATCTATTTGATAGATTGGCTACAATCTACCCACAACTTTAAAATCACTAAGCAGCATCAGTACAGAAATTAAAATTCTTATTGCTTTTTTTTTCCTTTTTTTGGGAGGTGATAAACATGTCACTGTTAAGAACCATGAATTTACGTTCACAAAATTGTCTTCACAATTTAAAGAATACTCACAACAACATGCCACCAACAGAGAAGTACAGAGCTCCCACACTTGACACAAGCGAACTTGCTGCTGTGGATTGAAGAATCATTGCTATTGCCTGAGCAGCAAAACATTGCATAAAACTCCAGATTAAAGACACATTTAATTTGTTCAAAACAATACCAACATACATGTGTCAACACAAGTACAACGCATATTTCAGAAGTAAGATATTTTCCAGTGTCCTTGTGCATGATAGTCAGCATATATAACCAAATTATCTTTACATACTACTCCCGAAATATCCAAACATATTTTATTCATATCCACACATAATTTACCATGCCAAGGAAGCTCCAAAAAAGAAGCACCTTCCGTCCTAGCTTATCCATCAAACCCATTGAAATGATAGATCCTGAGCAGAGCAGGAAAAAATAAAAAAGGGCAAACCCAAGATTTAAGAACCAAACAACATTAATTCTAGGTATGCGCGAGTTAGCACCTGACAAATTAGCAATTCCTATGCAGACATTTGCAAGGTCTGATGGCACTCCAACTCTTTTAAAAACAGTTGAAGAGAAATAAAAAACAGCATTTATACCAGATAGCTGTTGTAAAGCAAACAGGGTTGAACCAATAACAACAACTGCAAAATGAAACTTGTTAGTAGAAGAACTTTTTGGAAGCCTAAATAAACTAGACAAGGGAATAAGGAGAGGATTATATTCAGTTTTCCCATTGAGAAGTACATGCCTTTAAAATGGCGACCATGAAGTAATTCTGAGAGCTTCACAGGATCAGTGTCATCTCCTCTATCTACCTTGGATAACTCTGCCATTGCAAATTTGGCTTCTGATTCTCCCAGGAGCTTCTGAAACTCGGCTTCTGCTTCAGCAGTTCTTCCTTGCTATATCACATGCAATCACATTATTCAAGTGGCAGCCTAATGCATAAACTATCCATACAAAAGTAGTTTCATATCAACGAAACATTTAGGATAAGGAGTTGAAGAATGGATAAAGATCATTTTCCAAGGGGATTCAGATAAATAGCAGCAACATTATATGAGCAATAAACCAACAAAATCATCTCAAGCCAAAATGATATTAGGTACAAACCTTATACAGCCAATGTGGACTCTCTGCACAAAACACCATAGCAATAGCAAGTATAGCAGCCGGAATGGTAGACACCCAGAAACAAACACGCCACCTAAGCAAGAAATTCGTGTATACTTTTTTTAACAGATCAAACATAAATAACAAGCACAGTGAACTCAAGACTGAAGCATACCACCCAGCAATTTCTTTTACAGGTATTCCAATAAATAAAGCTCCCATTAGACCCAGACATGTTGCTATCTGGATGAATGCTCCATAGGTACCACGCACAAAAGCAGGAGAAACCTGCTCACACGGATGAGGATGGTTTAAAAGAATAGGCACTGGATGAAATCAATACCCAAGAAAACCTTTACACTAGCCAAGGAGACAGGTGCAATTGTTTGCACACAGCTTACCTCTGTCACGTACAGTGAGGCAACAGGGGGGCCCAGACCCAGGCCAGACCCAACAAATAACCTTCCTACTAGCATACCAAATAGGTTGTTTGTTGCCGCACTGAAAATGAAGAAAGTTTTCATCATGCAATAAGCCATAAGAACCTATTTCTAAATAGGCATAAAACTGCCCCTAAATGATCTATTGAGGGTGATGATATGAGTATAACACAAATAACATAAGGGAAAATTTATAAACTGAAAAATTATTTAGTGTGCTCTCTACTATGTTGTCCTACTACTACAGATAGGACATGCTCAGAGCATATATCTCTTCTTTAAAAGTCAGAATGTGATGTAATAATCTCAAATGGGTGAAAGGGCTCCTAATGAAACCAGAGAGTGGCAAAAAGAATATGTCCAGAAAAGAATAAGCATACAGAAGAGATGATAACACTGAAAGGAAAACACACATAATGTACCAAGCATTTCTAAAGTATCCAACTTGTAAGCCTTCAACAAATAACAATCCAATTTTAGAAATTTGATTGACAAAGAAATAGTGTAGTTCCATCATTTCTTATCTAACCATTTCCATAGACCAATTATGTTGATTTACCATGACATAGGGATAGAACATATCAACATAATAATGTCTCTTGTCCACCTCTAGGAATACTAAGTCAACAAATCTTATTTTCTTAATAGATAAAGAACCTGATGCAAGTGAGATGAAATTGAAGAAAAGTTAGATTTATGACAATTCCAATCCATTAAAGATGAAATCACAGTAGCAGAAGGACGGGGTAAAGAAGGTGCCTTCCAGTTACTAGAACTTTTTCAATAATAGAATCAATTAGAAAATATAACTTGGTTTTGGAAATACAACCTCATAGAAGCACCGATTATCATCGGCAAGGCACACAACTGGAAAGCTTTACGACGCCCTACCCCATCACAAACCCAGCCACTCAGTAGACATCCAATCAAGGCACCACCAAGACATATACTCACCACCAGACCTTCATTTGGAAGAGAAGTTTAATTATTGATTTATTAGAGGTCTTATTATCAGAAACATCAAGTCAAGCAAAATAAAGAGAGAGGACATCTTCTTTTCACCTTCTGCCAAGGTATTCCCATGGAACCCAAGATCCATAGAAATTCTCTCAAGCGGTTCATTAACTACTCTGAACAGATCAAGATAATAGAATGTTAAGTATAAAAAATGAAGTTTCTACTGGATACTCAATCAAAAGTCAAAACCAAGAAATCAAGATTCAAAAGAGGTCAGGTAGAGGAGAAAGCACCAACCCTAGATGGTATCCGAATAAAAATGAAGAGATCGTTGCAACAAGTACATGTGGGAAGGAAAGCTTCCATGAAGGATTCGAACTTGCTTTATCCAAGCCATTCTCAAGAAGGTCTGCGATGCATGGAAAAGAAGTTACACAAAAGACAAAACTGCATGTTTTCACTTCAAATTTTCAGCTCTAACGATCAAATTATTACAGGTAAAAACAATAGAAACAACGAAAAAATGAAATGTAGACCCATATCAAGATTGTTTGTTTTGTAAAATGGAGGCATGAAAGGATTCTGCTAGTGATGTGATGGTGGCTTAATAAGCAGAAGCAATTCCTTTAGGAGGTACCTAAGCGAGATCATATGCTAAAACTCCACAATAAAGTGAGACTAGTTCATGGATACCATGATCATATGACAACAAGGAGGTTTTGATAGGTTCATATAAATGGGCAAACCTGAGTTTTCTTCTACGTCTACCATGTTTGTATCTCTTGAAGGCGTGCGCTTGCACATCAAGGAATTTTCACGATGACGCTCCCACATGCCCAAATTTCACCTGCCTGGTCCCTGAATCAGCAGATTTAGAGTGCTTATTGAGCACTTTTGTATATGCAATGCACGGACTAGTAAAAAGTAACACCAAACCTCCCAAAGTAAAAAACTTTAGAAAGTAGGGATTCTGAAGTACAGTAAATGACTACACGGAAGATCCTACTAGTTTCCACATAAATTGTTGAAAATAACATGACAAACAAATTTCTATTTTTACACAACTCAAATATACTCGACAGAGTATATGAAGTGATGTTGTTAAACTCAATCATCGAAGTCCTTAACTTCTAAAGCGAATTTTCCCCAATAAATCTATTTGTGCTACTCTGCAACATCGGGAGAGAGAGAGAGGGAAAAAAAAATAAAACGGAACAAAGTCTCTTTCAACATCTAGAAAAGAAAGTAAAATCGAATTTCTACAAAGTTGAGTATTCAAGCAACTGAATTTATATTTTCTTGAAAAAAAAATCATTAACAGCTCGAATTTGACAGAAACTAGCTCAAATCTTAAAGAGAAACCATTGGATACGGACCGCGGCACCAGTCATTTAACGATAAGAGACAATCTGAGATATACTCTATGCAATCGTAGAGCTTATTCACTGGGGTGTTCAAAGCGTTCCAGGTTTAAGAAGAAACAAGTAAATATGAATGGAAGAAATCGAAACCCAGCGGACTTTGTGGAACAGCGTATTGCGAAGGGATCCTGAAGCTGTAAGGGAGGAAGAAAGCAGGTGATACGAGAAACACAGGACTAATCACAAAAGGCCACGTGGTGAGGCCCACAAAGACACAAATCATTCTGCGATTTTGTTATGAGGTCGGTCCCTCTGTTGCGTACAGTCCACACCCGGGACCCTCTGCTCCATTTCTTGTTCTTTTCTGTTCTTTGCCTTTCCTTTAGCACCAGGATGATTAAATTTAATTATTGATTTATTATTACATTATTTATTAGATTTAATTTTAAAATAATAAATTTAGTGTATAATAAAATTTAGTAATTAGTAATCATAAATAGCACAACGTAATCTCTCCCTCAACTTAAAAGGCAAATACCACTAAGGATCTCAGCCAACTGACTTTATTTTGAACTAAAAATGTATTTATTTTTAGGAAAAATCTTTGTCCATGCATCAATTTTTTAATGATATAAATTTATGTTACTAAAATAGTGGTGCATCATAGACTATATTTTAATGTAAAACAAATGTGAATGAAAATAAAAAGTAATTCAACAATATTGTGAATACAACATTTACAAAAATTCATGTATTTTTTAAAAAATTTATATAACTTTTTTAACTCCTTTATAAAACTATATATAGCCTTAAGAATGAATTAAATAAAATTAAAATATATATTTATGTTTTCAACGTTATTATATATTTTTTTATTAGTACATTTGTGCATTAGTTAATAAGATCCATAATTATATATATACCAGGCTTATTAAAAGAGTAAATATAATATTTAACTCGTTATTTATGGGATGATAATTATTATATCTTTTAAATTTGATAATAAGTATCATTAATATTTTATTTTTATATTTTTTATAGTTATTTATCAGTCCTTTTACTTATAATACTAATATAAACAATAAAAAAATTAATATTTTTTATTTATTTTAAAATTAAAAATAATAAATAATTATAATAAAAATATAAATAAGAAATTAATAATATTAATTATGAAATTTAAAAAATTTGATGGCGACTACCTTATTCAATAAAATATTCACTAAAATATTAAATGTTATATTTACTCTTTGTTAAAATTATCTGTTACTTTACTACCAAAATTGTTTAGCCCTTTTTTTCCTATTTATATGTTATGAAAAGAAAAATATTGATGTTTATTGATTCAGGTGGCCAGCAATTCAATTGCTTCAAATAAAATTAGGTTCAAACTTCGTGAACAAAGGAAATATATATGATAAAATATTCCAAATTTAGAATGCCTTAGTAGAACTTAGGAATAGTATGACTTTTTGCCTCACAGGACAAGATAAGAGATAAATTTTCACTTTGAACAAAATAGTAAAAATAGAGCAATAATACATTCCTTTGTCAGTAGAGCTTGCTATTATAAAATTATTATATTTTAAACCTTATACACTAGTATATATTTATATGTATATTTAGCCATTTAATAATTTAATTATTTAAAATACATTAAAATTTCATTTAAAACAAGGAAGATATAAAGTAATAATATCTTGTTATGTACATATCAACTTATTTTTTTAATTTTAAATTATTTAAATCCATACATATATATGTATAATTATTTTAGGCATTTTAATAATTTAATTGTTTAAAATTTGAAAATATGTTAAAATTTTATTTGAGATAACGAAAATAGAAAGTAATAATATTTTATTGATTAAGTATTAATTTATTTTTTTAAGTTTTAAAACTTTTGAATTAATTATGTAAGACTTTGGATTTATAACATTCTATTGATTAAGTATAATTTGTTATATTTAAATCTATATTTTTCTCCTTTCTTTCTTATTTACTAATGTTTCAAATTACTTAGTAATTATATATAAATACGTAACATTTAATTTTAATATTTTTATTTTTAAATTCTTTTAATTATTATCATTCCCTGCAAATTCTCATGAAGCTCTGTTATTTCATAAGGGATCAAGCAAAATGAATTTCATCCTTGAACATGCGTCTTAAGATAAAGTAATATTTCATCGTTGATAATCAAGTATAGGACAAAAGAAAATAGATTCACTTTTGCCTTACTCCATTATCCTTTTAATCTGGTTCAATTCTGAATTGGTTATAGGCCTAATATATCTATCAAATACTAAGAATGTTCGAACAAACAACTTTGAATACGATCAAATTTCAGAGAAAAATTGGCTCCTTCATTTTGTGCATTATGGCCATTAGTTGCTGTATTTGAGAAGCCTTATTAATGGTCCTCGGTTTCATGCCTTACCCATTCAACATATTTTAGGCTGATACCTTTTCCCAACAAACTCATAACCAAAGAAAGTTTATAAAAACCCTTATGTTCTTCCTTTGTCACTAAAATCTTAGGATGATGATACCTTTTCCTAACAAACTCATAACCAAAGAAAGTTTATAAAAACCCTCATGCTATTCCTTTGTCATTAAAATTTTAGGATGATCATTGTTAGCACTCAAGGAATCAAATATTTTAATCTTATTTATTCTATACTCGGAAGTAAAGTTGTTAAACGGGTTGTGACCTGTGGATCAATCCGTGATCCACTACTTGCAACCGGTTTTTACAGATATGAATTTTTAAAATTAAACTCGTTTTCTAATGTGGGTAATATGGACCGATTTATCACGAATTCGATTCGCAATAAGCCGACCTCGTATCCATGAAATCTACGAATTTTTAGTTAAAATCCGCAGACTGGCCTATATCTATAAAGATTTTATACGAGTTTAGACTCCTAAAATTGAATCCGTTTTTTAACATGAATAATACGGATAATATGGACCAATCCATTACGAACCGATCCGTATCCGTACGTACCGATCTATTTGACAACCCTACCTAGAAGAGTCTATCTTTGTAAGAAAAGTACATTGGCTTCCCAAGTCACCCCACCTTCATTAAACCACCCCCCTACAATGTTTCGAGAACACAAACCATATCCATTCTGCCCCGTCATCAATCCTTCCTTTTAAATATTGATTGATTGGTGCAATCTTCTTAATTCCAATAGCCTTCAAATTTTGCAGAGTTTATGCCTTTCTCAGTGATCATTAAAATTGTTTAGTTATTTGAGCAGCAAGATAAAATCATTTTTAAGATATAATAAGAATATCTCTTGAAACATTTAAAAATCTGGCAAGCAGACGTTTTTTAAGGTCCAAAAATCTCATTTAATCATATCACAACCCTTTTTATGATCCTTGTTAATTTAAATTAAAAATTATCATATAATGTAATATCCCAATCTTAATAATAAACACGATGCAATGAATGTATGGTAAAAATAAATAAATAACTAACTGTACGCATATAAAATAAAATAAAATTATAAATATAATTTGATAAGATGTAAATCATCTATGTAAATTTAGTATCACTACTTCGACCAATTTTCTTCAAGGTATCCATATATTAACTAAGTATATTTTTATTGAATGTATATATATTTTCAGACAAAAAAATATATATCACTCGAAAATCTAAATAAAAATATGTCCAGTTTTGTGATGAAAAACTAAAAAAATATGCAATTTTGGATCCATCTAGTCTAGGGTTTATATGTGCCACCTTAACCCGTTATTGTTATATCGACAATCGCACGTAGGTATCAATTCTCTCCGCAGCAGAAAGAGAAAATTATGGGTTCAAGGGACAAAGATCAAGCGCCACCGCATCATCATCAACCTCTTCTGAGCAGCCTCGTCGTTCGACCTTCCACCAGCGAAGCTGGCAGCGGCGGCAGTGGAGGTCGCGGCGGTGACTACGAGCCCGGCGAGGTCCACCGGGATCCCCCTCCTCCTCCTTTTTCCCGCTCTGATCGATATTCAGATGACGCTGGTCTCTCTCTCTCTCTCTCTCTCTCTCTATATATATATATATATATATGACCACTCTCTTCTATCGCTTAAGTGATTGAATGGTTATGTTTTAGAATTTACATCTCAAAATCTTGATGAGTAAATTATTTCGTTTATTTTTTTGCATTATCTACAGAAAAACGATTTGTTTTTAAATTCTGAGTGTTATTGAATTGCGAGACGCGGGTGGAATTTCATTTTTGCATTTTTTTTTTTGGCGCAAATTTTGTCAGCTACGGGTAATCGGATGATTTGCATGACGTTAATCCGATTAGTACATAGATGATGATTGAATGGAGGCATGTGTAATGTTACAATTTTGCCAATTTTGTATGTCTGGGTGTTGAATTGTTTATTCTTGAGAAGAATTAATATAAATACTAGTGTCACTAAAAAGTTGAACCTCTGATATTGAAGAGTATAGACTATTATTAATTTATGACCTCATATCATGATGATCCTAGAGAAAGGTTGAAATGGTTTGTTGCGTTTGTATTTCTTTTTCATTTTTCTAAAAATGTACAGGGGATCCATTAAGAAGAAAACCGCCATTTCATTTTTCTTTCCTTTTTTTCCCTCTTGATTCTGTATCTACAGAGCTGGGTTTTGTTAGACATATTATCCATAACTTATGTGCATGCCAAGTATATGGATCTCCTGATAATTGTGGAGTTTCTACCAGTGAATAAATTTTGCATTTGTGTGTTACAGCTCTGATGTTGCCTGCGAGAACTCGGGCCTTGAAGAAGGCATGTTACTGAGTGCAACCTTGAATCATGAGCTGAGAATGTTTTAGTATTTAAGGATAAATAAGTGTGTTGGATGATGGATGTAGTCCATTCTGCATGAACTTGTGGGGGTTCTGCTGTCCAAAATTCTGTTGCATGGGTCTTATATGCAGAGTCATGGTCATAGGTTTGGTATGGGTTATCTGTGGAGGTGAAGACATTGTCTGATTTTATGGAATATGAGATTCAATGTGGAGTCATTTTCGTGCACAGTACATCATGAGCAATGTGATTGAAAATCAAGATGGTCACAGGACTTGTAGAGGACAGAAATTGTCTGTAAGAAGTTGTTTTGGTTCATTTAAGTTGTAAGCGATGCATGGCTGGTATGTTTAGATTCCACAGCAAGAAGTTTTCTGTGGCTTGGGTGCATTGGAACTTGCATGAAGCAGATTTGACACCATGGAAAAATAATATTTAATGTTGCTCATTAAACTTCATACTTCCATTGGTTAGGTGTTGTTCTGTAATCAATTCCAGCTACAAATTGTGTCCGTTTTTCTTATGGACTTGTCATTGTGATTATTCTTTCCTGATTGGAGGTTGTCATTTTGGTTTTGTTTTTCAGTTTTTTCTCCCTTGGCTGGTTAATTAGGGATGATTCAGGTGGTTATGTATTGACAACATGAAGGCTACCTTTCAGAGTAGTGATTCTGGGCAGGAAGTTGGAACCTTCTGTTATGTGATTGTGTAGCTTCTGCTGATTCCTTCATACGTTGCATATTGATTTTTTTGACTTGGGTCATTGATATGGTACAGAAAAGGGCTGCTTCTCCTAAAAATGTGGAATTATTGTGCTTCTCCATGTCCAATACCATACTTTTATTGTTTTGAAGTTACTTGGGGGCAAAATTTATAGCAAAAACAATTGAATTGTTTTACATAGCTTCAATGGGGTTTTATCAGCATGGGACATTCTAGGGTGTGGTTTGCTGGACGCTTGTAACTTTGTTACTTGGATCTGACTTTTGGGTGTCACAACATAGATGGTGACAGAAGGAATCTACAGATGGTTGATGGGCACTTTGTTAAACTTCAGGATTGTTTGTGCTCCAGAGGCCTTTTTGGGTGGTTATCTCTTGTGGCATACATTCTGGTTTAATGCTTCTGAATATGGACACTTGCTGACATTGAGGGTGAAACTGTGTTGGGCTATTGGTTATCTTGTTGAATTAGCATTTCCTAGGCATGTAGCTCATATGTTTGACCGAGTCTTGAACCTAAGTTTTTTCTTTAGACTGCGGCACAATTTTAGGCTACTATTACCCAGATTTTGAATCTGGATTCAGCATTTCAGATGATTAGGTTAATTGTGTTTTATATTCAACTAAATCGTGGTGTATGAGGCAATTGAATGTTGCACTCAGATAGGAAAAATTGGGTTGACTTGTTCCAAGGGCATGGAGGAGGCAAGTTTTGTGGGAATGAAATTTGAAAAGTTTGTCTTGCTCATGGCACTTGGTATCTTTATTGGTAATATGGATCAACTGTTTGAGAGTGACCGAAGGCCATTATAACTTCCTGCACTCATATTGCCCTTTAATGTTTGCATGTTCTCGAGGAGGAGAAACCCAATGTGGTGGTAACCTTCCCTTGCAATGTTAGATTGGTTCTTTTGGCAGTTGTATGATCACAAAGTTTTGGATGCTAAAGTAGACTGCAATGCTGAATTTTCCTTCTCTGCTTGTTGAGTGCTTATTTCTCTAGACTTTTTTTCCTTTTTTTTTTTCCCTCCCCAGGATATAGAATTCGTGCTGGTTCCACCTCTCCTGTGCATCGTAGAGATGCTGATCATCGCTATGGTTCTGATTATAACCACATGTCACGAAGCCGTGGATATGGTGGTGGGAGAGACGTTGGTAGATATCGAGACCCTTCACCCCCATATGGTCGGGATAGGGTAGGAGGCAGGCCAATCAGTAGAGCTTTTGGTGGGCCACGCTTTGGTACTGCACCATTGAGAGGTGAAGGCATTGGTAGAAATAATCCTAATGTGCGTCCTAGGGAAGGAGACTGGATTTGTTCCGATCCAATGTAAGTTCAAGTCTTTCATATTGCCCAACCATTTTTTGTCTATCTCTTTTTTTTTTTTTTTCTTTGAGTACTGCTTCCACGTATCTTCAGTGTAATCAGTTTGGATGGTTTAGTTATATAATTTAAAATTTAGATGACAATCTTGTGTTGATTATATTTCGTAGCAAGAGTAGGGTCTCTTCTTTTTTTTTTTTTTAGATGAATTTTATTATTATATGCATTTTGTCGTTGTATTATCTCTGTCTCTCCTATTTTTGTCCTAGTGAGTAACCCATCCCCTTTAAAGTAGAGAAGGGAGGCGATGTGTTTTATTGCTGCAGGTGGTATGAACATTTGCAAACCAAAGAGAAATGATTTTGGTATCCCCCCCCCCCCCCCCCAATCACGGCTATATCTGTAACTTGAGGTCTGATCTGGCCTTACTATTTTGTAGGTGTGGCAATCTTAACTTTGCAAGGCGGGAATACTGTAACAACTGTAATAGGTCTCGTTATGCACCTGTTGCAAGTCCTCGGAGGGGTTATCCTGGTCCACCACCTGTTCATGCACCACCTAGACGCTTTCCCGCCCCTCCAATAGATCGTTCACCAGAAAGGGCACCCAATGGCTTCAGGTCCCCTCCTCGTGGGTTGGCAAGGGATATCCCCAGAGAGTATGGATCTGCTGCTGTGCCTCCCCGGCATGAAGGCAGGTTTCCAGATCATCATGTACGGAGAGAGAGGATTGATTATTTAGACGATGCCTACCGTGGGAGAAACAAGTTTGATAGGCCACCACCAGTGGACTTTGGTTTTGGTCATAGAGATCGTGGAAGAGATGGTTTCTCCAATGAAAGAAAAGGATTTGAGAGGCGGCCACTGACACCCCCTGAACCTTTGGTGCCATCCCCACTTCCTCCTCATCGTGGTCGATGGGCTCGTGATGTGAGAGAGAGAAGCAGATCACCTATAAGAGGAGGCCCCCCACCAAAAGACTACCGACGTGATGTGTATATGGATCGTGTTCGGGACGATCAGCGTGGGGCAGGACGAGGTAGAATTGGAGGAATGTATTAGCTCTGTTCTGCAGTGTAATCTGCAGCTGTAAAATTAGTTTCATTAAACTTCTGTTAGGATAGTATTTGCCTCAATCCCGAATCCATGACATTGCAGCGAAAACAAACGGAACCATTCTAACTGTTTGAAATCTCTGTTCCATGGTTTGTTCGTTTGTTCATTTCACTTTTCTCGTTTGTTCATTTCACTTTTCTCAATGTTGAGGATTCTATTGTTAAGTATCTATTTATTTCATCTTGGAAATTTACGTGCAAGTGTACTTGGAGTCATAAGGTGAGTCTAGCGCGCAAAGTAATCAAATTCAATTAGGGATTTTAATTTTAGCTCTTACTTCTCTCTTACGTGGCTTGGACATTTTCACGTAAAGTAATTTATTCTGCATTGAATTGGTAATGGATTAAAACATCAATGCAAGACACTGTTTTTCTCATGTGAAATGCCTAGTCTATTAATAAATACTTATGTAGGTAAATGTGTTGTCAAGTTAAGCTCAGCCGAACTCGACTGATTACCAAAGCATTCAATCAAGCGTGATTAAAATGTCATATAATTGGTTCGAGTTCAAAATTCAAACTGCAGCCTGATTATGAATTAAAAAATCGATTATAGAATTGTTAATCTCTATATACTAATATTTAAGTGTTTTTTTGTTGGCAGTTTCTTTTTTTTTATTTTGACAGTTGCGAAACCCTTGCTTGATCATGAAAAAAATTTCCCGCCTCTACCTCCCATTTTGCATTTTTTTTTCCTTTCAAGCAGTTACTTTTATTTTTTTAATTATTGTATTACATTGTTATTTTTCGTTTTATTAATATATATTTTTTATTATTTATAATCTAGATACTAATATATTGTGTTATATCTTACACATTATTTTTCTTCTTTTCATTGGTATATATATTTTTTGTCTACTTTTGTTATTTATAATCCGAATACTAACATATCAATAAAAAGTATAAATACAACATAATATATTTTTTTTATAATCAAAATATTTTAAATATATTAAAATTTTAATACATAAAATATTAATTGACTTTATTAATTACATATTCTATTTCAAAAATATTAACAATTCAAGTTAAATTTACTTACTCCAATTTTATAAATATTTTATTGATGTCAATTTTAAAGCACTATATTTTAAATTATAAGACATCAATCGGAACTTTGTTAAAGCTATTAACTCATATATTATTTTCTTTTGATCTATTTTAGTGCATTTTTTCTTTTTTTAATTTGTTCATGTTTACTCTTATTATATAGAACTCAAACACCAAAATTACTAAATAGTATAGATATAATATAGCATATCTTCTTTCTATTATAAAAATATTTTAAATAAATTAATAATTTTATTGAATACAATTAATTTATGCCATATTTTATTTTCAAGTCTTATTACTTTATGGTTCAACCATTCAACCACTATTTCTCTATTTTTTATTTACTTTATTGTATATTTTTTTATATCTGCTCTTACTGTTTACTGTTTGAACACTAATATCACTAGAGAGAATGAATATAATATGATATTTCATAATTTAAATAATTTAAAATTTAATATATATAAGTTATTAATTGAATTAAATTATTGCATATCCTATTTTTTTAATAAAAGTATTCAACAAACTAAGATAACATTGATTTATTTAAATTTTATCAATATTTTATTAATATTAATTTTAGGTATTAATTGAAATTTTTTCAAGATCTTACAACTTGTACATTTTTATTCTTCCTTTTTATTTACTTTATTGTATACTCATCTTTTTTTTTTCATATTCACTCATACTATTTAGAGCTCAAAAGTCAATATTACTGAGTTCTATTAATATAACACATTATATTTTCTTACTATTTTAAGAATATTTTAAATAAATTAAAGATTTAATTTAATTAATTATATATTTTATTCTAACTTTTATTATTTTAAGGTTTACACATTATCTTTCTATTTGTTTTGTTACTTTTTTTTTATATCTACTCTTATTGTTTGCATTTCAAACTCTAACATCACTATGTAACACAATAATTTTCTTTTCATTACAAGAATACCTTAAATAAGTTAAATATTTTATTTAATTAAAATAATTAATTATATATTCTATTGTTAACTCTTTTTATTTTACAAGTGACATAGTGTCTCTTCTATTTATTTAGTACTTTGCATATTTTTCCCTTTTTTATGTTTACTATTATTTTGTATAGGTTAAATGTTAACATTACTCAATAATATGGATATAATATGATATATTTAAATTTTATTATATAAATATTTTTAATAAATTAATATTTTAATATAGAAATTACAAATAAAATTAAATTAATTACATATTTCTTTAATAAAAATTTGAAAATTAAAATTATTTATTTAAAATTCTTCAACATTTTTACATCAATTTTCACATGCTTTATTTCAAATTAAATATACAATAATTAAGATTTTGTTATAATTTTATAACTCAGGCACTATTTTTTTTTATCCACTACATTATATGTTTTTCTTTTTTTTATTCACTCGTATTATTTACAACTTAAACAATATTGAATAGTATTAATATAATTTAATATAATATAATTTTGATTATAAAATATTTTTAAATAAGTTAAAATTTTATTTAATTAAATTTATTGGCTATATTTTAAACTCTTATTACTTTACGGTCAACATAATGCCTCTCTCCTTCTTATTTGATCCATTAAATATTTATTTTTCTTTATGCACACTCCTATTATTTATAATTTTGATGCTAATTTTATTATAAAGTATGAATATAATACGATATAAAAAGAAAAATAGAATATTATTCTTTTCTATTTTTATAACATTTTTCTTTTATAATATTAAACTCGTTTAAAGTTTATTAATATAAATAATCTTCTATTTACATGGAGATTAATTTACAATCAATTACAAACTTGTAACTAGCCCAAAAAAAAGGTCCTTTTTAATGGCTATTTCACTTGAGTTTACTAGGCAAGCCTGATTCGAATGATAGGTGACTCTTGCTTCAAATGTTTTATTTTTGGCGCATGATGTGGCGGTTGTTTTTAAAGTATAGTGGTTTAATTACAATTTTTTCTCTTAATTTACAAATTGATTGCATTTATTTTTCTCTAATCATATTGTATTTAGGCTTTTTTACTATACAAATTGAACGGATTAGATTTAAATTCATAACTTTTATCAAATTAAAGATGGAAAATTCTAATTAACATATAGAATTGCAAACTGAGGATTACTGGAAGAGAGAATTAGAAGAGCTCATATTATCATGTTAGAAAATTGCAAATTGTTACTTGCTTATGACGCATTCATTTTCTTCCTAGTTATTTTCTATGTAGAATCTACTGAATCTCTATGTTGCCAAATGAGATTTTTAATTTGACAGAAGTTATTGATATCGATCCAACCCAATTTAGCCTAATGTTTATATTATATATTAACTTTGATATTCCTTGCCTTCTATTATGCAAGTATCATTCTTATAATTTGTTATTTGTTAATTTATTATTTTTTTAATTTGAATTTCTATCTCTAACTTGAATTCACAGTTATTTATTTATTTAATTCTCATGAAAATATTTCCAAGATTACATTTATATTTTCCTTTTTCTTTTCTCTATACCTTCAATCACCTTAAAACTATCATTTTATCTGGTGTGATAATTTTCATCTTTGCCTTCAATATTTACAAGTTTACAACTACTTAATTATTTCATTCTAATTTTCATTCTAATAAAAGTTATTTTATTTTCATAAAAAACTCTGCAAATTATATTTAAAATTTATTTCTTTTCTCTTTTCACCTTTAATCACTTTAAAGCCATCATCTTCTTTGAGATGAAAGTTTTCATCTCTATCTTCAATATTTATAAATATACTCTTTTATTACTTTCAACTTTTTGTAATTACTCAATCCAAAGTTCTTATCATGTAAATTTCTTTTTATGATTTCTTTTATTTCTTTTTATATTATTGTTATTGTAGCTTGATTGTTCTTTTTTTTTTTTGTTATGAGTGTTTTATTTCATTGAATTTTCACTTTTCAAGAAAAAATTGTAGCTTAATCGATTCTCATTAGTTTGATAAATTTTTTATGTATAAAATTGTAAAAATATACATTTTTATATAGTTTATATATTTTATTTCATAAGATAATTTTTTAAATTATTTCATACTATTTAACAGAAAAAGTATAATTTTAAAGGAAATTATGAAAGGAGGAAAGATGTTATGTGAACATATAAACTATCAATTATGAAATTTACAAATTTGTAGCTAATAATATATATAAATAGATCATTTTTATTACCTTAGATTGGTATGAAAATATTAAGATTAACAAATGTAATATTTTTTATTTTTAAATTTAAAGGTCATTTTATTTCTATCTTCATTTGATTTTATTTAAAAAAAATTATTTTTTTATCTTCATTTAATTTGATTAAAAAAATTTATTTTTATCTTCATTTCATTTTACACTGAATTTAAAATTTGTAAACTCTTATCTATAATGCATTTACTCTTTATCTTCATGTAATAAAATTATCTTTTGCTTTTATAAATAAATGAATAGTTTCACTTATACCTGTCTATCACCCATCTATCATGACATTTGTTACTAAATATCATAATAGTTCATCTTTATTTAGTGAATTCCCACTATAATAATTAAAATTTTATTTTTTTATTTTAAAATTTAATTAATTATTTTTATTATTATATTTCTAACTAATTATATTATTTCTCTTGCATTTTTTCCTTCATATCCTTAAGATATTTTTCTTAAACTTCAATTAAGGAGCAGATCAATTCTTCTTTTAAAGATTCATTATCCAGTACACACTTTTTATTTATTTACTATTTTATATTTTTATTATATTCTACAAAAGGAACTTTATTATAATATAATTTTTTAAAAATACTAAATATGGATTAGTCATTAGTGCTTTTCAATTAAAATTTATTTCTTTTTTCATGTAAATTAAAAAAATGTACAATATTTGATATCAAAATATTGAATTTTATTCAACATATATATCGTAATTTATGAATTTTAATTTATTACTTATAATAGTTTATTTCATGCTATAACATGATAAATAAAAAATATATTGCCATTATAAAAAAATTATTCTTATCATAAATTATATTATTAAATATTAATATTAATAATAATTATCTTAAAAAATGATATCTAATTAATTTTTAGTAATATAAATTTATAATTAATTACCTACTTCTACATTGAGTAAAGTGAGTGGAGAGGAGACTTTTTTCCTCCTTAAATTATTTTTTCAAATTTTCTTTTATTAAATGCTTTTTCTTTCAAATATCTTAAAATCAGAGAAATAAACTTTTTAAGAGTTGTTAGTTATATAGTAATCAATTTTTCATCTAATCCTCTTTATAAATAATTAATATATAATTATAATATTATATTATTAAAATAAATATTCATTGATAATATGAAATTACTACTTTAAAAAATTTATCTTATACTATAATATGGTAAATAAAAAATATATTACCTTACAAAAAAATTATTTTTATTGTAAATCATGTTATTAAATATTAATATTAATGATAATAATTATATTAAAAAATTATATCTATTTAATATGATATTTGAATTTAAAATTAATTACTTACTTAAATATTGAGTAAGATTAGTGAAAAAATAATTTTTTTCTTAAATCTATTAGTTAGATATTAATCAAATTCTTATCTAATTCTTTATAGAAATAATTAATATATAATTATAATATTATATTGTTAAAATAAATATTCATCCCTATAACGCAGGGGTGACTAGCTAGTTCTTAATATATTGGAAAGCTCAAAATAAAATGTTAGGGTTAACGAGGATAAAACAGGTAATTTATATTATGGAAATCAAAATTGTAATTAAGTTAAGGCTTCATTTCAAATAATTGATAAATTAACTAATAGCTTGTAAATTAAATAATAATTGGTAGTTGCTAAATTAATTAATTACATAATAAGTGCTTTGTAAAATTAGCTATTTAAGAATATACATTACAACCATAAATAAATGAATATTATTACGTGTATTCAATGCATTATATTAAGCTATTATATGTTTAACACATCTATTAATAAATTAAATACTTTTTAAAGAGATTAAACAAATATTTCAAAATTAATTGGTTTAATATTTAATAAATTTTTTAAATTGATTAGTATAATAATATAATATATTTAATATACTTACACATTTTTTCAAGTGAAGATCATTATGGTTGAGTTTGTTTCATTTTTAATAGAGTAAGAAGACATGTTACATGAGTAGGTTCTGTTTGGATAAACAACTTAAATGAGAGTTTTTTGTATAAATTCTATTATTATAAATGTTATCTAAAATAAGTTAATTTGTATTTCGATGCATGCTTATGATTAATGTATACTTATTTGGAAATTGGATGTATAATTGAAGTATACATGCTTATAATAAATAGTAATCAACTACAATAGGTGATAATTTATAGTAGTAAGTGTACCGAATGATGGTTAATAGTAATGAGTGATAATAAATAATGGTTAATGAAAGTGAACGATAACGAATGATGGTTAATAATTATGGATAATGATAGAAAATAATTGATGATATTAGTTAATAGTGGGTGATAGTCGACAATAATAAATAATGACAAATAATAATAAGTAATGTTAGATAGTAATTAAGTAAATAGTGAAAGGGAGAGTTAACAACATAAATAATGATCAGTAGTGGTAATATTAGTGGGTAAAGGTGGTAGGTAATGATAGACAAATTTTAGTAGTGATGGATAATTATGATAAGGCTTTAATGGAATAGTGAATAATTTTTTTTTCATATTATTAAAATATTTTTAAATTATAAAAATATAGAATACTTATCTTTCTCTAAATATATTTTAAAATTTTATATTTTATTGAGGGCATATATGTTTAAAATTATTGTAAAAATATTTTTTATTAGGCTCTTTTTAATTTTTACGAGAGTTTTTTTAAAAGTTACACGGGAAAGTTTATGAAAGTAAGCTTTAACTAAGTCATGGAGAAGTAGTCAACTAATATGACAAACTCATCCAAATATTTGTTAAAATTTAAGTAAATGCTTGTTTCAGTAAATAAATAAGCTTATATATGCTTAGCGAAGCAAATCCTAAATGCTAAAAATGTTATACTAAATTTCATTCTAAGCGGATTATGATTTGAAGTTGGGCAATCACGTCAAGGGAAAATGAGAAAATTGGATGACTGAAAAGACGAATTAAAAAGGAAGATTGTATAGAGGAATATTTTCCTCTTTTCATATTGAATGAATCTATCAATACCTATCAAGAAAACAAGGTTTTTTGGGGCCCATTTTTTTTTTTTTTGGCCTGTGTTTTGTTTAGGGAAAAAAAATTTCCACTAAGCCCTTTTTTATTTATTTTTTATTTTTTCCATTAATTTTTCTATTTAATTATGTTATCTATAACTTAAATCTTATTAAGTAATATAAATATAAAATATAATATAATTATTTAATATAATATTATTTTTATAATTTAAATATTTTTAAATAAATTAATTTATTCTATTATATATTTTATTTTTAATTCTTATCACTTTACAACTTATGTATTTTTTTTCTTTTCTTTCATTTTATTGACCCCATTTTATACTTTTCCATTTTTCATGTCCACTTTATTGCATATAATTCAATGTTAAATAATATAAGCATAATATAATATATTTTATTTTTAACTCTTTTAAAAATATTATAAGTCAAAATTACAATATAAATATTATTAATCTTTATCTTCCTGCTATTAAGAATTAAGAGTTTTTTAGGATGGATTACCTTTTTTCCCCCCTACACGTTAAACTGCCACCTTCCACTTTTTTATTTTATCTTCGATATGCTATATTTTATTTAATTATATTATTTACTATTCAAATATTACTTATTGATGTAAATATAATATAATATATTTTTATTATAATAATATTATAAATAAGTTAAATATTTTATTTGATAAAATTAATTTATTCTATTATATATTTTATTTTTAAATCTTATTGATTTATAACTTATGCATTTGTTTGTCTATCCTGTTTTATATTTTTCTATTTTTATGCCTACTACTATTACCCATAACTTAGATACTAATATTATTAAATAGTGCATATAAAATATAATATGTTTTATTTATAATTTCTTAATTTATTACATACTTTTTCTTAACGTTTTACACCTCATGAATTATTTCTCTTGTTTTTATTTGATCTTTGGTTTATTTTTCTCTTTTTTTATGTTCAACCTTCTTATTTACAACTTAAATATTAATATTATTAAGTGTGGTATAAATATAATGTGTCATATTTTATTTCATAATATGTTATAATAAGTTATAAAATATTATTTAGTGATATTTTATAATATTTCTAAGTCATATAATATTATATATTTTATTTTTAATTTATTGAAATGTTTTAAATAAATTAAACTCTTAATAAGTAAAATATTAAATAAACAAATTAATTATACATTTTATTCATAAAAATATTTAAAAATTTAAATTAAATTTATTTATTTAAAATTTCTTAATATTTTTATGCCATTTTTAATCACTATATTTCAAATTAAAAATACATTACTTATAATATGCTATAAAATACCACCCTGAGTGGCATAATATGTAATATTTTATTTTTAACTTATTCATATATTTTAAATAAATTAATATTATAATATATAAGTTATTTAAGAATTAATTAATTATATTTATTATTTTCAAAATTAATATAAAAATTATATTAAATTTATTCATTTAAATTTTTCTAATATTTTTCTATCAAACTTCGATAACTATGTTTTAAATTAAAATTATATTAATTAAATTTTTTTTAAAGTTTCATAGTCCGAAGATTATTTTTTTAATTTTTAAAATATTTGATTATATGATTTTTATTCATTTTTATATTTAATTTTTAAAATCAATATTATTAATTTGCATATATAACACTATATTTTTATTTTAAATATATTTTTAAGATAAAAAATTTATTTGATTGAAATAATTTGCTAAATATTCTATTTTTACTTTTTTATTATTTTACTGTTCATATATTATCTCTTTTTTATATGCTTTGTTGCATTTTTTAAAATATTCACTAACGTTATTTTCAGCTTAATTATTAAAATTATAAAATAGTATAGATATAATATGATATATTATATTTTATTTAAAAATTAAATAAGTGGGGATTTATGTATAGAAAGTATTAATTAAATAATTATTTGCATGTTTTGTATTTTACTAAAAATATTTTGAAATCAAAATTAATTAATTAATTTAAATTTTGTTAATATTTTCTTATATTAATTTCGAGTAACTATATATTAAAGTAAATATACAATTAGAATTTTGTCTAAATTAAACAATTCAAGCACTATTTCTCTTTCTTTAATCTCTATTGTATATTTCCTTCTTTTTTAATATTATTATATTAATTTTTACATGCTGCATTTTAATGTTTTATTTTTATAAAAAATTTAAATTTAAAATTAATTTATTTACTTCAAATTTTTGAATTTTTATATGAATTTTTAAATTATATATTTCAAATTAAATATTTATTAATTAGAATTTTATCAAAATTTTATAGTGCACACATTATTTTTGTTCGTTTTATACAAGCCTCTTTGCATATGCTCACCGTGCTTAGAGATTTAAAAAAAAGGATTAATTCATAACATTGTTAATAATTTAATGATTATAATTGTTAATTATTTTGTAATATATATATAATTCAACAAATTAAGATACATTATAAATAAATAAAAATAAACTTGTTTAAAGCAAATAAATTTACATGATAGTACAATTATCATTTCACAATCACATCGAAGAAGAGTATATCAATAGTATCAATTTATTAAGCCCTTAAAAAACATAAAATATATAAGATGAAAAACCTTCAACGATAGATTATCAAAATCTCAATAAAAGTTTAGATATAATCACATAACCTTATTTTTAACATTTATGCTAAAAAAATGAATTTCTGATCAAGAATTAAAATTTAAAAATTTGAAAATAAATGTTAAAAAACAAACAATTATATATTGTGCAAAAAATTTATTTGTATGCATCATATAATTTTCATAACTTCCTTTAACCAATTAAAATAATACAAGTTGTTGTAGGCAATTCTAAGAACGGACTCTGCACCCACACAATTTTTTATTAATTTAAAATTAGATAGTTTGGCCATATCAATAAGATATTTGATAGATAATTTGAGTGCAATATTATTTTATTCAAATAAACAATGTGATATCATCATAAAAAAGTAAAAAAACAACGGGCGTGCGTGTGAGAGAGAGACAGTGTGCAAGAAATAATGTGGAATGAGAAAGAGATGTTATGAAAAAAAAGTATAGATCTTTTAAAAGAAATTTTCAAAATTTGATAAATAATTTATTTGTATTTTAACTTTTGTTTTTTTATGTGAAAATAAAGTTTAAATATTTATTATTATTTTTTGGAAGTTAGAAATATGAGAGATGAAAAGTCTGTAATTACTGCTTAAATTAAATAAAAAAGATTACACCTTTGCCCCTAATTTATTAAAATACGTAAAATTTAACTGAGAGTTTTTAAGAAACTAATAAATAGGGTCCTAGGTTCCAATGACTTTCTATTAGTAATAGATATTTCATTAATATTTTTCATTTTTCATTTTTCATATTCATTTCAGTTATTTACAACTCAAATGCTAATAGTATTAAATATTATAGATATAGTATAATATATTTTTTATTCTAAAATATTTAAAAAAGGTAGAACTTTAATATACAAAGTATAAATTGAATTAATTAATTTCGTATTCTATTTTTCAACATAAATATTTAAATAAAATTTAAATTTATTTATTAATTTTTTCTTAATATCAATTTTTTAGGTGTTATATTTCATATTAAATTTGTCATAATCAATTTGAAATTCTTCAAAATTTTAATATATAGCCTATTAATTTATTTTTAGTTAATATATTTTACAAAATAAATCAATTGTACTCTTTTATTAAAAGTATCCCAAAATGAAGATAAAATTTCCAATTTTCTCTTTTATATTTTTAAATATTAAATTTAAAATATAATATTACCTTATTAGAATTCATGGTGCAAAATTTAAAAGAGAAGTTTCAAAGTAAAACTTTTGAGAAAAGCTCTACTCTTTGTATTTAACAACTAACATGTATTCTTCATTTCTTTTATTAGTTTTATTACTGCTAAGATTTTAAATTTTAAAGACAAAAATAAGTGATTAATATATTTATTTTCATAGTCGTACCATTCCTCTTATGTTTTTATTGTGCAATGCATTGTACCTATAATATTTTTCTCACAATTAATTAACTTAATTAGATTGAATCATTGATTTTTTAAAACATTTTTGTAATAATTTGACAAACTCAATTTTTTTTTGTTAATAAAAAGAGAGAGTAAGGCAACCAATGTTGACTACCTTTCTTGAACATTATTAAAAGAGTACTCTCTTTCTTCAGAATGTTCGATTTGAATTATAATTATATCTAACAAACTCAAATTGCAAAAGAGTAAACAAAAAATTAAAGCATTAAAACATATAAAATTATCCCACTTATTTATCATGTAATTATTCCTTTTTTATATTATTTTCTCATCTACCCATCGTAATAATGGCTGCCCAATATTGAAATGAATAATATCATAACTCAAATAAGGATATGCAAATCATATTTCAAATCTAGATGTTCATAATGCTATTACACACATAAAAGTGTAACCATAAAAACTTTTACAATAAATCTATTTTTTGGAAAGAAAAACTATTCTGTATCAATTGTATCAAAGAATTAAAAAGTAATACTTCTCTAAATACCAATTATGATTCTAAATTTTTTATCTTTTATGTTAGCAGTATGAATTAAAATCCTAATATAAAATTGATCACAATAATATTATAAGCGTACCTAATGCATATTTTAATGATGTAATGACTAATCTGAATAATGATGATAAGTAGAATTGCAACCTATTTCGCCCCAAAGCAAACAAGATAGAGAGAGTAAAATTTTAGAATAGTAATCCTTGTTGTGTTGTGTTATTTTTTTAATGATGATCATGATCTCTCTATTTAAGATTAGATTTGTGATAGGAATTTACTGACCACAAAATGGCTGTAAGTTGAGACCTCTATTCATATAGATTTATACATGATCCAATATATCACGGATCATACATATTAAATAAGGGTCTAATATGTTCTATGCTTAATATTAAAATTCAAAACTAATGACTTAAATAAATATTTTAATAATTAATTAATATTAATCCATATAAATATGTCCAAATAAATTATTTATTTTATTCTATTATATATTTTTTAATATAACATTTTATTTATTCATAAATATGCAAGCTCAATAAATTAATATAATTTAATAATTAAAAATATTAATAAATTCAAGCCTCACACAGACTTTAAAACTAACTTTTTTAGAATAAAAAAAATCATTAGAACTCTAGTATTTCATTAGTTAAGGTTAATTTCGGAAATGGCTTAGTTTTATTTAATTCATCCCATTACCATAACCGTCCATTTTCACTCTGTAATAGAAAAGGTGCGGGGGGGGGATTGATAGGATCCTCTAGAAATTTCAATTCTACTTCCATTTCCTCCCATTTTTATCTATCTGTCATCTAAATAAATGAAAACAATTTTCTCATCCATTTTCACTCTCACATGGCGAGGAAAAGCATTCGGCGGAGTGTGAATATGGAACAAGTGAAAATAATAATAAAAAAGTGGGGTGGGGGGGTGGGGAGACAATAATCATGAACTCCATAAAAAATTCAGGGTGAAAAACAAGTGAAATAGGAAAGGTCCGTAACTTTTAATAAAAAAAAAAGTGCTCTTAAAATGTAGATTTGCGTAATATAATTGTCACTTTTACACATAATTTTTGCTCTCCTAATTTTTTTTTACTGAATCAAACAAAATATAATAATTTCCTTTCCTCCTATTTCTCGTTTCATTTAAATAAAAGTATTAGAACATTCTTTCTCACTTCATTTAACATTCTTACTAAAAAATTAATAATTTTACTAGTAAAATTATAAAATATAAATAAAATGATTCTTAAATTATATAAAACTATAATTTCATCTTTAAATAATAATTTGTATATATAATTTTATTCATCAATCATATTTAAAGTTGATAATTATAATTCATATATATTTACCTCTTCATATCTACCATTATTTTGACCTATTAATATTAGTTTTAGGATTAGACCATTATTGAATTTATCAAATAAGAGTTAATATGAATCAACTCATTTATTTATATGTATAAAAGAAATTAACTCGTAAATTATGCAAATCAATATAATAAAAAATATTATATTAAAATATCATACTAATTTATTTATAAAAATATATGTTAATAATTTATTATAAATTTAAATATCTTAAAATTATATATCTTGAATAAACTGTCATAATTTATATTTATATATTATATAATAATCGTATTATTCCCTACCTTATTTTATGACAAATATCATTTTCATAATTCATCACATATCAATTTATTGTTCTCACTTGATGAATACTATGCCTCCATGAGTCATATGTTAGATTTCACATACACTTAAGTACAACAAATTTTTAAAAAAAAAATTATGAAACCTTTCTAGAATAAATGCATAAGAACATAAACCAAAAATTGTCTACAAGGATTAGAATTACCTTTTGTAATACAGATCACGAATCACAAGTACAATTAAGTAATGGTGCCTTTATGGTATTCACACAGAGTGAATGATAACTTCTCTATCTTCTCAAATTTGCTAGAAAGCACTTTTCTCATAATAAACTAAAGTTTATTTTATATGCTTTTTCTGGTGGCAATTTTTTATTTCATCTAAAAGAAGTAATGCCTTCATGCCTTTTTATAAAACTAAAGGCACGTTATTTTCCTAGTCTTAGTAGGAAATCACCTTATATTTTTTTAATTTTATTCAACAACTAATATCTTATCTCTATCATAGTGAAAGTGAGGAAAGATAGGACTTATTTATTAGTTATCTAATATTATTAGATAATAAAATTATTTCATAATATAATTATCTAATATCAAATGACATAATTATTTAATATTACTTTAATATCATGTAATATACTATATATTATATGAATAATATATATTATTATTTTCATAATATGTGTATACACTAAACAACAAGTCCAATTAATAATATTTTAGTCTAACTAAAACTCAATTAATTATTATCTAATTGTAACTCTTTTTACGTGATCTTGTAAGTTCTTATTATGTTAGTAATAACCCATCACTAGATCATAGACAGTAAGCGATACCTAATAATATATTATTGTCACCTAAGTAACAAGAATTTTATGATTTGACATTTACCTAATGTGTGAATAATACTTTACAACATAATTCATTTTGTAATGATATCCAAATCGAACTAAAGGCATAGACTATGTCATTCTCGTCAATGTTCAATTCACATTTCTTGATACTGAGTAAACTAATTTAAAGAAATAATTAATATCGTATATTAATTCATTTGAGTATGACTGTATATTTTTTAGTCTCACTTAATCAAAGAGCCCAAGGATATCACTCCTTCTATATAGAAAGAATAAAATTCTATCTATATCACTTACATCCTTCTGTATAATTCGCGACATACCCAATTAACACCCTACGTGATATCTAGGTTAAAGGTAACACAAGATAGCATAAAAGTATGTGACTCCTCATATAGGAAACTATAGTGACTTTTGGTTAAAGGATTATGTGTAATGTGATCACATAAGAATAGTTAATAACACATGATAATCTATGTAGTATTCTTATAGTGAATCGGTCCAGTACATCTATTCATTAACAATGTACTCATGTATTGACTTGATATCATATATCTGTAATTCACAATCATCAATCATGATATATACTAGTCTCGATATATTATTATTATATTTTTCACAATAATACTCGAGTAAGAATATTTTAGGAATAATAAAACTATTTTAGGGATAATTACTATATTAAATTATAAATTGTGAAATATCAAAATAAAATAACATATAATGATTGTATCATCTAAAATAAAATATGATATATTGTGCGTTATTATAATCATCTTATGATTGGCTCATACGAAACACACACATTAACATCATAGCCACTTAATCAATTTTTAATGAATATTGCACTGTGATAAATCATACTTAACAAATTAACATAAGAGACTGAATCTCTCATTTGAGTATAACAATTTATATTAAATTAAGAAAAAAACTCCCTAATTTATTCCTCTCATTTATTATATTTTTATAATCTCTCCAATTTTTTTCTGATTTACTAATTTTTTTAATTTTCACATGATTTTTTCCTCTCTAGAATGCTAATAATTTATGAACTGTATATAATTTATTAGTAAAAAGATATTATTATTAGGTCTTATATGGCATAATTAATAGGCAATTAGGTACTTAGACCTAATATTAATAAAACAGGTATGGATCCTATGATAAATAGGATCCACAACTTGGATTAGTTTATAAATATAAGGTCCTTACCTCATATCTCTCGTGGTTTTAGGTTTTGTGTTCCATCAATCAAAACCTATCATACAGAAAAAGAAACTTCTAAGAAAGATAGTCCTTTATAACTTATGATACCAAGAGATGGATATAAGAGGATCAGCTATGTTACCTTGTATTATCATTTAATTATGATTGATTTATGAATTTCTCATGCTATAATTCGAAAGCTAAGATCCAATAAAATATGAGTAATATCAAAATAATTTTATCAATTAGTATCAGAGCCTAGTTTGGCTTTTAATTATGGCTAAGAATTTTGAACGATGTTTTGATGCATTTTAGATTGAGTAATTCATTGCTTCTCTAGAAAAAAATTTTAGTAAATTATGCATAATTATTGTCAATATGTATGTATACATGTATGTAACTATATCTCTCCAATATGTGTTTACTGTAAGTGAACTAGTGAATCAATGCATGTTTCATATATGTTAATAATGTTTGCAGTATTTTCATATTTTTGTATTCCATTTTTTACTGTAATTTAAATGCAATGATATATGCATGCTTTGATTGAATACATGGATATGTCATTTTTCCCGCCATTCTTTCATATTGAAAACCACCATGTTCTTGGTTGTATATATATATTAGGGTGCATATTTGGCTTCTATATAGTATAGTAAGTCTTGGTGAATGTTAGGTATTGGTTCTAAATGATATTAGAGGTTTTAGTTAGGATGATTTTAAATTGGTCTTACCATTTCATACATTTGAACCCAATTTTTCCTAGTAAAACCTATAAATGCCACATAAAACTTTATTTGTTTTAGAACTATGAGATGCCTAAAAGTAATTATTTTTCTAACCGAAAACTATGATTCGGAACTTAGAAAGTACATGAAATTTTAGAATTATAATCTTTCAAACTATTACATAAAATATTTAGGAATAGAACATTGAAACATGAAAATTCTTGAAAAACCTTATTCAAACTATGATTATGGGAAGTTATGGAACATAACGGTTGCAAAAGAATATTGGTGTGATAAGAAAAATCATGAAACATGTAAGATACCTCCTTGAAATAGATCAAAATTGAAATTGAAAATGAAGGAACATGGAAATTTTTTTAAAATTTGATTTTAACACAATATAGGTTGTTAGATATCAAATTTGAAAGAAATCTGGGTCTATTTGTGGGAAAATAGCAATAACAGTGGAGCTAGCATCTCAAAAACTACCATAAACATTTTGAAGGATTTCAAAATTTTGAAAAAACACCATTACATAACCATTTAAATTAGGGAAAATGTTGAGTCAATTCAGAAATCATGTAAGAATCAAATTTGGGCACTAATGTGTGTGAAAAACATGCATATGGATGCTAGAAACTCATTGAGTTATAGCTAAGTTCGACCTATGAACTATAATCTATGTGAAGAAAATGATTATTTGGTACATTACATGCTAAGCCCAGCTAAATAGTTAGCGCGTAGGGGCTATATGCCACACTCTGATAATAGTTAAAGGGGTGATCACACCTTCATACTCTACTCTCCAAATACTATTTTATAGGTATTTTTTCTAGATTTTTTAGAATAAAAATGTTTTATGATATTTATTTCTCAATTTCTTTAGATCATTATTTGAAATTATTTTTAGCTGCAAATTTTCTAAGATAATTCTTATATTGTTAGCTATCTACTATAATTTTTATAGCATTTATAAACATTATTGGAATAATATAATAATTTTAGGATAATTATTATATTTAATAGGAATTACTATATATTCATATTATATCATGAAAATTTTATGTAATTGTATGCCTGCCTTTAGGGGACTAATTGCATAGAATTTGTTGAATTTTTTTTAATTTATAAGGGAGAGGTTATATTAGTGATATTAAAAACTTTCTATATTATACATTAGTATAGTAAGTTGGTAATAATATGAGTATAAGATTGAATATTTTATTCTTAAAATTTTAAACATCCATTGATGTTAAATTTTAGAAATATAATATTTAATTTTTATATTATATTATAAAGTTTTAGAATACCCTTCAGTATTAAATTTTATAATGTAATATTATATAAAATTATATAATTTAGAGGAAAATGTGAGCATGATTAATTAAATACAAGCATAGATAGTTTAATACATTTTTCTTAATTACTTTACATATGCAATTGGCCTTCATAAAGACTCTGCATGGGATAAATTATGATGAAAGAACCGAACTTGTAAAGTTGTACTTAGTAATTGCTAGATTGAAAATGGTAATCAATGAATCAAAGCCCAAAATTAAACCAAATTCACATACAGATGTAAAAGCAAAACATGAAAAATGGAATGAATTAAACAAGATTTGTTAGATGATTTTAAAGTATTTTATAGACTCGACCGTTAAAGAAGACATCCTTATGATTGAGACTATAGATTCAAAGACTGTTTTAGAACCTATGGTGGAAAAATCAAAAAAATTGATAAAACACAAAAGGAATACTATCTTTTATTACTTGAGAAGTCTATCTATGATAGAGTTAGTAGAGTTTGAAAACACATTCTAAAACTTAATAATTATCATAACAAATTGAAGATCCTTAAACTTCATTTAAATGATAATTATCTTATTTGGAAAGTATTAAAATCATTACCTTTATAATTTAATGTTTAAAAAGTTACTTATCAAGCTAAAAAGGTTGAATAGAAAGTGAATAACATAATAACTATTTTAAGTTAAGCAGAAGAGAAAATAAGAAAAATGGGAACACACACAATTAATTTGGCGGCTCATAGTTCTACTTTAGATAAGGAGTGGGAGAATAATTTAATGACAATTGTAAGAAATCTTCAAATGATAAAAAAAAGCAAAATGATAATCGTCTTAAACCTAAGAAAGCCTAATTTAAAGGAAAATGTCAATTTTCCAAGAAATTTAGGCACAAAAAAATGGATTGCTTTAAATTTAAAAAATAAGCAAAGAACAAAAAGAAAAAGTCAAAGAAATCTAAAAAAAAAGTCCACTAATTAGGGATGATTGTTTTCCTTGAAGCTTTAACTCAAAAAATTTTCTTATTTTTCTATTAAAAATTCATTTTATTTGTGATTGATGGATATTTCATCTAGTTTTATAGAATTAAATAAAGTATTTGCCTTAGTACATAGCTCAATTATCTTCATATTTATTTAAAGATTGTTACTGCAATTTGTTAAAGTTTTAAAACCATCTTTAAATTTCAAATTATTTTGAGAAATTTTTAGGTAATAGGAGCTATTAAAATGCTTGGATAGTAGGAGCTAAAGATAATATATGTTAAATAGGTTGCAGATGAATTCATTTGCTACTTCCTATTGCTTAATCCGGCATGAAACAAATATATATATCTTTAACTACAAAAGGAGATGCTAAATAGAAGTGTGGGTCTTGGGTTAGGTTAGTAGTTAAGGATCACATTTAATTAAAATTTGTAAACTACAAAGACTTTCCCCTTTAAACATGTTTTAAAGCTCATTCATGGTTTTAAATTATTCATTTTACTGGGGGTGATGTTAATTAGAGGAAAGTATAATCTTATAACCTAATAAAATAATGTACAATAGCTTGATAATTACTAAAAAGGGTTAAATGAAATTGTCCAACTTATTGTGTATATCCTATTTACACTTATGAGTTAGTGAAAAGGATTATTGTTTCTCTTCTTAAAAAATAGGAGAGTAAAACAAACTAGAATATATAGGCATTTTAGTAATTCTGGATCTGTGTGATATGAACGCACATGTTGATTAAGACAGAACAATGTTAAATCAAATTTAATTATAAGGCTTAGGAATAAAAGTATGATGGGCCTAAAATTATTTTATGGAAGGTTCATTACCTAAAAGTTTTAAAGTCTTAAAGGCATTTAGTTCGTCTTTAGTACCAAAAGAGTTAACAAATTAATATGCTCTCGTATCTATTAATTCAAAAGAATTGAAATTTATTATACCTAAATGTTTTCAAAATAATAAAGTTATCTTATATGTGTCATTTGTATGTGACCTGTTGTTAATTTAAGTTATTGGTTTTGAATTACAAACGGTTTTGTGTTTAGGTGGTACAATTAATTACATACTAACCCAAAAAAGATGAAAAAAATTCATTTGTGTACGTTACTTAGACTTACCTTATAAATTGTCCAAATAATCATTTTCTCCTTTGCCTCCATCTATTAGAGAGTTTCTTTCCCCTTCCCCTCACTCTATCTTCCTACCTTCATTTTGAAGTAGCCTTTTATATACTAATTTTATATGCTATACCTTTTTTTTTGTGAAGTTAATTTTCTAAGTTTGAATTCAATAGTGTTCTCTACAAGGAACATGAAATTGGAATTTATAAGCTCTCATGCTTAATCAAGTTTTATAAGGTCTCATGTTGTTGACATTTGATTTGTCAACAAGAGTGTTATATATCAATTTTTAATTTATTTATATTTTTAAGTGAAAATTTGAATGTTTCATAATTAGTGCGTAGTTTCTAATGGTTTTTGTGAAGATTTTATCATTATTACTATTATTAGAAAAAAAATTTAGTTACCATTGTTAGTATTTTTTCCTTTTTCTATTCAAATTCATATTTCTATTATTATCATAATAAATTTAAAATAAGATTATGTTAATTTTTTTCTTCTAAATTCTTATACCTATTGTTTCTCTCTATCATATAAAATATGAATTACCTTTCTTAAATTTATGAATGAACTTGATTGAAATTTTTGTCTACTTTCTCTTTTGAATCTATGACTTATAGAGTAAAAATTTGCAGAATTGTTCTCTATACTTTAATCTCATAAAATATATGTACAATAGTTTTAAGTACTTTAATTCAAAATACTAGATTTATGTTCATTGAAGTTTGATGCCCTTGATACTTGCTAATTTGATAGGTTAAGGGAGAATCCTTTAAACAATTTCAAGAAGTCAAGTAAAAATTTTGATTTTTAGCTGCAAATATTTAGAGAAAGATAATTTTGAAAGTTACAAATATTAACTATTGGTTAATATATAAAAACTTTAATTATGTATGTGCTATTCTAATTTGCATTGTGTATTTGGAGTTAAAAAAATGCAAAAATTTTATGCATTGCACAGGCTAAATTAGTAGGTGATGAAATAATGTTATAACATATTAAAGCTTAATTATCTTCTTCATAATAATAAAAAAATTGTTTTAGAATTTAAGTAATAGAAATGTTATATTGCAAAGTAATGCGTCAGTCGTGTTACAATCTAGTATCCTTATATATATATATATATCAATGAAAGTATTGATTCTTATTGGTTATCCATCCGTGCTAATCTTATTTTTATATTATGTAAAAATTAAATTTAAAATAAATTTAATAGTACTAATTATTTTCTAAAAGATCATTATAGAATATAATCTTTAACTATTATTTTTGTTAATTAAAGATATTTTCTAACGGGTGAGATATATATCATTATTATAATGACCAACTATATTAATATCTCAAAATAAAGGAAAGAGATTTGAAAACTTTATATATGCATATAAAATGAATTCATATTTTTGATGAAAAACTACATTTTAATATATTTATGCATGATTTAATAGGTAGATTCTTAATTAATTAGGATAAAAGAAAATGTAGATAATTTTTTATGACAATTTTGAATTAAATAAAATTTATTTAATGTATATCAAATTTAAAATATTATATCAACCATATTTAATTTTATGAATTATAATTTTAAGAAATATAACATTAACAAATAGTTATTTATGGTACAAAAATAAAGAAAAATTAAATTTTAAAAAGAAAGAATAAAATTTTAATTTAAATTTTCTAATGGCATAATTTTATTCTGAAATGGAGGTGGCAAATAAAATAAAATGATGAAGAATAATATCGATAGAAATAATAATAAAATAAAATAATAATTTGATAAATAAATATAAAATAATTATATATTCAATGATAATAAATTATTTATAACCTATTTAAAATTTTATATTAAAATATAAATAAATAATAAATTAATAATAATTCATTTATTTTAACTTAATCAATATTCTCCTAATTCATCCATTTACCACCACTATTTATATTAATATTTAGGGCCTGAATTCTTAATATAAGAGGATAAAATTATATATAAATTATTATATTCCTCACAATTCCTGCAATTTTAAGAATGAGAGATTACTTATTTTGTCACCACGTTCTCCTTTCTTCCCTAATTCATTTCAAACAAACAAAGCTTAAAGCCTGTGAACAGTGAAAAGTCACATAATTGCACATAACACTAAGGGTATGTTTGGCTGGAGGTGAAAATGAGAGGGGGTGTAAATGGAAGGGGTGGAAATGGAAGAGAAGGAAATGAAGGTGAAAGTAATTTCACCTGAGTTGTTTGGAATGAGTGGAAATAGGAGGGGGAGTAAATATGGGTAAAATGAATTTCTTTTGTTTGGAATGGGTGAAAATAGAGGGGGAAGGAAACGTGAATGAGTGAAATGACTAAAATATCCTTTTGTTATGTTATGTTAAGGTAGTTATAATATTATTTAGTAAAATTAAATAACAAATAATTTATGGATGAAGGAAAATATGTTAAATTTTTTTTTGAATACTAACATATTTAAAAAATTATAATTTTTTATTTTCATATAATTAATAAATATTAAAAAATTTACATTATATTTTAGAAAAATATTTATGGTGATATAGTTATAATATTAATTTGATAAAATTAAATAAAAAATAATAGATAGATAAAATAATTTATGTCAAATTTTACATTTGTTGTTTACATATTTATATTTAAAATTTAAAGTTTAAAATAATAAATAAATTTTTAAAACTTTACACTATAACTTTAAAATATCTTTTGAGAATTTTTTTTTAATTCCACATCTTAATTGTCAATGATATTTTTACTTTATAATTTATTCATATATGCATATTTTTCTAAATTATTTACAAAATATTAAATATATTAAGAGATATTTATGAAAAAATATGCGATGCTTTAAAATATTTTTTATTTTTTTTTTTATTTTTAAGTTCAAGTATTCAAAGTGCTTTAAAAAATTTTATTTAAATATAATTTTAGTTTTTTCGGGTGATATCCAGAATAATCTAGTTTATTGGCGTGATATTTTTTTTCTTTATTTTCTCCTTCCCCTGGTCTCTCGTCCTTGCTGCCCCCTCCCTCTGTCTCTTCATCCCAATTCAAATCCAAATCACAGTGCTTTCGTTTCCATTTTATAAACCTAACGAATGATTAGCTCCACTTGCCTCCTCCTTCGTCTTCCTCGACAGCACTTGTTCTTCGGAACACTGGATCCGTTGGGGAGGGAATTCCTCTGGTGGCATTGATGGCGCTTCACTGTCGGACGCGGTTGTAGCACAAGCAGCAAAGGGAGATGCTTTGCTTCAACAAAAGGGCAACAAGGGAATGTTGTGAGCAAAACTCCATTTCACCCGATTTTCCCCTCACTTTTAGGGCGTAAATATTACTGGTGGACCCCACACAATTTTTCATCTCAGTTTACACCCATCTCATTTTTCACCTTGCGTCCAAACAGGCGAAATTGTCAATTTCACCTGCATTTTCACCTTTCCCATTACGCTCGCTCCCCTTTACACCGATTCCAAACAGAGGCTAAAAGAAAACTCTGGCATTTCAATTCGGGCCATTAAGAAAAATATTCCAAAATCTCCGTCGATGCTAGTTTTAGGAAATTTTCCTGTTAGCCTTCCTATGACCGCGCGTAGAGAACCCTTATATCTTGCGTCAATTTTAGGAACCTCCCTTAAAATTTGAACATAAATCACCAATTTCTCTTCTATTTTAAAATTTTTCATTATGAGAATCAACTTCTTTTTTATCATTTCAATTTTATCCTTTTATATATTATAATACATACGATTTTATAGAAATATTATCTAAATTAATAATATGTTAATATGAGTTTTGAAAATATTTTAAATTTCCTTAAATGTTTTATTAAACAAATTTTGTAACTTTTATGTATGTGATTCCTTCAAAATGATTTGTAAGATGATACTTCAACGTATATTTTAGAAATATTTCAAATTTATTTAAATGTTTTCTTAAAAAATTGTGATCCTTATGAAATTAATTTAAAAATTAACAAAGTTACTTTAAGATAATAATTTATTCAGGATAATTTATAAGATTATATTTTAACATTTATTTTAGAAATATTTTCAATTTACTTAAATATTTAATTAAACAGAATTTTGCAACTCCATATATACTTTTCATGTAATATATGCCAAAAAAACTATCGCATAAACTTTTATTCTTTTTAATGAAAAAGTTGCTTATTATCTTACAATCAAGAAAGTGTGAATATTTCATAAATTTTATGAGCAGTACTATTAATTTTTTATTTTTATTTTGTTATAATTATTTATTTATCTATTCATTTAAAATGTTAAAGTGAATTATTAAATCTTAGTTTAGTATTACAAAATATATTTTTATTTTTCAGTTTTTTTTATCATTTATTTCAGTATTACAATTTAAGAAAAGAATAAATACTTATAACAAAAATAAAAATAAGGGATTAATCATTTTAATTATAATATTTGATTAATAATCACCATTTTTATAAATGAATGATTAAATGTTATGCATATTCTATTAAATTATGTGATTAACATAAACAAAATTAAAATTTATAATTTCAATATGTTAAGTCATTCAATAAATATAACTATAAACTCTGACAAATACATAAATTAAGTTTTAGGATATTTAATAATATATAAATTTAGTTATAAGATAGAATAAGTAGTTAATTAGTAGTGAAAATTATCCACGTATGAAAATATTCAAAATAATGATGAGTCATTTATGTATCGCTTAAAATAATCAGTTATTGAAATAATTTAATGGTCAAAATATTAAAAGAATAAATTTTGATGCTATCTATATTATTCATATAATTTATTTAAAATATTGAAAACAAACACTTAAATTTTATAAAAATATTTATGTTTTATTGACTATAAGATAATTTTCTCAATAAAAATTAAAAAATTATGATTCATTTTTAATCAATAAATATTTTTTTTTTGTATACGTAACATACAAAGTATATAGAAAAGTTATAAAATTATATTGAATAAAATATTTAAGCAAATTCAAAACATTTTTAAAATATACATCAAAATTTCATCTTACAAATTATCCCTAATTAATTATCATTTTTATGTTATTTTGTTAATTTAGATAATACTTTTGTAAAGATCGTGAGTATCATAATATATAAAAGGACAAAATTAATATGATAAAAAGGTAGTCAACTCCCAGGAGTTTTTAAGGGAAGTTAATGATATTTTTGAGTTTAGAGGGTTGGTTAGTAATTTAAATCAAAGTTCTAGGAAAGGTTAGTAAATTTTACTTTTATATTTTTTTAAAAAAATTATATTTTATTCATAGGATTTTCACTACTCTAAAATATATTTTATACTTTAGAGAATAAAATGAATAATTACAATGAATAGTTACAATCATTGATAAGAAAAAAAAATTAAAGGTTAGAAATTTGATAAATAATAAATTACCAAAAAAGTATTTTTTATTTATAATTATTTTATTTCTTGATTTATTCACTAACAATTGTGATTATCTGTCTTACTTTTTAAAGTATATCTTGTATTTTAGAGAAGTCAAATTCTCACCAACACATAATTTTATCAATTTTCATTTAACCTCAATCTAATACAATTAGCTAGTAGCTAAAAGTTTGATTAAAAATATTTCATAAAATTAATTATTGAATTAGTTAAAAAATGTGAAATGATATAAAAATATATTTTTAATATAGATAGATATATTAAATAAATTAATTCATATTTATTTTAAAATTAAATTATATCAATTTAATCAAAATATTCAAAATAAGAATATAATTATCTAAAATTTAATTAATCATATTTATGATATTACCTATTATTTATTATTCAAATAGTAATATAATAATAAAAAATTTAAGCTTATTAATTATATTTCATATTTATTTTCTTACTTATTTTTTATTTATTTATATCAAATTAATAAGAATAACTCAAATATTTTATTTATACAATTGAATTATATACATTATTATTTAATTAAAAGAAAATGAATAAATTTGAAAAATTATTATCTTATAAGTTATAAGATATTTTATGAAACTTATTAAATAAAAGCTTATTAATTACTACCTTATCTTCTTAATTTAGATCTATAAATTATATATTATATGTTATTATATACTTTATAAAATTATCAATAATAGAATATATAAATTTTGTTATCTATCAAAGTCAAGAGTTTTGGTTGATTTATTTTACATGCACCACATATTGTAATAATTTTCCTCCCATTAAGGTGTGTTATTAAATTAAAATAAGGAGACAAGATTAATACCTTTTAATGTCTATTGAGAATTAAAAATTATTTACATCAATTCACATAAAGTATAGTAAAATTAGACTTTATCACATGCAATTTCACTTAATTTTACTTAACCTACATGTTATATGCATTTTTTTTGTTAAAAATTAGTGTAAAAAAATTAGATGAGTAAAATATTAATAGTAGAAAGCATAGATGATAAAATTATAATTCTTGAACATATATGTAAGCTAAGTGTGTGTTTAATGTAATAAATAAATTAAATTTTAACTTATTAACTTGATTAATAATATATAAAATAATTTTTAAAGGTGTTAACATCAATTAATATAAATAAAAACAATTATAATTTTATCAATATCTATTATATTATTTTATTTTTTATTTTTATTAAATTCTTTACTATTTTTATTATTTATTATTTTAATTCATATTCAATTGAATATTGCTATTTTTTAATTTTTTACACTTTTTATTCATTATTCAATATCAATATAAGTATTTTATTAAATTGCTATGCATACACAATTTATGTTATATAAGCTCATTTAGCTCAAAGGACTGAAAGGAATGTTCCATTACAATCTGTATTGGACCTTTTTCTTTCTTTCATTTTTATTCTGATCTTTTTTCATTAAGGCGAATGATTGAACTTAATGAAAAATTGAATCCATTTTATAGTTTTATCTTTTCTCTTACTTTTCAAAGAATAAAGCATCAATATTTCCATTCTTATTCTATGATTTCTTTTAAGTTCATTTAGCTTATTTATTATAAAATGTTTTGTTGAAAATTAAAGAATATTAAATGAATAAAATATTACATTAAAAATATAAATAAATGACTAAACTTTATTTTAGTCCTTGTAGTAATAATTTTCTATCAATTTTGTCCCTTAAAAAAATGTTTGTATCAAAATGGTTCCTAAAGAATGGATCCATCCAAAAATCCAATCCCTCTATCCATAATCCTAGATAATACATAACAGAGTTGTTCAACTAGCATTGTTAAGTGCTAAATGGGCCATTAATTGTTGAATAGACCATCAGCATCTCTCTTACCATGTGAAATGGCATTGTTTTGCTTATAAGGAACCTTTGAAATATCTTCATCTTCTACACTTGCTGCAATACCAATCTGTTATTGCTAAGGTTGTGCAGGGAATAAACTTATTTTTATCTAGTGAAGCTAAGGAACAGAGTGGGTAAAAACTCCTTTACTAAGAATGAATCATATATAAGTTTCTCTTCTTCTTCATCTTTTTTAGTAGACCTTTACTATGTTGTTCTGTATAATTGTGGACTAAAGTCAATGTTGTTGACATCAAAGACAAAGAAAAATTCAAGAAATAAGTTCATAAAATGCCTAAAGTATAGGTCTAGAATGGAAAAGTGTGATTACTTTGAGTTGGTGGATTGTAAGAATTGCAAGAAAATGGAGTTTAGAGTGAAATTGTTGTTAAGCCTTCTAGTTGCCTCTTAGGTTTTTAGTTGTGATTGCTATAATGTAAGGTTAAATGTTTCTGATGTAACTTTCAAAGGCAAAATATAGGAAGGTTTTCTAATAGAAGTTTATATGTAATGGAAGAATATTAAGAAATGAAAAAATTTCTTCTGCTAGCAATAGATGCTTTTTAGATTAAGTGTCTACATTATTAGAATTATGTTAAGATTTACAAAGTTAGCCAAAAAAAATTTGTTAACACATTTACTTGTGTTTTCTTTAGTATTTGAACAAAATTAGTTTATATTTTTTTCATAATTAAGTTAAGATAGAAACAAAGCTAACAAAAAACTTAGCAATCTTAAGGTTTACTTTTCCCTTCTTGAGTATGTAAACAAATTTAGTTCAAAGTTTTTCATAAGCAAGTTAAGATAGAAAAAAAATGAACAAAAATCAATATTTATGAGATTGCTATTTTTTTAAAGTATTATAACAAATTTAGTTTCAATTTTTTTTAAATAATTAAGTTAAGATAGAAACAATGTTTATTAAAAGGAAATTTTTTATAAGTTTGTGTGATAAAATATAAGAAGACAAAAAATGTAAAAAAGTTTGTAATAATCATTACTCAAATTGAAATATATAGACATAAAAAAAAATTAGCCATTAATTAAAGTAAGTTATAGTCATTACAGAATAACTACATTCCTAAATTATACAACCATGTAAAAAGAAACCTTTTTAACATCACCAATAAAGTTAGAGTCTTAGAGATAATTATATAATTGGAGCATCCTAAAAGATTAAACCTGACCTATTAAATACTGTTCCAAAACTTGAATAATATATTACTTGATTCTATTTACAAACCAAAATAAAGGTATTACAGGTTTCTTTAATACATCTATTTAATTTATAGGTGAGGTAAATGTTATGACATTGCTTTTGGTGGATTCTTAAGAAATTGCCACTTTTGCTCCATATGCAACTACTAGTTGCTTTATATTTTTTACTTATCTTGGTGGATTGAATTAACCATCCATTCCTTGTTGTAAGTTACCATATAAGGTCCATCTTATATCAATGCCTTGTTAAAGAGAAAAAAAGGTAATTTCATAATTAAATATGCAATAGGCAAAGAGATATAGAAAGAATATTTGAAAAGCAACAAACCTATATCTTTTTACTTATACTTTTACTTTTTGAGCTATAAGATGCTTTACTAGATTGTGACATTGCTTTCTTAGTAGGAGATTCCTATGGACCATCCCATGATGTAGCATTTTTCTTTCTTTCTCTACGCAAAACTAAGGCAATCAATGAAGGAAACATAGTAAAGCAACCTAAAGTTTTGCCATAAAAAAATCAATTTTGTAATGATATATTATCTTTTCTTTGGCAATTTCACCTTTACAAGAACACATATTATGCCTTGGCCTTTTGCATTTATTACATGTTACAAGCATTCCTTTTTTTATTTTTATAGGATTTTGGTAATTTAATTATTTCTCTACAAATTCCTTTTTCCTTTGCGTTATTAGCCTCCTTGGTGACCTTTTGATAATAGAAAGTGAGATTAGTTCTTTTGTACTAGCTGGCTAAAGTTTAAGACCATTTAGTGGTTGGATCAAATGTGTGTGTAAGCTTTTATAGCTACATCTTTCATTAAGTAAGAATGAACAAATTTCTTAGGTAAGTAGTTTTTCTAGTATATTACAAAGATAGAATGTTGGCAGGTGACATCGGTGAGATTTTAAGCTTGACATGAATATATTTCCTCTTTGAGATTCACTATATACTTATTAGGTTTACACTTTATCCTAAACTTAGCTTCTTTTAAATCAGCCATCCATGTGGGTGTCCACTTATTATTATCTTTCTTTACATTATCTAACTTGTCTTAAACCTTAAGACATAATGGCCAAGCATATTTTTAATATAACTTCCTTTGCTTGGTAAACTTGTCAACAATGTATAGCTAAATCTCCTCCAACATTGTGATTATAGGCTTCCCCTTGAATTTCAATATTTTGCTATTAAATTGTTCACGTATATTATTAATAAGTGCTTAGTTTTTAGTGTGAGTGTTGAACCCTGCCTTTGGCTATATGCATGGGTTAATATTTCCTTAATGTGTCCAAGCTCCATCATTGAAAATTTTAACATTTTCCATCTTAGCATTGAAATGTGTCATTGTTATAACTCAAGCATAACTCCAAAATAAGTAATAATTCAAGTAATGCTAATATGAAACCCTACATAATATTTAAGGGAATATCATTAAATAATATAATGTTTCATGTAAAATAGACCCTACACAAGCATACATGTTTTCTTTGACCTAAGTTTCTAGCCATCATATAATGTTATTTGTAATAATCAAACATATGAAACTTATAAATTATGATGTATAGAACTAAAAAATAATAATTAAATTTCAACATAAGGGATCTTATTTAGGATTCAAAAGTTAACAAGTAATTTCAAATGTACTGCATTAGAGAAGAAAAACATCACTAATTAAGCTAATTTAGTGTCATGGCATATTTGACCATAATTTTAGTAGAAGGAATATCGGGTCGCATGATACTAAATTAGAAAGGAAGATTTTTCAAAGTAATTTACACCTTTCTAACTAAGCATTAAATGTAATACAAAGTAGACATTGGATAAACTATATATAATATGTGATACAAAACAAACATTGACGTTTAACAAAACTAGGCAAAATTAATAACAAGTTAGTAAACTAGAGCTTTTCATTTTAGGTGCATCCCTAAGCTTTGTCTATTATTAGATCATAAAATCTAAGATTGGGGATGTATAGAGTGTTGAACTTTAAAGAAATAGCATGTGCCCTATGAGTAGTTCTTTGTTTGCATAGCTTTTCCTCTAAGCTTTCAAGTTATCCCTTATATTTCTTAACTGATCAAAATATTAGCATTTAGTTGTGTCATTCATACTTAGTCTAATTTAGTATATATCTTATAAGACTTTATTGGTATTTATATTTACTAGGCTCTATTTTAACTCTTAATAATAAACATAACATTAATAAGCAAAACTAGTAATAATAGATTTGAAATGAAAAAAACCTCAAAGGTTGATGAAACACCAATATCCATGATCAACGTTGGAATGGAAAATTGCTACCAATATATAATTTTAGTTAAATCATATTAAATGAAGACAATAATTAGATTTGGAATGGAAAAACTAGTAAAAGATATCAAATGAACACATAATTATATCGATTAATAAGGGTACCTTCTATTGGTCACTTATAAAGCTCATTTTATTGTCAATGAATTCATGCACATCTTTTAAGAGTTTAATTAGAAACCATTTTTAATTTGGTTTGCTCTTAAGGTCAAACACCCTCATTGTAATGGGTAGAATGCATTGTTTCCATCTTGAGCCATCACAAGCAATAAATTTCCTTTATAGTAACCTTTCGGATGACATCCATCTAGACCTATCAAAGGTTTATAACTAGCAACAAAACCCTCTTTCAAAGTTTTCAAGCATATATACAACCTATTGAATTTAGGAAAGTCTTATAGTGATATCTTTTTTGCACTAATCTAAATAATGCTGCTTCTATTTTGCATTCTTAGCTCCTTTAAGTAGTTATATAAAAGGGGCATATTGCTTTCTCTCATTCCTTCCATTTTTGCCTTTGCCCTTTACCATGCCTTATATTTCCTTCTATGGCTAACATTTAAATTATAAGTTTCTTTGAAGTGGTTGTCAATGTCATCAATGTATAGGTTTGCCACTCGCCTTAGGAAATTTAAAAGCTTAATCCTAAACCATTTTAAGGAAGCTTGTAGAATTTTAGTCACCCTACAACAAGTGTGTACTTCATTAAATGTCTTGATTTGATAACTTTCTATATCCTTTACCTATGAACATAACACTTTCCATAAATAAGAATCTTTACATGTTGCCTTACATGCCAACTTCACTACCCTACCTTTGAACACTAAGTAATCTTTGATTGCAAGTTTAAATATTGCCAAATTAGGAAATACTATGCCAACTTTAAATTTCACATTTCTATATTTTGCTTCAACATTAAATTGAGGAAAATCTAGGATGCTATATCTTTTCTTCTTTCCTTTTTCATCTGAGGAGTTGTATACATTATATAGTTCTTCACTATCATATCCAAATTCATTTACATCTTCACTAGCATTAGTTTGCACACTTGTTGTAGGGTAAAAGTGAGTTTTAAAGTTATATACCTTTTTTTGATTTGTTATTTATGATTATTTATCTTTAGGAATTAGGTCTGCATACTTGGCATATATAATGTTATCATCTTCATCAAAGTTATCTTTTCTTAGATATTTGTATGACCTATCTTCCATGGGATCACAATTATCTTATGATACATCTTCATCATTAACATATTCTTCTAGAGTCTCTAACACTTTTTCAGTGAAATAATAGAAGGCAAATCTTCTACCAACCTACTCATTACTCATACCAACATCATAAGTATGATCCTCTACCATATCCTCCATGCTAACACTGAGACTAGCTTGCACATTATCATTAGACCTCCTAACTCTGTTAATTTTAAATGCTTTTAATTCTTTTATAGCTTATGGTTTGCTGAAGGAGCTTTTAATTCTTTTATAACTTATAGTTTGCTGAAGGAGTGCTTAATGTAAATGTGAAGTTTAAAGTGGCCTTAAATTACTTTTAATATCCCTAAGCATTGTTGATATCTCTTCAATTGCATTAACCCATCCTTCAAACCTTTTTTAGGATATAAGTAATATACCTTCTCATAATTTAAATACTTTAATTGTTTCAGCAAATTCCATAGCACAAGAATGGACGTTCAATCAGGGTTAACATTATCCTAATAGTTTACTTTCTTACCCATGTAATGCACTTTGGTTACTACCTCAAAGTTACCCCTATGATGAAGAGCTATTGTAAATTCATCATTCATACTACACAAAACCATGTTAAACATTAATGAAGTAATTTAAAAACAATGTAATCTAGGTAACTTTATAATTTGGGAAATAAATAATGTAAGTGGAGACAAAAGGAATAAATAATAATATAGCAAACCAAACAAATAATAATAATGCAAAAAGAAAACAAATGTGATGAAGTAAAGTAGTGTGGGAATGTTTTATTTAAGGAAAAAAAGCAATGTGGGAGTGCTATATTCAAGAAGAATGCTATGTGGTAAGTAACAGTTGTATTGTGATAAAATCAAAAAAATTACCTACACCAAAAAATTAATAATTTGTTACCATATTGTAATATAAAAAATAAGCCTTTTTTATTTATGCAAGTCACAATACAAATAAATACCTTTAAGTTTAAGTTTCAATAATATTCAACACTTAAAATGGAGTAGTTTTTTAGCATTTAACCTAAGTCATTTTAAAACCTATTCAGTAGAAATTAAAAAAAGGGAAAACCAAAGAAAGATTACTTACGTGAGTGAAAAAAAAATAAAGAAATTCATAGAATTTAAAGCAATTAAATGAACTAATTTACAAATAAATAGAGTGAAAAAATTACTTATTTCAGTTCTATAAATCAACAATCCTAAATGAAGATTGAGAGATTGACATGCATCACACAAATTAGTAACCCTGTAAATCTTCAATTTTTTATTATAGTCTTAAAGAAAAATTATTAAAGAAATTATAAAAATTAACATCGAAGATTGAGAGGTAGAATTATCTTTGTTTAACATCTTGATGCACACCTAAACGATATCACTTGCTTTGGTTAGAATTTCTCTTTCTACTTTTAAAGTAAAACAACATTGTTTTACATAGTAAAGAGAGATGATAATAGTGTAGGCAACAATTAATAGCTTGTTTGTCATTTAACAGTGTCAACTTAGCAACTTTATTATATTTTATTTTGAATTATGGATAGAAGGATTAATTTTTTAGACGGATTCATTCTTTAAGAATTATTTTGATACAAACATTTTTTGGGAGACAAAATTAATAGAAAATCATTATTAAAGGGATTAAAATAAAGTGTTAATCATAAACATTTAAAGTAAAATAACATTGTTTCACATAGTAAAAAGGGATGATGATGGTGTAGGCAGCAATTAATAGCCTGTTTGTCATTTAACGGAGTCAACTTAGTAATTTTATTATATTTTATTTTGAATTATGGATAGAAGGATTAAATTTTTAGACGGATTCATTCTTTAAGAATTATTTTGATACAAACATTTTTTGAGAGACAAAATTAATAGAAAATAATTATTAAAGGGATTAAAATAAAGTGTTAATCATAAACAAACTGTAATGCTTTTGAATATAGATGAATTAAATAAAAATGATAAAGTGTAATTAAAAAGAAACGTAGCGGACAAATCTCTCGCTTTCAAGTCCAAAGATTAATGTGCTGTACCCAGTCAAAATCTGACACGTGCCGATATCTATCGTTTTAGGATGGCAAATTCCACGTGGCAATTACAAGTGAAACATCTTCCCTAGAGCGTTTATGTACGCACCTGATAATTTCTCACACCAGACAATTCTTCTCGTTCTTCTCCTCTACGGTACCAGGCCAAGGTCATTGGTACTTCTATGAATTTCCACCGTCCGATGGATTCGTGTACCCTCGACCGTGCGATCAAGAGTCGAGCAAAATCTCACCGTTCAATATTTCACAAAATTGAATTTCAAAAGCTTCGGAGAGTCCCTCTTCTTCCTCCTCCCCCTCCTCTTCCTCAGTGTCTCATCCTCTGCTGTTACTCTTTTGTGCTTCTACAATTGAAAGCTTTTTCCTTTTTATCTCTACAAATTCTTCATCTCTTTCATTTTTCTGTACTGTATTGGTGCTTGGATCAAAGTTTCTTAAATATTGGGTAATATTTGATTGACTTGAGCTTCCAATTTGAGCTGCGAAAGCCCGTATTTTTGTTTTGGTGATTTGGAAATGGGTTTTAGATCTGAAAGTTAGTAAAGTTGAACTGATTTTTGAAATTTTGGGAATTATTAAAAGGAAATGGTTTGGTGGGGTTGAGTTAAGAGAGAAAGAGGAATTTGGAATTCGCGGCTGGTTATTGGTTTTTTTGTATCTCATGGGGGAACGTGAGGGAAGTGATTGCCCTCCAAAGAATGTTGTATCATCGGATGCTGCTGTTGCATCGTTGCCTTCGGATGTTCCTGCGAAGAAGCTCGCGAGGCAGCTAGATTTCACGGGTTTTGGTGGGGTGTCGACGGGGAGTGTGGCTTTGCCGGAACACTCACAAGTTCAGCCGCAGCTGCAATCTCATTCGCAGAAGGTGTCATGGACCCAGCCGCAGCCGCAGACAGTATCACAGCAACCGGTGGTTGTGATGCCTGTGCCGCCACAGGCATCTCATGCTTCAGTGAAGATTGCGTGAGTTGGTCTAATTGTGGCTGTAACTCAATTGGAAATTTTTATTTGTTGCTGGTTTGATGTCTGTGCAATATTGATTGTGTTTTTCTGGGGCAAAATCTAATGATAATTTAAAAAAAGAAAATGCTGCCTTTCGAATTTACGGACGGGGCAATGCATGCAATATTTTCCCTTTTTATTTTCTTACGGGTCTTGAATTGTTTTTATCAAGTTAACAAGTAGGCTTATCATGCAATGGAAATCTCAGTTTTCTATGGATGATGTGATACTTCAGTGTGGGCTTCTAACGTTTGTGCCGTTGTTTGGGGAAGCAATTTTCAGTTTCGCCTTGTACATGAGTGTTCTTTTTCTCCCTGGCTTCCACTCTGTTGAACATCTCTGTATTCTTGCTAATAGATTGATTCACTAATCTCCTAAATATGGGAAAAAATGGTGAGAAGTCCAAGTTGCTTCTATTCGCTTAATTAGTGAGACACTTTAGTTCGCTGAAAATTTCCATGCAAACACATTGAATACAATTGTTAACTTATACTGTTATTTATTGTTCCCTGGGAGCCACTCGCCATTTGCTCAAAATGGAAGAGTGGATGGTTATGGCCATAGGAGGATTTGCATATGGTTCTCTGGGTCATTTACGCAGGATTTTTTTGCTATCAATAATATGCTTCCATTTTTATAGTTTTGCTGCTATACTTTCTTCCTGTTTGTGTTTGGTACATGATTCTCATCTTCTATCATATCAAGATAGGTATAATTTTTTTTTTATGCCAAGCATATCTTCTCATATGACATGATTGATTTTCAATTTTTTTTTCATTTATTACTTTCTTTTTATGAGATAAAGTTATATGGTCTTAAATTCTACTGGATGTAGGGGTAGTTGTTTGAGATTATGCGTAATAATAAACTGAGAGAATTGTTATTTCTTCTCAAAAATCGCATCCAAATTATTTTTCACTGATGAGACTATCACTTTAAGTGTCAATATTGCATACGTACACTTATATGCTTTGACAAGCTTGAACCCATGATCCTATGGGTCTATAGGTGCATAAACAGATACAAATACATTGACTTAAATTAGATTGTATGACATTTTGCAAGTATCTTCATGCTATAGCTTTAGGTGCATATTTTGATCTTCATTGAACCCCGATTTCTTTATCATCCAGGAAATTAGAATCTCCAAAATCTAGATCAAGACCTAACTTTGAAATGAAAGATGGCACTCCAAAGAAGCAAAAACAGTGCAATTGCAAACATTCAAAATGCTTAAAGCTGTAAGTAAACTCCTCCTCCCTCTCTTTTTCTGTACATGTATGGCGTTGAATTGGTAAGATTTTCCCCTTCTGCATAGATCATTGCTCATTTTTTTATTTCTTAGCTGCTATGAAGATGATTTTACATATATGAGGCTAATTTTCAAATTATCTTGAGCAGATACTGTGAATGTTTTGCCTCGGGAATATATTGTGATGGGTGCAACTGTGTAAATTGTTATAATAATGTTGAAAATGAAGCTGCTAGACGTGAAGCAGTTGAAGCTACTTTAGAGCGCAATCCAAATGCCTTCAGACCAAAAATTGCTAGCAGCCCACATGGAACACGTGATAGGGTTTGTAGATGTTGCTTTTTTGTAATGTTTGTTGTTTTTGTTTGAATCCAGAATACAGTGCCTATTGAAGATCTGCAGATAAGGGTTTAGCAATTCTTCTTTGTTTGAGCATATGGGGCTTTAACTTTTGAGATTTCTTATTGGTACTTGCTTAATTTGAAAGGAAAATGGGGATAGAAAGTCCTGACAAATTACTAATGTCTGATAAGTTGTAAAATAATTCAGGTACCCAATTAATCGTGTCTGTGTATGCAGTTGAACCTTCAATGCTATGAAACATTATGCAATTACAGGAGCCTATTGCTAGAGCACTCGGGCATTTGTGTTTGAATAAAAATTAAGTTTCTAAACTAGTTATTTCCTTGTGATAGAAAATGTGTTGAACTTTTTATTCCTGGTATGCTCCAAGTATCTTCTTTTTCTGTTCCTGACTGACTGTGAACTTTAAAATATGTAGGAGGAATCTGGGGAAGTGTTACTATTAGGTAAGCACAATAAGGGGTGCCATTGTAAAAAATCTGGGTGCCTTAAAAAGTACTGTGAATGCTTCCAAGCCAACATTCTTTGTTCTGAAAATTGTAAATGCATGGACTGCAAGAATTTTGAGGGAAGCGAAGAGAGACAGGCTTTATTCCATGGAGATCAAAACAATAACATGGCATATATTCAGCAAGCAGCCAATGCTGCTATAACTGGAGCTATTGGATCCTCTGGTTATTCATCCCCTCCAATATCCAAGAAAAGAAAAGGTCAGGAACTATTCTTTGGTGCAGCAGCCAAGGATTCATCCATGGGCAGGTTCGGTCATTTTCAACAGGTAAAGTTTCTTAGTGTGGTTAATTCATGTATTTTGGATAATTGGTAAAACTGGCAAACAGTTAGTCCAGTTGACAAAATTGTTTTTAGTTGCCCAATACTTTTGTGATAAAGAATTGACATCATTGTGTTTAAGAAAGATGCATTGAAAACTTTAAAACATCATGATATTGTTTGATTTGTGGTTTTATGTTAGGATAATTAAAAGCAACGCAAAAGGCTTCATTTATAATAGCACAAGGTTTTGATCATTGTTAGTTAAAACATGTGATCAGTGTCTAAGTTTGATAATTCCTTTCTGATTTGGCCCAATTTGTTAACTTTCTAATTTTAATTGGGGAGGTATAGAGGTAAGTTGAGTAAGAACTCAAGAGCTTTCTAATATAATGTTGATTTAAGAAATACTCTAAGATGGATTTGTCCAACTAAAAAGATCATAGAGGTAGGTACAACAAAATGGGTTTCTAAATGTTGTTTGTTTGATAACCACTCAAATTTAGAATATCAGTTTTTATGGTCCATTTATAACAAGAAATTCCTAAACAGAGCTGGTTTTCACCTAACTAGTTTTTATTTAAGTTTAGACAATTCTTATTTTTCTCATTTATATCTATTTCTATCCTAATTTAAAATTTTTCATAAGAGTTTCCCAGATTCACCAAACAGGATCTAGTATTAAAACTAGTTGTAATTACTTAGATTTACAACATTAGTTTACACTTGTCTGGTTCCAACACAGTGCTAAAGTGTAGCCAACAGCCCTGAAAGCTTATAAGCTTATTCAAGCGCTAAGTTGCTGCACTAGAACTGCTTCAGCATTTTACAGTGAATGCCTTTTTTTTTTTTTTGGGAACTGTTTGACTTATATTCTGTAGCATTATTAATTATAATTATTTTTAATGTTTACCAGGTAAATCATGTTAGAGTTTCTGCACCCTCCTCATCCTTGTCTTCTATGCCAGGTGTTCGTGCTGGAACAGGAACAATAGGCCCTTCAAAATTTACCTACAGGTAAAATTGGTTATTCATGGAAATGAAGATGGGTTCACTTAACCTTGTTACTGACTTGATTATTATTGAAGGTCTCTTTTAGCAGACATCATACAACCTCAGCACTTGAATGAGCTTTGCTCAGTGCTGGTGCTAGTATCAGGACAAGCCGCAAAGACACTTGAAGGTATGTCAACATTTCAAAGCTTCTATTATGCTGTTGGCTTGAATTTGAAGCCTTTTTTCTTTTTAATTTTTTTTTGCCATAATTTCAAGCCTGTTAAAAGGGTTGTGTTCTTTAACAAAAGTTTAGCTTTCCAAAAATGTAACTAATCCTTGAGGAAAAAGTATATTTCAGTTTCCTGGCAAGCAAATATTGGCATCAGGTGCTCTTAGAGAAAATTGTTCATGAAAAATTGATTGGAAGTTTAATTTATAAGTAATGGGTTCATGGGGGAACTACAGCAGGATGACTGGATGAGGCACCTTTGCCTTATTAAAAGCGTAAGGGATAAAAAATGATAATTGGACCCCATTCATTCCTAGTTTTCTGTTTCTGGACTGGATTCTGAATTTTTAATGGATTTCTTCTTCATCAGGCACATGATTTTGGATTTTAGCCTGATACAATGGGCTCTTGGACCACTTATTTTCTTTGGTAATTGCTGAGAATTTTTTGTTTTGGTTTATGAATATTTTAAAAAGTCCAAAACCTAATATATCTCTAATTTATATATGGCCAATCATGAACTCTCCTCGACAAATTATAGGATCAAAAATCGTTGCTATGCATTTTGCTTGTGTTCTTTGCTGCTGTGTTTATATCATCAATCTGCTTTGAGGATTCAATTTTTTAATTATAATCCTCTGAGTTTAACCAGTAAGATTGGGTTAGTTGGCTGCAAGCAGTAAATTCATTTATCTATGGGAAGAGCAGAAAAGGAGATGGCATTAATTGTAACATGTTTGTGAATCAAATTTTGAAGACTGACCTTCGGTGCATTTAAATATTTACTTGTTTACTTCCAGTCCACAAAGAGCACCAGGACCTTTTACTTTGGGATAATATAAGTACGCAGACAAATGCTTTCCGTTTCTTGGGCTGGAGGCTTTTACTTTTCTGTTTATTTGACATCTCTAGCTGTTACCTATAATGTGAATTGAGTAGTTTCTTGATGGTAATATTGGTTAATTTCCTTTTTATCAATTATTTATGAAATTATATGCAGACCAGAAAATTTTACCGGAAAAGCATACAGAAGATCAGACAGAAACCTCCCTTGCTTCTTCCACTCAAGAGCAGTTGCTTAATTCAAAAGAAGCTGATGTTGAGAAATCAATAGCTGATGATTGTTCAAGCGCAAACCAAACAGATAAAGTCAGCCCAGATAATTCCATTTCAGATGGTGCTGATGATGTCCCAAAAGGGAGGCCAATGTCTCCTGGAACTTTAGCATTGATGTGCGACGAGCAAGATACTATGTTCATGACAGCTGCTTCCCCTAATGGATCAATGGCCCATGCTGGCAACACATCATCGCAGACTCCTTATGGACAAGGCATGACAGAGATCTATGGAGAACAAGAGAGGATTGTATTGACAAAGTTTAGAGATTTTCTTAATAGGGTTATCACTATGGGAGAAATAAACGGCAAGTCCATATTCCCCTCCTAAATCTGTATCATTAGTGAGAAGTAAAATCGGCACTAGCAAATATTTCTTATGATTCTTGCACTGCATACTTTTTGTTGATAATGTCCTTTTTTTTGGGGGGAATTTCAGAAACAAAATGTTCATCGTTAACTAGAAGTGAATTTGAGAGTGAAAAGGACCCAATCAGTAATGATGCTGGAAATGCCAGAGCTGAGACAATGCAGCAACACGGACCTGCTGGCAATGGTGTTGCCAAAGCTGTCATTATACCTGTGGCCTCAAGTATGAGCATGGTTACCGCAACAGCTACGACCCCTTGTAATCTTGGTCCTGAAAATGGGGAAAATAAGCCAAAGATTGAAAAGGAGACATGAAGGAATTCTGACATAGAAGATTATTGTGAAGGTATGATGCAAGTACTGTGTCATAAATACTGACATTATTCATTTCTGGATTGGCTTCAAAAGGGTTTTCAAGATAAGCACACAAGGCAAACCATCGCTGCAACCGCAACTTGGGTCATCCTTTTCTTTTACCTTTTTCCCCCTTTTATTTTTCTTCTAATTTTGTCATTCTTATATATTTAAATTCAGTTTCCAGCTTCAACATAGCTCGATCATGAAGCATGTAAATTGCAGTGCTGTTGTAATTTCATTAAAGATCATTTAGATTTAGCGTTTTGTTGATTTTTATAGCCTGTAACTTAGGATTTTCTATTAAATGTTAGGACTTATTTTCATTTCTCCCCTTCTTAGTATATCCAGAGGAACAAAGCAATTTTACAGCTTGACCTGGACGCATTACAAAGAATTACTTCTAATTGTTGTAACATTGTTGCAATTAAGGTGGTTTATTGTTACGCGTTCTATATATGTGCTTATTAGTTACTTTCTCCAAAGTGCCTATGGTACATATATTTGCTGTAGTTTGAGTATCTTGAAATGAGATTGCGCTTCTTATTAACAATCGACTTGTAGTAAGACATGGGTGAGCTTATTGAGCGTATTTTTGTGATGCAATCTGCTTCATTGAAATATCTGATTGAAGTCCCCTATCAAAACTGGATATGAAATTGTAAAAATGCAAGCTTTATTGTAATCATAGAGTGAGAGTTTCAACGGTACTGGATTATTTTTAAAACTTCTAATGCTTAGACAGTTAGACTTGTGGTAGAGTTACGCACAAGCTGTAAAACTTGTTGAGAATTGACATTTTAACCGCTAAAACTATGCCAAAAAAGAAAAGTGACAAAAACGAAAACCAGAGTAGTTTGGATGGCTGACTAAGCTGGAACAGCCAAAGTATTAACGGAGGAAAGGGTTTTTCTTCCAACAAACGCTATTTATTGCATGACCCTCATTTTCTTTGATCCTCTGATGCAAGCTGAAGCTGATCACTGTGTTTGGTGACTTCATTTTCATCACGTATGAAATTACGTATTTATTAACTCCGAGCTCAGCTCTAATTTTTCAAAAGAATTTGACTCAACCTACTCCGATGTCTATATCTCACGATCCGATGCCGGATGCTCGAATTATTTTATTTTTTTTTTAAGTTTTAGAAACAATCAATGTAACATTTTACATAAAAATATATTTAATTAAATAATAAAATATTTAAATATGTATAATTATTAATTATACTAAATAAAATAAGTTTTTGTTTTAAAATTTGATAAATTTTAACTAATATATGTAATATATAATAAAATTATTTATATTATATATTTATTTAATAAATTTAAATTTAATTCATCATCACGTAAATATCACAAATATTTTTATTATTAGCTAAAAATATTAATTTTTTAATAACGCATCATCTCTTTCCTTACTAATAGTGTTGGTTAAAGATTTTAATATTAAAAGTGAATTAAATTTAAATTTTATTTGATTTCAACTTGTACCAATTTAAATTTTTTTTTATATGAATCATTGGGTATTCAACAAGCAACATTAAACTTCTAATTAATATAAATTTAAGTTAGGAGGACCCAACATAAGAGTAAAACCCTCTTATTAATTGTATTTTTGTATGTTTTAAGTTTGATTCAATTAATAATAAGTCATAAAAAGAATTCAAATATTATACTAGCATATTTTTTATAAATTAAACAATAATAATAATAATAATAAAGTTGTATCCTAAGTAATTTTTTTTATAGATTCATTTTTGCAAAATGAATCCATAAAAATAGATTAGAATAATATTTATGCAATTTATGCCAAACTATTCTAAATTTTCAAACAATTTGTGTTAAAAATGAACAGGCTTAAACGACATCGTCTCCGTGGAGTCAGTCCTTCTATCCATCTGGCGACCTGACCCTTCTCTCCTTCGAAAGTAAAGAGGCGGCTACGGATATTTTGATACTAAGAAGCACGGATTTGTTTCAGAGCCGGCAATGGCCGCTTTGAAAGTTGCTACCAGATTATCTTCTCGACTGCAGCCTCTCGCTCTTAAACTCGCCAAACCATCTCTCTCTTTGGAATTAACCTCTCAATCTCAGCTTTCGGCCTCTGCAAGACGCATTACTAGCATTTCAAGGTGCGAGTTTCAACCCCAAATTCTTCCCGCTGTGGTTTCTTCCGTTTGTATGGTCACTGAGAAAAGATGTGTTTTTTCTCGTATTCTCTCAGTTACAGAATCATTGCAAATTAGAACTTGAATGTGCTCCTGAATACATGAATTTCCACTGATAAATTTTATGAATTTTTTTTTCTTTTATTGTTATGATATGTGGTCAGGTCACCCGTGGAGTTGAGTAGCTTATTATCGATGATGCCATTCTATAGTGCGGTAGCTTCATCTCGATTAGTATCAAGCTTGTCGATGGAATCTCAAAGCTGGGGATTAGTTCCTCAAGGTGAATTAATTTAGTTGATAAATTTTATACTCATATGAAATGTTATTCGAAGGGAAAGATGGCCTAGAAGCATTTTTGGCCCCAAATTTGTTGCATGCCCTTAGTGCATGCTATCTATCTGTGTTTAGAGTCCGGGAATGTTCATATGTGATTGACTTTTTTTTTTCCACCTGGGAAAGTAAAAATGTGCCCTTGGAGTTCTTAGAATTTTTTTCTTCGTCTTAGTTCAATGCGTTAGACTCAAATAAATTGGCTGACTTAAAAAGACAGAAAATCTACTAGTTTTCCGACTGTTAGTTTGATACATTTTCAAATTTTCGAAAGTATCTGTTCTTCTGGTAGAGCGGTTTGATCACTGATTAGGAAAGTTGAGATGCGTTGATATGATTGCTCTCAAATAGGCGGCACTTGTTTCCATCTGATTCCTGTTGTGGTTCCATTGGATACAATTGTCTTTCAGGACCAAAGGTGCATTTTCTCTTTCTTGGTTGTTAATTAAGGCCCTTGGTGAAGTTTAGCTTCATGTGGCATGGTCTTTACCAGACTATCTGTATCCAAAAAATAGAACTTAGTCTTTTGAGAAGACAGATTAGGAAAACCAAAATGATTGTGATATTTTACTTCTTGTTCTCAAAAATCCAAACATAACCTGTATTAATATATAGCAGCCTAAGAAGTAGGAGCTAAACTGTGGATTGATGGGGAATTATTCTTTTTAAATCAAGTAGTTTGGTAACATATTTGTGAATGCAGAGAATTAAGATGTGTTTGGATATATTTTTGTCATTGTATTTTTCAGAAACTGTTCTCAAAAATTATTTTTTTTATTTTCAAAAACTGTTTTCGGATTAAAGGAAAATAAAACTCACATTTAAAATAAGAAAATAAATTTAGAAAATATTTGAAAGTTATTTCTATTTTTTTTGTTTTTAAGTTACACCTTCAGAATTATAATTTGAAAAACAGATTTTGAAAATAAATTTCAAGCAAATTCTTTTGTTTTTAAAAATTAAAAAAAAAAAATTTAAAAAACATTAAACAAACATATTTCATAACCTTGAAAAGATCCTATGGTAATGTTTCGTTTCTGTTTGTCTGTTTTACAGGTATTTCAATGCCTTTATGAGAGTGCTTCTCTGTGGCCAGTTGTCGGAATGTAGCATCTCGGTACGATGGCGAAGTTTTCCTATTATTGTAATATTGAGGCCTTTGACATAGGATGCTTCATCTTATATCTTTGAAGTTGATGTTATAGTGCAACAGATGTTGATGTTGCTTACTCTTTGAAATCTTGATATTTATCTTGATCTATTTCTGGAATGTCTCTCTTGGTTTTCCCGGATGTCGGATGAGGTTTTGGACAAAGTAGTAGTTGTTGTTAGCTCTTTATCACACTGCATAATGCTGATGCAGCGAGTGATTTCTTCTGGACAAAGTAGTTGCTGGGGTTAGCCCTTTTTTATGTTGCATAATGCTGATGCACTTCGTGATTAATTCTTAGTAATAGGGAGAATGCGTTAAGTCGAATTGGAAAGCATACAATTTGGGAAAGACTTCCATGTGGGGGTCATCTCAACCTGAAAAGCATGCCTCCAGAAATATGCACAGGGTTACAAAACAGTCTTGACATATTATATGGGCACATTGCGACTTGCATAAGGACTAAGGTGTATATAATAATTATGAGCCATTTAATTTTAAAATTTGAAGAGTTCGCATGAAACTTCGCTCAAGTCTAATGGCAGCATATTGACTAAGTACACATTATACCCATCATGAACAACTGCATTAATAAAAAAATTATTTGCTTTTATGTTTTAACAATGACGGCATTAATAAATATCATTCTTGAATAATTATATTTCTTAAGCAATTCTAAAGATATTACACTTACCAAAATTATATTCTTAGTTAATGCAATAAGTTATTAAATAACTAATCTATCAATAAGACAATAAGTTAATAGCAAAAATAAATTAATAAGTATGATTTTTAAATAACGAGCCATTAACATTAATCTTTAGGGCATTTAGCATGAATGAAATACTGAACTGACAGGCGAAGGAAAGGCATTGAACTCGACCACCTAGGCGGTCTTAGTTTATCAATTTTTTTTAATTTTAAAGAAAGTAAAAAAAGAAAAAACAAATTCCTCTTCTGAAAATCATAATTTTTTCTTTTTATTGATATCATTCTTTCAATTAAAAGAAAAAAAGGGTTATATTTCTCTCTTAAACTCACCAGTTTTTTAAATAAATGGATGGAATCCGGCGGGGGAACCTTCTTGTGAGTTCGAGATATCAGCACAATAGTCCCGACAGTCCCATATAAGCCCAGCGGAGTATTGTGAGGGAACTTCTGATGGCCACGTAAGGCATGGCCTCCTTCACCTTCAATTCTTTGCGACACGACCACCTTATCTCCCTAGCTTTTTCTAGGTACCATTCTAAACTCTCTGCTTCCAAGTTTACATCTTTTTCTCATTTCCTCACTACCTTACCTGCGAATGCAAGTTTCAAAACAAAACTAGTTCGAAAATCTCTAGTTCAAGTGAATACTTCATCTGCGAATTTAGGTGCTCTAGAACATGAACCATCAACAATCCCCGTACGTTTGACAGATAGAAAAGAATCTGGAAGAGTAGATCCTTTGGTTGAGAGAGCGTTAAAAAATTCTAGGAAAAGTCGCGCTAATTCGGTGGCGGAGGAAAAATCTGAAAAGAAGTTTTCAAGAGATACGAGGAAAACCCCTGGTTATGAAGAAAGGAGGGGAATAAGTTCTAGACGCTCTCCGAGGGATGATGCTAGAGAAGGAAAGTGTCTGGAAGCCAGTGGTAATGTCGTAGTTAATGAGAAAAGGGTAAACAAAGACAATGAAAATTTGGTGGGAAAGGGGAATAAAGAGAAGAAGCCGAAGAGAGATAAGGATTCGCCAGAAATTAAGTTGAGGATTGGTCTAGATATGTGCTCTAAAAGAGGGGATGTAATGAAAGCTTTGTCTTTGTATGATTCAGCTCGGATAGAGGGAGTCAAACTGGGGCAACACCATTATACTGTACTATTGTATCTTTGTTCTTCTGCTGCTACTGGTGTTGTTCAACCTGCTAAAAGTGGAAGCGGCACTCGAACTCTAAATGCATTGGCCTCATCTAGTGAAGTTGTTGATACCTTGGATAGTCCAGTTTTAGCCAGTGGCCGACTTATTGGTCCATTCAAAAGTAACGAAACTATTGATAATTCCCGTGTTTATGTTCAAAACTCATCATGCACTTCCAATGACAAGAACATGACCAACTTTTCCAAGGACTTATTGAATCAGAATTCTCTTCAAGATGATGTTGAATTTTGTCTTGAGAAAGATGTAGCTAGTAACCAGGAAGAACACAACATTTTGGTGAGTGATGATGTCAAGAAATATGCACTGCAGCGAGGGCTTGAAATATATGAGGATATGTGTAAGGATAAGGTCCAAATGAACGAAGCAGCCTTGACATCTGTGGCCAGAATGGCAATGTCAATGGGTGATGGTGATATGGCTTTAGAGATGGTAAAGCAAATGGAAACATTGGGGATAAACCCTCGATTGCGGTCATATGGACCTGCTCTATCAACCTTTTGCAAAAATGGAGATGTTGATAAAGCATTTGCTGTAGAAAAACACATGCTGGAGCATGGTATCTGTCCTGAGGAACCTGAACTGGAAGCGCTCTTAAGAGTAAGTGTAGGAGCTGGTAAGGGTGAGAAGGTCTACTATCTGTTGCATAAACTAAGAACCACCGCGAGGAAGGTATCACCTCCTACCGCAGATTTGATTATTGATTGGTTTAACAGCAAGCAAGCTTCAAGACTGGGGAAAAGGAAATGGGATAAAAGATTAATAAAGGAAGCAATGAAAAATAATGGTGGAGGGTGGCATGGGCAGGGTTGGTTGGGTATGGGAAAATGGAATGTTTCGAACACAACCGTTGGGACTGATGGAGTGTGTAATTGCTGTGGGATGCGGTTGGCTACTATTGATCTGGATCCTATTGAAACACAGAATTTTGCTAAGTCAGTTGCATCTATTGCTATAATGAGAGAGAAAAGGTCAAACTTTGAGAAGTTTCAAGTAAGAATACGGAATTACCTGTGTTGGTTGTAATTTCATTATCAATTGTTGAAGCTAATAAAATAAAAACATTATTCTGCAGAGATGGCTTGACTATTATGGGCCTTTTGAAGCAGTGGTAGATGCAGCAAATGTGGGTCTTTACAGCCAAAAGAGATTCATACCATCCAAGGCAAGTTACTGAAATATAGAGCATTTCCAGTAGACTGTTTTCTACATGATATTTTTATCATGTTATTAATTTTCTTCTGAGATGTTTCTTCTAGATCAATGCTGTTGTTAATGGAATACGCCATAAACTCCCTTTGAAAAAGTTTCCGCTTATTATTTTGCATAACAAGCGTGTCACTGGAAACAAGATGGATGAACCCATCAATAGGGCATTAGTTGAGAAGTGGAAAAACTCAGATGCACTCTATGCAACACCAACTGGATCAAACGATGATTGGTAAGAACTAAAATGGATAATGATGTGCAAAATTTAATTTATTCACTATACTGTTTATGTATATCATGCTTCGTGTGTATTATTAACTTGTGCTTCAGGTACTGGTTGTATGCAGCTATAAAATTTAAGTGTTTACTTGTGACCAATGATGAGATGAGAGATCATATATTTCAACTTCTAGGAAATGACTTCTTTCCCAAGTGGAAAGAAAGGCATCAGGTGAGTAATTCTCTTCCTCACCAAGTGCAAATTCTTTTTGAATTTACTTTGTCTATCGTTTGTTTTGCTTCTGTTTCACCATAATTTACAAATTGTGGTCATCCTTATTGGGCATTTCTCCATTTTTTCCCCAAATGTAAGGTACATTTCAGTTTTTCTGATACTGGTCCAGAGTTTCACATGCCCCCTCCTTGTTCTGTTGTAATTCAGGTAACAGTCACTTAAAAGCTTTTCGTTGTTTAACATGAACACAAACAAGATCATATTTCTGTCCGTAACTTTGGAAGTTGAAAAATAAAGAGGAAAAGAAAAAGATAGAGATGTGACATGGCAATGAATTATGGTATCAGGAATCAGAGGAGGGCCACTGGCATATACCGGTTGAATCAGATCATGATATAGAATCAGAAAGAAGATGGTTGTGCATCACCCGTTCTAAACCAGGCATGACTTGGCAAAATTCTTCAGCAACATCCGAAGGTAATTGCTGACTGAACTGGTGAAGAGGGTATCTAGTTCATTTTGCATGGTCAGTTTTCCAACTTGTTTGTTTATTTGCACTTATTTATTTTTTGCCAGAGTTTTTCCGAGTTAATGATGCATCTATACTTTTGTCTATTTTTTTTTTTAATATTGTCTTTGCATATTATTAAAGGGGGAAAAATCAGAAATCATGATAATGGAACTGTACAGGTCAAATTCATTCACAATCATAGAGTATTGTAATAAAATCATATTTCTGCAAAGGACAGTTTGTCTACTTGTGTATATCGTAAATGCACTTTGGAAGAATTACTGTAATAATGTATGCTGTATGATTTACTGCAGGGTATTCCTTGTAGAAAAATCAATTTTTATATCTATCAATTTGATGAACCAACTTGATGATATGTTTCCATTCAGACCTTAGACTTGTGCAAGAGATGGAAAGCGAAAGATCTGCTCGTCAGGGTGAATCCACAAATAACATGCCGCATCTGGACCATGAAAAAACGGGGGACAAGCCTCAAGAAATGTACAAAAATCTTAAAGATATTCTTTCAGCATCTATATCATCAAATCATAGTACACTCCTTTCTGAAATTGAGGCTGCAGAGTTTATAGGCGGTTGTACTATTGATTTTCAGATATGAAGTTGATCTTGTCATGTAGTACTCAATTACAGAAAATAAAGGGGAGTAAAATTATTTTCATATATCGGAAGTCTTCGGAGAAAAAATCCAAGTTAGAAGTAAAAATGATGCTTGTGCAGAGAGAAAAAAAATACTGCCAAGAAAAAAAAATTTATAGTAGTAGTGAATGATCCCTAAAATTCCATCAAAGAAAGAGACAGGTTAATTGCTTGTAGTCAGAAAATCCAGAAGACTTAATTTTTATGTATAAAAAATGAATGCTTGCATCATACTGGAATCCCTTGATCTAAAGTGAGTCTTATGAGCTCAATTTGATGATTAATGGTGTATTTGAAAGTTAGGAAAAGAAGGAAAGGCAAGATAATTTTAAAAAAAAAAAAAAGAAGGAAAGGGAAAGGAAAAAAAAAAGAAAAATTAGGCCATGACTTTCTCTTTTCTTTTTTGGATGTTTACAAAATCTTTTATACAAGGAATGCAAAATAGTTAAAAGGAGATTTTAGAGTTCTTTAGAGAATTAGAAAATTAGTTAGAATTCTAATCTTTTCTCCCACTTCAATTAAATCTTACAAATAAGAAGGTAATCCAATCTCTTCCTCTTCTTAATTAAAAAATCTCACAAATAAAAATTGTTGAGATTATATGCCTTTTTAAGGAAATCATTATTATATATCATTTTAGGAAATCATTTTAAAATGATTTAGATTGATTATATAAATAGTAGGAAGTTATTTTAGATTGATATTTTTCCTTTCTAACTTAATTAAGATTATAATTAGTATTATAAATTTGATTGTAATTGATTATAACTTTTATATATAAATAAATTTCTTGATTATAGCTAATTGCTCAAGCTATTTTTAATAATTCAAATTGATATCAGAGCCTTCACATTGAGAGACTTTACTTTTGCTTCAATTATCTTCTATTGAATTTGAAGACTCTTCTATTTTGCCCAAAAATATAAACCCAAACACCTTTAAGAACCAAAACATAGAATTCTTTTTTTTTTAAATTGTTTCACAAAATACATAGCAACACCCAATTTGATTGCTTTGATTCACGGAGCAATAGCACGAGTTTTGACAAATGACCATCAAAATCATTATCGTTGGTAAATTTTCGGCCTTTTTCAATCAGTGTTTGAACAGTACACACCATTACTGTAGACACGCATGAATAATATGTGCCACCGAACCGTAACTGTACCTTCTCATCAAATCTTTTTGTAACTTCAGTTCTGAAATCCAAACATCAAACCCCCTTCTTTCAAATTTAGATAATAAGATTTTTGTTGTTTTTCTGAGTTTCTATTTTCTAGCTACACCTTTTTGGTTTTTAGTTGCTGCCTTTCTGGTTACATGTGTTTTGTTTTTTGGTTTCTGCTCTTCTGTTTACCTTTTTAATATGAAAGAAAATCCAAAAATTACAAAGAACTTATCCTCCTTATCTAGTGGTAATCTTATCATCACATCAATCAAATTAAATGAAGCCAATTATGCTTTATGCTTTATTATCGTTCAAACTTGGTTTAAGGGGTAGGAATTATAAGATCACTTGACAAAAAAGCTTATAGATATCCTTACACCCAGTCAACCAGCTTGGGAAAAATTGGACGTCAATTATTATCTATTTTATGGTAGTCTATTGAACCTAATTTGTTTGTCTATTTTTGTTCTTCTATAAGTTATTATGATGCGTGAGAAAAAGGATGAACAATTATATTCAAATAACATCCAATGACTTTATAATCTTGTATATAATCTAGTTAATTTGAAGCAACAAGGTTCTAACATCTTTTCCTATATTAAGAGAATCGAAATTATTATAAAGAAATTCTAGTAACTATTGCCTATCACAATTGATATCACCAAGCAAGAGGCATGACAAAATTAATTTTTTATGGCTTTTATTTTTCTCGGTGTTAATTTAGAATTTTCTTAATTTGTAATTAACTATTGGCTTTTACACAAGTTCCAACTTTGAATGATGCTTTCTCAAGCCTACTACGACATAAACCTCCAGTACTTTTCACCATAAAGAATGATAAACCTCCAACGCTTTTCGTCATAGGAAATGATAATTCTGCCTTAGTATTCCATTCTAATGACAAAAGACGAGGTGATCATGGAAATCAAGGATGTGGAAGGGGACGTAGAGGACAAGAAAACTCTTATTATTACTGTAATAATTGCCAACCTAGGCATTCACAAGAATGTTATTGGATCTTGCATGGATGTCCCACACAGTCTACCACCTTAGCTAACATTGAAAATGGTACAGATACAGCTAGTAATGAAATAAGTAATCACTCAATCCTATCGAATCAAGAGTTTCGGGGGTTCCTTTAGAATCTATTCATTTAGTATAAACAAGGAAAAAATATTGCCTTTACAGTACATTCTAGTAATTCTACAACTCATCTATCTCGTTTAACATCCTTAAGACCTTGGGTGTTAATTCGAGAGCTCCTGATCATATAATTAGTAACAAATCTTTATTTACTCATTTTTATAACAATAAATCTTTTCCTATTGTCATTTTAGCTGATGGAGCAAAAATCAGTGCACAAGCTATTGGTCAAGCAAATCATTTCCCATCTTTACCTTTAAAATCAATCCTTTATGTTCCTAATTGCCCAGTAGCTAACTTACACGGACTCTTGATTGTTTTATAATCTTTTTTGTTAATTTCTTTTGTATATAGGCTCGGAAAATGGGGATGACGATTGGCACTGGACATAAGTCACAAGGACTTTATTATATCCAACTAACTTTTTTAGTAATTTGTGTTGCTGCTGAGTTACTTAAGTTACTTCACTACTATTTGGGTCACCCTAATATTGAAAAACTTTGCAAAATGGTTCCTTATGTTTCCACTTTAAAGTTTTTAGAGTGGGAGTTTTGTTAACTTAGTAAGCATGTATGAAGCTTATTCTCTAATAGAGCCCACAATAAAGTTGAGTCATTATTTTTGTTATTCATTCTGATATTTGAGAGAAGTGTTGTGGAAGGCTTTGGAGAAGAAAAGTGTTCGTGTCGCATATATTCGAGCTATACAGGACATGTACGATGGAGTAACTACAAGTGTAAGGACTCCTGGAGGAGAGACAAAGGACTTTACTATAAGGATAGGTTTACATCAAGGTTCAGCCTTGAGTCCTTATTTGTTTAATCTAATCTTAGATATTTTTACCAGGGATATACAGGGGACTATCCCTAAATGTATGCTATTTGCAGATGACATAGTCTTAATTGAAGAATCGCGCAAAGAGGCTAACTATAAATTGGAGCTTTGGAGACAGGCTTTGGAATTAAAAGATTTTTGCTTGAGTAGGAGTAAGACAGAGTATATATATTATAAATTTAATAAGAAATAAGATAGAAATGAATTGGAGATAAGAATTAGAGAGCATATCATACCGCAAATATCTAAATTTAAGTACTTGGAATCTTTTTTATAAAGCGATGGGAAAATTGATGGAGATATCACACACATGATACAAGCTGGATGGTTAAAATAGAGAAAGGAATTTGGAGTGATTTGTAACCGTAAAATACCTACTAAACTTAAAAGAAAGTTTTATCGGACTGCTATACAACCAGCTATACTCTATGTTAGTGAATGTTAGGTTTTAAAGGGACAACAAGAACAAAAAATAAGGGTAGCAGAAATGAGAATGTTAAGATGGATGTGTGCTCATACAAGAAAGGACAAGATACGAAATGATTGCATACAAGGGCATATTCGCGTGGCACCTATTGAGGAGAAGATGACAGAAAATTGGTTAAGGTAATTTGGTCATATGCAAAGAAGACCACTAGAGGCACCAGTGAGAAGAGTTGATCACATGATTTTTAGCCCTGTGAAAAAGTGTAGAGGAAGGCTAAAAAGGACATTAGAAGAAGTTATAAAAAGGGATCTCTTGGTGAATAATATCACAGAAAATTTAATTTTTGATAGAGCTCATTGACATCGTGTGATCCATGTAATCGACCTCACTTAGTGGGATAAGGCTTTGTTGTTGTTGTTATTGTTGTATTATGATATTTGGGGTCCAAGTTGTGATATTTTGACTTTGGATTTTCGATATTTTGTTACATTTATTGATAACTACTCTCAATGTACATGATTATATTTAATGAAAGATCGTTCTAAGTTATTTTCAATTTTTGAGTCTTTTTTTTAAACTCATAATTAATTTGGTGTTAAAATTCATATACTTCGGAGTGACAATGCATGAAAATATTTTTTCGTATCTTTTTCTTCTTTCATGTCCTTTGAAGGCATTATCCATTAATACACATGTTTACACACATTTCAACAAAATGGTATTGCTGAAAGAAAAAATTGACATTTAATTAGAATTGCACGAACTCTTTTGATACATGCAAATGTTCCTTTTCATTTTTGGGTAAATACTATTTGAACTACATGTTGTTTAATTAATCGCATACCTTCTTTTATTTTAAATAATCAAATTTCTCACTCTTTAGTTTTTCCAAAAAAGCCTATATATAAACTTCCTCTTCGTATTTTTGGATGCACTTCTTTTATTCCTGATCTTTCTATAGGAAAAGATAAATTATCCCTTAAATCCATTAAATGTATTTTTTCTAAAGTATTCAAGATTGCAAAAAGGTTACAATTATTATTCACCAATCTTGCATAAATTTTTTTACTTCTGCTAATTTCATATTCTTTGAGTCTTTTATGTTTTTCTCCCTTTTCATAGAATTTACTCATATAATTGAGGTTTTACCTATTCCTTGTTATGATGTTACACTTGTAACATCTTTACAAAATAAGCCCTTAATTACCTATCAACAATGATCTTGTTCAGCTCAGATTGTTGAAAATTTAGTTGATTTAGCACTAGTCTAAATTACTATAGAAGCTCTTACAAACCCATCTCCTGAGCCAATATCATCTTTGGAATCTGATTCACTAGAAAGTCCTAATGACCTTCATATTACTCTTTGAAAAAGTAACTGTTCTACTCGAAACCCATACCCTATTTATAATTTTCTAAATTATCATTGTCTTTCTACATCCCACCATGCTTTTGTTTTTGCTTTTACTTTGTCCTTTGTCTCCATTCCTAAAATTATTCAGGAAGCTCTTTCTCCTAAGGCAGTGTCAGGCAATGTTGGATAAGATGACCACATTACACATCAGTGGTACATAGGAATTGCTACCTTTACTTGCTAGCAAATCTTTAGTTGGATGTCATTGGGTCTTCATTGTTAAAGTTGCTCTTGATGGAAAGATTGATCAGTTAAAAGTTCGATTGGTGGCAAAGGGCTATACTCAAATTTTTAGTTTGGATTATGGGGATACATTTTCCTTTATTGTAAAATTTACCTTAGTTCACTTTTTCCTTTCTCTAGCTGCCATTTATTGTTGGCTTTTACATCAATTAGATATTAAAAATACCTTCTTGCATGATGATCTTAAGAAAAAAGTTTATATGGAGCAACTATCAGAGTTTGTTGCTTAGGGGGAGACTCATCTAGTATGTAAATTGAATAAATCTCTTTATGGCCTCAAACAATCTCCATTAGCTCGGTTTGAGAGATTTAATAAAGTTATCCAGGATTTTGGCATGTAACAGAGTGAAGATGATCACTCTATTTTTTTATTGCTCTTTTGTTTTTGATCAAATATACTTAAATATTTATGTTAATGACATAGTGATTATAGGAGATGATCATAAGGGCATTGACCAATTTAAACAACATTTGTCTCGTCACTTTTAGACCAAGAATCTTAGAAAACTTTGTTACTTTCTTGACATTGAGGTAATACAATCTTGATCTGGTATCTTTGTTTGTTAGAAGAAATATACTCTTGACATACTGAGTGAGACATGTATGATGGAGTGTAAGCCAGTTAACACACTTATAGATCCAAAAGTAAAACTTTTGCTAAATCAGGGGGAGCCTTTTTTAGATCTGGAAAGATATTGAATGTTTGTTAAAAAATTGAATTATCTTACAATTACTTAACCTGATATCTCATTTATTATAAGTGTAATGAGTCAATTGCTCAATTCACCATGTGAAGTTCATTGACATGCTATTACACAAATTCTCAGGTACATTAAGGAGAGTTCAGGAAAAGGATTATTATATGAAAGTCAAGGCCACACTCAAATTGTTAGGTATTTTGATGCAGATTAGGCTAGTTTGTAAGTGATTGATGATCCACTTTCGAATATTGTATTCTCTTTAGAGGGAATCTCATTTCATAGAAGAGTAAAAAGTAAAATATGGTGTAAAATCAAATGTAAAAGCAAAATATTGAGTTATGACATTAGCCACATGTTGACTTATATGATTGAAACAATTATTATAAAAATTCAAATTATATCAATTAGGTCCTATGAATTTGTATGTGATAATTAGGTCGTATTGCATATTGCCTCAAACTCAGTCCTTCAAGAGAGGATTAAGTAGATTGAACTTGATTGCCACTTTATCCAAGAAAAGATAATTTCAAAAGAAATCAACACCATTTTTGTAAACTCTAATAATCAACTAGCTGATATTTTTACAAAGTATCTTCGAAGACCAAGAATTAAGTATATATGTAATAAGTTGGTCATACTTGATATATATGCTCCAACTTGAGGTGAATTGTTGAGATTATATGCCTTTTTTAGGAAATCATTATTGTATACCTTTTTAGAAAATCATACTAGAATAATTCTAGATTGATTATGTAAATATTAGGAAGTTATTTTAAATTGATATTTTTCCTTTCTAGTTTGATTAGGATTATAATTAGTATCACAAATTTGATTGTAATTGATTATAACTTTTGTATATAAATAGACTTCCTGACTGTAACTAATTGCTTAAGCCATTTTCAACAATTCAAGTAAAATGATTCCTTCCTCTCCATTTTTTCACATATGTAGAACTCATCGAAACATATACAAAATGGTGTTTATAGATAGATGAATAATATGTTAAAGATGTAAGAAAACAATTTTAGCTTTTAAGTGGTTGAATGAAAATGAAAAAAAAAAAATAGCGCAAAGATGGTCTAAACACTTTGATTATTGGAAAAGCAACTTTTGCTATTGACGTTTTCCAATTTATGTTGCAAATTTTAGTATCATGGTCAATGTACTAATAAGCTTGATGGATTTTGTTCTCCTTAATTCAACCTCTAATTTCTTTAATATAAATATTCTAAAAAATGATGCTAGTCTTCACGAGCTTATCCTTCCCATAATTATGAATTTATGCAAAATGTAGTGGTAACTTTTCATGTGAGACATCACTAGAAATGAACGTGCACGTCACTGTATCTCTCACATGAAGCTTTGCATGTGCCGTCTCTCTAACCATTCATGTGACAACATAACCAGGGCAGACTCAATGTATCAAAGCACACAATTATTTGATTTCGTCTTTCTCTCGTTGGCCTTTTCTAAGGTAGGTTGTGACATTATCAAAGGTAATTGCAACACAATCTTGGCTCTATCCGATGGTAATCTCACTGATTAGCACTGAGCTGCGTTTTATAAAAACCATAGCGTCGCAATATAGTAATGGGGTAGCGTCATTACTTTCTTTTCATTGTCTGTCTCTTAGCTTGCCTTTTAAAGCAGAAAGGCACAAAAGGTGAAGAACAGAGTGTCACGGGACTGAAACTGTTATTTTGTCATCTTCCTCTCTATACTGAAAGTGCTGGCCATTGGCTGCAGAATCTATATTAAGTTTTGTCCGTTTCCCAATCACAGGTAGTCCCTTTTACTTCTCGTTCAAAAACCGAGGGCCACAACCATGTCCGTTTCATTAAGTAGTAATGAGTAGATAAGGAAGCTTTTGGTGTCTATCTTTACATTGTAAGCATTATTTTCATAATCCAATTGTTCTTTCTTCCTCTGAATCAGTAACAAAAGCATGGAGAAAATGCTATCCAAGTTTTCTTCCCATGAAAATCCTGAAACTAAAGCAGATGAAAGCATGCATTTTGACAATTCTCTTCAGGTAAATAACAGTGCTCAGCAACGCCGTGTTGTACTCTTAGGTTGTTCTTCATGGTTTAGAGTTTCAAAGTTTTGTTTATGATGAACTGTTTGCAGGAGCTGAAGGAACTGCGGTCTCAGCTTCACACTGCAGCAGATTACTGTGAATCAACGTTCTTGAAAACCAAAGAGAAGAGAGAGTGAGTCCTTCATACACATTATACTCCTAATTTCTCTCTGTAGACATCCGAGTCCTTCACATACTCTATACTCCCAAGTCTTTTTCATTTTTTCCCCTTGCTTTTTAATTCTGCGTACTTCTTCTGTTCCAAGGAGACTTTTTAGAAGTTGTACATTCAGTTGGGTGTGACTCATGTAGAAATCGCTTCTTTTTTTTTTTTTTTTAATTTTGATGTGTTGGAAGTGATGGTGGCCTATGACCATTTGTGAACTTTAATGTACTTTCTGTGCAGTGTGGTGGAGAACACAAAAGAATACATATGCAGGGCTGTGGTGACTGTTGTGGATCATTTTGGAAATGTGTCAGCCAATCTTGAATGCCTTATTTCTCAAACCAATGCCTTTTCTGATGCCGAGTTGCGCATCAACTGCCTCAAACAAGTTTGTATTGATTTCCACATGCAGATAGTCCGATGATATCAAAATAAATTGTTACTTTTGCATAGTAATAACGGCATGTTATTAACTTGGTGTTGTTTGACAGAGACTTCTCTCATGTGAACAATATGCTCACAAGCTCGCCCTTACAAAAGTTCGATGGAGTGAGAATTTGCCAAGATTCAACTCACGCTATTTATCCTCACGTACATATTTCTTCTGATGAAAACAAGCAAATTTTTTTACCTTTAAATACTAACATTTTTCACCCCTATCTAATTCCTATTTCTAATCCTCTTCCCTTTCATTTGCTTTCCTTGATCAGCAGATTCATCAGCACCCCCTTTGGGGAAGCCAACCGATGAAAAACCAAGGTACTCTTTTTCCCCTTTATTCCATCTGGAAACTCACAAGAAAATGTTAGCCTTGTTCTCTGAAAAGCTTAAATGATCCTTCATTCTGAGGTTCATGACATCTTCAATTTTTAATGCAGGGATGCTAAGGATAAAACTCCTTCAAAAATCATAGATAAGCACGTGGTGGAGACAGAGGAGGATTTGCCGTTTTTTATGTATACCAACAAGTCAACGAATTCAGTCCCGACATCTGCCAAAGTTAATGGAAATACCAATTTGTCCTTAGGTGACACTAATATATTATGTTCTTCTGCATGATGTGCCTGTTTCCTGTTGCATATCTAACATAAATCTCTTTTCTCCGTGTATAGTGATACCTGTCAGAGACGGCTTGTCAGTCTTAACTAAAGTTCCAAACCCTACATTTCATTTCCAAGTGAGTTTGTCTTCTACGTTGTGCCTGTTTTGTATTGCTGATGTATACTGCATAATGAAGGGGGTTCCCTCTGTATGCCCTTCTCTTTAATGCGCTTGGCTTCGTTTGTAGGGTACGCCAAAGGTTGGCCGCCATAGAAGATCATTGCATGGCAGTGACATACTATCACTATTACGGCGCACAAAACGTACTCATTGAGTAATGCAAAATCTTCGAAACCCCATCTGCTAATCTGAAGTACTCATGGAAGTTTGTCTTTTACTTGTTTTACAAATGTTTCCTCTCTCATTGTCGGCTGTCAGTGTATATTATTATGAATCGTATGATTAATGATCCATACTTTGTAAGTAAATATATATATATATATGTATATATTTTGTATGTAGCATTTTAAAGTAGTTTTTTATTTTTGGAAAGTTGGTAAGCAGGAAAGATCTTCCACTAGGCTAATCAATCTTTGGTATTTTTCAAAAAAGTAAGTAATAAAAAACCTATAATTCTACGAGCCTTCACAAGTCAGATGCATGAAAGGCCACACTCACATACTAATCTCACATTCCAGGGTAGGAAGAAAACATTAAAGGACTTTCTAATGCAGAATTTTGCTATGACATGGACATGTATCTGAGTATTTACACCTGCATTCTGACTGTTTTTCTCTGAATTCTTCTTTCCGATTTCTTTGTCCCATTCTTTTCCTCCTTTCCTTTATTTAATTCCGAGCGACGGCGTTCGGGGTTCTTAAGGCCGTCAAGCACTCAAGCTTCTTCCACTACCCACTTTTCTTGGGGTTCGCATGTTAGGAGACACGTCATCCTTTTGTCTGAGATAGTCTTCCAAGTCTCCTGCAGAGTTGGTCCTCTTGAGATCACCCCCAGCCCACCCCATCAAATCTGATAGAGTCATCTGTGTTGTGTCTCTAGAATCCATATCTTCCCTGGGGCTCATGGATCTATCTTCTAATAATGACCAGGAATCCATTGAATACCTCTGGCTGCCTATTGCCAACGTTGGGTTTTTAGTCTGGGAATCAGCATGTAAGACATCCTCAATCCTTGACAGGACTGTGAAAGCGAAGCTTCCTATTACCCCTGAATAACTCTCTAGAGTGCACTGTCCTACATCCTGTGTACATTCTGGATACAGTCAAACACAAGTAGACATAGTGTAGTGTAATGATATATAATATAAAGGATGGTGAATAGTGCAGAATCTAAGTGGGGACGGAATGAGTAAGTTGTGACATTGTTTCTGACCTTTTTATATTGGATCTTACTAATGTCGAGTGAAGATTGTGGAAGCCCTGGAAAGCGCTGTTTGATAATCAATATTAAAGTTTCTGCCCTCTCTTCCAAGACTCCTCTCTTCTCTAAGCTTACCGCTGAACTCCAGGAAGACTCTGCAGCATTCTTGCTGACCATCTTCCCTTTCTATATCACTACAGAAGCTTCCATCCTATTCTTGAAGTCAACCACTCTATGCTCTGTGGACAAGTCCATTGTGGACAGAAATTGCTCAGGATTGAAGTATTCCACAGTAATGCATTTATAGATGAAATCGCCCAGACTTTCTCTACCATTCTGCCGAAGACGGAGTAGATGACGGAGTAGATGAATACCAAGTACAAGACATGAGTTCTGACTTAATCATACGTATAAGATTTTTTTCTCCATGTTTTTACCTTGGGGAGGGTTCAATATGGTTTTCAGGAATCTTCATCTCTGATATTGTTTGAGCATTAATAGCTTGGGCTGCTATAAGTAATTGGTTGACATTATCTTTCTGGAAGAGAATCCATCTTCTAGCTTCATCTGAGAGCCCATTTGGGGGAACTTTTACAGTTGGTAGCTATAATTTTTCACTCAATCTTTGAGCATCTTCTGATTGATTTGCATCTTTAGACACCTACCAGAACTCATTTTTTCCTTAAAGTTATCCAGTTTGTCCTGTTTATTAGAGCAAGCAATACTAAGCCTTTTGGAATACTGATTCAGAAAAAAAGACAAGATTTTGATTACTTACAACAAGCAAGACATCAAGCTTCTTCAAGGCAGGAATATTCATGAGGAGATCAAATCGTTGCCGAATAGTCATGATCTATATGTTAGATTAGAGCACATTATTTTGTGTGTAAGAGCTTCCTGAAAGTTAAAATTGCCATTTTTTGGATTCTAGTATAAACCAGCATTCTCACCTCCATGGTTGATCCATCCTTGGCTACCTGTCTTGAAGGAACAAATTGAACAATATGATCAGCAACGGATAAAAGCCAATCAACTTCTTTCGTCCACCTTGTTTTCCTTTCGTCTGATATTGGCTCCAGCTTTGATTGCTCTCCGAAGACGGACGCTGCATTGTTGTCAGAAACAACCAGATTATATACATTAATAATTACACGTTAAATATGACTTCCACAGGTTCCTCAGCATTCCTCTTTTATAGATTACTAGTAAGATAGCAGCTGGAGAATTGCCAGTTAGCATGAACAAGGAATAATATACCAGCTAGGTTTGTTCTGGCATTCGACAAAGCCAATCCTGAAGAAACACCATTTCCAGCACCTGACATATCTTCTCCCAAAAGCAGCTTAGCAAACCTCTCCTACATCATATCCATATCTGATGATCATATCTCAGGGGTAATTAGATTAACAGAATTGCAGGTAATGTGAAGAGTATATATAAATATATGCCAGATGGTGGCTTGCAATGAGGGGTTCTGCCTTGGGTGCTTCACCGTCCATGGGTGTTGGTGGTGGACAAATGTGAATATATCCAGTTGGCTGAATTTCCAAAGGCTGGTTATGTAGGGGAAAAAAAATTTCATGCTAAAAATTTTTATTAATTAAATCTTAGTAATGATTATAATTACAAATAAGTTATATTGTTTAAATAATTTAATCATAACAAAATACTATGTTCATAATGAAATACTTTGAGTCATAATGAATTTGATAACTGTAACAAATAAAATAAGATATAAAATTAGATAATATTTTAATCTTCTCTCTTCTTACTCAAATAGTACTATAATATTTGTGAAAAGTCACACAAACTTATGTTTATAAGTGAAGAGAATGACCGAAAGCCCTATTTATAACCTTCATGACTTAATGTATTAAAGAGTCTTGACTTTTTACTTTCTTATAATATTTATGAATCCAATTAACTCAGAATAATTAAGTGAAAAATCTTTCATATGCAAAATCATCAAATGCATTCAATGATATATTAATTTTTCATAATGGATATTTAATACATATTTAATTTAGATAATTGATATTAATCATACATAATAAATATTTAATATATATTTAATTTAGATAACTGACATTAATCATGCATAATAAATATTTAATACATGATATTAACCATGCATAATAAATATTGAATGCATATTTAATTTAAATAACTAACTTTGACTAAATATCTAAATCCATCTATATCCTTTCATATGATTATAATTATTTTATAATTTTATAATATAAGTTATGTCATTTCTTGTGGTTACAAAGGTTACATTAAGTTGATCACAAAATCTATTATAAATCTAACAAATTACTCTGTTCGTCATCTTCATCTTCATCGCTTCCTTGATCAAATATCAAACTATGAATATGTTTCCCAGGAATCTCAAACATCTTCCTGAAATGAAAAGACATGGATTTCTGCACGGTGTTGTGCTCGCCAAAAGCGCGAAGACCAACATTTGCTGAGATTAGCTTTGCATTTAGCCGAAAACAAAAGAAGAGAAAAAAAAATACAGTTCTCAAGTTTTAACCAATTTTTCTGAATTCTAATGTTCCTTTCTTCTTCTTCTGGCTTGGATTCCAATTTCAATTAAGGCAAGAGGGAGAACCATCCTCAATTAGATGCTAAAGAATACGAATGAAATGGTTTAGAGAATTAATCAGAATATTTTAGTGCAGTCACCAATATATGTTTGAGGAAGGAATTTAATACAAGGAAATGTTGGGTTTGTTTGATGAATGAACGGATGAGAGGCTAATGGCATACGCTAACAATAAATTCTCCCCGAAGTCATATACTTAAACCTAACAGTGCCCCTGCTTTGTCTGTCTTTCTCTGCCACCCTTTCTTGTTGACCTTCTTCTCATGTTGACACTCCCTAGACAATTAATCTAAATAAAAGACAGAATATTTATCATCTGTTTCGAATAAAATCAGACAAATGTGGCAGAGCCACAAAATGAAATGCACTATAAATATAACAAGAGCATCTTCCTCCTATGATAAATCTTCATATTATGATACTAAACGGTAAATACTATATTTGTGCCTTTCTGCGTTCTGGTTTTAGTCTAATGATTCTGCAATTAGATTCCTGGAGATTTGTGTTGGCATGTGAGACTTGCCTAGCCTCTAATCATCGTCTCGAGAGTACATGGATATGTGAGATTTTTGTTCCAAATAAAGAAATATTTTATTTAATTATAAATCTAACATTAAAAATTTTCAAAAATTATTTTTATTTTTAAGTTATATAATTAGAAGTATAATTTTTAAAAATAAATTTTGAAAATAAATTATCAAATAAGTTCTTTTTAAAAAATAAAAAATTATTTTTAAAAACAATAAACAAACATACTGATATATATATATATATATTTTTTTTTCTCTCTTATGATATCTCTGAAAAACTTCCATAATAGTTTAATATGTTCGCCTTTGGAATCATAACAAGTAATACGGTGAAGGTATGCGTTTTGATAATCAATTCCATGAACATTGACAACACAAGCGTGCACTTGCATAAGGCCAAAGACAATACTGAAGAAATCCAGAGTGATGAATTCAGGGGACAAGGCACCTGCGTGTATCATGTTACATCCAAACCCAGACTGTCAGTAAAATACAATGGATAACAGGGCAGCAGCCTGCTTTCGCGAACGTACGAGGATTTCTGTCCTGTAATTTCTTTTGAATATTCTAAAATCTTCTCTTTATTTTTCACAAAATAAGAGAGCCAAGCGTACCGCTCTGTTAGCCGGCGGTGTGACTCGCGACTCATCATCATAAAAACAAGTGTCTTTGCGGAGGGGGGACATGCGAAAATGCAAAGATTGCATGCCAAGTGTCAACCTCAAATTTAAATTTGGCCAGATAAATATAATCCATATTTAATGCTTCGAGGGAGAAGAAGTTGACATTTCGTTTTCAGAATAATTTTTTATAGAAAACTCTTCTGTCCCCATCATCCAGAATTCAAATTTGTTTCTCATTTACGTTTTCATTTAAAACAAAACAGCAGTCCATTGATGACTTTTCCTTCTGTGAAGATTCGAATTCGAGCCTGTTTCATGCAAGAGAGAATTCCCAAAAACAACGGGGTTCTGTTCTGGTAAAAATATTTAAATTATTTAAGGAAAAAAAAAACCTGCCTTCCCTTCAAATTTAATAAAACTACAAACATTTAGCATTTTCTATCTAATTAAAAAATAATAATTTTTTATAGAAAACTCTCCAGTCCCCATTATCCAGAATTCAAATTTGTTTCTTATTTACGTTTTCATTTAAAACAAAACAGCAGTTCATTGATGACTTTTCCTCCTGTGAAGATTCGAATTCGAGCCTGTTTCATGCAAGAGAGAATTCCCAAAAATAACGGGGTTTTCTGTTCTGGTAAAAATATTTAAATTATTTAAGGAAAAAAAAATACCTGCCTTCCCTTCAAATTTAATAAAACTACAAACATTTAGCATTTTCTATCTAATTAAAAAATCTATACTAACTTTCTTTTTATTTTTAAAACTCGTAAAAACATCTCTTAGAAAATAAAAAGAATTACACTTAACTGAATTTGACCTTCTCATAAGTTATATTTTTGTACTTTTTAGGTTTAGTAATAATTTATCTTTAATCATAAATATAGTATCTGATATTATTTGATTTAAATTTTATAGTCATCATTTCTTGCTATCTTATTGACAAAAAAATTAAATTTAAGTATATAATTTTTTTTAAAAAAAGGTTTGGATAAGTTTAAAAATTACAGAAAAGGTTAATGTAATTTCATTAAAGTTTAGATCCTTTTTTCTTTAATGAAATATAGACATGGTGTCACAAGATGTTAGTTGTAATAGTCTAATAGGCAAATATATTTAGTTTAAGATGAGAATTAATGGAAAAATCAAATATGTTGTAAAAGGCCTGTAGCTAAAATTTGGGATTAATTCGACTTGTGTGCTATTTTTTTTAATTTTCCTAAATTTAGGGGTATTTTATTAATTTTGGCATAGTTTGAAAACTCAAAGAAGCTCGATAATCCTATATTTGTGATCTTCATATTTTTATCCCTTTGTCAATATGATTTGGTACAAATTAGACAATTAAAGTATTATGAAAGGAACTTATGATAATTCAAAAAAAGTATATCCATTTGTATCATATGAACTTTTGTTTAAAATACTATTTAAGGAAATAGAGTATCGGGATTTAGGGAGGGTTAGTGAAGTGCATTAGCACTAAGTTAGAGACTTAAGTATATTGACTTGTAACCACTCCCTACAGACTCAAAACTATATAATAAGTCATATACCAAACGAAATAGAGTATCCTTCTCATTATTTAATTTCTCCTTTTTTAGGTTTGTTGTACTCAAAAGCTTTCAGTGTGAGATAATTTTATAGATCAATATGTACGGATACTTCAGTGACATTTGATATTGGCCCATGGACTTGTAAGTTCTATTATCTATTTCAAAAGTGTTGCATGAGTTTAATGGAAATGCTGATATGTTTGCCAAAAATAACAAACATACGCTACACAATTTCGACTAAAGAACTATCAACCCATGACATATAGGACAAATTAGAAAGAAAAAGGTCATCCTAACCAATAGTGATTAAGAAATATTTAATATATTGAAAACATAATTTTTTATGAAAAATTATGTAATTTTATTTATTTAAGGTTCAATTCAATATAAAATCTTAAAATGAATTAAATAAAAGCATATAAATTTTATTAAAAAATAACATAAAAATTTAAAAATTTATATTCCTAAAATTACTCACAATTTTAATTTTGCAATTTGATGCACATAAAAAAGGTAGAATAAATTTTATAAAGAAAATAAAAATCTTTACAAAAAGACAAATTTGATCCCATGACTTTTACTAAAGTTTCAATCTTATTCTTCAAGCTTTATTAAAATAAATTTATCCTCTAAATTTACAAAAATACGCATTGTTACTTACCAGCCTAATATTGTTAGCTTTTTTAATAAAAATACTTGTACGACATCTAATTTAGCATTTTTAATGATGTACATAAGTTATATTTTTATATTTTTAAATAAAAAATATATTTTTAATTATCTAACTTTCATAAAAGCTATAATCTTATCATCTTGGTTTTATTGAATCAAATTTAGTTTTTTACTTTTATGCCTTCATATTGCAATTTGTGAAGAAAATTTGTTGAATCTATCTTCCTTCAACAACAAAATGTATATATAACCAATCCTTTTTATTCAAGACCATTGAGCTAGATGTTTTTGAAACCAAAACAAAAGTATTAGACATAATAAATCCTATGAATAAATGTGGTTTTGAAATTTGGAAATGCATTTTTGTTGTATCATATATTTGTTATAAATCCTTAGAGATTATTTTAGTGAGTAAGATTTGAAATAGTAAATACAATGTTTAGTTCTTTATTGTCACGACCTATTCAGCTATAATTGACGTGGTTCTCATTACTATTAGCCACTAGCCTATTTGTTCCCACTTTGGTTTCATCACATAATAATTACTAATTAATTCTAATTTAATTAATTCAATTTACTAGAATTGCAAACAATATTTATGTTTAAGCTCCCTTAAACATTGATTTATTATTTACAAGATTTGATCTCCAAAACTCATTTAGTTCCCATACTATCTCTTTATCTTCTAATTATGGCTACTCATAACTTGACGTTATTATTAATTTGTTGATGGTGGATGTGAAACTTTACTTTGATCGTCTAAAATTATTTTAAGGGAGGCAAAAAGAACTATGAGTAGAGATGTATATGGGGCGAGTGATAGGCCCAATCTAAAAAAATATAGAATTTAAGCTTTTTTTTTTTTACCAGATAAGTTTGTTGGGCTTTTTCTTAATAGCCTGATTATTAATTAAGTCAAGCTCAAGCCAGGATAAGCCAATCTAAGCCTACCTAATTATATTAATTTATTTTTAATATAAAAAAAATTAATTTAATATAATTAAATATTTTACATATTTAAATATTATATTATCTCTTTAAGTATATATTTTTATTTTAAAAATTTACTTTTTTACCTAAAAAATAAAAAAATATTTAATTCAGGCTATCAAGTTAGCCCAAGCCAATTTTTTTAAAAAACTAAACAAGTTAAGTTGGGCCAACTCGAGCCTTAAATTTTATATAGTTTAGCCTATTAGGCCTGGCTTAAAACTCGTCCAACTTGACTTATGTCCATTTTAATTGTGAGACTCGTGGTCTCAATAAGTAGATAATTTACCTAATATTATTCATATATGATTATGGTTATACATCTTTTACTTATAATGCAAGCATAGATTATTTATAATTTACTAATATCACCCATGTCAGCAAATAGAATTAACAATTTGAATTTCACCTTGTGTTTCCTAACATTGGTCACTTCACAACCTTATCCCTCTGAACATTGTTTCTTTTATACATTGGTCATGCGCATGATCTGGATTTTGTATTTTATATTAATGTATCTTATTCACTATATTTCCATGTCTAAACCTTACATCATATCACATTAATGTATTTATTCAATAAACCTACCATTAGGCATACATAGGCATACAAATCATAAGTATTACAAATAAAGTATAAGCATTTCATCACCTTATTAATATTACAGGTAGGTTGACATTATACCTCAAAGGTACTCACGTATGGGACTTAAGTACCTTAAGGTAATAACCTTTGGCATCACTAGTAATCAAGTGTAGGATTTGAATACAAGGTCTTTTTTAATAGGCTAGTACTCAAAGCAAAGATCACTACTTCTCCAAGTACTCAAGATGCTCAAATATTGCCTGTTGAGTTCATACTTAAAGTAGTACTTAAGTATTGTTTTGGGTATTTTAGAATTTAGTTTGAAATACAAAAAGCCTAGCTTAACTGCTCCAATTCTCAATATACAACTTTTTGATTCATTCAATCTCTAGTTGTTATAGATAGTATTAGCAATTTTCAACTTAACCTAACTTAATGTGTTTATCAATTCATCATTTCACCTTATACATCAAACAATTTCAAATAAATATCAACCACAAGCTCAAATTAAATAGAATCATAATTCTTGAAGTAAGTAGTTTATCTACTTACCTTAAGTTGGAAAAGAAAAAAAAATAAAAGGAATGAGAAGAATAATGGTTGAAGTGATCCTAGACATACAAACATCAAAACCTAACTTCAAATTCCTAAATTTCATATTATTACTAAGTTGACAAATTTTTAATTCTATGACTTAAGATTATGAAAGCTTACCTTAATTGCAAAAAGGATTTGATAGTTAACTTGATGAAGTCAACAAAATTGCTAGAGTTTTAGCTAGGGTGTAGAGAAAAAAAGTACATAAATGTAAGATGAAGAAAGTGAGGTTTAGTGGTCTCTAAGGAAGAAAAATGAGGAAGGTTAGCCCTTTTTGAGATTTTTAATACCAAGGATGACATTTTTTGAAATTTCAAAAGGCATTAAGGGTAATTGGATATTTGTGTCCCTATATTACCTTTACACACCATATTTTGCTTCTAACTCCACACATCTTTATAATTAATTTAATTACATCTATTTTTATGTTCCAACTTTAATTTCTAAAATTAATTACCTAGCCTAAACCTTTCCATAGCTTTTTATATTTATTAGTATATTTATTGGATTACCATTTTAAGAATTAAAATAAGATTTTATGAATTTAAGGGGTGTAACACTCATTTATAAAGATTATGACTATTATATCCCTTAAATTTCATGACTAGCACTATTGTTCTTTTATTTTTACCTTTGTTATAATTATTTGTTCCTCTTTTTACTTATAACACTAAAATAAATGACAAAATTAATATAAGAAAAAATTAACATATATTTAATATTAATAAGGTGAGATTTAACAATCAATTTTAATTTTTTTATTTATCTTAACATTACAAATGAATGAAAGGATAAATAATTATAATAAAAAGAAAAGGCTAATAGTATTAGTTATGAAATTTGAGGGATGTAATAACTATCTCCTTTACAAATGAAAAACTAAATGTTGTGTTTGTTCCAGTTTGAAAATATAAATATAATTTTTCTTTAAAGTTCTTCAAGCTATTATTTAGATTTATTCGATATTTCCATTAGTTAATTATCATGGAAGTTATTACATTGATATTTTGTTTTTACATTATGATGGAAGCAATTACATTTTTAAAAAGTTAAACCTTTTGCTTTCTTGTAAAGAAAAAAAATAAAGAAAATAAAATAATAAGAAAGGAGTTTTTCTTTTTTTTCCTCGAATGCATAGAAAATAATAGGAAAGAAAAAAGAAAATAATTTTCCTTTACATGTTTAGATAGAAAAGTAAAAAGAAAGAAAATTAAATTAAATTAAATAATAATTTTATTTTCTAAATTAATAAGTCATTTTTGAAATAAAATAAATTCAAGAATAAAATTATAATAAATTATTTTTCACTCATTTTGTACCTATATGTGTCAAAAAAAAATTGGTGAACCCAAACCTCCTTTTTACTCATTTTCTTTTCCATCCTTTTTCTATCCTATAATTAAATTAAAAAAACATTATTTTTTACTCTTTTATTTCCTTAATTTTTTTTACTCATTTTCTATAAAATTAAGAGAAAAAGGTAAATTTTCATTCAAACAAAACTTAAAGGTCTATATTGAGAGAAATTCTTATATAAGATAGTTTTTCCATATTGGAACTAAAAGTTTGGGTAACAATATTCTTACTAATAAGTTAATGAATAAATGACACCTATTTATATATAAATTTTTTTTTGGATAATTCACTTATTTATAAACTTTACAATTTGATATTTAAATTTATTCTAATTTTATATTTGCCCCAAATTTTTTCTAATAAACTTATGGATTTATAAAAATAAGTTAAGTTAAAATACTTTTTTATATAGATTTAAAGATCCAGACCAAATTTTATATTACATATATATATGAAAATTTTCAAAATAAATTTAAAAAGGAAATTGAAAATTAAATTTATTTTAATAAAATATTGACTTGATCAACTTCCAAATATTTTGTATCTAAATCTAAAAATTAAAAATATTTGGAGTATTTCAATGTAAATTTAAGGATTATATATTAAAATTAAGAATAAATTTTAAAAAATGGATAAGGTGTTTTATTGTTTAAAAAATATTTTTATTTACAAATATGAATAAAAATATATAGACAAAAATGTATTGGTTATGTATATTTACGGATAAATAGTTTCTATACAAATACTCATTTATATACATTTATGGGTAAAAGTGTATTAGTTATATCTATTCAGTGATAAATAGTTTGTACACAAATATTTGTTTATATGCATTTATAGGTAAAAATGTATTGATTATATACATTCAGTATAAATACTATTTATATAGAGTAAATGTTTGTTTTTAAGTGCAATATATTTTTGATAAATAGTTTAAGTATTAAAATTTTAAATATATTTATAAATAAAAAACTTTGTTATAATTTTTTTAATATATTATACATATGATTTATCATTTAAAATTTTAGCCCACTATAGATAATTTATTTACAAATCATATGTATTGATTATTGAATATATTTTACAATCCAATAATTATTATATGGATCATTACCAATTAAATAATATTTACCCAATATTGAGAGTCATTATAAAAGTCCATTTTAAATCATTACTAAATATATAAATAAGTTAAAATATATGAATAAAATAGAAAAAAATATTATATCATTATTTTTCATAAGTTAGCCTCTTCTCCTGTCTATTTTTCTTAATTGTAAATTTAAATAATATTTTAATCTAATGATAAATATAGAAATAAGTATCTTAGGTATCAATACTTAAATTTTTAATCTATGTATGTTAGAATTATCCTCTTATATATTTTAAGGTAAATTGCATTATAATGTCATGTCCAAGATTTCTTTTTAAAAAGGTATTAGCATTGATTTTTATTTCAAATAGATGCTAATTTTATAAATTATTACTATTATATTTTTAAAATATTTTTTTTATTATGAAAAGGCAATCGTGAATTAAGAACTTAAAAAAGGTATAACTATATGATTAATTAATCAATTTTTGTAAATGACCACTTATTTTTGTTCATCTTCTTATGATCTTTCAACAAAACACAAGAAAATTTGATTTTTGTGGAGTCCACCTGATTGAAAATGTTTAAATTGAGTTCAAAATTTTAAATAATCATAACTTTGCATTTGGTTGTCTGATTAGGATAAATTATATGTCAATTTTATGTAATTTTTTAAGATCTAGGTGCCTGTATTTTACCCACTCTAGCTGGCAAAAAAATGCTTTCTTCAATAATTTTTTTAATTTTACCAATTTTGACCTCATTTTTTTCAATTTAAATTTATTCAAATTCCATATTAAACTTTTTCTTCATAATTTTTTTAGTATATAATAGTGTCATAACAACTTTCTTAATAATAAAATTATAACAAATAACATATTACCAATTTTGACCTTATTTACCCACTATTTGAAGATCAAATAGTAATATATTACAATTTTATTTTTAAATAATAATATTAACAAAAAATTTTAAATAAATGAATAAATCAAGTCTCATTAATAATAAAACTACTATAGAAGATGATGTTATTGTTTCGTCTCCAAACAATATCGATACAGTAACATCGTTAAAAAATATAAAATAAATAGATAAATTAATTCTCATTAACTGTCAAATTACCAAATAGGAGTATTTTACTATTTTATGTTACTATTTTGTCTCCAGATAATAACATGTTACAATTCCATATTAAACTTTTTCTTCATAATTTTTTTAGTATATAATAGTGTCATAACAACTTTCTTAATAATAAAATTATAACAAATAACATATTACCAATTTTGACCTTATTTACCCACTATTTGAAGATCAAATAGTAATATATTACAATTTTATTTTTAAATAATAATATTAACAAAAAATTTTAAATAAATGAATAAATCAAGTCTCATTAATAATAAAACTACTATAGAAGATGATGTTATTGTTTCGTCTCCAAACAATATCGATACAGTAACATCGTTAAAAAATATAAAATAAATAGATAAATTAATTCTCATTAACTGTCAAATTACCAAATAGGAGTATTTTACTATTTTATGTTACTATTTTGTCTCCAGATAATAACATGTTACAATTTAATTTTAAAATAGTAACATCGGTAAAAAATTTAAAATAAATGGATAAATTAATTCTCATTAACAACTAAACTATCGAAGAAGATGGTATTACTATTTTGTCCCTAAATAGTAATATGTTACTGTTTGATTTTAAAATAATGACATTGACTAAAAATTTAAAATAAATGGATAAATCAAGTCTCATTAATAATCAAACTGTCAAAGAAAAAGACGTTATTATTTTATCTCTAGACAGTAACATATTATTGGTTAGTTTTAAAACAGTCACATCAATAAAAAAATTTAAAATAAATGGATAATAAAGTCTCATTAATAATTAAACTGTCAAAGAAGAGGATGTTATTATTTTGCCTTTGAATCATAACATGTTACTACTTCATCTCTAAATAGTAACACCGATCAAAACTCAAAATAAATGAATAAATAAAGTTTTATTAATAACTAAATTGCTAAAGAAGATAATGTTATTATTTCATCTCAAGATAATAACACGTTAATGTTTTATCTCCAAACAATAATATTGATAAAAAATCTAAAATAAATGGATAAATTAAGTCTCACTAACAATCCAACTATCAAAGAAGAGAATGTTGTTTTATTTTCAAATAATAATATTGATAAAAAATCTAAAATAAATAAATAAATTAAATCTCATTAACAATCAAACTGCTAAAGTAGAGAATGCTATTGTTTCATTTTCAAATAGTAACATTGATAAGAAAATTAAAATAAATGAAAAAAATTAATTCTCATTAACAACCAAAGAAGATCATGTTATTATTTCATTTTCAAATAGTGATATGTTACTTTTGGTTTCAAAATAATAACATTGACTAAAAATTAAAAATAAATGAATAAATTAAATCTTATTAATGACTAAATTATTAAAGAAGAAGATGTTACTATTCTATTTTCAGATAGTAACATTAACTAAAAATTTAAAATATATATATATATAAATTAAGTCTCATTAACAATCAAATTGTCAAATAACAGTATATTACTATTTAATCTCCAAATAGTAATATGTTACTATTTCATTTTCAAATAGTAACATTGACTAAAAACTTAAAATAAATAGATAAATCAAATCTCATTAATAATTAAATTGTTAAAGAAGAGGATGTTACTGTTTGATTTCTAAACAATAATATCGATAAAAAATTTCAAATAAATGGATAATTCAAGTCTCATTAACAATTAAATTACTAAATAATAACATGTTACTGTTTAGCATTCAGATAATAATATGTTATTATTTCATCTCTAAACAATAACATCAACTAAAAATTTAAAATATATAGATAAATTAAGTCTTATTAATAATTAAATTGTCAAATAATAGTATATTACTATTTAGTCTTCAAACAGTAATATGTTACTATTTTATTTTTAAATAGTAACATCACTAAAAATTTAAAATAAATAGATAAATTAAGTTTCATTAATAATCAAATTACTAAAAAAAGGATGTTACTTTTAGTAACATCGATAAAATTTTTAAATAAATAGATAATTTAAGTCTCATTAGCAATTAAATTATTAAATAACAACATATTACTGTTTAACATTCAGATAATAATATGTTACTATTTCGTCTCTAAATAGTAACATCGACTAAAAATTTAAAATATATGGATAAATTTAAGTCTTATTAATAATTAAATTACTAAATAATAGCATATTACTATTTATCCTCCATACAGTAACATGTTATTATTTCATTTTCAAATAGTAATATTGACTTAAAACTTAAAATAAATAGATAAATCAAATCTCATTAACGATCAAAATGCTAAAGAAGAGAATGTCACTATTTACAGTAACATCAATTAAAAAATTTAAAATAAATGAATAATTATAGTCTCATTAATAATTAAATTGCTAGATAACATGTTACTATTTAGCATTCAGATAATAACACATTACTTTTAAAACTTAAAATAAATAAATAAATCAAATATCATTAACGATCAAACTACTGAAGAAGAGAATGTCACTATTTATAGTAACATCAATTAAAAATTTTAAATAAATGAATAATTATAGTCTCATTAATAATTAAATTGTTAAATAACATGTTACTATTTAGCATTTAGATAATAATACATTACTATTTTATCTCTAAATAGTAACATCAATAAAAAATTTAAAATAAATAGATAAATTCAATCTCATTAACAATTAAATTATCAAATAATAGTATATTATTATTTATTTTCTAGACAGTATTAAGTTACTATTTCATCTCTAAATAATAACATCAATTAAAATTATAAAATAAATACACAAATCAAGTTTCATTAACAATTAAATTACTAAAGAATAGGATGTTATTGTTTGATTTCTAGATAGTAATATCGATAAAAAATTCTAAATAAATGAATAATTTATGTCTCATTAACAATTAAATTGCTAAATAGTAGCATATTACTATTTTGACATTCAAATAATAATATGTTACTATTTTATCTCTAAATAAAAATGTCGATAAAAAATTTAAAATAAATAAATAAATAAATTAAATTTTATTAACAACTAAATTATCAAAGAAGAGCATGTTGTTGTTTGGAGATGAAACAATAACATGTTACTATTTAATTTTAAAATAGTAACATCTGTAAAATTTTAAAATAAATGAATAAATTAAGTCTCATTATTAATCAAATTGTCAAAAAAGAGGATGCTATTGTTTCATCTCGAGATAGTAACATGTTACTACTTGATTTCAAAATAGTAATATTGATAAAAAATTTAAAATAAATAGATAAATTAAATCTTATTAGCAATCAAACTGTAAAAGAAAATAATGTTACTGTTTAGAGATGAAATAGTAATATGTTACTACTTAATTTCAAAATAGTAACATTAACTAAAAATTCAAAATAAATAAATAAATCAAATCTCATGAATAACTAAACTATTAAAGAAGAGGGTGTTTTATCTCCTAATAGTGACATGTTATTATTTTGTCTTCTAATAATAACATCGATAAAAAATTTAAAATAAATGAATAAATTAAATTTTATTAATAACTAAATTACCAAATAATATGATGTTATTATTTAGTATTCAGATAGTAACATCTTACTATCTAAACGGTAACATATAAAAAGGCAAAAGAAAGAGATTATGTAAACAATTTCAAAGACACAATAATTTATTTAGGATAATTATTTTTTTAAAAAAAGTGTAAAAGAAAGAGATTATCCTATAATTTTATGTAAGGTTTTGTATCTCCAAGTTTTTATTTTTTTTATTTTTATCTTAGCTAAAAATTTATTTTAATGCATAAAAAATCAAATTTTTATTAATTTTATTTATAATTAAAATTTTATATTAATTTAATTTTTATAAAATATTTTTATTTTATAATTTATCTTTATTTTTATTTATAAAATTTAAAAAAATTAAATTTTAATACGTGACAATAGAGGTTTTTGTGTTGGTGCTTTTGTTCTTCTTGAGATGCGTTTTGAGTATGTCATTTTATCTTTTAGGCTTTTTGGTAAATTATTATTCGCAGGTGAGCTTAAATAAAAAAAAAAGCATATGATACCTCATTATAATAAATTATAACAAATGATACCAGCCTGATTTTTTTCCTATATTCTAATTATGACATTTGTATTTAGTCATGAATAATAAATAAATTTTTTATGTTTGAAAGTCTAGTAAAAATTGATAAATTAAAAACATTTTTTATCATATAAATATAAAAATAAACCTATGTGTGCCATGTAAACAATTTTATAAAAAAATTAATAACATTAACTAATTGAGTAATTTTATGGATTTAAAAAAATCAAATAATAAATTTGCTCTAAATAAAATTAAAATTTAGTAAGAATTAGAGAACAGCAAATGCCGCTTCACCAAAAATTTAATATTTACATTTCTAACGGCGGCCACACGCGATCGTAATTTTGCAATCTGTTGCACATAAAGTAGAGGAAGATTGAGTTGAAGACCATTGTGGCACTACATTTCAGTCAAATTCGCCGGTCTTATGGTCAGAAATTGAATATTTTATTATTAAATTGTATTTAATGTATTAAAATTAAATATTTTAATTTAAATTTATTTATTTTAAAACTTTAAAAAATTTGATAATAAAAGGTTCCATTTCTTCACGAGGTGAAGTTTTCATAAATCGTTTTCTTCTTCCTTTTTTTTTGTTGTTTTTAAATTTTCTGAGATGGCTGCTCTCAACAGTTACTGTTTTCTTCTTCCTTTTTTTTTTTGTTGTTTTTAAATTTTCTTCACGAGGATGTTACTGTTTCATCTCTAAATAGTAACATGTTACTACTTGATTTCAAAATAGTAATATTAATAAAAAATCTAAAATAAATAGATAAATTAAATCTTATTAACAATCAAACTGTCAAAGAAAAGAATGTTATTGTCTAGAGATAAAATAGTAACATGTTATTACTTAATTTTAAAATAGTAACATCAACCAAAAACTCAAAATAAATAGATAAATCAAATCTCATGAATAACTAAATTACTAAAGAAGAGGGTGTTTCATCCCCTAATAGTGACATGTTATTATTTCGTCTTCTAACAATAACATCGATAAAAAATTTAAAATAAATGAATAAATTAAATTTTATTAATAATTAAATTACTAAATAATATGATGTTATTATTTAGTATTCAGATAGTAACATGTTATTATCTAAACGATAACATATAAAAAGGCAAAAGAAAGAGATTATGTAAACAATTTCAAAGACACAATAATTTATTTAGGATAATTATTTTTTTAAAAAAAGTGTAAAAGAAAGAGATTATCCTATAATTTTATGTAAGGTTTTGTATCTCCAAGTTTTTATTTTTTTATTTTTATCTTAGCTAAAAATTTATTTTAATGCATAAAAAATTAATTTTTTATTAATTTTATTTATAATTAAAATTTTATATTAATTTAATTTTTATAAAATAAAAAAAATTTAATTTTAATTTTTATAAAATTTTAATCTTTTATTTTTTATTTTTATAAAATTAAAAAAAATTTAATTTTAATACGTGACAATAGAGGTTTTTGTGTTGGTACTTTTGTTCTTCTTAAGATGCATTTTGAGTATGTCATTTTATCTTTTAGGCTTTCTGGTAAATTACTATTCACGGGTGAACTTAAATAAAAAAAAAGAGCATATGATACCTCATTATAATAAATTATAACAAATGATACCAGCTTGATTTTTTTCCTATATTCTAATTATGACATATGTATTTAGTCATGAATAATAAATAAATTTTTTATGTTTGAAAGTCTAGTAAAAATTGATAAATTAAAAACATTTTTTATCATATAAATATAAAAAAAAACCTATGTGTGCCATGTAAACAATTTTATAAAAAAATTAATAAAATTAACTAATTGAGTAATTTTATGGATTTTAAAAAATCAAATAATAAATTTGCTCTAAATAAAATTAAAATTTAGTAAGAATTAGAGAACAGCAAATGCCCCTTCACCAAAAATTTAATATTTACATTTCTAACAGCGGCCACACGCGATCGTAATTTTGCAATCTGTTGCACATAAAATAGAGGAAGATTGAGTTGAAGACCATTGTGGCACTACATTCCAGTCAAATTCGCCGGTCTTATGGTCAGAAATTGAATATTTTATTATTAAATTGTATTTAATGTATTAAAATTAAAATTTTTAATTTTAATTTATTTATTTTAAAACTTTAAAAAATTTTATAATAAAAGGTTCCATTTCTTCACGAGGTGAAGTTTTCATAAATCGTTATCTTCTTCCTTTTTTTTTTTTTGTTGTTTTTAAATTTTCTGAGATGGCTGCTCTCAATAGTTAACCAATAGGATCAGACAAACTTGAAAACAGGAGCACAACAAATATGAATTAGTTAATGTGAAAAGCTAATATGCCAAACGTAAGCACACAAAACTGGAAAAGAACATGTAACAGCACACAGGGCGACCAGGTACGAGGAACCTCAACTCATTTATTCGAGTTGTTTGATTTATAAAGAAAACAAATTTTTATAGGGAGTTAAATTATTTAAAAAAGAATTTTTTTATGAATTTTTTAAAAAGTATTTTAAATTGATTGGTTATCTCAAAAATCAATTTTTTTTGTATTTTAATTAGTTCAATCCTGAATTTCATAAGAAAATTATCAAAATGACTAATATATTTTTTAAAATTATAATATAAAAAATAAAAAAACTTTAATAAATTTTAATTGTCTTTGGTTATTGTTTTCTTGAAACCATATTTCTAATATCTCTCCCTAATAATTTTGATAAATTGATGATCTCTTATTCGTTTAATTTATTATAAAAATTAAAATAAGTTTATACATATAAAGATTAAGATGTATTATATATATGAAATTATCTTATATACGTTAAATTATCTTAATATAATTTAAATGAATAAAAATATTAATTAGATAATTAATTCTATCAAATTTACATAAAATAGATAAGAAATACATAATTTTTTATTTTTATAATTATATATTTAAATAATAAAAAATAAAAATAATATAATGGATACTTATAATAAATGTAATTATATTTAGAATAAAATTTCTATTATAATTATATTTATTATTATATTTGCAACTAATATTTATGATATAATATAATTTTATATAATACTCATTCTTTTTATTATATAATTAATAAATTATATTTATCATTAATAAATAATATTTAGATAAAATTAATAATTTTATCCTTAAATAATAGTTCATATATATAATTTTATTCATTCCTTATAATAATTTACTCATTTATGAATGCATACTAATTATTATTTAGAGATAAAATTGTAACTCTGTATAATTTAGAGAATATTTTATCAATACTTTATAATTTTAGAGATATTTATTATAGTTTCTAAATAGTGAGGATAAAAAGTTAAGGTGGTAAGTTAGATAAAGTAGAGATAATTTTGTATTTTTATTTATAAATGATATAAGAAATTTTCTACAATTTGTGGAAAGCAAAACTTTTTTAAGAAAACATTTTTTTTTTAGTCTCACAATTAGTAACCAATCAAATAGCTACATGATTTTTTATTTTTTCGAAAAGTTACACTACTTATATTATTTTTTCAAATCAAACGAACACTAATTTTAGGGCTCTAACAACTTCAACTTATGAGCAATAATTCTTGCTTTTTTTGTGGGTCTAATCCGTAAATGAGAAACTGAACATGTGATATTTGTTTGTCTAATTAGGGCTGGCTTTCAGATCTGAATTCATAATAATTAAGGACTGTTTTGCTTTTAAAATTATCAGCCAAACAAGGAACAAGAACCGGTGCAGATTCAGTTACATTTATGGTAGGCATGCAATATGGCAAAATGCAGCATAAGTCCTGTGACTGCATTTAAAAAGAAGATTTTTTTTGTATACCTCGGCAAATTTTAATTAATACTGGTCCTGTTCACGGATGAAAATTTTAGACTAAATTTAGTTGCAAGTTTGAATTAATCGTAGACAGTGACTTAAGTGACGAAACCCAAAAAAAAAAAAAAAAAAAGCGAAATTTTTTTTGCTATTCTATGAAAAAATTTGAGTTCCAACGCGCTCAAAACATAACTCTTGCCTTTTATACAAACTATTAATAAACTTATATCACTAATAACAATTAAATATTTTTATCAATAATACAAAATTTTTAATAATTTTTTTAATAAGGCGACAACTTTCAGGGGCCATATATAAAATTAATTTAATTTAAATTCATGTTTCAAAGTGCAGCAATACGAAGACTATTCAGCATTCAACCAAACACGAAAACTGTTTACATTCATTCAACAGTGAAAAAGAAATGGCGGAGATCTAAATTTGAGTTATTTTTCTCCGAGTGAACCAAAGTCTGAAAAAGCCACCCAAAAAAAAAAAAAAAAAGGTTTCACTTCAACCCATTAAAGCAACAATCCAAAATCTCATTTTTAAAGAATGCTTTTACTTTTTATAAATGGGTAATTTTTAAAGTGAATGCCATCTTCAGTATTGCAAAGAGACGATTTTTACTTTCTACCAAAAAAAAAAGAGAGACGATTTTTACCATAGCAAGCATATCCTAGTTTGATATGCAATAGTGCTGTTGAAAATTTTTTATTTTATTTTATTTTTTTAATAGAATTGTAAAAGTTTTCATCGGACCGGCGATTCTAAATGAAATTAGGTGCACTCTTTTTTAATATTTTTACTCGACTTCATTTTTAATTATTAATTAACTATGCAGCAATGCAAGAGTGGGGCTAATGTTACGTGACAAAGAGGGAGACATGATTATATTAATATATATTAAATCTTTTAAGTTTATAAAAACTATTTTTTAAAAAAAAACTTTAAACTATGCATGGCCTTTTTTGTCATAATATGAAGCCAATCATTTACGTATCATAGCTATTGGCCATTATTACCTTGAGTAAGTTTCCAATGTAGTGCCACTTTACTCAATTTCCCACCAAATAATTAACCTAATTTTTTTTTTCTGAAAAAAAAAATATAGAATGCCGATTATCGTCAACTTGCAAAAAAGCCAGCGAATGCAATTTCCATCCTGTGATTAACCATCCCTCCTCACAGCTTTTGAACAGCTTTGCTTAATTTGGTGCACTATTCTGAACTTGTGTACGACAATTTGCTCCCATTTATCACGCCCGTAATCTCTCAACGATCTCTGTCTCTTGATTCTCAATAAACAAAGCAAATTGTAGCACCGAGCCACGGAGCCTTGGAAATTCAGAGCTGCTACAGTTACGAACACTCTCACAAAGTCAATGCACCGACTCCTCTGCGCCTCGCATGTGGATCTGACTCTCTTGCTGCTCATTTCTGTGCAGGATTCTTTAGAACACTAATGGCTTTTCGCGCACTGTCCTTTTTTTTTTTTTTTTTGTAAGTTTTGGTAAGTTTCTTATCTGGTTTGTGTTTATTCTGTTGATTCTTGCTATTTATTCGTTTTTTCATCCCAGATGGTTGAGTGAGTTTGATTTTAAATGCCGCATTTTTGTCTTCTAGTTTTGGTTTTATAATAGAGTAACGGGGGAGTGACGATATGGTTCGTTGATTATCAGAAATAACAACAAAAGGATGAATGACAGACGAATCTTCCTTAATTCTGCATAAATAATTTACAATTCATGATTTCGTATAGCTTAAGAATTGGGATCATTTGAAGTTTGAGTTTTTGTCTTAAAGTTTTTATTCTTTTTTTTTTTCTATTTTTGGCTGGGTGGAATGGGTAGAGACTTTAACGCTTAGAACGATCGAAAAACCCCAGTAAATGTCTGAGTTTTTCAGCCGAAGTTGATTTTTTTTGTTTTTCACTTCAATTTTTTTTTTCCAAATCTGAATAACTAAGATCAGTTTATATGATTTCATCGAGCTTTATTACCAGATCTCAGTTCTCTCTCTCTCTCTCTCTCTCTCTGTGCATAAATGATTGATTAGTTCTTTGAAAGATCAAACTTGGGCACATATGCCGATAGCTTAGTTTTCATAAATCCAATGGGGCCATGGATGATCTATTCTTGTTTTTTACTTTCTAGTTGACATTGTTTTGATGGAGACTAATTATTTAAGTGCAGTGTGTTTCAGTAGGACAAACAAGAAGAGTATTATTTTTGGCTGATGTAGACGGACTCTGAGATCCAAGAAGAAAAGACCATGTAAGTGCTCCAACTGAAATGAGTTTTTTTTTTCGTTGTTAAAGCTTAGAATATTAGTAGCATGTCATCTTGTTGATGGAACTACTGTGACAGAATATCCCGCACGACTCAGTCATGTATAGATCATTTGTGACATGTGATGATCCAAAAGGAGTTATAGAATGTGGGACAATCAGGAAATCTAGAACTGGTCGGAAAGTTGAGGATAAGACAAAAAGCCAGAGGACGGCCAAGAACTTGGACAAATCATTGGCAAAAATACCAGAGAAAGAACAGGGGGTTCCCAAAGGATCCACTGAAAAATCCTGCGATCCATCATCTTTGCAGCTCATGGAGATTTCCAGAGGGGCTCAAAGGCTAAACAACATGGTTGGTTCATGGTCTGGAGGTCTGAGGTATGATTTAAGGACCGAAGATATTGCAAAAGAGCTGTTAAAAGGAGCCCTTGATCTGCAAGAATCTCTAGTTATGCTCCGTCAGTTCCAAGAGGCTTCGCAGCATAAGGCTCGTTTGAAGAAAAAACAGAATGAGAGGTTGGAAAGTGAAAGAATTGATGCAGAGATGGCTAATAGAATGCATGCTAATCAATTTGGTGGTCAAAGCTATCCAATGGGATTTCAAAAACATCGGCTTTCTACTGATGTCTCCTTTAGGAGCTCTGCTGAGGAACTTAAGAAAGTGACCAGAGACAGTCTGGCTAGGCAAAGTCTACTTCCAAGCACGAGCACTGAAGGATTGGATTCATCATCAGAAGTTCTCTCAACAAGCTCAAGTCATTCTCATTCTGACAGGCAATCTAATTCTTCCTTTTCATCCACGGCTTCGAAGAAGGACAAAGGGCCCAATCTAGTTGCGAAGCTAATGGGTTTAGAAGAATTCCCCTCCAGACCATTTCCTGCTGCTGTGCAGAAACAGTTGGAAGGTGAAAAGATTCTGAATCAGAAGAGACCTATATTTGAAGAAGAAGTGCCAAAGGTGAGAAAGAATAATTCGATAATGCAGAAGGTTGACTCAGAACATAAGAGGACCCTGAAGAAAATTCTGGAGACTATGCATTATAAAGGGCTTCTGAGGAAGGGTTCTGTCAAGGAGTCTAGACTTAAAAACCATAATCACAACCACCTCCATTCCAAGCAGTATGATGAAATGCCACCTATCGTACTTATAAAACCTCGATGTACTCCATGCCAGGATGTGGTGGAAGCCCTTGCTCCGATTCCTTCAGAGGATTTATCCATGAGAAAACTGAAGGCAGAAGCAATCCCTTCTAAGGCTGTCCAACACAAAGCAGAGTCCACAAAGATGGGCAAAAGATTAGAAGATGTAATCAAAAGGTGTAATTCCGAGGAAAAAGGACCTGAAGACCTCAAAGGTGTCACGAAACTTGATGATAAGGAAGTCAAGCCTAATGAAAGGGCTCCAAATAAGGGAAAAATATACAGTCAAGTTTGTCACAAACCACATTTAGGCAAGACAAATGATAAAAAAGCTAAGGTAAAGACCATTAGCCAAAATCCGCCCGAGAAGGAGATCTCAAAATCTAGAATTGTGGCCAAATCTCAAGATCAGGGAGAAATGACCTCCATAAAGATGAAGAAACAACAAAATGGGTCCAGAGTCTACAAGAATGAACTTCCCTGCCAACAGAGGACAGCTTCAAACACCACCTCAAAAGCCAAAACACAAAATAATTCCAAGGACCAGAAAAAGAATCATATGAAGAAGCAGCCTGTTGCAGAGGGTGAGGCAGCTATAATAGTTGTAAGTATACTTTCACACAAATTTTTTCCCCTTTTTTTCACTAAGGGAATGTATGGGTGTGGGAACTCTCTGTAGAACATAGAGTTCAGATTATGTAACCATTGACTGAAGGAACACTTCCAATCTGAGTTTTAATGCAATATTCTCCTGCACAGGCTGAACAATCAGGACATGAAGAAGAGAAGGGGGTCATTGTTCCCTGCAGGAATGAAGAAGAGCAGAGGATTGCTGTTTCTTGTAAAGAGGAAGAAGAAAACAGGATTGTTGTTCCTTGTAAAGATGAAGAGAAGACGATATTTGTTTCCTGTAAAAATGAAGAGGAAAAGAGGATTGTTGCGTCTTGTAAGGATGATCACGCTGAGTTTAAGACTGCCACTGCACTGGTACATGAAATACTGATGGAGGATGTAGCAGATGCCTATATAGCTAAAATGCCCAGTAAGCTTCCCAAGTTATTAGTATTACTGCTGTACAAATAAATGTCTAAGGATTAGATGGTGGCAGCTTATTCTTATCTTTGATGATATGTTAGTGGCAGCCCTTGTTAATTTCTTGAAGAGTTACAAAACTAAAGCAAGTGACTTTTGATGGAAAGCATAAATTGTACTACTTCCTGGGTTTCTTTACCAGGGGCTACTGCTTTTATATTCTAATTATATTAAAAACAAACAGAAAGTAAGGTGTAAAACATAGCAATTGAAATACTATCTTTAACATGAGTGCTTTTTGAACCAAATTAAATCTTTGATAAAAATTTGTCCAGACATAGGCACAGTGCAGAGCTTCTGCAAGCTATTTCATATAAAATATTACGTAGTATTATTAAGCATTGATCAAATACTTCAAACTATATTACCTTCTAGGTAAATAAATTGACATTGTATTCATCAGATAACGTTCAGCACTTCCTGTAGCAGAAAGTAGATGTGTTTGCGTGACTTGTGTCTCATTTTTTATGCAAAACAGGGGCTTTTGAACAAATTCCTAGTTCTTCGATGGATGTTATGCTGCGAAGGCCGGAACACGAAATTGAAACTACGGCTGAAGAAGCTCATAATAGCATCAGTTGCAATGAAACAGACAAGAAGGATGACAAAGAGGGGGCTGAGCTGAAATATTTGCTTCTGACCAGTGAATCATTTATTGGGCATGCAGAGAAGCTTCTCAATATTGATGTGGATTGCCCTATGGTTCTGCAAAAACATAAACCTAAGGAGATAGCCAATTTTAGAGTTTATTTGGATATTGCAAATGAAGTGACTGAGCGTAAAAGCCTTCAAGAGTCACAAATAGTTCAGCCTTTGTTACCAACCTGTGCAGGGAATTCAAGATTACACTCCTCTTTAGGCCAGTTGGTTGAAGAAATCTATAACGCTATTGAGAATCTGAAATTTTACAGCGAAATTTCTGGGGAGAAACTCTCTGTGGATAGTCTTTATGCAATGATGGAGAGAGATATGAAGTGCAATGGATTGACAAATGCAATATGGGAGTGGGGATGGAAGCATGGATTTTCTGCAGATGAAGCTGAACAAGTCGTCAATGAAGTAGAGAGCCTAGTTTTAAGTGGGTTGATTGAGGAGGTTCTTACATAATTTATAGTCATATTTACTCGGACCAATTGGATATACTGCCCCTAGAATGCAGTATCCTTTTGCTCTTCTCCTTTTTTTTATTGGTTTTTTTGGGGTGGGGGTTGTTACGTTAGATCAATATTTCCATACCTTTTATATAATGGCTAACTAAATTGATACAAGATAGGACAGTTGAAACCATTTTCTGCAAAATCAAATAATTTTGGTGTCCTGAGTTTCACTGCTGTATATCATATATGGAACAACTTCGATATTCATTAGCCTAAGCAATGTGCTGAATGACTGAGGCGTGAAGAATATGATTTAATCAGGACATTTATTTATTTATTTTAATTTTGTTTATTCATATTTTGGAAGAAGTAAAAATACCAACTTGGTGTGACTTCGGCAAATTAGTAGCATCCCAATGGTAATTAGAAGAAAAAGTGCGGCATTTACATTTGGAATGGGAGAATAGATGGGTATTAAAAGCTTCAGTTGATTTAGAAGATGATGGAGACACTACAACTTCCAACCTTACAAAGATTCTCTTATAGTTAGTGGTCCATCAACAGGAATTATGGATCACTCGTTAACATGAGACAACTACACCAGTCTAGTTCCTTTAACAAAATTTCCAACTCTATACAGCACAAATAATACAGATTCTGCTCATACTATACATGGGAGAAGATATTCATTTTAAAGAGAAGCGCTCCTGGTGAGGCAGGTGCCTTTCTCTTGCTTACTTTCTCTTCTCAGATTCAGATGGCACTAAAATTAAGATCAAGCTCCTCTGTAGATGAGGAAATTGAGGGTCTCGAGAGCAAAATAGATGAAAGTCCCGGGAGAGTGGGTGAAGAAACACCCAAAATTGGAACCCACCACACATTGCCATCCACTGCCATACATGTTATCAAACTCCTGCAAATACATATACAACATAAGCTCAAAATTCAATAAAAAGATGAAGATTTGGGTTGAATTTAGTGGATGAAAGGTTTTGATTTCAAATCTTATTGGTGATTTCTCGCTGGTAGACATTAGTTAATTGCAAGCCGCTCTTAGAACATGCCATGTAAATATTTGGAGTTCGCAAAAACAAAAGCAAGAGGAAGCAGTGAAAATGAAGGACCTTTTTGATGTGGGCAGCAATAAAGATGCAGTCAGAAACATCATAGAGATCGAGAGCATGAGAAGCAGAGGACATGGCCTGGGTTTGCATCTTGAGTGGCATGTCCGTTTCTTTCACCATAGCCTTTCCTTCCAACATCTTGCTTTGCCTCTTCTCTCCCTAGGGATCAGATCACAAATGATTCTCTCTGCAAGTGTTTTTCTTTTCTTTTATAGGAAATGATAAGAATCTATGGTGGAGAGATTCTTGGTTGTAGAATAGAAAGACGGAGATGAGATCAGATGCATATACATAGAAAATGTGTGATTTTATAGATTGGGTGGCACGTATCCTGTCCTATATTGTCTGCATCTTGCTCTCTCTATTTTTCTTCCATATCACTGATTGAGCTAATTTTGGGAACTACGGCTGTGTAGTTGCTCACTCGGATAAGTATCATAGACATTGCACCTAGAATACCCGTTACTAATCCGCGGATTAGAAAGAAACCCACGCATTTAAATCCACGGATTAACTAAATCATGGTGTGATTAGCTCAAACCATCATATCAGGCTACGCTGCTTTGGTTAATTGGATGAGGATAGCGGCATATTAGTTTATTTTTTGGCCATCAATCCTTTTCCTTTCAACCATCCTAATATACGAGCGAGTTAGTTCTGCACATACTTCTATTTTTCTTTTTTCAAATTCAAATTCCATTATTTAAATATTATTTATAATAATGATTTAAAATAGAATTTTATTTGATAATACAAATAGAAGAGGGAATTTGAAAATATTGTGTGTTATATACATAATCAATACCATAATTTTCAGGCATGTAAAATGGAACAAGTGAGCGGTGCGATACGAGTTGTTCTAACACAAATTTACTCACATAAATATGTAAAAAATGTAATAAAAAATTGTTATATTTAAAATGGGTTGTATTAATTTTTTTTAATTATTAAAAATAGTTATATTATTAAACATATACGTATAAAAATTAAAGATTGAATTTTAAATATATAAACAATATATTTAAAGAATATTAAATTAAATTAAATTAGAAAAATCTAATATTTGTTAAATTACAATTGAATAATTCGTTTTATTTATTTAATTTTTTTTTGTGTTTCATGTGACGAGCTAGTTAAATAAAATTAAAAAAATTATATTGACTTATTAAATATTAAGTTACATTAAAGAAAAATCTTAAAATACTTAAAAGAGTTATAAAAAAAATTTTAAACTCACAAATAAACTCACAAGCATCTTATCCATGCTTGTACCCGTATTAATGCATAAAAAATATCAACTCCAATTTGAGATATCTAACCCTCCGTACATTCGCGAGCTGCCCCGCGTCACGAATTTTTCTAGCATTATGCATGTTTAATAATCCTTGGATGAGGGAGGGATGAGGTGGACTGCAAATAGGTTGAAATGAAGAGAAATGAAGACACGTGGAAGCCGGTGGACATGTCAAGTGCTATTCGTACTTCTTAGCAGACTGGGACGCATATGGAATAGGCATTAAACCGGTAAATGACGGACGCCGTCAATAATTGACTACACTTTCTGTTCACTTTGACTTTCCTTCTAATCAATTCAAATCAAATATTTATTAATAAAAAAAATTCTTTATTCCGCATTCAACATATTGCATGCCAGATAGATTTCAATCAAATTTCTTCCTATTTTTCCTTTTCGTTATTCCTAATAATAATAATAGAAGGTTTACAAACTTCTGCACCAACTGTATAGATAGCACAGTCACGTTAGGTTTTATTTAGCATCAATAATTGATAAATTAATTAATAATTAAAAATTTATAATTAATAATTAATAAATTATCTGAATCTATTTGAAATGTATAATAAGAATTAACTGAAAAATAGTTTTTGGTCCAGGATATGGAGATAAGTTACATTCCGGTCTAACAAGGCCCCGTCCAGTGGGTTTGTATACACTAAAATAGGCCTGACTTTGACTTTGACATATAAGAAAATCTAAACGGTAATGGATGACTACCGTCACGAAAATTAAATAATTCTTTTAATAATAAAAAAAATCACACTCCTTTCATTTGTGGTTCTATCCTTCTTTTTTTTTTTTTTTAACTTTATCTACATCTTTCAAATATTAACATTTTACTCACTCAAGTTATTTTTTATCCAAAAAGATTAACTAAGATCAAGAAGATGTTGTTTTACATATTATCTTCTCTATAATGGTTTCTTGCTCTGGAACATGTCAATAGGAAATCTCAAATCCTAACCTTGTTGCAAACAACTTGTTGTGCCCTCCTTTAACTTTGTTCTAGAATGACTTTTCCTAATTTGTCATGTTATAGTTATTCATTATATCTTTTGCTATTTTGTGGTTTCTCTATAATCAATGCTTGTTAATTGCATTCATCCATTTGTTGCTTCTTCATCAACTTTCAAGTCAATTTCTCTCAATTTTTCTACAATTTTTTTGTTTCTTCATCCTAACTAAAATGTATTGTTCAAAAAAAAAATTCCTTCCTAAACACACAGGCATCAAACAATCAAATCAATCAAAGTAATATAATATAGCACATAAAAAATTTAATATAAAAATTCCTAAACTCTAGAGGAAAAATTATAAATGAGAAAAAATCTACTATATCATTAAAAAATTATAGGATAATGCGCATGAAGGTCCTTAACTCCATATATTCTTAACCACTTTTCTTACATTTTTATCAAACTTCTATATGGGTTCACATATAACTTCCATAAGCATTCATATTACATCTCTCTTATATTTCAAACTTTTTACTGATACAAATATTTAGAATTCAAAATTTTTTGGGCAACATGGAATTTTAATAATTCTCTAATATAAAAACCTAACTTGGATTTGGGTAAACCCAACAATCTATACCTTGACACAAGTCTCATCATTTTCATCAATTTAATGCATCCCTATTGCTAAATAAGATTGATCATGGGATGTGAATCATAAAAGTCCTCTATCACTATAATTTCTTTAAATTGTGATTATCATATTCTTATCAAGTAGTTTCACCTCAATCAAGTGTCACAAGTTTTACTAGAACCTATCCACAACCGTCTCATCTACAAAAATTTCTCACATATATGGAAACATTATATTTTTAAATACCTTATTGAATAACATATACTTTTCGTATCATCATCTCCATCATCAACTATTGTCATCATCACATTACCATTAATATCAACAACATCCATATCTTTATCTCATATATGGAATTAAATCAAGATCTTACTCTCTTGAATTATTACTCTCCCATTGGATTGAACTTATTTTGATACTAGTTATTTGGAAGAATTTCCTTTCCTAAATACATAGTTATCAGATAATTAAATTAATTAAAGTAATATAATAAAGCACATAAACAATTTTATGTGTAAACCCCCCAAATTTTAAGAAAAAAATCACATATGAGAAAATATATAATATTTTGTCAAAAGAATATAGAATAATGTATACAAATATTTTCAATTATAACCCTACAACTTCCTAACTATTATCCCTTCATCTTTTTTCAAACTTCTATGTGAGTTCTTATATATTTCTTATAGGCATTCACATTATATCTTTTTTCATATCTTGAATTTTTTTACTAATATAAATATTTATAATATAGAAATACTTGTTTGACAAAAAATTTCAATTTTATTCTAATACAAAAACTTAACTTGAATAAGAAAATAACTCACAATAAAAAATAATTAATAATTAATAACAATTTGAATTTGAATTTGAATTTGAATCTAATTCAACAAGGTGGATTCAAGAATTTATCCTGTGTTTAAAGTCCATGAAGCATAAAGTATGTGCAAAACAATCACATTTATAATTAAGAGAATCATGTGCAGTGCGCTACACACGACTATTTTATTAATTTGGTGAATGTAAGATAATTTAGGTGAGTAAAGTGTTACAATTAAATAACTTACTATCTTTAAAATTATATGAGTGTAAATTACAATTTTTACATCATAAAATTAGTAATTCACTTGATATGCAGATACATACAATGAATAAAATCCTTGAAATAATGTTGGATTCATTGTGCAAAAAAATAAAACAAAACTAAAAATCCTATTTTAATTTTTAAATTATTTAATTTGTATCAATTTCATGTATGAAATAAGATTTTTATCAATTTAATCTCTAAAATTTTATAAATTTAGGAATTAAAATATTATTTGAACTTAAAGTTTTAAAAAATTAAATTGATGGAAATCTTATCTTAAAAATAAAATCAATACAATTGATATCAAATATTTAAAGACTAAAATAATTTTTTAGTCATGAAATAGAGACATCTGAATGGCTGGGTTTAACCACATAACAATTCGGCATTACCGAACCGAGATCTCCGCACAAGACTGACTTTTGACAAGTCCGAAGTTGTTAATGTGGGATTGTCGAATATAAATTGTGGACCCAAACCATTAATCGGCGCGATCATATTCAATGGTTATTCCATCCTTCAGGCAGATGCCTTTCTTTACGTATCAGCCACAACCCATCAACTGCACTTTGACCAAATTATCCAGTTATGTGAATATTAACATAGCTATGTGGTCCACCCTGAATCACATTTCCTGACATTCTTCGATATTCCATTTCCATCAACTTAAAGAATCATAAACTTATGTCCACCCTTTCCTCACAAAACATTTTCTTTTTACTTATTTTAGTTTACGTAAGATATTTTTTATAAATAGATGAAAAAATATCACATCTTTCTTTATATTTTATAATTAAAGTACAGAAAAATAATTTTTTTTAAACAAAATTATTTTTAATTAAATATATTCTATTTAATATAAAATATATTAATTATTTTTATTATCTTAATAATTTATAATTATACTCCTATAAAATATATTATCCTTAAATTGTCTGACCAAATCCTATTTACTTAAAAATAATAATCGCAAGAAAGACAAACGCCCTTTGGAAAATCCGACGGGGACAGTCAGATTAATTTGTTTGATAAATTCTTAATTACAAAAATGAAGAGAGCTGGGGCTCCAAGCGTCGTTAGCTAGTTTTGGAATTTGTCCTTTCTTTCTCGGTCCGCCTCGAATACATTGTTGCGGAGAGAGCATCGGGTTTCAAGCTTCAAGCATCAGTAAGGTTTTGAATTCTCAAACGACGTCGTTTACTGGGTCTCCTGCTGATGGGCGATGACAAATTGTCGATTGTAATGGCCAACAGAGACAGAGATCGGGAGCTTCTCATCCCTGTGGCCGATTCCGCCGCCGACCATGCCGACAAGCCTTCGCCTTCGTCTTCTTCCGCTCATCATGCTGGCCGTGAGGTGATCTCTTCCTCTGTTCGTTTAGGGCTCGAATCCTTCATGCAGTATTAGTTAATTGTGCTTCCAATTTTAAATACGGGATGATTAATTGAGTTATAGTCGGTTCCATCATTTTCCTCCTGGACACGGTGGAAGTGTTTGTTATTGTTTTGGGAATGCCTTCTGCGTTTTTGTTGAATATCTTGGTTTTTGGGCACTTGCTTGGGGCCCCTTTGACTTGGATTACGACTGTTTTCTACTGCTTGTAGATGAAGGTTAGCGATTGTTTAAGGTGGTGTCTTCATCCTTATTCTAATTTTTCTTTCCTTCTCTGCTAAAATCAATTTGATATGGCATGAAGTAAATTATTTCCTTAGTTTTTACTAAATTGCATCTACGTGGCTGTTGTTTATTAGCTGAACTCTACTTAGGATGGGCTCAGCTGTTGTATCAATCCCCCACTTACGAATTGTAAGGCCGACCATGCAAAATGTTAATTCAATGGTATTTAGAGCAGGAAATTATGTTTCTACTTGCCTTTTGAACCTTTAAGTCAAGTACGTTACCCTCGTGATAAATGAGGCCTCTGAATGTTAATTGGTTTGCGTTAGCCTTCGCCATGTCATCCCTCCGTTCAAGTTAAAATTTTCTCCATCTTTTTGTCTGAAGTATTTGTCTAACAGATGGTTCTGTGTCGATTTGTTATTTTGTAGACTTTCTACAAAGTTGTTAGGAGCTGGGCCTCTAAAAAGTTCATGACTGGATGGTATGCAATTGTTACATTTGCAAGCCTTAAATTTGCCAATTTTATGTTATCTTCTCAAAACAATATGTCCTTTGTATGCTTTCATTCTCTAAACATGATACCAATTTCTGCAATCTACAGCTCTGCCAAATGCCCATGACATACGCTGGCACTAGCATATTGCTATGTTATTATCTAGTGTAGTGACACTGGCAGCTCACTATTAGTTCTTTGTTATGGTGATGGCTCACTGTTATTTCTTTTGCAGTGTCATTTTATTTCCAATAGCAATCACCTTCTATATAACATGGTGGTTTATTCATTTCGTGGATGGATTTTTCTCTCCAATCTATGCTCAACTTGGAATCAATATATTTGGTAGGTGCTTCTGTTTAATACTACATTATATTCCTTCACCTTTGGTGTGATGAATGAGTGGTTAAGTGTCCGTCTTTGTTTTTTTATGCATTTTTACTTGTAATTAACTGCTTTTGTCTCATGCATAGCAGGAATATTTTAAGGATAATATTTTCTTTTTGACAAAACACATATTTTGGTCCCTCATAGATATGGTTTGTATCATTTTAGTTCTCTGCAGTTTTTTATTTTCAATTTGCTTCTTCATTATTATAAAATCAATTTAAATTGGTCTCTTCGTTAGTGTGCCAGTTAATTTCTAACAGAGGTGCCTAGATGGCCATTATATCAGTGATCTTTAGCCTGCAATTGATGGCATGTCCACACAATAAAATTGTAATATCAAAGCACTCCTGTTTCTCTAATGTATAGACACCCAAATATTTAATGTCGTTACATCGATTTGCAGTGCATTCTTCACTCTCAGGTTCAATATGAAGCAGGAAGAGAAAATATTTCTTCTTATTATGACTTGAAGCAAATGAAATGAGATTGCTGATACTGACATCAGCAGCTCTCTCCAGCCAAGCCTAGGTAGTAATGGTTGTAACAATACCCATCAAAATGGTTGACTTCATGGGCAATAGCAGACCATTTTGAGCCCCTGTTCTTGTTCTATTCACTCCACTGTGTTTCCCTTGAAAAATCTCAAATTGATCAATTTCAAAATCATTCATGAATCATTAAAATATACTTTTATCATGCATTAGTCAACACATTTCAAAATCATTCATCAAACTGAAAGTTTCAACATTTTACAGTCTCTACAGTGCAACAATCCATAGTCTCCGCAATGCTGTATGATTCAACATTTGGCCCATTGCCACTCAAACCTCCATTGCAATTCAATTTCTCACGTTCGCCATTACACTTTTGATTCTCTCTATCTCCTCTTAATTCCTCTAATTCTGCCAACCTGGCACTGCTCGAGTCTTTGATTCAAGCTATTAAATTTCACAATGCCCAAAAGCTTACAATTGCCATTATCAGCAGCTTAGGTAGCTTTGATCAGCTCCTTGGCTATCAAGCAACTTCATTTAATTCCCTGGTATATATCAAGCATAAAGACAAATTGGGAATGAAGAAAATTTTTAGGTGTGTATGTATTACAGAAAAGATACTGTTATATTATATTTTCTTGGTGTGGCCAAGTCATCAATTGCATGTGACACTTCAGTAAAGGAATGGCCACCTAAGCAACTCTACAGAAATCAACAGCTACATTAGCTAAGGGATCAATTTAGAGTGTTTTTGTGTTAGTGAGGGAATAAATTGATAATGAAAATCCATTGAAGACCAAAAATGATACAAACTACATCTATGAAGGACCAAAATAGATGTTTAGTCTTTCTTGTATGAGATTGCTAAAATTTGGCTATATTTAACATTCTTGGGTACATGTTTCAAGGCAACTAAATCTGTATTATTTATCCTTTTTATAGTATGTTGATGTTGATATCCATTGTACCCTTCTTTTTCTTATTTTGATTGTTTGAATGTAAAATGTGCAATAAAGCAGTAAAAATGATGCAAGTGATTGTGCTAAAGCGGATATATAATTTGATACTGTGGTCTAACTTATTGCATTGCTCACTGGAAAGCAGTATTGAAATTTTGCTGATATTAGTTTCTAACATTTCTTGGTCAGGTCTTGGATTTGTAACGTCCATAACTTTCATTTTCATGGTTGGAGTTTTCATGTCATCATGGTTGGGTGCATCTGTCCTGGGGCTTGGTGAATGGTTCATTAAGAGAATGCCTCTTGTTCGGCACATTTATAATGCCTCAAAGCAGATTAGCGCTGCAATCTCACCAGGTTTGTGCGTGATAGTATCTTATGTTCGGTATGAATGTAATGATGCAAGGTAGAAAATATTTATATGAATGCATGTGTCTACAGATCAAAACACACAAGCCTTCAAAGAAGTAGCCATCATTCGGCATCCACGTGTTGGTGAATATGCATTTGCATTTATCACCTCATCTGTTGTCCTCCAGGTTTGTGAGGATTTGGATTTGGATTTGGATTTACATAAACTCTTTTTGTACTCGATACTCAGAATGCCAGCTCCCTTGATTATTATCTTGTGTTCCTTCTGGAAAATTTTCAGATGGCTTAGCATTTATCTTGAGATAAGTTTGATGGAGCAGTTTAAATTCATGTTGATTATATTTGATTTTTGAAGTTCTAATGAACATTACTTGTTGGAATTACAACTTGTACAGAACTATTCTGGAGAGGAGGAGCTATGCAGTGTCTACGTTCCCACAAACCATCTTTATATTGGTGATATATTTCTTGTCAATACCAAGGACGTCATAAGACCAAACTTATCAGTCCGTGAAGGAATCGGTGAGTAACTCATATAGTTCCTTGAAACTGAGTTAATTGTTAACTTTGCACTCTGATGTTATCATTTCTAATGGTATGTTTGGGAGTTAGGAGGGAAAGGGGAGTGAAGACAACAAGAGTGAATGGAAGGTAAGAAAAGGAAGGAAAATGGATGGTTAGGAGATGACTTCCCCTTTTCTTATCTGGATGTTTAGAAAATTCTTCAAAAACCTCTAAATTGGAGGAGTACAGAAAATGCTAGTGTTAGAGGATTAGTCACAATCTCCTATTCCCTTCCCAATTGGAAGAAAGGTTATACAATAACCTTCCCTTCCATTCTCCTCCATTCAAACATACAAGAAGTGTGTCCTGCCATTGGGCTTCCTCCTTTTATGGTGCATCATAGTGGAAGGGAAATTTAGCGAATTACACATTTGGGGATGACTCATCAAGGTTTTGCAAAAATGCATAAAAGGAATTTAACATACACCTGACTACTGAACAGTTGAGTTTGTTTTTGTATTGCAGAAATTGTTGTTTCTGGAGGCATGTCCATGCCACAGATCCTATCAACGCTGGATACACGTGTCATTCCACCTGATAGAATTAGACCTGACAGAAGCTGAGAGAAGAATATGGGAGCTGTTCTTGTAGTGCTGGCCTTGTTTCCACATGGAGTACAGAATGTCAACGCGGCCAATTTAATGTTGCTAAGGCAAAATATGAATATACATCATTGATTTCTGAAGAATTCTGATGGGATATGTAACATTCGGTTGTCTAATAGAATGTAGAATTTAGTATCTGCTTGAAAATATAGTTTGGATGATGTTTGTGGCATAGAAAGGCCCTTTGGTCATGTTGTTTTATTTTCTGATTGGTCACTAATCTCTATCTGCGCATAATTTATTCGTCTGCCACTTGATACAGATGCTTAAATATTCAATTTTGTTGTGCTGCTTGCAGGATTTTCTCTTCGTATGGTGTTTGTATACGTGCTTATTATCAGCCGGCTGACAATTTTGTTCTGTTTTGACTTCAGTTGAATTTTGGAATATCGAATTACAACAATAAAATTGGACCTCCTAAAGTTGATAATGTTTTTTGTTCGTCGAAGCGTTGAAATATACTTTTCATACTTTCCGTTGATAAACAAGTTTCTCATGAGACGGAAAATGAAAATCCCCATCTCACTGTTTTAAGGTGAATTTTTCAGTGCCTCGGAGGTTTTAAACTTAGGGGTAATATAACAATTCTAGAAATTATTAAATTAAAATTATTTAATTATATCCATTAAAAGAAGATACTTATGGTTGAATAATTTTAATTTAATGATTTGAGAGTTTGTTATTTTGCCCTGGGTTTTAAAATTTTAAGGGTATCTTAGTGGACATTATGTTTTAGGCAGTTGCGTAGTCACGGGGTGGACGGCACTTATTAAAAATTTTGATATCTTTATTTTTGAAAAAAAAAAATAGGTGGAATCCTATAGTTGTTTGTTATGGAGTTTTCAATTATAATTTCACATGTATTTTTTATAAAGTCGGCACTAATAATAAAATTTAACAAATTTAATTATTAATTTTGATGAAAAATGTAAATTTTAAAAAGTTAATATAAAATTATTGGGGAGTGAATAAAGGATTTCATTTTATGTTTTTTATTTTGTTCTTCTCCTTTGGTGGTGGATGATGTTTCTAAGTATTAATTCAAATTAACGTTATGCAAATCGGTGAATTTATTATAATTAATTTTAAAGTAATTGATTTTTTAATAATTATTGTATATTATTAATATTAATTGAATAATTATATTTAAATTTATTGAGTTGTAATTATTAGTATTGAATTAAAAAATGTTATACATAAAATGCTAACTGAGAGTTTCCTAATAAATACTTATAAAATTTCATTTAAATTTTCTCCTAATTTTTATATATTAACTTGAGTAGTAAGTATCTTGCCACTTTTTCCCATTATATGAATTAATCGATATCCAAAATTTTCTCTCCTCGTATACTTACTTGAAGTTGGAGCCTTATTTATAAAAAAAAAAAAGCATAAAAAAATACACAACTATATTTTATGCCTGTTGTTTTGCATACAAATCAATGTCCGTAATAAAAGCTCATGAGGAAAAACTAACCCATAATAAAACTTATATTAATTAATTGATACTGAAAATTTTTCTTCTCCCATCTCGCCTCTTTCTTCTTCTTCCATTGCATTCCTGAACGTACAAAGAAAAGTCATATTAATTTGGCTAAAGAAGGCAGATTCGTCTTATTCTCGTATCCATGAAACTTATGAAGAAAAGTCAAACTATAGTTATAAAAATAATTTACATAAGGAATTAAACACATTCATCTTTAAACGATAAGTGTGACATTAAATTTGTCATAAAATTTATATATTAATATTAATTTAATTGTTTCGGATAGTTTTACTATTAGTTTTAACAAAGTTTAACTAAACTGATGTTAATAAAAAGTTTATAAATTAATTTGATGTTATATTTTTCTTTTAGAGATGAACTTGTATATTTTTTCATGATAAAAGATGTTGGATAAAATTAATAATTTTATTTTTGAAATTATAATCTATTAATAAAATCTTTGAATTATAAAAATGGCTAAGCTTGTATGCTACAATGATAATAAATGATATTGATTGATTGGAGTATGTAAATTAATCATATATTTGACATGATATTTAGTAATAATTATTTTTTTAGATATAATTATGGTAAAAAAATTTAGAGAGAGAGAAAAATTAATATTAAAAAATAATTTATAATTTACAAAAGATATCTTATTATTTAATTATATTTTTCTCATTAAAAATCTTTAACATCAATTCTCTTTCCAAAGAATCAATTATCAATTATTGCCTAAATTATGCTATTAAGGGTAAAAATAAGTCAAGTTGAGTTGAATATTTAATTATTCAAGTTTGAACTCATAAAAAATAAATGAGTTCAAACTTAAATTCAAATTTGAAGTCAAACCTAATTCAAATATAAACTTAAATGAGTTTATACAAACTTATTCAAGTAATATATTATTTGTCCAAATTTTTTTAAAGAATTTAAAATATTAAAATTTGAACTTGAATTTGTAAAGAATATGAACATAGGTGATTAGATTTATGCATTCTTATCTAAATAATTTATTGTTTCTTCCAAATTTAAACATATAAAATAAATAAATTAAACATCTAATTATCATGTTTTACTTATTAATATAAATTTTTCTACAATTATTATTTGATACTAATAATTATACTCAATAAAAAATAATAAATATTAAAATATTAACTATTTCAAGTAAAATATTATACTTTATGATGTAACTTATACATAATATAAAAAATAATTTTTTTTACTATTAGGCTCATTTATAATCACAAATAATACAAATCAAGTAATATATAACTTAAGTTTAATTCACATATTAAATAAGATAAGCTTATTTGAATTTAATTTTTTTAAAATTAATTTCAAATTAAAATTTTTATGAATTGAACTTGTGCTCCGAATAACTTAATTCAATCATATCCTTATCTACCATGCATTAAATTAGGTTGCATACTCAAATTTATTAGTAATTAATTATTTTATAATTGTACCAAATAACATTATAATCCTCAAATAATACTCTATTTATATAATATAAATTATTATATGTTTCAATAAAATTAATTATGAAATATATAAAAGTTTTTGGTAAAACGTAAAAGTAGGTAATAATATCAATTTTTTTTAGCCCGTGGAAGCATAGCCCTAATCTTAACACTATGATAGCCTCCGCAGACTTGGCGCCGACTATTGAAACCCAAGATTCATCCCTTTCTTTATAAGGACTGCCCATCTTGCTCCGTTATAAAATACGGTCTCAACCTTGCTGCCTCTCGATCATCTCTATCCGGAGTTCTTTGTTTCCGTTTCAAGGTTCAGGTCTTTTAGTTTATTCTCCTTCGTTTGGGTTTTCAATCTTTTTTTTATACAACTTCACATCTGATTTTATTAAATTTGCAGAAAGCTTGTGGGACAGTGATGATTCCAGCGTTAAGGTCTCGTTCGTCGTAATTGGCCAAACAGGCCTTGCCGACCATCCGGATATATCAACTACCCGTATTCTGAGTCCCATCAGTATTTCAGAATATTCTATTATTCAGTAGAATTATCGGTCGTTGTTAGAAGTTTGGATGTTCTAGTGTTTTAGTTCTATTATTTGTCGTGCATTTGCGCCCTGCATTATTGATTGGCCGATGATTAAAACTGAATAAAGGACAAGCATATGTCTGAAAAATATGTGTAGCCAAACCTAATCTTCTCTATGAGGCCTAACGCCCAGGGGTTTATCTTTTCATTAATGGGTCTGTTCAACAGCAGCTGGACAGCTATTCTCATGAAATTTGGTTTTTTTAAAAGGTTTCTGGGATTTCATGTTTGAGAATCCCTTATCATTTTTCGTTTTGGGGCCCAAAGGTTTTTGACTTTATCTTCTTGTGTTGTTCTAAACCTAGGTTATTGATTTTTATTTTTCTAGTTTTGTCATGCCAAAGATGAAAATTTTTTTAGTGTCTTGTTATGTATGAATTTAAGTATTACTATGACACGACTATCCTTCTTCGGAGTCGCATTGATTGCTATGCATATGGCTTTACCTTGCTAAGTTATTGTGAGTTGACCCATGTTTTTAAATTTATACGACCATAGGGTCATGTGATGATCAGAAGCATAGTTCAGATGATATGTCTCTGATTATTTCATCTCAAGTCTTTCGCTCCTATCTGATGACCCTTTTTAATTAATTTGTTTTCATTGTGAACTGTTATCTGTAAAATTGAAGACTTCATACATATTTGAGATTTTGTTGCTGGTTTGCTGTGTCTCTCCGCATCTCTTGGTGATGTGTTGTCAACACTTTTATCAATTCAATATGTCAGTGATGACCCATCTTCTAAGGCTTGTTTCTCAGGAACATTCGCAGTGGCCGCCTAAGAGCTTTCGCCTTTGCCAGGCTTGAGAGCTATTGCTGCTCTAATCCTTCCTTGGTTGTCTGAGACATCATCTCTTCTAAACCCCAGTTTAATTTGTTTGTTGCTAAACTATTCGTATATAATTTTATTTTTCTTGCTATCTTGTTGGTAACATTTACGCTTTGTTATATGAAGGTTTTTGCAGTCTTCTTAATTGTTTGGTAGTTGTCACTTATTTCTTTCTACGGTAGAATAATATTTACTTTCTAATGACCATTGATGATAAATTCTAAGTTTTTTTCCAAAACATTTGCAGTGGCTGCCTTAGAGTTTTCGCCTTCTCCAGTTTTGAGAGCTATTGCTGCTCTAATCCTTCCAATCCTTACTTGGACGTCTGAGATGTAGTCTCTTCTGAACTCCTGTTTAATTTGTTGGTAAATTAGTCGTATATAATTTTATTTCTCTAGTTATCTTTTAGGTAACATTTACACTTTGTCATACGATGGTTCTGGCAACCTTTTCAATTGCTTGGTAGTTGTCATTGATTTATTTCTATTGTGGAATAATTTTTACCTTTTAATGGCCAATGATATAAATTCTAAGTTTTTTCTTAAGACATACTCAGGGGCTGCCCAAGAGCTGTTGCCTACGCCAGGCTTGAGAGCAGCTTTTTGATCATTTGTTACCCCTATTTGATAAACTATTTCAGGCCTTGAGAGCTTGTGCTTGTTCTATCCTTCCTTGGATGTCTGAGTTCAAATTCTACCCTGAATTGAAAAATACTTGTTACTGTCATGTGCATTTGTTAGTTTGACTACTATCTCATTAAGGATTCATAAGGTACTCAAAATCCTTTTAATACTTACTTAATACCAGGATCGTATTGTGAACCTTAATTTAATGATAATTAAGGATGTATAAATGTTCTTATGTAACTTCTGTTTTTTCATATATGGCACACGTGATTTGCGTTTCTCACTTGATGAAAATATCCAATAGCAACCGCAGAGGATGGTGGCAGCGGGTGCAAATCAGAATATTCTCCTAGTATAAAGACCTAGAACGTTGATATTATTCAAATCCATGGTTTTGGTGATGCATAGACTTAATAATTGAGCAAGGAAAATGAAGTATTGCTCTTTCTTTTCTCTTACGTTTTCCCTTTTGTTTCCATGCGATAATGCATGGTTCAAATAACTGATGTTAAATGTAAAATTCCAAGTGTGTAATGTTCAAAAGAAGACTCTGGGCTAAAGATTAGCAGATTTAACAACAATGAATACGGTTTCGGGCCATATTCATGTATGTTGTGTTGATTCTTAATGAATGCGGGTCCACAGAAGCCCAACTGCTGGATTTAAGAGGAGTAAACATCCATTTTCGTCCCTTCCCTGTAATATTTTGTATTTTTCCCCTTAAAAACATTGTCCCAGTGAAATAGTTCATATTACTCTTTGTCCCCGAGTAATACGTATTTGTCCGACTGCGTCCCTGTTTGATTCCGAACAGAAAGCTGATGCGGATAGCGGATGCAAAGCCCGACTATGTCTCCCCTCCCCCCCCCCCCAAAAAAAAAAAAAAAAAGCTGGGCTGGTGCAGGGATGTATATGAGCCGAGCTAGGTTGGACAAATTTTGGGCCGAACCTTCAAGTCAAATTGCATAGAATGTACGGGTTGAGCTTGGCCCGGTCTATTTATATTTTAAAAAAAGTTGACTTAATCCGGCTTGACTTTTTAAATCCGCGGCTTGGAGGTCCGGCCCTATAATCCAGATAAAATAATTTTTTTATTTTCAAGTTAAAAATAAAATTTTAAACTAAAAGATATATATTCAAAGAGATAATATGACAGTTAAAAATATAAAATATTTAATTATATCAAATTAATATTTTTATATTAAAAAAGTTAAATATAATTATTTTTTTAATATATGATTATATTATTTAAAATAAATTAATATAATTAGATTGGGTTAAGTTTGCCTATTTTTTTTATCACGACTTGAGCTCTATTAATAATCGGTTATTAAAAAAAATTCAACGGGACTATTGAATTAAAAAAAAAATTAAATCTTATATTTTTTAATTGAATCTATCGGATGGGGCGGGTCATCTACCGTTGTAATAATAAGATAAAATCGAAGCAGGCAGCCTATCGTGGGGCTAGCTTCCATGAGACAGCAGACACAAGTTGGGCAAGGAATTCTTCTTTGCCTCCGTTGATTTTGGCTGTGGTCCATACAAATCTAGCTACAAATTGCCTTCAATCTCCACTATGTTGGGATGTTACCTGTGGGAGTATTGTTACAAATAGGATAAGCAATATACTTATTGGGTTTGTTTCTAAAGAAGAGAGACATAATTGATTTATATGTATTTGACATTGCAAGTGCTGAATCCATTTTGCTTTTGATGACATTATTTCATAAAAATGAAGGATATTTAATTTTGGAGGATTTTTTTATGTTAGAACCAAAGTTATCTTATGTGGCTTATAAATTTACTGTTGGATAGGTGACTGATTTAATAAATAAATAAATAAATAAAAAGAATGAAATAAGATGTGATTAATCTGGTACAAGAGGATAATTTCATATAAAAATCTGTCGTTTGGCAACCCAAACAGAGTTTATTCACATGTTTGGATTAGTTTAGCTTCAGCTTCAGCTTCAGTGCCCGTGGAAGGCGCTGTATCTTCGTCTACAAGATCCGAATCTGCCAAGCTCTATATCTATTTCAGAGAGAAAAACACATTAAAATTTGTAGATTGCTTTCTTTACTCATTTTCATTACGTCTATCAAAATGGGCGGGTATTATGATATGAGACTTCACTCATTTTCATCCTTACCTGTAATGTAATCAAGCAATGCCCATTTTTACATTATTTAGCACTTACTCTTATTTGAATATCTAAGAAATTTTTTAAATACGAAAAGGTGGTAGAATTTTAAAGAATTAACCATAAGTTTTCACTTTGTTTCCTCCCTTTATGAAAACTTCCAAATTATAATATAATATTTCCTTCCTCTTGTTTCCATCTAATCGTCCATTCAACTGGCATTTTAGTGAGTTTCTGAGAAAAAGTTTTAACCTAAAATTTTTAATTTAAATTTAATTTATTATTAGTATAAAATATTTAATATTATCAATAAGTAAGTTAGGATAATACACGTTATTAAAAAAAATAATTAATAATTTTTAATACACATTATTTCTAATTTTTAATATTTTTAATTAACTATTAATAATTTATTATCAATATAAAATATTTATTATTATTATAATAATATATAAATAAATGATAATATAAATTTTGATTTGCATTAACAGGAAATCAAATTTAAATCACTGGATACTTTTTCTTTATTTGATGGTAAAAATGGGGAAAAAAAATTATGGAAAAGGTAAAGGGAATCTCACTCTGGCGAGCCCACCTTTTATGAAAGAAAATAATCAGTAATAGTTTAAAAATTATAATCGGGGATTATTTGAGACTTGAGAGAAAGGAAAAAGATCCTCAGTCCCTTTGCTTTTTGTTGTTCTCTGTTTATTTTGATAAAAATATTTAAAATATATAATTATAAAATATATAAGTAAGGGAAAATTTATCATTTATACAATATTAAATATTAAAAAAATATGATATTAAATATCATATTTTTAATCAATATATATGTAACGTATCATTCTTTTATTTATATGTAAATAAATAATTTTTTAATAAAAATAATTTCTTACAAACCAAATAAAGTCAAGCTCGTTAATTTTGCCAAAAGATTCTTTTTTTTTTTTTTGTAAGAAAATTTCTTTACTGAAACGCAGAGGCGGAGCATAGTGTAATCTGGGCTAAAATTATTACAATTTTATAATAATATATTGTAATTATGTGTAAAAAAAATTTCATAGGTATTGTTCGGCCCCTCAAAATATTTTCATTTTTGTATATTTAGAATTTATGAAATTTAAAACATATAATTATAATATTTTGTAATTGATATAGTTCAAAAAATATAAAATAATTTTATAAAGTTAAGCCTCAAAACACTATTAAGTTTGAAGCACATAAAAAGAAAAAAAATGAGAATTTATATTAAATAAAATATAAATAAATAATTTTATTACTCTATTCAAGTTGACTAGGCAAAAAATAATATGCATAACAATTTTTTTACCTCGAATTAAGGTCTTTGAGAAGTTAAAATTAAATTATTTATAACTTCTCTAAATTTGACATGATAACAATAAATAGTTTCAGCATCTAGTAACACATACGTCGAGCAACGCATTTCAATTCTTTTAAATCATTATTTATTTAAAATTATTCATTATTTTAATTTTATTATGTATTTTTAATATATTAAATATTTTCAATCCTTTTTTTTCCAACCAATGTTTGGACTTTATGTTTGTCTCAATATTAATTTTTTTAAATGCTTAATTATATTAGTGTCATTCTCAATATTGAATTTACATAAATTTATTATATTATTAATTTTTATTTTAATATTTATATGAATTATTTTAATTTATATTCAACTAATTAATTTTTAAATAACTAAAAATAAAACAATTAATAAATTTTCAAAGAGAAAAATTAGTAATATAAGTAAAAATTCATTACCGATCGTATGATAATTTATATTTTTAAAAAATAACTATAAGTTTTAATCCTGATTTCGTCATTAATGATTTCAAGTCCCTAAAGAGTAAAATGATTTATTTTGGATAAAGATAATTTCTAATATATTATAATTTAATAGTTTGTTTACTTTCTCTTAAATTTTTTTAATAATGATCAATTATAAAATTTTATTTAAAATATTTAATAATAAACCAAAATACCAAAAATAGCATAATATTACAAATGTTTTTATGTATTAAAATATTTCTAATTTGACCCTAAAAAATTTTAGGCCAACCTTCGACGTTGCTCAAACGCAAATACATAAAGGATAAAGGATGTTGAAACCAGTTACCATGAATTTCCCTTATAAATATGTGTTATTTTGTAATACTCCCATGAATAAATTTGTGTTATTTTATAATTAAAAACAAGGATTATTTCATGTTTTCACACCTGTGAGTCCCCTTGTGCTTCCGTAGCAGTTGGTCACAGTCATAAATATCTTGCAAGAAACGGTGCCGTTTGTCACTTCGCTCCGCAGTCTGCGCTGCACTTCAGAGACCTGAACGCAAGTCAGTTGCACTTTTCCCGGAGATTCAGCTCTGGAGTAACCAGACCTCCACTGTCTGGACTGTGTGGAATTAGGAAAGCTGTTGCTGATTATCTCATTCCTTGTTGTCTTTTCTTTTGCACTCGATTTTGGGTCTGTTTGAAGCTTTCCGGCAACATTTGAAAGAGAAATTTTTAGACACCCCACAATCTGCTAAAAATTCCTTTCCTAGAGGTTTTCAATTGAATTAAAAGATGTGATTTTTCTCAGTATCTGGGTATCATTCAATTCAGCATCTCTGCTTTAAATAGACGATGCACGCCAACTCTGATTCCGATCTCACTAGCTTTGACACTTCATCCCCAAAGCGACCCGCTTACTATGTCCAGAGCCCCTCTAGGGACTCTCACGATGGGGATAAATCGTCATCATCTGTGCAAGCCACTTTTGTCCATGACAGTCCAATGCATTCCCCTGCGCACCCTTCCTTGGGCCACCATTCCCGAGCATCCTCTGCCAGTTGGGTTTCGGGTACGTACAATTCATCTTGGGGAAGGAAAGGGAATCAGAAGGGTCATGATAAGTGGTGGCCTCAATGGAAGGTGGTTCAAGAAGAAGAAGACTATGGTGATTCTCACCATGGTAGTAGAGGATTGTCAAGAAGGGCTCAGCTCTTTACCGCTTTGCTTGTGTCTGTTGTGATTTTCACTGTCTGCTGTTTGATCATTTGGGGTGCTAGCAGGCCTTACAAGCCTAAGCTTAGTGTCAAGGTATCCTTCTCAGTATTAAGGAACAGATTGCTTTATCATTTTATAAAGATCGGAGAATTTTCATATATGTATGATAATGTCTTGTTATTTTATTAATATGAAAGGCTAATTTTTTATGAATTTTATGTTAGTAGTTTATGCCAATGTTGATATGTGCGTTGCTTTAATTTCACAACCTTGCTAATTGTGGTTCCATTCTGATACTTAATTTTCTGAATATTGATAGAATTTTTTAGAGCATAAAAAGCATTATCTCCTTTGCACTATCCTTAGATATACATCATTATGGAATTTTGCCAGCAATCTCATGCTATGATTCACTTTTTCCAGAGCTTGACCGTACATAACTTTTACTTGGGAGAAGGGGCAGACATTACTGGTGTTCCAACAAAGATGCTGATTTTGAATTGTTCGGTGAAAATGACTGTGTATAACCCTGCAACATTCTTTGGTATTCACGTCAGCTCCAACTCTGTGAATCTAATGTATTCTGATATTGCAGTTGCAACGGGTCAGGTATGACCTCTGGTACTGATATTACCTTCTTCCCTACAAATTTAAAGGATTGATGGGAGGAAAACAAATGAAAAAAATGTACTGGTGATCTTGTGATGTTGATCAAAATAATTGCACGTTGCTGCAGTTGAAGAAATACCATCAACAAAGGAAGAGTTATAGGAAGGTGATCGTGAACCTGCAAGGAAGCAATGTTCCTTTATATGGTGCCGGGGCGAGCCTAGCTGGTTTGATGAACGATGGAGGAGTACCAGTCAAGCTAATCTTTGATATTAAGTCACAAGGTAGTGTCGTTGGAGAGTTGGTGAGGCCTAAACATCAACAGCACGTCTCTTGCTCTATTACTATCGATTCACACAGCAACAAACCCATCAAACTTAAAGAGAACTTATGTTCATACAGCTGAGTGATTGAGACTCCATTGTGGCAGCCATGTAGTACTTATTTCGGGTCTTTCAGCTGAGCAGAACAAGAAAATAAAAAGGAAGCGGGGGATACAATACTAATAATAGTCAGGTAAAGGGGAGGTGTTCTTTGGATTTACGTTCAAATACTAATGCTTTTTCCTTCTCCTATTTGCAATTGGATAAGTTATGTACACCTGATATATATCACCTAGGAGGTGTTTTTTTGAAATTTGCAGCGTTTGCTATTCCTCTATACATAAAATAAGCAGAGAAGAAGTTATTGGAAATAGTTAAATCTCGAGCAGTTGTTTATGAAATATGCCACCCATATAATCGAAATTCGTTGATATTTGTGTGCTAAGTTTACAAACTCTTTCTGCCCACTATTTTGGGGTCAATTGGGCTGCAAAACCATGGCTTTCAAGTTTCGATTCAATTTCCTTCAAGCTTACATAATTGAGAATTGCACTAAAATTGTAATTTAAATCATCCTGTGACGAAGAAATTTCATTGAGATGCCAGACTACTCTCCTGCTTGCTTTCAACAGCACAACCTTCCTCAGAAACTGTGGTGCCAATCCTATTTGGTGGCCAATAGCGAAAGATTGATCTTCCTACGATATTCTTTGCTGGCAGAGGACCCCTAAGTTAAATAACAACATCAGGAAACATGGAAAACCAGGTTGTAGTGCTAGATCTAGAAATGCTTGATTTTTAAAAACACATACCACACATGTGAATCATAGCTGTTATTGCGGTTGTCTCCCATCACAAAGACACAGTTCTCTGGTACACGCTGCAGAACAAAATTGTAAGGTTTAGCGCAAAACCAGCGGAGGATATTGACTTTGGCCAAGGCAGTGACTTATTAAAGGATCAGGAGAACCAATATCCCACCACAATCCTGTAATTTCTTTGCTGATAAGAATTATCTACAAGGAGAATAGGGAGGAGAAATGTACAGTAAAGAAGCTAGTACTTACTATAGGTGACATGTCATAAGAAGGTGGTTCCAGGATAAACTTTTCATTCCTCTCTACACCATTAACTATAAGATGTCCTTTACGAACCTGCAAAACCAAATTTCGCCATGATAAGGATGCCAAGGCACTGAATCAAATGCATCAAGAATCTTACAAGGGAATTGCTAATTGGCAAGCGAAGACTATATGCCATATTCTAAATTATCGAAAGCCTCAAAGTTCAGTATATACTTTTAGCATTACGAAGCGATCTTGAAGTCAATAAAAATGGTGGTATATATTGCATCAAATTGTTATTGTTTTTCCGCAGGTACAGCAAAATGAATTGAGGAAGCTGCAATCCATACAATTCCCTTAATATTATTCCTTACGACCTATTTCCAAAGAGATGTTAGTACAGTGAATTTGTTCATGATTACTAATCAAACTAACCTAATTCTAGAGAAGCTAGCTTAGAAGAACAGCCAGCAAGAGAGAAGAAAAGCTGAACAAGAAGTTTTCACCAAACAAAACACTGACAACAGACAATAATAATGTAAATGTGCATTTCCGAAAGTCTTACCTCCAAAATATCGCCTCCCTTTGCAACCACTCGTTTTATGAATACATCATCATCGGTATATCCAACTTCTTGAAGAACTGGGGGGCTTTTAAATATCACTATTTCATTTGCACACGGCTTTCTAAAGTAGTATGAAACCTGAAAAAAATGAAGACATATCTAATCGACCCTCCTGAAGTTGAAAGGCTTAAGAATGGAATACAGGAAAGAAAGAAACACCGAAACACGAGCTACCTTCTCTGCAACAATTCGATCTCCAACATCAAATGTAGGATACATTGACAACGAGGGAATGAACCTGGGCTCAGCCACGAAGGACCGAAACGCAAGCGATACTGCCAGTGCCGCAAAAACCGTTTTAGCATCATCTGAAGTAAAATTCAACCATTCTGGCAAAAGCCCCGAAGACCCATCCTTTTCCTTCATCTGCCTATTACCCCCGTCTTCACCACCGCCGTCACCATCACCTCCTCCACCATCATCACCACCATCCGAGCCTAATACCGACTTAATTTCTTCACCGGGATCCTTCAAAGCACGGCAATATATCCGCCGGAACTGGACTCTACGGTCACGGATCCTAAAGCGAAGACTTTTACAGGTTTTGTAGGAGAGGTGGAGAGAGCCTACAGATGATATTGTTGAATTACCATGAAAGTTGAAGATATTAACGGGTTTGGAGAAGTGGGTGTGGTCACGCCTGGCATTTTGAGGCGTAGGCAAAGAAGGAAGGAGACAGAGCGATGGCATCCCTTCCCTCCTCTGCAACACTCGAAACTTAAAAATTTGGGATGTGGAAATACAGCGAAGGTAGGAAATTGTCCATTCTCTATCTAATATCTCTTTGTCCCAAATTGTGGGCCCCCGCTTGAACCGAAAGTCTGAAACTCAGGGTGCGTGTGATGGGTAACTCTGTATTCCAATATGATCTGATGTTATTATTGATGCTATGCTAATGCACAAATTGATCTAACAATTAGGTTTAAAGTTTTTGTCATTTTTTAATTTTTTAAGTTGAACATTTTTTTTTTTGGAACGATCTTTCACAAGTTGTTTGGTTTACTTTGAAGATTGTGACAACTGGAATCTGGGAACATGTTACACTGATTATCACTTAATTGCAAGATTTCTGCATTCAGATTTCTAACGTAATTAGCATGTGCTGTACATAATTTCTTTCATCCAGCATTTGTTGTACACTCGGTGATCAGCAGCAGCTTAACAAATGCAATTTACACCAACATTATGTCAAAAATTCTTATTGTATGCATAAATGTATTTACAACTTATCCGGGAAAATCTTGTTAGCAACATGGCTTAAACAATGGAAGCATTTTGATATTCATAGATAAACTAGTTTCATCATAAATCAAAATAAGATCACCTCATCAGTTAACCAAGAATAATCTGCAAGAGCAGAGAGAGTTTGAAGGCTGCAAAAACCATGGAAATAGTAGGATTGCGCAGGCTATCAGATGAACCATTCCTTTTAGATTATATTTCAGGATGAACTCCTATTACTTAAGGTAAGTGCATTACATTGGCCGGAAGAACCAAGATTTTGTCTCTTGTATATCCTCTCCAAGATTGCACTGGTACCTCGTCCCTTCCAAATCCATGATCCACTTCAGATTCTTCTTCCATTAATGTCAGTGTCTGACCAGATTACATTTGTAAGTTTGTTGATCTCTTAGCAATACTGAACACTGACCGAATCATTACAAAACAAAAAATAAGTATGTGGAAGAAAGATTGAACCGTGCGCCTTGTTGTCCATCAAATTCAAATGGCTAAGCAAAGCATAACATAGGATTGAGAAGCAATTTGCATAGCAGAAGGAAGTGATCGTGAGTCAAATATCAGACATCAAAGTCACCTCGCCGGCACCATTTGCCTCTGTGATATCAATAGATCCTTTGATCAGGGACAGGGAATTGAAAATTACTTGATTTGGTCTAACTGAATAAGAACCTCAAGGCACTCTAGCCAGCAACAATCACATTCTGGACGGCAGGCCCAACTAGATTGTTAGCTACTATCCAGCATCATGGCAAGATATGTCCTACGATAACCTGCATAAAATATTATTTATTAATATTAATTAATAATTATAATATTTATTTATAAAATAATTATATATTATTTATTATTGTTAGAAATTGTAAAATTACAATTCAAATAAGCGAGCATATTAATCGTATTAAGTTAGAAAATATTATAATTATTAAAATAATTAGTTTAATGGTATTAAATCACAATTTGTAGGAGAATTTGTGATTCTAATTCAACCAAGGAAGATGTAAAATTTTTTTCTTTAATACTGCAGAGTTAAAATAGATTAAAAATATTATACTTCATAATGTAATATGATAAAACAATACATCTTAGGACGAAACACATCGCAAGAATCAAATCTTATCTTAATATTGTAATATAATATAATAATAGATAGATATTTATTAATTTTATACATTTTTATATTTAATATTAATATCACTTTACATCTGTGAACTAGTTGAGGATTTTGTGCGAAAGAAGTTAGGGATGGCAAAGGAGCAGGACAATGATAAATTGACGGTATACTATCTTATTATGTAATTGTAATGATTTGCTCCATTCCTATCCTGTCACTTATTGTAGGATAAATTGGTACTCTATTTTCATGATTTGTAAGGTATTAGTGATTCACAAAAAAATTAAAAAAATTAAAATTTATAAATTTTAAATGTATATATAATTAATATTTAATATTCAACATAATATAATAATATTTGTTTAAAATTGTATATAATTTATGTAATTAATTTTAATTTTAAAAAATAATTATTATAAAATTAGTAAAATAAATTTATAATAATATATTTTTAAGTATAATATAAAAATAAAAAATAATTTATTATTTCAGCAAACAAGAATAATACGAGACGATATTACCTTGCTTATCATAATTATTCTGAATTAAAAACTTGCCTCGCAGAAATTTATATTAAATCGATGCCCCGCAGGCAGGACAAAATTGGAAATCCCATTCTTTATAAAGACCAGAGTTGCTCTCTCTCTTCCCCACAATTTTACAATGTTGAAGCTGTGGAACTGGTACCAGAACTGCCTCTCTGTTCATCCCGTCAAGACCCAAGTCATCAGCTCTGGCATTCTTTGGGCTGTTGGAGATATTTCCGCTCAGTACATCACTCACTCGGCATCCAAGAAACGTCTTCGCGTATCTGTAAGAGCAACCCGCGACTATTCCTTTTTTTATTTCCTATTTCCTCGTAATTCTGGTTCTGGGGATCTATAATACTAAAAATTCTCAGTAGTCCCTCGATAAAAATATAAACTTTCGTAGCTTTTAGCTTATTCCTTAGCTTAGCCAGTCCCGCAATTTGACCCTGCTGGAAACGCATTTTCTGGCCCGAGTTATTAATTTTGGTGTATTGACTACTCAGTTGTGCAACCTTGAAGATATAAATATTCTTTAAATTTTAATGTATGCCTTTACAGCCTAACAATTTTATTCTGCTGCGAATTATGTGCTGGAGTTACTAGTTACTACTAGCATATCGGGTTCAAGCTTGTTGGTTTGATTGAACTGAAAATTTGTTGGCTATCTGATAATATCTATGCTGTGTTAGGATGCAGATGCTAAATTTATGATTGACTGGAGGCGAGTGATTGTCACAAGTGGTTTTGGATTTGGTTTTGTTGGTCCAGTTGGCCACTTTTGGTATGTGTTTTTATTATTGTTATATTTTTTTATGGAGATTTAGTTTGCTTACATGCTTTTTCTTAAATAAATAATGTTCTTATACGAACGAAGTTAAACAACCTTAAAAAATTATTCACAATTATGTCATGACAATAGACATTAATTCGTTGGAGCGAGGGTGACTTTATGAATTGGAGTCATGTAATTTAGATTGCTACAACTTGCAATTTTTGAGAGATGACTGTATGAATTGGAGTTATATGACTTAGATTGTTACAAGATGCCATTGTTTCCAATTTCTGAGAGATGACTTCTGAGTAGATGGGCATCAATTGGAGATGCCATTGCTTCCAAGAAGGGCTTCGACTTGGAGTTTTTTAGCTTAGATTGTCACAGGATGCCACTGCTTCCGCTTTTTGAGAGATGACTTCTGAGTATATTAGCATCAAGTTTAGGAGATTCCATAGTTAGGACTTCTGAGTTTCTTGAAATTAAATAGGTTTTCTCCCCCTCACTTCCGGACTGAGTGCATTTTTGTGCTCTAAGTTGTTGCCTCTTGGAGAGCAAGGGAGGCATACAGTAAGTTCACGTCAAGCATGTATTCTAGTATGCCAATGATGTAGGTTTTTTGACTCTTGAAAGTTGAGGATAGCTCATGAAATGAATGAAAATTTTTTACAGGTGGTATGTTTGATTTGACAGATAGCTACATTGGAACTGTAATTTTTGTTCCATGGTTCCAATCTAGTAGCCAGGCTATGGGATATTTATTGTGACTAAATAACTTATGAAGATTATTGCAACAAGCAAAAGCAACTGTCAGTTTATGAACTCATTAAAGCAAACTTCATTTCTTGTAGGTATGAAGGCTTGGACAAATTTATAAGACTTAAACTTCAACTGAAGCCACAGTCAGTGAGATCTGTAGCTACTAAAGTGGCAATGGATGGCGTCATTTTTGGTCCCATCCATTTGTTTGTTTTCTTTACCTACATGGGACTGTCTGCTGGCAAAACTATTCCTCAGGTGAAGGAAGACTTGAAGAGAAATTTTATCCCAGCATTGCTTTTAGAAGGGGGAGTGTGGCCGGTTGTGCAGATTGTAAATTTTCGCTATGTTCCTGTGAAATACCAGCTTCTCTATGTAAACCTGTTTTGCTTGTTGGACAGTGCTTTCCTTTCATGGTTGGAGCAACAGAAGGATGCGCCTTGGAAACAGTGGTTTAACTCTTTTCACTCTTCAAAAGAAAAAAAGGGATCCAACATCTGAGGGAAAATCTTCAATACTCTCTCTATCAACAAAGGGAAACTGTGCTTGATATCGTTCAGGCAAAGTATCCCTCATATTATATACAATTTTTATATGCAATTTGAGGCCAGCTAATTCCTATTATGTAGGCAAACGTGAAAAAGTGTACCAGAAATTTTCCTTCAGAAAAGGGCCACTTTTTTTGTGCTTTCATTTTGCAAGGGGCCAGTGGGTACTGCTGGCCTTGGGGTAGTTGGGCGGGCGGGGCTCAAATGGCACATGCATTCGTGACTCTTTTTGCAGAACTCCAATTTTACGCATGCGCGCGTGCGCGTGCACATATATATATATATATATATATATATATGAAATGAAATTCGTGTTAAACTAGTTCCGCCAATTTTAAAGCAGATAAAATCAACTGAATTCAAATTGTGTCGCGTAAACAGTTTAGTTACTAGTGAATAATAGCTTGGTGTGAGAGAATAATGCTCTCATGTTTAGAGACGACCATCGAGGGGAGTGAGTGCATGCGGAGGCTGACTTTACAGAAAGCGTTGGGTGTTGGGGTCAGTTTCAACTGCAGCCAGCAGTGGGACGCCCTTGGCTGGTCCACCCATTACAGCACAAAAACACTTAGGATCCGTTGAGAACATGGAATAAGAGAAGGTTGACGATATAAGTATATACTATCCTATTTTAGCAGAAGTTTAATGCACCTGTTAAATAGACTAATTTAATTTGAGCAAGTCATCTTATCTCATTAATATTAGAGTAATTTTTTTTCCTCTCTTTTAGCCTTCATTTTGAATAATAATATTGTGAAGCAAAGAGTGAAGTTATTAGTGAATGTTGAGTTGCAATTTTATGATTGACCATAGCCTATTATCATTCATTACAATTAACCATTGCTTACTATTTTTCATTATTGTTGATCATCTGCCACCTTTTATCATCATCATCCTCCATTACTCACCATTGCCATTCATTGTTCTTAAAAATATATGACTCCAATAATCAAATGCTATTTAGAGATAATTTTATCCAAACACACTTTTTAATACTATTCTTATGAAATATATTTGATAACAAACAGATGATGGTATAACTATATTATCTTCTTTTTCAATAGTGCATCAAACATTATATAATATTGTCTTATTATTTCATTATCCCATTCTATATTATATTATCATATAAGCTGTCTTGTTTTAACCTATACTATGATGTCATGTATAAACGGGCCTCATTGTCTTGCATTCGCCGGTGGTCAATTCCTTCTTCACCAAACGCGAACGCTACCCTGTCGCCACATATCATGGATTGAATCTGTGCCCTGCTGGGTGCAACTCTGCAGGAGCTGTTCTCTGTTTTCTTGACGAGCACGTGAGGTTACAACTCACATCAAGGAATGAGCAAGATCCTGGCCACTTTGTTTTGCAAGCAGTTAAAATTGACAATATCATTTGCATGACTTGGTGGTTTGGTGCTGTTTAGCCAGTACTCGTAGAATCCCAACGAATTATATCCGAAAGCCAGCGTCCCAGAGAGAAATGATGGGAAAAACATGACCGAGCTGAGATTCAAGAACCTTCAAAACTTTTGAAAAGAGAACCCAAGTTGATATTAACGGTCTAACCACATCCAACATACCTACAATCTCAACAACCAGAAAACTGACACGTGAACAAAAATCAAAAGCAAGTTTGATGCTTTAGAACACTAACACTAATTCAACAAATGAAAGAATTGAACTTGTTTTATATTGCTGTATAAACCCCGATAAATACATTCATCTTGTGAAGAAAAAATACGGTAAAACTTGTTAGTCAAGCAATCATTGGGACAGGCGTTAAATCAAAGATATAGATTTATACAAGATATGGTAACGCAACAGTCTTCAAGAACTTTCGCTGAAACCTTGGCTCTCCTTCCTCTTTCTCATCTCCATTTCCCGGGTGGTCTGGCGACTCTGGCCCTCGCTACTTGAACCAGATGGGTATAAACCGTACTCACTAGTAGGTCCACTGTATTCACTGCTGGCGCCATAATCCTGGGTCCCCAATGCCATCTTCCTGAACCTCTTCATGTCTTCCTTGTATTGTGCCGTGTCATAATCTGAACTTCCATGAGAACTATAGACAGTGCTGTGCCCAGGCTTTATTCCCTCGTTAAGATCTGCTAGAGAAACATCTCCTTCCAGTGCCCGAACAACCTGCAGCATTGTAGTTCCAAAAGTCATTAGAAAAACTAACGCAATTGGCAGGCAATAATATGAGATTGACACTCAAGCTTTTACCCTCAATCAAATATGGATTTGGCATACATTGCTTGGTTGATAAATGAGCAAACTTTATTAACTTACTTGGCTCATCCTTGGTCGACGCCGTGCTGAATGTCGGATGCAAGCTGCAGCACATGCAACCATGCGAGCCATCTCATTTGGGTCATATTCATTTTGGAGCCTTGGATCAACCAGAGAATCAAAATTTTGATCTTCCAAAGCACGCGTGAGTTGAGGCCTTGCCTGTGATGACAAAATAAAATAAAATTAGTTGTAGAGCTGCTCCATGGCACCTTACTTTCCCACGAGAAAAGAACACAGAAAACCTTTTTTTTTTTCCTTTTTTCTTTTTCCCCTTTTTGTGTATGCGCATGTGTTTCAATATTGTTTCAAATGTAGAATTAGGCCCCATAAATAAGAGAATCATACAACTCACCCAGTCCACCAAACTATCCTCCATGAAAGTCTGACTTGAGTCAACTGGTCGACGTGCAGTGATTAATTCCAGAAGCATGACTCCAAAGGAGAAAACATCTGATTTATCTGTGAGCTTCCCACTTGAAGCATACTCTGGAGCTAGATACCTTCAAGCCGCCACTAATGTGTGAGCTTAAAACACATGTAAATATTCAATGCTGAACAACAGAATATGACCTTGCTTTGACATTCTTAAGAGGATAGAAGGAAAACACTCACCCAAAAGTCCCCATCACTCGAGTGGAAACATGAGTATTGACATCAGAAGAAAATTTTGCGAGTCCAAAATCTGCAACCTGTCGACCCGAAACAACACTTGTCATCTTAATCAGTACTAATAAACATGTTAACCTACTCAGATTTGCACTGCTATCAATATCAAACAATCCTATCAATTTTTTGAGATATGCAGAAAGATGCAGCCACCATTATTATAAATGACCTTTTGCAGCCTAGTAGAACAATTTTAGAGTTAGAACAATCTAAGCTCTAAAACTTATGGTTCTCGGTACTTCACATTGAATGAGACCAAAAAATGGCAGTAGCTTCATCAACGTCAAGAGGTCGTAATAATTAGGATTTTCAAGAAGACACATAACAGAGCATACCTTAGCTTCAAACTTAAAATCGAGAAGTATGTTTGCGGCTTTGATATCACGATGGATGATCTTAGGATGACCTGGACATACAGATAAGCATGATGAGTGTTTGAGAGATAACAGGTCAAAAAAATTAAAGATAGATGCATAACACTTACAATCCTCATGAAGATATGAGAGTCCTTTTGCAGATCCTAAAGCAATCTTCAGTCTAGTGGGCCAATCCATGGTAGGCCTTCCTTTTCCTGCAGTTTAAAATTTTCAAATATTCATCAAATCCCCGCTACCACAGGCACCAATATGGCACAATGCAATCCATCATCAAGCCAAATAATAATCATGCATGCGCATTTGGTTCTAGTTGGAGTGAATTTCAAAAGACTACCATGTAAGTGGAATTCCAATGCATTGTTTGGAACAAATTCATAAACAAGCAGCCTCTGGGATCCAGTGATGCAGTATCCAACCAAAGAAACAAGATGTCTGTGATGAACTCGGCTAATTATCTCCACTTCGGCTTGAAATTCTCTCTCTCCCTGCCCACTTCCAGCCTTTAGCTGCTTGACAGCCACTTCCTTCCCATTTGGTAGAATTCCTCTGTGCACATACCCGAATCCACCTTGTCCAAGTAGGTTGGCATCAGAGAAGCCATCTGTTGCACGTGCCAACTCTTCATATGTAAATGTACTCTTTGAGAAGCCCAATGCCATGCCTGGAGATGGAGGTGGAAGTGGATTTTCACCACCTGAGTAGTTGGAGCCAGAACCACCACTGCTGCTCATGAAAGGTGGTGGTGGTGGAGGTTGAGGATTATAACCTGGTGATTGGGGTGGTCGTGATGCAACAGGTGGTGAAGGTGTTGGCTTTGGCATTACTGAGACAACTTGATCAGAAGGAGGGGGAGCATTGTGTTGCCAATGCCCTGGTTGGCCGCCATATGGGTCAACTGGTAGTCATGAAGACATCAGTCCCAAATGATTAATGATCATCAGGCGTGAAAATCATAAAACAATATCCGACAACAAGTTCAACGAATAAGAAAATCAACCAATCTACAAGCCTCTTGGCATGGCACTCTCCCGGATAAAATAAAGCCAATTTTTCAGTAATAATAATATTCTTTTCTCAGAATGAGCCAAAATAAGTTGTTCCCTCCAGATTCTTTAAAAATAATACAGAAAAAGATTAACGTTGATATTTTCCGATAAAAAGACTTAGTAGTTTGATTAATATATTGGCTATACAGATGATAATCCGCATTATACATAGCATAGCAGGCTGCACATTAAATATTTATGGTTATCCGTGGAATATTGTGGATTCCTGACTGCATATAAAAGGATGATGCATTTGGGAATCACCGGAAACACCGACATAAAAATTCTAATTCGAAAAAACGAACGCGGCAGATTATGAGAATACCTCTAGAAGAAAAATTTTTGAATCCTAGAACACAAAATATACTCTCCAAGACCCATAATCAGATCTAGCCTGAAGAGAGTCAAACAACAAAGGCGTGAAATGAAGACGAAGAGAAGACCCAAAACCGAAGCTTAGTTCGTCTCCACTGTAGTGGAAATAATTAAAATGATGACAGTGTGAGGAAATTATGTTTTTCGTTAATCCAATTTCAAATGAATTCCAAACATTCTGCCCTGAAGAAGGAATAAATATTAACACAAAAGTTCTCACCTTTAGGCCCATGGGGTGGAGGCGGCGGCACATAGTACCCCTCAGGACGTCTTCTTCTCTTCTTCCGGCAACAAATGCACAAAATACTCAATACCAGGAGAATCGCCACAGCCCCAACAGCAATTCCAACCACGACTCCAGTTGAGATGCCCGACGATGAAGACGGCGATGGTGGTGGTGGGCTCGGGGTCGAAGGAGACCGAGAACTCGGGGGAGGGGGCGGCGAGCTCCGAGACACTGGACTCGGTGGAGTGTTGGTAGTAGAAGGAGGCGGGGGCGAGGCTGAAGATTGTGGCGATGGAGTAGTTGATGGGGTCGACGGCGGAGGAGGTGAAGCAGATGGCGCGGTAGGGGGTGGAGGTGACGGAGTGGAAGGTGGAGGAGCTGAAGAAGTGGCTGGTGGTGGTGGAGAAGGATTTGAAGGAGGTGGTGCAGTTGAAGTGGACGGTGGCGGTGCAGATGGGGTCGCGGGGGGCGGAGAACTGGCGTTATTCGCCGGCGGCGGAGAAGTAGCGTTTTTCGCCGCCGGCGACGTTGGTGCCGGAGAACCTCCGGGAGACGGAGTCGTTGACATTGGCCAGAAAGAATATCAGAACTGAGGATAAAAAAATTAAAGTCCGATCGTTAAAGCCGGAATTCAGTTGAATTTTGTTGCTTAAGTTTGAAGCTTTCTCTCTCTGTGTATGAATAGATAGCTGAGAGAGAGAACTGGGGAATGGAATGGAAGTGGGAGGGAGCGTTTGCAGCTTCTGCCCTTTGAAAATGTTTTAGTATTTCAAGGGGCAAAAAATAAAAAATCTTATAGGCTGAGCCAACCAGCTAGGACAAAAGGTCAAATGGGCCCCACACGACTGGCCCGCGGCTCAAAGCTTGTTCTTATTCGTCGTCATCGTTTACTGTTGTAACTTGTGCGAGATACACAATTCTCCGGCATAACAGCGGTCGGAAGCGAAGATCATGAGATTATCTTAATTTTTGCTGTAATAAAAATAAAAATAACGATAGTTTTAATAATTTTCTTCTCCTTAAGTTATAATTTGTTACTAATCAGCTATTTCAATTGTTTTACTATGGAGTCATACGTTGGTAACAATAATTTATCACCTATTCCTCCTTCTAGGAAAAGTGATCTCAAGATTGTGATTGGTTTTTGGTGAATAATTCTTCCATGTATAAGTTATACTTAATTTATAAAATTTAATAATTCATAATTATTAATAAAATTAATTTATCTATTTATTGAGTACTCGATACATTATAGAATTCTGTTAGTGTTACCAAGGGTGCCTATACAAAGTTTTTGTTACAAATTTAAAGAAGAGTCATGAGAAAATGATTGTCTGAAAAGAGTGCGCTAATTTAGGAGTGCAAATATTAGACAAATGGTCAATTGTTAGAAGTCTTCCATATTGATACTTTTGGCGCGTGATCTAAGGAATGGTTAGAAATATATGACGTGAATGCCATTCAAAACTTATTTCAAGGAACAAATCGGTGTAGACAGTTGGCTATTCAGCATGTGGGGAGGTGTAATCAAACATTAAAATCTCTTCTGTCTGTTAGAATATACCAACCAAGAAAACCAGTGAGGCAATACCAATCGGAGCATTGATTGAGCCATTAATCCAAATCAGGAAAGAAATATTGATATTATTGAGCACCTCCCGCTTTTTTTTTTTTTTTCCACCTAAAAAAGAAGCGAAAATTCGTCTGAATTAGAAAAAACTAAAGTCAGTAAATATTATCTCAGCATCACAGTGCCTCGTAGGTCATCTCCTCCAATTTCTCGGAGTAATTGTTGAAATCCAATTCTTTAAATTAAGAATGGAAGAACTAACGTTTATCCGGGAGTAAAAGATTAGGTAACTCGTTTATGTTAATATATAATATAATTATAGGTATAAATCATCAAAATAACTGAACATTTGAATATGAATGCAGTATATATGGGATGAGAGTAGCTGTTACTCTAAGCAAAAGCCGAGACCAGCTGTATAGCAGTAACCACGGGACAAGAGGATGGGGACAAGAGCAAGCTGTTCCATATATGCCACAATTTAATTGAAGCCCCGCCTTAAATTTTATCCATCAAATATATATATATATGTGTGTGTTCATATTATTAATATAATGACCACAAGTATTTCATAATTGCTTTACTTTTCCCTTTTTCACAAGGACAAGGGTAAGGGTAAGGGTAAAGGTAAAGGAGCCCTTTCTGAGACGGGAACATATGGCGGGCTCAAAGTTGGAGCTCCTAATAAAACTGCGGACTATTGAGAAGAAGGAAGGGTAGGTGCAGGCCCTTCTGGTCAATTTCTAAAATATTGGTCAGCAACTTCAATTCATGGTATGCCACGAACTGTCACACAACGTGTTGCTGTTGCCGTTGAAATATTCCTGGTTGGAGACCAAATGGACATTTAATTAAACATCATCTCATTAATTGTTCTTCCCCCTGGAATTTGAGAGAATGAAAAGCAGAGTGAGATTTTTTTTGGATTTGTCTGCAATGCATGCACTCAGATTCCCATTACTGTTCTTGGTAATGCATTGAGGAGCTAAGCTAGCTAGGCCCGCCGGGACATCATTTTCTACGGATAAATATCAAAGTCGCTTTGATTTCTATTACATTCCCTTTGCTTAACGATTAAAGCAAATTGTGCGATGTTGTTGATTAGGTGCTTGCTATGGTGCTCCTTGGGTTTGGTACCCGGGGTGATGTGGTAAAATACAAGCCATTAGATGAGATTACAAAAGTCTTAGCATTGATTTAGTAATCTCATCCAATGGCCTGTATTTTGCCACACCACCCCGGGTTTGGTACCACTAGGGGCACCTTAGAATTCACCTGTTGATTATCATGACATAATAAAATGGGATCATAGTATCTGTTATTCGTAAGAATTGTTAGTAGCACGTTTGCGTTTGTTTTATGTAGGAAAATTTAATTTATCTAGTATAAATAAATAAAAAAAATTATATCACTTATATATCATATAATTCAAAAAATGTAAAAAGTATAAGAAAATAATTTTTTCCTTAAAAAAAATAAGGTTATATCCTAAACAATTCTTATGTAAATAAATATAGCATTTTTATTAATTTATTATTTTATAAATATAAATATAATTACAGAAGATTATTCATGTAACTAATATTTTCCGTCAAAATAACCCGAACTATACTTTTTCTTAGTTTGTATTCAGACCTTCATTAACAACAGTGGTTAATATTGTATTTAAGTTATTCGGATTCTGTCTATGCAAACCTAGTTCCTGAATGCAATGATGCAAAGTTACTCTTTATTTTAAATAAATAATCAGCCGGGAGCAGTTGATGGCTAAAAGGTTGCAAGTCGACGATTATGGTTGGAGCTCTAAAAAGAAAAGGATTCATTTTATTTTATCTACGAACGATAATATTAGAAAGAGCCAAGTTGATGTTGGCAAATACTCATCGAAATTTAAAAAGAGAAGGCACGAGAGAAATACAATGGAGGAAGCATATTCAAAGTGTGCGGCAGCTGCAGGCCTCTCGCGACTTGGGAATGTTTGACTTCAATCGACTTTGGAGGCATCTTTTTATTTTTTATTTTTTGATTAAAAGGAGGCATCTAATTCACGTTCTAGAAATTGGACCCGGTAATATTAACTTGTGATGTCAGACCAACTTCTTCAGCCCTGCCAAATGGAAAATAAAATAAGATAATTTACCTTATTCACAATGATTAGAAGTTACCAAGTTCGTGCAATGTTCGTTTTCGGAGATGGAGGTGGGCGAGCTACCATTTCTTCTCTTGTTCGAAAGAAAGAATAGTGATGAGCAGCAAGTCACTGCATTGGAAGGTAGGCCCCACTTCAGTGAAGTTGTTACGTGGATGGATGGATCCCTAAAACGACAATAACAGGCGAAGCTAAGGTGGGTATGGAGTCAGATTCCGATGCCATTTTATTAATAAGCCTTTATTCCTTGATGCCAATGACATTAGCTCATATGGCTTTTCCACTTATATTTTATGCCTTTCTCCTTCATAATCAGCGCCGCGACTTCCTCTTCCGACCGATATTTTATCTCCCGGGAGCCTTCCCACCCGCATTACTTTGCATTCCTAGATATATTCTACCGTGTCTCCAATATTTAAAATTTAAAAATTTGTAATATTATGATAATTTTAAAAATTTATTGAATTTAAATTATTTAAAGTATAATTACTATGATTGAATAATTTAATTTAATAATTTTAAAATATTAATAGGACCATAACAACCACTTGTACTCCTATTGTTTTTTTAACCCTTTTTCTAGTGTTACCTCCCCTTCAGTTCTCTTTGAAACTGTATTATATTTATTATGAATGCGCAAATTCATTTTTTTTTTTTAAAAAGTACGTGATTTTTATGATAGATATATATATAATTTTATTTTATTTAAAATTGTGAAAATCAATAAAAAATAATAAATCTTAAAATAAAAATATTTTTATTTACTTAAAAAAATGATAAAATAATACAAGGAAAAGAAGAGAATATAAATCCATTAATTAAATCCTGTTTCCTTTTCCTCGCGTCCGAATTATTATGTTTGTAGGTTATTGATAAAAATATATCCAATCCTAACCTATCTTGGACACATGTCTTAACTTAAAATTATGAAATTCTCCTTCAAATGTAACCAATGGTTATAAAACCAAATCGCCATGCCTGCATCATCGGTCATGTTAGTAACAATCAATTAGAAAAGGAATCCATGTAAAAGTTTTTTTATAAAAAATTCATGAAATTTGCTTGTTTATTATTTTTAAAAACAAGTATTTATTTTCAATTTTTAAAAACATGAGTTTCTATTTAACTGTTTATTTTTAAAAATTGTCACTCCAAATGTGTAATTTAAAAAAATAAAAATGAATATTTGATATTTTCTTAATTTTTTCTTTATTCTATATGTTAATTTTATAATTAAATAAAATATTTTATTATTTATTTATCCAAACATTTTTTCTTTTTCTTTTCTTCAAATTCAAAGATAATTTTTAAGAATAATTTTTAAAAATAAAAACATATTCAGACAATCCCATATAAAAGTCACATGTGATTTGGTATAAGATATATATATATATATATATTGCTAAATATAGAATGTCATTTCTTGTTTTGTGACTTTTTTTAGAGGTGAGCTAATATTTAATTGTTTAGGATATGAAATTTTAAAAATATATTTAACATAAAGCAAAAATAATATATTCTAAATAGTAGAAAATTGTATTTTAAAAAATAACTGATTTAACTATATAAATTATGATTAATTTAAGTAATTTGATAGATTTATCATCGGTTCACTAATTTTTTTTCTCAATTTTAAGAGTTAATTAAGATACATAAAACTAATGTATTATTTTTTTTTTCAATTGAACCAATCCAATCTAATTTTTTAATTATTAATAAATGTAAATCATAATTTTAATGGTAAAAAATATTGAGCGTCTAAACTATATTATTTCGACTATCTTCTTAAATTAAATTTGGATTCAATAATATAAGTAGTAATTTTTTGTCAAAGTTGTACAAAAAGCAAGCCTACCCGGCTCATACAAATATTGTAAATTTGGATTGCACATCCATTCAAGTTTTCAATGTTGGCTTTCGCAAGAATGATGAATTGCGTTTTCAATATTGGATGATGAACCAAAATTATGGGCAGGACTTGCAATTTTAATTCCTTAATAACTGGGTAAACAAGGAAAGATCAAGTGCAGCAGGTTGCATTTTTACCTTTTGTCAAAATCTTATTTATTAGTTAATGCGGATATCTATATCTTGAATTTTATTCAACGTACAAGGAAGAATTCACCTGAAGTTATTACTGCAAAGTATGGAAGAGAAACCCCGGAGGCCAAGAGAATATATACCTCAGAGTAGACGCCTCTAGCGTTTCTTTATGTCAAAATAACCAGTATTAATGTATTGCGGAGGTAGAGGATGTCTCCCCGGGCTGACCATCTGGTTTGGGCCTCTTAAGGCCCAAACTGCATGAGCTGAATGCACAATTACATCCATTTTGGATGAATGGGAAGCCACGTGTTACGAATGCAGTGGGTTAGAGAAACTTCCACACACGTGTACATGGGTCAAGCTTTTGGATTTTGGGCCTAGCTTATTTGTGTATAATTATGTCAAAAAGCAATGTCCAAAAGCAATCTGACCCATTTACTTTGAAAAAAATTGGTTCAATTTAGCTTGAATAATTTAATAATCGATCCAAAAATTTGATTATTTTAATCATTGTTTTAAGAGAAAATAATTTTTTAACATAAAAACATATTCAAAAATATAATTAAATATTTAATTATATTAAATTAAAATTTTTATATTAAATATAATTATTTTTTAATATATAATTATATTATTAAAAATAAATTAATATAATTGGATCGATTCAACTCAGCCTATTTCTTATTATTATGACTCAAGACTTGAATAATAGTTGGGTCATAAAAAAATATCTAACGAACCTATCAGTAAAAAAAAAATTAAATTTTATATTTTTTAAGGTTGGTTCTATCAAATCAAATGAATTTCTCACCCCATATATAAATCTAATTACATATTACTTTTACTTTCATAGAAATTCATGAACCCTCCAAGTATGTCATCATACAATGGCAATTATTAATCTCTATAATTTTTAGTATTTAAAAATTTAAAAAATAATTTTTTAATATATATGAATTTATAAAATTAATAAATAAGTAATAAAATTAATAATTATTTTTTATTTATTGAATGTGATTAAAAATATGTGACACATTTGAAGCATACAATTTTTTTTGTTTGTTTTCATGGATAATATCAATCGAACAATATAATTATAAAATATTAATATAATAAAAAATACTTTATTTATAAAATATAAAATGTGAACAGTATAATAAGAAAATAATATCCCCTTATTCCAAACAGCTATTTATATACGGAAGATGTTTGATAAGCATTTAGCTACTTGGGGTTTTTTTAATTGATTAATTTGGTTAATCAAAAATTTTTTGTATTTAGTAAATATATGATTCAATTAATTTATTGCTACTCAATTAGTTAATTTAAAAAATTAAAAAATTTAATATTTTTAAACACTTAATTCATTAAATATTTATAGAAAGTTAAAATTAGCCTAAAATTATATAATAATAATTATTATTATTTTCATCATTATTTTATTAAAAGTGTAAGTGGGAGAAGTTAAACCCCATATTCTTATCATATAATATTTATGGCTCAACCACTTTACTATTATACAATTTTATTCCTGAATTTATTAATTTAATATATATTAGAATTAGAATAAAACAATTCTTTATGAATAATAAATAATTATTTAATTGTTTATCAATTAAATTTATATAATAAAATTAATATTTTAACAAAATAATTGTTATAATATATTAAAATAATTATTATATAATTATTTATTGAATTTTAATTCTTTTCATATGAAAATAGAAATTAATAAAATTTGTTTTTATACATAAGTAATATAATTAATGTTACCAAATATTTTTATATAAATCATTAATGTTATCAATTAATTAAATTAACTAATATAATTAATTATTGATCAATGTAATTTAGCTAAAGGTGAGTCAAAGTCATAAATAGGTTAAATTTTTCCAAAAAAAAAAAATTTCCTAAGGAAACGCGGGTCTATGCGGCTCGCAAATTCCTACTTGTACGTTTTGGTCATCCAACCATTGCACTCATATGACCTGACTTACATCAATTCGTCTAGCTCCTTTTTTTTTTTTTTTAATTCTCTTGAACCATTTCATATTCGACAAACCATATTAAATTCTTAATCTGAATTTGAGTTAAGCAAATTTTAACAACAATTTTCTTTAACTGTTGTTAGAAAATCGAATTCATCGTTAGAATTTCCTTTCACAATATTTATTTGAATCTGAAATTTTATTTTAGAAAATCAAACTTTAAATTTTTTGAATTAACCGATGCTAAAAAAATTTTATCATCCAAAAAACGTTTAAAATGAGCGATCTAAAAAAGATATGAAAGCTTTTTGACAATATTATATGTACAGAAAATAAAATTTAATATCAAATTTTAAATACAAATTAAAAATTCTCATTAAATATAGAATAGCAAAATAAATCTGTAAAATTTAATATAATAAACATAAAAATTTTGAAAATCACTTTTGGTTCTCATTTTTTTTCCATAGCATTTTTGAAAAATTATCAAGAATTCATCACCAAAAAAAAAAAGGAATTCTACAATCAATTTTCTTAACCTGTGACGAACATCTACCTACATAACCCGAAAAAACAAACAACTTAATCAAGCTATTTTTAAATAGGAACAAATTTCCAATAATCCTATCTGGGATTCAATCATGCCAGTTATCCTTGTGACTTCATGTGCTACCTGACCAATGCAATATTTTACCAGACACGTACCTAATCCTCTATCCATAATAATTAGAGCACATGGCAAAAATAAATTCGGAATAGGCCAGCTTAATTATGATAGACACCACGAGAGGTTTGAATGTAAAAAATATTAAACCACATAAATATATATATATATTGTTATAAATGAAATATGAGAATTCATTGCCATGAATTGGTGAAGGCTATACATGTTACAAGCGACAGGAGCCCAGACAACGATCTAAGACTAGTTGTTATACATAGGACGGTAAAAAGCCATGTATGTCTGCGCTTACAATTGCAGACTACTCAACTAAGAATGTCATGAGCTAAATTTTGTAAAAAAGAATTGAGGACGAGGTGGATAATGGTGGCAAAAAGATCCACGTGCTGTCTGTTTGTGTAGCTCTAGATTCATTGTTCTGTCTGATTTTCATGCATCAATTGCCCCTCCACTCTTTTTAAGTTAAAAACCAAATGCAGAGCGTGAAAAATGAATTATCAAGTGCCAGGCAACGTTGTGTTGGTAGTGCTTGAAAGTATTATGAAGGCACAAACCACAGAAAGTGAGAAGACCGACACCCAGGTGTTCTCTGTGTACATTTCCATGGCATCGGTGAAAGAAAAACGCGTCCTGTTCTCAGCCCAGTTTCTCAGTCTATCTGCCTCTGCTGCGTACAAAGCTCTGCCCTGAAAAATACATGCCAACTTTGATGGTTATACTCCATAATAAATGACTTCTTCGTAGCTGTGCCTTAAAATAACATTGAAATCACCTGATCATCAAACCAACGACCACGGCGTAGCCAAGCAGTGACCAATGCAAGTAAGATTCTGGGAGGGGTCAGATAATTTATGGCTTTCCCTGTTCCCTTCACAACCCTCATCCGAGGAACTAACGTTCTTGCAACGGTTTCAGGAAGCTCACAGATGATGTTAAACATTTTCCTATTTTGTACAGTTGAGCCACTGCGCACAACATGAAGCATATCAGGAGAAGGAAAAAAAAAGAAAAAAAGAAAAATATGCAGTTCATAACTCTGGAACATGTTTACAAATGTGGATATGAGACTTACCTTAGAAGCAATTCTGTAAGAACCATGCCTGGGGATGCTGTATGGACTCCTACATTGGACCGCTTGCATTCCTTGAGCAGCGAGCCTTGAAGTTGCCTTAGGCCACACTTTGTAGAACCATATCTACATGTCAAGAGAAAATTAAGTCTTCTAATCATAATTAAGAACCAACGTGACTTTATAACAACTTCTGTTCTTAACAGTAAATTGAGAGAGAGGAAAAGAGACGGCACTATGAGTACACTATAATAGAAGAAGAAACTAAGTTCAAAGAGAATATAACTCACGCAGCCGTCAAAGGTGTACTAGAACCTCCAGAGCCCGCACCATCCATATTAAATATGTGACCCCCCTTGGCCTGTTTTCTCATTATACGCATGGCTTCTCGGGTGCAAATTATAGATCCAACCAGATTTGTTGACACAATCTGCAGATTAAACAACAAACCGTGACACTTCAGGAATAAACTTTAGCAATAACTCAGATCAAATACTTAAGAAGTTGATCGACAATTTGTTTAACAATCTAAATAAGACAACAACTCCTTTACCATACCTGTCTAATATCTTCATCACTAAATTGAAGCAGCGGTCTAAAACCTTTATTTGTCCCAGCATTGTTTATCTGTTGGAAAATTTAAGAAAGATAAGAAGGATAAAATTACGTGATATATAAAAATGAAAAAAAAATTAATGGTCACTGAATAAAAACAAAAATTCTTAGGGAAAATAGCATAACCATTTTGCTTCTCATTGTTTAGCAATTTACTTCTCAATTACTAAAACTAAGTAAGCCCAGCCTAGGGTCCATGAAAGCATTTTTAGTAGGATAAATCTCTCATTTGCTTCTAGATATAGTTATTTACAAAAAAATCACAGAAAATGTATTATTTACCTAATTACACTTCTGGGATTGCAATGCAAAAAAATAACATCCAATGCTTTAGAGCAGAAGTTGTTTTCTCCCACTGTTATGGCACAATTATTTTGTTAATCACAAGGAATATAGATGGCATGAAAGTCTTTTACTTATACACAAGCAAATGAGAAGGTTTTGCCACGCAAGTTGTATTCAACAAAACAAATGGACCCAAATGAGAAAGGAAAAAATAAACTTCTGATTGTTCAGAGTATAAATTATACCTACACCAATCACCATGTTTCTAATTTTATGCAAAAAAAAAAATCCAGTTTGAAAAATAGTATGAAGATTTACATAAAGTCTGAGATAATGATCAAATACTAAAACTAACATTTACTTCATTACCAGCTTTAAATCATATAGACCAGAATAGCTGCAATACATACCCAAATGTCAATGCGACCAAACTCATCAACAGCATAATTTGCCAATCTCAGCACATCTTGAGGATCACAAACATCACAAGCAATGCCTACCACTTTTGCCTGCGATAGTTTTGTTAGATTTGAGCCAACTGCAGTGGTAATGCCTTCCTTTAGGCTTTCCTCAAGTTCTTTGATGGTTGCATGCACAGACTCGATGCTGTTTCACAAAACTCAAGAATGGGTGCATTTATATCAGTAACATGTAGATGAAAGTCACATCATAAATTACATTTTGATCTCTATTAAAACAATAAATTAATCCTCATAAGTCCAAATACCACCTTCTTGAGGCAACAACAACATGATCTCCAGAAAGTAGAAATTCTCGAGCAAGAGCTTTACCCAATCCTCTTGTACTGTAGACAATTAGAAGATAAAACAATGTCATTACATCACCGGCATATAAGGTCCCAATATCATCACATAATTTGCAATTCTCAGAGCAATTGACCAGATAATGATAATAGATATCTTCTAAAATGCTATGATAGATACCAAGTGCAAGACAAACCGAATCTATAAGATTGAATAAGTCAGTTGAGTATGAAACATGTATACTATTCTCTGACGGAATTACTTCGCAAACACAAACGCATTACCCAGTTCCCTTAATCCTTAAATAGGTATGCCATGTGCACTCCAAAAGTATATTGAAAGGAGAAGCATTCCACAGCAGTTATGATTCTCAAATGACAAAATTCACGGTCAGCAGCAAGAGTAACGTAATTCAACCATAGAAAAGAGCTAGAAGCTCTTCAAGGACAATGGAAGTGTACCTTCCAGTTATGACAACATTGCGAGGACCAGCACGACAATGTTCCTCCAGCACCATGTTAGCACCTATCATTGTCCCAATTATAATTCCTCCAAGCCAGCTATACCATACGAGTGCATCCATCTGACTGTCTCCACCTTTAAAAAGAAAAAAATTAACGTATAACATGGGAATCGTTGCATATATGGGCAAATTCCATTTCTGTACACATTTCTGTTAAGAATAGTTGCATATTACGCCAACCTGACATCTGAAATCCAATTGCAAGAATGACCCCAGTACTCATCATAGTCACAATATATCTTCCAATCTGAATGGCAATCTGGTTTTTTAAGTTAAGAGACAAACATAGTAAAAAGTCAATTTTTGATGCAACCGAAAATAGGTTATCTCATATAATATTCCTAATATGACACTTCTAAAGCTGAAGTCCAAAAAAAGGAGCTGTGGAACTCAATGAGAATGATAGAGTAGTAATAATAATTGGAAACAACTCACCCCAGATAGTACCTCCTCCACCTTGGCCACCGCTCGACGATGTTCATCATCGTCTGAATTTGATGTCCCTCTGAAAGACCTCAAAACAATAGTCTTTACGGAATTCCAAAACTCATTTCCCCTTTTCAAATTCATCTCACCTTTCTTCAAATTCCGAAAGTTTCCTTCACTTCCCATCTTTTTTTCTTTCGAATCCCCTCCGTCCTCGGTCCTAAGAGCCCTGCACTGTTTCAACGAAAGCCCATTACACCTGTGGCCACCAAGCAATACCATAGGTGAACTAGACCGATGAAAACCTCGTCTGAGAGACCTCATTCTATGGTTGTGTTGATCTTTGAAGCCAAGGTGGTCGAAGAAGTTTTCAAGGCAAGCATGAAGCTTCACGACAGCGGCCATGAGAGTAAGGAGATAATAGAAGAGACACAATTCATGGAGATTTGGAAATATTGCAGGTAATAAGTAGGAGGTTTTCAATTTATTTTGCAGTTGTATAAATTTGTGAAAGGTTAGTTTTTGTAATTTTCTGGTGGAAAATATCAGCGGAATAAGCAGGGATTACGTAGTACAAACTGCAAGGGCAGTGAGGAGTGAAGAGAGAGGATTGTGATGACCACACGTTAAAGCATCCTCATCCTCATGAGATGGATGGACACGTGGCGAAGTGGGTCTGTGTCAACTCGCTTTTCCTTCCCGGTTTGAACAACCGCCCGCAAGACGAGCAGCGGTGGAGGAGTAGAGCTGTTGTCGCAGTAAACAAACAGGAAAATTATACTGCGCCCAAGTTTTCAAAATTAATTACAAAAATTATTAAATTAGAATTATTTAATTATATTTATTAAAATTATTTAATTATATTTATTAAAATTATTTAATTATATTTATTAAAATTATTTAATTATATTTGTTAAAAATTAATAAATATAATTAAATAATTTTAATTTAATAAGTTCAGAATTTATCATAAAATTAAAGTGAAATTTGGTTTATGAAATTAAATATTTTCAATAATTTTAATATATTTTAGAAATGTGATTCTCAAAATTTTAATTTATGAAAAATGTAATATTTTCATATTTAATTCAATTAAAAAATTCATATGAATATTATAATATTATATTTTAATTATTTTAAATATTTTTAAAAATATTATTTAATTATTAAAAATATTCTCATTAAAAATTAAATAATTACAAGTAGTATATGATGACTAATAATAGTTTTCGATAGTAAATAGTAGCAGAGATGATAGTAGTAATGAATGATAGTTACTAATAATAAGTAATGATCGCTTGTAATTACTGACGATAGAAATGACTACCAATGATAATAAAAAAATGGATAATGAAAAATGATAGTCTTAAGGATGTATGGTGGTTGAGAGTGGATATTAATAATGAATAATAACTAATAATGATTAGTGATACTAGGTCGTAGTCAACAAATGTTATTAATAATGAATGGTAGTTGATGGTTGATAATAATTATTAATAATAAATAATGATCAATTATGACCTTTAATAAAGGGTGGTGGTGGATAGTGGTAATCAACAGTAGATAATGATGAATTATAATCACTAATAGTAGATAATGATTAATAATAATCACTGTTAATAATGGTTATTGGTAATAGGTGAAAATAAATGGTAGCTACTGATGGTAGGTGATTGCAAATGGTGATTATCGATGATGGATTCTAACTAGTAATAATTATTAGAAATAAATAGTGATCGATAATGATTATTAACGATGAATGGTGATAAGTAATAGTTATTAATGATATGTAGTGATAAATAATAGTTAATCATGATGAATGACAAGATGAGTAAAATAATTTTTTTATATTAATTAAATATTCTTATATTATGGGAATGTAAAATACTCACATTATTTTTAGGAATATTTTTAAAAAATTTTGGATTAAAAACATTCTCGAAAGTGTCACACTTCGAGGAATAATTTTTTAAAATTTAAACCAAATATGAAAATCTTACATTCCCTTAAAATATTCATGAAAATGTAAAAATAATTTTGTGAATCAAATACCATTTAAAAGTACATAGCAAGCAATAAACAAACAATGAATTGTATTTGATTTTATTGCTATATAATTTACCTTTTTTTGGATAGAATAATTAACCTTTATTTTATGAGGTTATTTAAATCGTAAAAATAATATGAAAAATGTAAATTTTTCAATTAAATCATTTGGTTATTCATTAATTATTAAAATAAAGGAAGTAGAATTTATTAAGAAGTTCTATTTTTCATAAATCATTAAAAATTATTTATCAACACCATCCTTGATAGAAATTTTTTTTCACATTTTTCATAAATAAAAATATAAAATTATTCTTATTTAATTTAACCAACAACCACTTTAACATTTTATTTTATTGTTCAAAAATTATAATAAAATATATTTTATTAATAATAAATAAAATGAGTAACATATAAAATATGTATTAAATATTATATGAAAAATATAAATTTTAAATATAATCATAAATATTATTATAATAGAAATTTAATCCTAAATATAATTATATTTATTATATATCTATTTTATTATTTTATATTTATTATTATAATATTTAATTATAGAAGAAAATTTATGTATTTTTTATAGACTTCATATAAATTTTCTAAAATTAATTATTTAGCTAATATTTGTCTTTATTTAAATTATATTTAATTTTAATTACATTAAGATTATTTAATATATACATATTTTATTTTTTTATATAAACTTATTTTACTTTTTATAGCGAATTAAAAAAAAGAAATTATTAATTTTAGAAAATTATATTGGAAATAAATATTAGAAACATAATATAAAAAGAAGGTAATTAAAGACAATTAAAATTTATTAAATGTGTTAAAAATGTTAAAAATATAGTAGTTATTTTATTTATATTATCTGAAGAGTACAAAGTTAAATTAAATAAAATATCAAAAAATATTTTTTGAAACATATTAATTTTTTAATATTAATCAAATAATTTTGAAAACTTTTGGAAAAACTCACATAAGAAGTTACTTTATAAAAATTTAATAATAACTCATGAATTTTTTACTACTTTTAATAATACTACTTTGAGATTCAGTGACATCATAAAATTCACTATATATAATTTTATATTTATCTAGCATAACAAGTGAAAATGTGTTTTTTATTGATGTATTAATATTAAAATATAAATTGAAGTAATATTTTAAATGATTATATAATTGTTTAATAGTTACATGAATTTTAATTTTATTTATTGATATAAAATTTAATAATTATGATTCATTGTATATATTACATTTGGAACTTTAATTTTAATCATTAATATACAATTTAATAATTATGATTCATTATATATATTAAAGTTTTGATGTTCATTAATATTATAATTTTTTTTACATTCACAATGAATTAAATTTTTTCTATTGATATAGTACCTATTAAGAATTAGGAATAAATTAATATGCGTTACCCTAAAATGTATTTTACATTAAAACTACATTGTATAGAAATTATTTTGGAAAAATATATAAATCCCGACGGGATTATCCCGTCATGCATGAAATATCAAATATGTTTGTTTATTTTCTATAAATAAAACCACAATTCATTTATTAGCGCAAAGCTATTTATCTTTTTTTTTTTTTTTTCCGCCTTCCCTCCAGCTGGCATGGCGTTATGGTAGTTGGCAGGCCGTCCAGGGACACATTAGTCAATTACATGAAAATGATCGATATTTATTTATTTTTATTTTTGATTTTTGAAGATGATTAAATTTAGACATAGGAAGGTGCTAAGATTCTGTGAGATATAGACGCAGGAGTCGGACACGGGGTTTTCGTTGCATTGAGACTGACTGCCGGAGACTAAAATTATCTGAAATCTCCCAACGACGACGATTCCTCAAGGATCTTTTATCTCTGATTCTCTCTCTGAAATCAGTGGCCTCTGAAATTCTGCTCTGATTCTTCAGGATGCAGAGGTATCATGATCAACGCCAACGATCTGCTAAACCCGCCACCATTCATGGCTGCGCGCAGTCCGGAGACCTTGTTGGATTCCAGAGGTTACTCAAACAAAACCCATCTCTTCTCAACGAGAGAAATCCTGTGGTAAGATCTCTGTTCTCTTTCATGCATTTGGATTTGCATGTATTGAGTTGTTTAAAAATGGATTTTTGATTATTGGCCGGTGCCAAAAATGGCTTCTTTTATTATCAACCCTAAAGATTATCCTGGTTTGGTTTGAGTGAATACAAATGAAGATGAATTTAGATCTATTGGGTCATGTATTTGGTCTATAGTGTATGAGTGTTTATATTCGGTTGCTATATGGAAGAGTTCAGAAAGAAAGAACCAGCTATGCAATTTCATGAGGATGGATCTGGATCTATGCATTTTCAATTTCCTTGGACATGTGTGAATTTTGGTTCACAACAAGCCTGATCGATTAAGTTTAACTTCTGCTCTGGCGAATGTGCTTTTCTGCCATGACCATAATAGATGAAGTTGTCTCGCTAACTATAAATAGCTTTAATGCTTCATGTGTTTAATATGCCGCTCACTGGTGTAATGCTCAACCTTTTAAGAAGACAACCTTTTAAGGAGAGGACTCTGTCTTGGGTTTCTTATAGGACCGAGTTTTCTATAGGGCTTACTATTCTGGTGTCTATCTCCTGAGTTTTCAGGTGGTTTGGCAATATCAGAAGAGATCCGAGTGCAATATTTAGTAATGACTGACGACTCTGTTTTTTTTATCTTTCCCTTTTCTCTTTGCTTAATAGGATAACTTATCTTCATTCTATGATATTCTTCTTTTCTCTTTTAGAATAGGTTTGTTTCGAAGTTCTTCTGAGTTTCAACTTATCTATAACTGCAGATGGCACAGACCCCCCTCCATGTTTCTGCTGGTCACAATAGGGCTGAGATAGTTGAATTTCTTCTTGATTGCCAAGGGCTTGACAAGGTTGAGTTGGAAGCCAAGAATATGGTAGGTTATTATTTTCTTTAGAAATGTGCTGTGGTTGTGTATCTTCATAATTTGGCTTTTTTGTAATTACTTTCTGAATTCCTTTGCAGTATGGAGAAACTCCCTTACACATGGCAGCAAAAAATGGATGTAATGAAGCTGCACGGTTGCTTCTTGCTCATGGTGCATTTGTTGAAGCCAAAGCAAATGTCAATTTTCTTGTCACCTCTTCCATTGGTTAAAGTTGTTTGAAATCAATATTGTATTTTTAATGCTTTAGGTTTTATTTTTTTTCCTTGTCTTATTTTTGCAGAATGGTATGACACCTTTACACCTTGCTGTTTGGCACTCGCTTCGAGCTGAGGATTACTTAACTGTGAAAACATTGCTTGAGTATAGTGCTGATTGCAGTGCTAAGGATAACGTACTAAATTTAACTTGCTGTTCTTCAGTTACCTTAGCAAATTAGTTGAGATGCTGTAACAGATGCTCAAACCTGTGGATTGCAGGAGGGAATGACTCCATTAAATCATCTTTCACAAGGGCCAGGAAGTGATAGACTTCGGGAACTATTAAATTGGCATCTTGCAGAGCAGAGAAAGAGACGGGCTATTGAAGCATGCAGTGAAACCAAAGCAAAAATGGATGAGCTTGAAAATGAAATAGCAAACATTGTGGGTCTGCATGATCTAAAAGTACAACTGCGGAAATGGGCGAAGGGCATGCTTTTAGATGAGAGGCGTAGAGCACTGGGTCTACAAGTTGGTGCTAGAAGACCTCCTCATATGGCCTTCCTTGGGAATCCTGGAACAGGTTATTGTTGATAAATGGTATTTTTAAAATTTAGTGTTTTGTTTACAATGATATCTTATTCTGCTATTTTTTTTTTCCCTTTCTTTCCTTTGATATCATGCTAAATTTGTTATAATCACAGACTATGTTTACTTACTTTCAATTGTTTTCATCTGATGCATATTGGCAGGATCTTCTTTTGGTATGTTTATAGATGTCTTCATTATTAGTCAACATATGGGTTTAGATTTCTATGGGTTATGTTATATGTCATTTCATACATTTTCATACTTAATTGAATTGATCTACCTTGAAATTTATATAAAAATTAAAATGCTGCCTCTTTCTATTGAGGATCAATCATTGCAGACTTGTTATGCTCTCACGATGATCAATTACAATTCCTAGAATTTTTTGTTACTAGTCCTTTTATATTATGAACAATGCATCTGAAGTTCATTTTTCTCACTTACGTCATAATGGAAGCTTATCTTTGTGTTTATAGGTAAAACAATGGTAGCTCGGATCCTTGGAAAATTACTTCATATGGTAGGAATTTTACCTACGGACAAAGTTACAGAAGTACAGCGAACTGACTTAGTTGGTGAATTTGTTGGTCATACTGGTCCGAAGACCAGGAGAAAGGTATGTAACAGAACATGAAATCCTCGTGTTTGAAAATTCAAATTAATGACTTAGACTTGACGGCATGAATATAAAATTGCACTCAGATCCAGGAAGCAGAAGGAGGAATCCTTTTTGTTGATGAAGCTTACAGACTAATCCCAATGCAGAAGGCAGATGATAAGGATTATGGTTTGGAAGCTTTAGAGGAGATTATGTCTGTCATGGATAGTGGAAAAATTGTAGTTATATTTGCTGGTTACAGTGAACCAATGAAAAGGGTAATCGCATCTAATGAAGGTTTCTGTAGACGAGTGACCAAGTTCTTCCATTTTAGTGATTTCAATTCAGAAGAACTAGCCAAAATTGTCCACATTAAGATGAAGAATTTAGTGGAAAGTAGTTTGTTATATGGATTCAAGTTAGATCCCTCTTGCAGTGTAGAAGCAATAGCAGCACTTATTGATAGGGAGACGACCGAAAAGCAGCGCAAGGAGATGAATGGTGGTTTAGTAGATACTTTATTGGTGAATGCTAGAGAAAATCTTGATCTGAGGCTTAGCTTTGACTGTACAGACACAGAAGACCTTCTTACTATAACAATAGTAGATTTAGAAGAAGGCCTTCGGCTATTGTCACAGTAAATAACGTCATTGGATGATAATTACTCATCATTCTTTTGCAGCCTGGAATGGTTTCCTGATTGGATTGTGATGATTTATTTCAATAAATCCCCTCACTGGGTTGGTCATCCAACTGCATTGTGGGTAGCTGCCAGCCTGCCATAAACGAGTCTGCCACAATTTGAATTGTTTTTCATTTTGGAGATTATCCTACTTCATATGTTTACTTTTGTAATTGAAAAACATGTAATCTACCTTCTCTCTTGTTATATTGAATATTGAATTCATTGTTTATTTTTTGGTGTAAGCATGTAATAAATCTCTGTTTGTGCCAGTTTTATGCTTTAACACATGGATTGTTGGGCAACTATATCAGCTTCTTCCTTCTTTTTCCTTTTTTCAAAAAAAAAAAAATACAATGTGAAGCTTTAAGTTATTGTAGCAGTTATGGCTCTAATTTAGTTTTAGAAGTTATTATGGTGGTTATCCGTGTTGTATAATACTAATTTTGTCTTATTATTAGTCTCGGTGCTTTTGAGGTGTTTGGCATTTGACAAATTTTTAACTAATTTGAATATTTTTAACTTTTTGATTAATTCAATTAGTTAATTTGAATTTGGTAAATAACTATTTTAGTTAATTTATTAATTTAAATAATTATTTAAAAAAAGTTGAGAATAATAATTTTTTGAAACAATTGATTTATATTTAATAAAAAAGATACTTTTATCTATAATTATAAATTTTGTATTTTCATTTTTAATAAATAAGAAAATATTAAATTATATTTATTTATTTTTATAGAAATATTTAACATATATAATAAATCGTAATTATTTATTTTATAAATTACAATTATTTTTAAATAAAATTAAATAAGTGTAAAAAATTATATTAAAAAATTTACGTAATAATTACATGAAAATAATCATATTTCTTCTATTAAATTATATAAAAAAGAACAGAATATATATTTCATTATTAAGCTAATAATAGAAAATGTATTGATAAAATTATTAACACTTTATCAGATAATATATTTTGAATTAAAAAATAATACATATTAATAAAAATAAGTTATGAGATGATATTATTGTAAAAAATACATTTTTATACTTAAAATACGTAATTCATTAATATTTTTAATAATGAATATATAATTTTAAATTTAATACCAAAAATAATTATAAAATAAATTTTAGTAATTACTATATCTATCAAAATATTACAAGTATTTCTTAATTAGAAAAGTTACAATTGTTCATTTTTAAAAGAAAAATTAAATAATTATAATGATAATTTTTTTTTAAAATTTAATATAATAAATAATATATTATAATTTAAAATATTATTAAATTAAAATAATATTCAAATAAATTATAAAATATATACTAAATATAAATAATTAATAATAAATAGTTAATTTTATTAAATATTTTTATATAAATAATTAATACTATCAGTTGATCAAATTAACTAATATAATTAATTATTAGTTATTGACTAATTATTAATATAATTAATTAATTGTCAAACACACTTTAATGTTTAATCAAGAAGCCTTATAATGATTAGTATTTTCTCACTTCCTTATTATTTATCGTAGTTAATCGATTTCATATATATTAAAAAAATAATTTAATTTATTTATTTTTAGTAAATTTTCTAAAAATATCATTTATACATAAAGTTTAAAACAATTGTAAATAAAGAGGAAAATATAATAAAATAAATATAAACGGATCAAGGATTTATTATAATGAAATATTTATTAATAAAAAAGAATAAAATTGAATAAAAAATTAATATTTTATTAAAATTTTAAAATAATAAATAAAAAATAAAGATATTTTTTAAAATATGACAAATAATAAATAACGGAATAAATACTTTAGGATGCAATGGTATCCAATGGTCAATAGAAGTTTTATAGGAATTTGAATTGAGAATCCAATATATGTTAAATAAAATATCATTTTTATAATTAAAAAAATGTAGCATTGTAATTTTATTTTAAAAAAGTTAGGAAATTCATGAATTAGAATATAGATATTAAATTTTATGTTGTCAAAATTATATAAAAATTAAAATAATTAAAAATAATAGAGGTGTAAAAGCGGCAAACTCAATTGGATATGGATTGGTTTGCATTAGCCATGAAAAAAATGAATTATGTGTTAAGAAGTTTGTATCCGATTGTATCTTTAAGTCCGTAACATTTTAACTGTAAGTTCTCAATCAGTTTATATCTGCTTATTTCGTGCGAATATTAGTCTGGTTGAACTGATTTAGTGAAAGAAGGGATAAATTTTATATAGTCTAAAACCATTAAAAAAAACTTGTGAAGTCTGCAAATTTTGGTTTATTTTACACGCCTAAAGAATAAATTGCAACAAAAAGCAGAAAATCAAACATTTGTCTCATGTATTTTACACAAAAAAAAAAAAAAAAAGAACTCGTCCCATGTAAGGAAAAGCAGATGGCAAACATCTGAAGGTGGGAAATTGCGTGCAAGCTAGAAATTAAAAATAGTTACAAGAATAATTTTCTTCACAATGCGCACTCTGCAGGAGAGTAGAAATAATAAAATGAATGGAGATTATAGCGCATGGTACACATACGGCGTTAACTGGAATAATCTGAAGTAGCTTCAGTTAGTGGAAAGCCCCATCTTCTGGTTATCCAAACGCTTTCTCTGCCTTGAGAGGAGCAGGATGGTATTGGCTTCCTTCTCAATAATTTCTTCCTCATCCTTGCTTCCTTCGAATTCCAACGCCGACTCCCCTTCTACTTCCGCACCTGCTAGAAGCAAACCCTCCTTCTATTCCTCCAAGCGAAGCTTTGGATTTGTAAGATACCTTAAATTCTCTTCCCCTCGGCATCCTTTTCATTCTATCAGAATCGTTAGGGCATCTTCCAATCAGGCTATCGAAGATGGCTCTGCAGAACAGTTTTTGCAGAACAATTCCATTGCTGATTTCATGAGATTCAAGAGAGGCGTCGATAGGGGAAGTGGGGAGCTGCAGACAGCTATAGTGAGCTATAAGAAGAAGTTCCCGTGGTCTCTTTTGCGCCCTTTTCTTCAGGTGCCAATCAGAACCTTTGTTTGCATCCAGAGCGGTCTGAAGTCTGAACTTTGGTTTCTTCTTAACGGGATTTCTTTTTTTTTTTTAATTATTATTATTATTATTACATTCTGTTCTTTTTGATGATGTAGGTTGATTTGGTTTCAACAATTCATATCGCAGACAAAGAGTACGTCTTACTTTCCCATTTCGAACACTTTGGACTCTGTGGTTGGGGAAGCATCTTATCCAATTGATATTAGGCATTGACATTGAGAAACGGGTAGGAAATAGCATTTGTAATACTTTTTATGATGTTGGTTAAGGCACAGCAACGGGGAACCAAGGGAACTGGTGGATTTTTATTCGTGGAAACTGAAGTTTTATGATCATACACAAAGTTTTAAGATGGTAAAAAGTATGTTACTTTGCAATGCCATGACTTGTGACGCCGCAGTCAGTATGTTCCATGGGAGAATGGGGTGTGTCCCTTCACCTGTTGCTAAAATACTCTTAAAAAGTATTACAACTTGCATTTCAACCTTTGGTATACTCTGTGTGGTACTGGTGAACTGCTTGACTTTTCGTTTCTCCCAAAAATTTAAAAAAAAAAAAATTCACTTGTGATAATCATAGCTGCTGCTGGTTTCACTCGCATTGTTTGTTTATTATATGTTTAGTATTCCATTTTTAAATATTATTAATTTAAATGGTCCTATTTTTTACATGCAGGTATTTTCTGGCCCTCCAGAAGAAACTTGAACCCTATGATTGTGTCCTCTATGAAATGGTAGCAAGTAGGGAAAGTTTAGATAATAGAAGAAACCCTACTGCTACAAAAAGATTAAAAGGGTCGCGTACAAGGGGTTTCAACATTTTGGGATGCATCCAACGCCAGATGGCTCGAATCCTTACGCTTGACTTTCAATTAGATTGTCTGAATTACCAGGCTGAGAATTGGTACCATGCCGATCTTGATTTTGAGACCTTCAAATTTCTTCAGGTTATGGACCTCAAAGTTTTCTTGCATAGTGCAGAATAATGCACGGATTATTATGAGGGCTATTTTTTTGGGGGAAAATGGGTTGGAGAATTGCAGTTCAGTCAAGCGAATAAATTACTGCATGCGTAGTATTTGGTGTCAATGACTCCTGAGAATTAGAATAAACGTAGTTGTAGCTAACGATGGGTTTTCTAGCTGCCTCGATTAGGGTTTTCCCATGTTTTCTTTCTGTCACCTTTACCAAATTTTAACAATTGCATTGTTTTCGTGGTCATTCTTCTGAGCTAAAATTATATTCCTTATTTCAGCTTGAAAAAGGCGAAAGCTTCTTTTCATTTGCAAGGGATATGACTCTTCGATCTACTAAAGCAATACTGCAGCCTGCTTCAGTTCCAGAAGATCTTGACCCCTGGAGATCCAAGCTTTTATGGGCTTCACGTGTACTTCCTATGCCACTCGTTGGCCTTTTTATCATTGGAAGTGTTTGTGCAGATGTGGAAAATCAAGCATCAGAATATCTTGAAATAGAGGCATTGTCAAGGCTTGATCTTGGTGCTGCAATGAAGGTCTTCCTTGCAAAGAGATTAACATCTGAGTATGTTTCATCTGGTTCAATCTTGTGAAGCAACTCTGCCTTTTTCTTTTTGGCCTCAAGAGATATATATGAACTCTTTCTGTTGTAGGTTTTTGAGCCATATCGTACTCTTTACATGTTATTTGAAATTATAGTCATGTGACACGAAGTTTGATTGACTGCTATCCCTAGTGTTGCATTTGTATATAAGCATCAAAATTCTATTCGTCTAGTCACTTTGTTAACCTGAGTACTGATGTGGAATTGTCGTGGTTAAGGTTCACCCAAGCGACAGCAGATGTAGAGGAGAAATCTGTTATAATTGGTGAGAGAAATAGAGCAGCGGTAGAGGCCCTGAGAAGGGCAATGAACGATGGACACAACAGGATTGCCATTCTTTATGGTGGCGGCCACATGCCGGATCTTGGCCGGAGATTAAGGGAGGAGTTTGATCTAATCCCATCTCATGTGCAGTGGATAACAGCGTGGTCCATAAGGAAGAGGAAACTAAATACCAGTTCATTTCCATTTCTGAAGACAATGGCCGAAGTGTCGGGTTGGCCACTGAACCGCTATCAAACATTGGCATTGCTCATCTTTTCGTCTGTATTAGCATTGGATCTTTGGTTTTGGGAGCTCTGCTTTGGCACTGCCGTTGATTGGGTCTCTCAAGTGGCTTCTGAACTACTTCAGTACATTGATAATGCACAGGTGATATGATCATTGGGCTCTGATTATTCAAATTTACTAGGATAAAGAAATCTTGCATGTTCCATTGTAAATACTGAAGCTTAATGACGATCATTCAATTATGAACGTTGAAGATGATCCCATTATCAAATTGTTGATGATTTGGGTCAACGATTGTGTACCAATAGAATTATCTGAACTATGGAAATTTCACTCTTTTTTTAACTCTCCTTGCTTCAATACCTGGAGTCATGGTTGCAATAAAAATAGTGGAGCATCTATGATGTGACTAGACCTGGAAAAGTTTTGGGACTTACCAAACCCTGCAATTTAAGCTCAGAAAAGTAACAGCTCTGCAGAATAAGCAAATTATGCAGTCGAACATACACAGCAAAAGCCTTACTTCTTTTACGGATGGACATGTACGTGATTATCTTTGCTCATATTTATTTTAATTTTAATTTTTTTATTTTAAATTTAAGATAAATATAAATTAAATTATTATTAATGTATTAAAATAAGGGTTATATTTGATCAATTTATGATAATTATTTATCTATTTATATTTGCAGGAGAGAGATTTATACAATGTATAAATTAATATTATGAAATAAAAATATATTATAATAAAATATATTTAAAATTTTAATATAATTTAAATATTTTTAAAATTAATTATTTGAAATAAAATATTATAATATTTTTATATATGTGAAGATATTAATTTTTTTATAAAAATTAAATTAAATTCAGTTATTTGTACTAAAATTTATATAATTTATTATTTTTACTTTTAAAATTTAAAAATAATCACACAATTATTTTTTTAATTTTTAAATAAAAAAATCTTATAATGTTATATACTGCATGTAATATATTGTATAATTATATGTTAGATCCTTGGTTATTTTTTACAAATATCAATACACTAGTAAAGTCAATTTTTATTTTTTAAGTGATACTTTACAAATTGAAATATAATTATTAATATATATACAATTTTAAAAGTGTAATTTATTATTGTAAAAGAATTCATATAATTTATAGTTTTAATTTTTTAATTTTATTGTAATATCTATTTTAAATTAAATAAGTTTTATTTAATGTATATTAATATTAAAATATTTAATCAATTACATTTAATATTAAATTAATTTTCAAAAATTAATGTTAAGAAAATTTGATAAAAAATTATAATTATAAAAAGGAAAGAAACATAAAGAATAAAAATTTTGATAGCATAAGTTTGTTTTGAAATAATACTAATAAATATAAAATAGTGTTGAAAAATAATGTCAATAAAAATGATAAAGCATGCAATAATAATAATTTGATTAATGAATGGATGGATGGATGGATAGATAAATCAAATTAATCATATATTTAAAAGTCATAAATCATCTATAATTCATTTAAAATTTTATATTGGATTATAAATGAATAGATAGATCAATAATGACTTATCTACTTTTAACCCAATTCATATTTATCCTAATTCATCAATTTGTCACCTCTAGGTGAATACTGGAGGCCAAGTTAAGAACATGCTTTTCACCTTTCACTGTTAGAATACAATACAAGCAAGCCTTTGAAGATAAAAGCATGAGCCTTAGCACATACATAGTGATTTATGGGAGTGCAAACAAGTTGAGTAGAGCCGAACATCGAACATCTGTATGTTCGAGCTCAAGCTCAATAACATTAAATAAGTTCAAGTTCGAGTTCGAGCTCGAGCTCGAGCTCGAGCTCGAGCTCGAGCTTATCCTCATCGACCTGAAAAAGTTAAGCTCGATCTCGATCTCAATTTAAATATAAACTTAATCGAATTTATACGAGTTTAGTCGAGCTTTACATTCCTCATTCCAAATTTTTAATCGAGTCTTAATATTCAAATTTAAACTCAAGTTTAAGTAATATTCGAACTTAAACAAGCCTAACGGAATTTAAACAAACCTAAAAGAATTTAAATGAGTCTAAATTAACCTGTAACATTTTAATATATTTATATTATATATAATATAAAAAATAAATAATAATTTAATATATTTATATTATATATAATATAAAAAATAAAAAATATTTTATACTAAACTCGTTTAGGTTCGTGAACAGTTCGAGTTGAGTAATAAAAAGTTCAAGTTCGGCTCAAATAATAAATGAGCTTAACTTGTTTAGACTTGACTCGTTAAAATTTGAGCTCGAACATACTAATTCATCCATTTGTTACCTCTAGGTGAATGCTGGAGGCCAAGTTAAGAACATGCTTTTCACCTTTCACTGTTAGAATACAATACAAGCAAGCCTTTGAAGATAAAAGCATGAGCCTTAGCACATACATAGTGATTTATGGGAGTGCAAACGAGTTGAGTTGAGCCGAACATCAAACATTTGTATGTTCGAGCTCAAGTTCAATAACATTAAATAAGCTCAAGTTCGAGTTCGAGCTCGAGCTCGAGCTCGAGCTTATCCTCATCGAACCTAAAAAAGTTGAGTTCGATCTGGATTTCGATTTAAATATAAACTTAATCGAATTTATACGAGCTTAATCGAGCTTTACTTTCCTCGTTCCAAATTTTTAATTGAGTCTTAATATTCAAATTTAAACTCAAGTTTAAGTAATATTCGAACTTAAACAAGCCTAACGGAATTTAAACAAACCTAAAAGAATTTAAATGAGTCTAAATTAACCTGTAACATTTTAATATATTTATATTATATATAATATAAAAAATAAACAACAGTTTAATATATTTATATTATATATAATATAAAAAATAAAAAAATATTTTATACTAAATTCGTTTAAGTTCGTGAACAGTTCGAGTTGAGTAATAAAAAGTTCAAGTTCAGCTCAAATAATAAATGAGCTTAACTCGTTTAGACTCGACTCGTTAAAATTTGAATTCGAACTGAACTTTTTATAAATTGATCTTGAATTGTTCACGAATAACTTAACTCGTTTGCACCTTAATGATTTATGATGGGGTCCTTTATTATCACGACATCTACAGTACACAACTTGTTCAGCAAAACAAAACTTCCATTTAGATGCCGAATCTAAGTTGATGCGGATGCTCCTTTCTTCCTCGGAGCTGCCTCCGTCCCTGGTTGGAGTAACACATTCGTTAACCAGAATGCTCAAAAACAGTACTTTTTTTCATTACGAACTTGCACTAATGAAGGTATCGGCAAAAAAAGGATCAGAATGTAGACTATAGGGAGTATATACCTTCTCTGAAGTTGGTCTTGAACCTGACAGCAACATAGCGAAGATACCTCATTCGACCAGTGCTAGTAGTCTTTCTACTAATGGCTTTCATACTCCAGTTGTCTGCAATTCCAATACTAAACCCTATGAATAAAACTGCCTGAAACATAATGAAAATGGAAATATTTTGAATATACAAAGATATGTGTTTTCACATTTTCTAACACGGCTGGAAGGGTAGCCGCTAGAAGCACACTGGCTTTTCTGAATATGAAAGCTTCTGCGGCCGCAACGAACGCAGTGTGTGTGGGTCTTGTTCCTTCTCTTCCCAAAGCTTCCTGTTCCTTTTCCCTGTTTTAATTGGAAAAAAAACCAAAAACAAAAAAACAAAAAACACGTGGTTCCTCTGTTATGGATGCAGGTAAACAGTAGAAAATGAATGAAAAACACAAATTCGTCATGTCATAATATCGGGGTTTTTACCATTGTCATAGAGTTGCAGAAACCCAGAGTCTAGAGCAGAGTATGAAAGAAGATAATGCTCCAAACCGAATGCTTTTTAACGTGCAGGGAAACGGTGGTGTTTGTTCGTATCCACGAAGATTCATAAAGAAGTGTGCATGTGCTCTGATACTGTGAAGGAATGGTGTCCACGATATCTATGTCAGGTAGAGGCATTTAGCCGATGGATTCGAATTTGGAACAGTACGGCTGCGGTAGCCCGCAGATTAACTTCCTCTTCTTGCATGTCCACGGAGGGCAAATTTTTCACATTTTTGGAGATAAACCCCATTTTCTGTGGAAAGCAGAGTTTCACACAATCATTAAATAACTTAAGATACAGGTAAATAATGTTATGGATTTTTATATATTAAAAATTACCAATTATTTTAAATTCCTCATATTAAATTGAAACACTCCTCTACAGGGTAATTATATATAATATATAATACATAATACATATAAATATAGCAAAAAGGAAAAAAAAAACTTTTAAAACGTAGTTCCTTGGTACTCATACGTTAGAATTCTTCAATTATATCGTATATACTCAATATTTATATGATTTTTCCCTAGCAAAAGTTACAATCAATTTTCCTCTCATTTTGACTTAATATTATGTTTAAAACAATAAAAATTTACTCTAACAACTCACTTGTATTTCTTGTGAACTAAAACAAATTTACGTTGAAGAAAAGGTAAACTGTTATATCATAAAAAAGAAGTGAAACCATTTCATTGTTTGAAAATAACGATCATTAGAGTTTATATTGTACTATAATTGGAGGGGGGCTCTGATGGGAGCAGTTTGAATTTTTTGAATATCAAATAGTAAAGCGCCTGTGTTCTTTCTTATATAGACAAATGCTAGTTCTCTACTATCTCAAATTAAAATCCCTTAGAAGAAGAATAAAGAGTTGGAGGAAGAAAAGCTAAATTGCTACATTAGAAAAAAGAAATTAAATCATACCATTTAAAGATAAGGAACTGACAGTAAAATTTCTTCTTATTAATCTCAAATAAAATAATTAGAATTCAAAAAGTTTGCTTTGATAATTAGAATATCAATTAAAATAATCAATAAATTAGATGGAGTATATTAAGAAAATTTTCTAAAATTAACACAATTTCTTTTAATATTAAAGGAAATTGAATTATGTAAGAATCACTTATTGATTATGTTAAGATATCAAATTGAGATGAAAAAGGGTCATGTGCACTATTCAATAAGTACAAAAGAATAAATAGAATATTTTAATACTACATACATAATTTTGAAAATCGGACTAAACGACTTGTCAAATTGGTGAACTAAACTGGCAGGCAAGATAGTCCAATTAAAGTCTTTGAATCAAGAAATGCATATGACTTGTTGAAAATTGGTTAGAATTAGTGCAAACTAGCAAAAATCAATTAAAACTAGTAGATAAAACCAATTTTTTCAATTTTTTTAAAATAAGATTTTTATAATTTTACATTACTTGAGGTCTAACACCCTTATAATTTTATATCAATTGAATTTGTGTTATTTTTTAAAACTATTTCTAACACAAATTATTATTGTATTGCTTTTATTTTATTACTTTAAATATATATTATTAATTTATATATATAATTTATATTTTTAAAATTAAAACTGGTTTACTCAATGAATCAATAAATTAGTGACTTGTCTAGTTCAATAACCACTTTAATTTTATAAACTATAACTATAGGGGATAAATAATATATCAAAAAAAGTATATAAATATTATGTGTAATTTATCCTAAATAATTTCAGTCATTATAATTAGGTTTATCATTTAATCCAATATAATATAAAATAGGCAAATACTAATAATAACTCTAAAGGTTAGGGTTAAGAATTAAATAATTATCAATATCTTTTTATAATTTCAAGAAAATCAAAATCTATTAATATCATATGCACTAATAGGAATAGTAAAATTTTAAGGTAGATTCTTGTCCTCACAAAGCATAGATATAATATGAAATTTTTCCTTATGAAGGTATGACATGGGGTAAGTCTTTAATTGGAAGCAGATTTCGAGATAAATGCAATATTAGTTTAATCCACATTGTAAAGTTCCATAACTTTAATATTACATTTTTATCCTTATAATTGATGTATACATATTGGACTTTTTGGTAATTTAACTATTAAGAATAATTTTTAATAATGTTATTTATAATTTTTTAATTTAATTATTATATGTAAATTGAAAAGAAAATAAAATTAATAAATAAAATAAAAAAGAGAGTCATTAATTTATTGTTGCCTTAACTAAAAAGTCTAACGACTAGACATACTCGAAAGGGACGACCAAATGCTATATAGCTACTCTTTCTGTGTTGTTGTGCAGTTTGCAATGATGGTTGATGCCATCGAAAGGAGGTTGTTGTGCACAACAATAGACAACAAGATGCTTGAAGAAAGGTTTGAAAGGAAGGAGCTTGCTATAGTTAAGCTTTCTTGTTGTAATTTCAACTTTGATACGGGTACAAAAAACACCTTTTTATGATAGGAAAGAATTTACACTTGAAATCTTGAATTCTTTTACCATGAACTTAAAAAATTTCAAGTGCCTCATTTATCAAGGCAAATGCAAAGCTTTCAAAAATTTCATTATGAGAACCTTCTATACTTAAACACAATGCTTAGAGAAATTAACTTTAGTTGAGATGCTAATTATCTTGAAGCAAAAATCTAGAGAAATTATTTATTTAAGATTAAGTATAGTTTAGATAATGTTTAAGCATTTTAATTAAACCAATGCACTTGCATCTATTGAGGCATGCCTCATCTGCTGCCCTATTTTTTGTCCTTTTAAGAATAGGAGAAATTAAGGACTTACTTTCATTAGTCATTTTATTAGTTTTCTTTATTATTCTCTTATTTAAATAGATTATTTATTCAAGTTGTTTTGCTATTTCCTATTGAAAATTATAGAGTTAAAAAGAGCATAGTTTTTTATTTTTCTGGTTTCGTTGAGTCAATAAGAAAAAACCTTCACCGACTTATTGTTTTGATTCTTTTGAAAGATAGAGTTTTCATATATTTTAATTTTCTAGTTACCATATATTTTGAGTGTTTTATCTCTTGCATGAAAAAAAGATAAGTTTCCCTACTATATATTTACCATGATAGTGTACAATAATTATGATATTTCCCCTTTTAGTTCCAAAATTCTAATACTATTATGAATTAACTAATGCAACATTTTTAAAAAAGCTTATATGTATGGATAATATCTAATAAGAGTTATGGTTGTTTTGTCTTTTGCAAATAATACTAGAATATCTTTAAGAAATTAACCTAACACTTCTATTGGAAGCAATTAAATCTAGCCAAAAGTAATCCCACCAGAAGTATCTCCTGTTATTGTTGATTATAAAGTAGAAAAGTCACATGAATTGGATCCCATTGATATTGACAAGGAGGATATGGAAAATCTAGAAAGATTTACTTACTTAAGAATTGGATTAAAATCAAGAGTTTAGGGATATCTTCATAAGTAAAATATAGGTGGGAAATGGAAAGTAATTTGTAAATATTGCCAAAAAAAACCTTAAAGGTAAGACAAGAGTAAGTATATTACATCTATATAATCACATTCAAAGATGTCCCCTTCAAAAGGTGAGAAAACTAAAATAATCTACAATTAGAAATGTGCCTAAATCAAGTTCTAGTGGAGTTGTAGGTGAATTAGTTATAGTTGGAAACTATGCATTCAACTAAGAGGTTGATAGAAAAAAAAACTTATTACAATGATAATCTTGCATAAGTATTCATTTTTGAAGGTAGAGAACATTGGTTTTGGAAGATTTACCTCTTGGCTTCAACCTTTATTTAAATTGGTTTCTCATAATACAATTAACTATGACATTTTGAAGGTTTATGAATGAGAAAAAAATTGAGTATGTATATGCTAGCAAAGCTTCATAGTCAACTTGCAATTACTACTGATATATGAATTTCTAGCAATCAAAACAAAAGTTACATAACAACCATTGCACATTATATTGATGATTCTTGGTGTTTACAAAGTCGTATTATGAGGCAATTGCTAACCTATGGTAATGATAGCTTTTATTATATATATTTTTCTTTTTGTAATTTGTTCTTTTATGTCACATGTACCTTAGGTTCATTTATATGTGTGCACCATATAATATTGAGGTTTTTTATGACATTTTAATATAATGTTTATCGAATTGGAATTTGGACATAAAATTATTAATTGTCACTATCGATAACTGCAACATCAATGATGTAACAATTCAATTAATGTTTGCAAAGATTCCTTTATCTTGTTTTACTTTAGGTGATTCATTATTTCATATATGATGGTATACTCATATACTAAACTTGATTGTGAAAGATGGACTGTTAATGATATCTAAGGTTATTGAAAGTATTAGGTTAAGTGTTACATATTGATACTAATAAGGGAAGAGACATTTTAAAAAACTTGTTATCAACTTAATATATCTTACTCAAAGAAGTTTGTTAACTTAGGAACTAAATGAAAAGGAGAGAAAACCATATGAAAAAATGTATTGATTCTTAATTTTTAATGATGCCAAAGTATAATATAAAAAGAGTATTTATAGTAATTCTCTAAAGGAATTTTCATCTTAATTTCTTTAGAAATATCTCCCCATTTAGAGTTCCTATGCAATCTTTAAGTTTCTCCATGATTAAGTGTGAAGTTTTTTATTATTCCAAAACATATGTAAAAAATTCTAAAAAAAATATCATCTTGCTTTTTAGTTATTAAAACTTAGTTTTTAAGTTAGGTTCATTATATTGAGTCTATCCTATTCTCCCCAAGTTGGACGAGACTTGCCCTCGAGTTTAGTTGTCATTTTCTTTATAATATGGTGAGAGATTAATGATGTTAAAAGTGGTAGAGACACCATAGGATTTTGGTACCTTTATCTTATAGGCATTGTCGTTAATCTTATGTATAACTTAAAATGGTCCATCTGCTCTTTGAGATAGCTTGACATTTGGCTAATTTGAAAACCTTTCCTTTCGTAAGTACATCCATACTAAGTTTCCTTCCTTGAAAGTATTCTGTCATCGATGTTTATCTCATTAAGTTTTGTATTTTGAATTTTACTTTTAAATTCTTGTACAAACTTGCTTATGAAGTTTCTTGATCTCCTTTACTCTTTTTTTTTATGTGTGCACTATATTAACAGCTAATAATAAATAGTGCTAAGTTAAGTGGACTAAAGGGATGAGTGCTATATACCACCTCAATAGGCATTTTCCACTTAGTTTTTTTTATGGAGCTGTTGTAAGCAAACTTGATTTACACAAAGATAAGATCTTATTATTTTAAATTATTCCTAACAAAGCTGCGGAGTAAATTACTAAGAAGTCTATTGATTATTTCCATTTGTCCATTTGTTTAAGGATGACTAACATTGCTGAATTGGAGTTTTTTACCCATCTTTTTCTATAGAGTTATCTAGAATGACTTAGAAACTTGACGTCTTGGTCAGAAGTGATAGTTTTTAGAATGCCATAGAGTCAAAGTATAAGTCTCTAACTTAGATGGCATCATTTATTTTTTAACATGGAACAAAATATACTATCTTTAAAAATCTATCTACAATTACCATTATGGATTCCTTCTATTTTTGAGTATGAGATAGTCCGAGGATAATATCCATAGTGATATTTTCCCATTGTGCTTTTGGAACTAGTAAAGGCATGTATAGTTTTATATTCTAGATTTTGGTTTTTGTTAAGTGATAAAACTTGCATCTTTAAATGTGTCTGATGATGTCTCTTTCAAGTTTTAGCTAGTAGAAATTTTCTTTAATCAAAATTATAATTTTGTCTTATCTAAAGTGTCCAACTAATCCTCCATTATAGGATTCCAAAATAATCACTTTTTGTAGTGAATAATAGGGGATGCACAATATCTTAGCTTTAAATAAGAATCCTTGATGTCTTTATTATTGCTGAAAGGTTATCTTTCAGTGGAACTTTAGACTTTGTTAAAATTTAGGTCATTTTGGTATAGTTCTTTAATAATCTCAAATTTGATAACTTTTACTGAGAAAGTAGAAAGCAAGATATGTCACCAACTTAGTGCATTTACTACAGTGTTTTGATTTCTAGTCTTATATTTGAGTAAGAATGGGTAAGGTTGCAAGAATTCATTCCAAAAGGCATATCAATGGTTGATCTTCTACTGAGAATTCAAATATTTGAGAGCTTTATGATTTGAATAAAGAATAAACTCTTTGTGTAGCAAGTAATGACTCTAATATTGTAGGGTACAAATAATGACATAGAATTCCTTATCATAAGTGAAATATTTGAGTTTGCCATTATTGAATTTTTCACTAAAAAAGGCTATTGGATGTCCTTTTTAGCTGAAAATGGCATTAATTCTAGTCTTAAAAGCATCACAGCTGACTTTGAACACTTATTAAAATTTGGAAGGGATAATATAAGAGCTTTGGTTAAACGCTTCTTTAGTTCATCAAAACTTCTCTAGGCTTATTTTGTCCATTAAAATTTGTCTCCCTTGATGTAGTTTGTGAGTGGGGTAATAATAAAAGCTAAAGTTTATGATAAATCTTTTCCAAATGGAGGCAAGTTTATGAAAGCTCCTTACATTATGGGTAGACTTCAGAGTTGATTAATTATTAATGGCTTTTATTTTGCTTGGGTCTACTTGGATACCTTTAATAGTGATGATATACTTGAGAAAGATAACTTTATTTGTTGCAAATGAACAATTTTTAAGATTGACATGCAATTTTTGCTCCCTAAAGATCTATAGTACTTATTGAATATGCTCTAAATATTCTTCTTTACTTTTACTATAGATCAAAATATCATCAAAGTATACAACTATACATTTTCCAATAAAAGGTCAAAGCACTTAATTCATTGAATGCATAAATGTGCTAGAAGCATTAGATAATCCAAATGGCATTATAATCTATTCGTACAGGCTATCTCTTCTCTTGAAAGCACTTTTTTATTCATCTCCTAGCCGTGTTCTAATTTAATGATATATGCTATGAAAATCTATTTTAGTAAAGATAACTACACTGCATAGTTAGTCAAGAATGTCATCGAGTCTCTATATTAGGAATCGATACTTGATGGTGATATTATTTATAGCTTGGTTATCAATACATATTCTTCAACTATCATCCTTCTTTATCACTAAGAGTGCAGACATAACACTAGAATTGACACTTTCTCGAATCAATCCTTTTTGTAGTAACTCTTCGACTTGTCATTGAATCTTAGCATGCTTCTATAAACTCATCTTATAGGTTGGCTTATTAGGAATGACGGCTCCAGAGATAAAGTCAATAGCATGTTAGATGTCTCACATTGGTGATAAATTAGGGGGAATCTCTTTTGGCATAACATTTGAGAATTTTGCAAGAAGTTGTTTGATTTTTAGTGAAAAAGTGGTTCCATTATCTTGTTCAAGCAATAGTATGAGGTACATATTCTGAGCTTCTACAAGTTTTACTTTAAACTATGTCTTGGATATTAAGGACACTAGTGGTTTTGCTTTGCTTTTGGTTTGGTTAAATTATTTAAGTAGTAATGGAGTTAACTTAATCTTCACTCCATCTTTTATGACAAAAATAAGTGTTTGCATAACCATTGCATATAGCACAATGGTCATATTACAAATGTCTTCCTAGAAGGAGGTGACAAGCCTCTATTGGTATGACATTACACCATACCTTATCTTAGTACTTCTTGCCCATTGAAGAGGTCACAAGGCAGTATTTTATTACTTTAACCTCATTATCTTTGTTGAGCCACTGTAACTTGTTCGGATGTAAATGATTCTAAGTGGATAGTTTGAGTTTTTCCACCATATATTTTAACATAATATTCTTATAACTTCTGCTGTTTATGATGACATCACAAATTTTACCTTAAATGGTGTAACGAGCATGGAAAATGTTTTGCTTTAGCCAAGGTTCTTCATTTGCTATTGTTATATATAGACTTTGTCTAATTACTAGTGATTCTCCATAATCAATAAGGATGAATTCTTTATCAAATACTAGTGATTTACTAGGTTTTTTTTGTTTCTGCTTGAACTCTTCTTCTTTTGACATTCTTGAAATTTCTCTTTCAATGATAGTGATAATTTTGTGATTTGGTCAATTGGATGCTATATAATTAAATCCTTAACATTTAAAGCATTTAGGTGGTTTGGGTTAAAGAGGTGGTTTAAGGTTGGCTTCTTTAGAGGGTTTAGGTGGGGTTTTGTTTAAGGTATTGATTTGTGGGGCTTAGGTTTTATGGATGTTGATAAGGTTTTTGGAAAAGGAAGGTTAGAATATAAATTTTTTAGAGAGTTGTTTCTTAATTTGAATGGCAAGTTGAATAACACCATCTAAGATCTAGTATTGTTAGAGTTAAACTAATTGGGTAATTTCAAAGTTTAGACCTCCAAAATAGTGGGTTATAGTCTATTCTTCCTTTTCTTGAATATCACATTTGATCATTACCTTTTCAAATTCTCTAATGTATTTGTCTATAAATAGGGACTTTTGGTGAAGATTCTTCTGTTGGATAAAGTTATACTAATAGTAATTATTAGGAGTGTTCACAAACTGGGCCGGTTTGTATAATTTAGTAACTTGCCTAACAATATCTTGGGCTTTAAATTTCAAGTCCATTTCTTTAGAGAGCTTGTAACTTTTTCAACCATGGTGGGTTAGGCAGGTATATTTGGGTCGGGCTAGTTTATGATGGATTTTTTAAGCCTAACACTAACATTGGGCCTTGATTAAAATTGGGTCTTTTTTAAATAAAATTAAGATAACTATTCAGTAAATTTAAAAAAAAAAAAGATACAACTTGATTCAAATGGGCTTTTTTTTTCAACATTGGGCATTAACTAAAATTGGGTTCCTTCTTTTTAATAAAATTAAGATAACTATTTAATAATTTTTTTAAAAAAAGATAAAACTTGACTTAAATGGCGTGGAATGAAATGTTGCTCTATCATTCATGTCCTCGAATTGACTCTGTGTTTTATATTGATCAGTTGAAGTCTTCCTATGGAGAAACTAAAAAAGTTGTGATGAAATATGCATAGGTTAATACTAGTAGAGAATGAAATGGACCTTAAACCAATGATAAATCATATTCATATCATAGAACTAGGACTTGGCTAGAACTCATTACCTTTTTTTTCATTTGATTTGTGTGTCAGAGAACAAAAAATCCACCAACGTCACTGAATCATGGTAGCTTTGTCGATGGTGAGTGCAATAGACCATGAAGGCAAGCCAAGAAGCTTCAGTTTCAAGCAAAGATCGAGAGACGTATAGGTAGAGCTTTGCTAAGGTTTTTTTGGAAGGGGAATGAGAAGAGAGTTCAAAACCAGAGAAGTGAAAGGCTACACTGGTTCCCATTTGATATTGAATTTTATAATTAAACTCAAATGACATTGTATCTTTCATATTAAATGACGTTGTATTGAGTTTCAGGGGATTAAAAAAATAAAATTTGCTAGCATTGGGTGAATGCAAGTCTATCTGGGCTTACAAATTAGGACCCACGCCTGCCCATATTAGCCTAATTTTTCTTCTTTCTTAACCCAATTTTGCCTTATAGCCTGACTTGAATTGGCCTAAATGATAAAAACTAGTCCAATTTAAGTGGGTTAGGTTGGGAAGTCCATTTTTGGACACCCTTAGTAATGATTAGGTAAGAACTTATGTGTAAGCTTCATTTACATCTTTTCTTATGTCTTGATCTTGTTTCATTATTCACATTTGTATTTCTTCTTTAAATTTTTTCCACTAGATTGTGGTATACTTCTTTGACTTGACAGTAACTATCTTCACATTTAGCTCATCTGGTATATCTTTCAGCTCAAATACTTTTTCAATGGTTTGAAGCTAATCTACAAATTTATCTGATTGGAGCCTTTCTTTAAAATTTAGAATGTTTACTTTAATATCAATTCCTTAGGTTGGTTGCCTTCGAGAACAATAACTACTTATTGAAGAGTAGTTATTGCTATCAGAATCATATTTTAAATTCTTTCTTTAATTCAATAAAGCTTGTTGGACATTGATAATCTTTTATAGTTGTTGAATTTTTTGCCATAACTCTTCCATTTTTATCTTATGAAGGTTTCTTTTCTTTTGTCTTTTGGGTGGCATTTTGATAATTTTATTATATTTTAGGTTAAATTAAGATTTTGGAAGGTTTGAAAAATTCTATAATTACTGGAAAATTCTAAGGTTAAAATTGAATTTTCTCAAAGTATGAGTTATTTTGGTAAATTTTGAAAAATTTAAGTTTAATAGGAATTTTAGAAAAGGTGTGGTGTGATTTGAAAATTTTAAAAAAATTTTAGGGTAGAAATGGGATTATTAGAAAAAAAAAGAGTATTTTGCAATTTTGAGTAAATTTTACTAATTGAAAGGGTAAGTGTCAGTACAAAACATATGTCAAAAGGTGGATGGACTAATATGGTGCTAACTGTATACCGGTTGCTAATTTAGCATTTGATGCTAGTAAGAGTGATTATGCGAGCTAATGTGGCGAAAGATGACACGTGATATACCTAGAGTGGATGATGTGGTGATGACAATACAAGTATTGCTAATATGGCGTTGACATATGTTGAAGGCATGTGCAGCATGTGTGGAGAATGGTCAGCATGTGGATCTCCGTCGAATGGCATATGAGAGCGCATGAGAGCTTCAATCACTATGAAACTTAGCATTATGATGTTTTGGATATATCCGAACACTTCTGTAATGTTATTTTGTTTATTAATTGACCATAAATAGGGGTTTTGACATTAGGAAGTTGATAAACCTATAGAATTACAAAATTAAGAAGAATTCTAATCACTTCTTATTCAAACACTTGAAAAGGAAGTTGGAAAAATTAGCTCTAATGCTAAAATGACTCAAAAGTTCAATGGAAAAAAGAGAAAATCTCTTGAAAAGAAAATTGTATTGATTCTTAATTGTTTGTAATGCCAAAGTACAGTAGGAAAACCTATATCATGTATGGCAATATGTGTGATTCGACCTTGATGTATAAAGGTTGGTTTAGTACTTAATACTTTAGGAAAGTGTTGTTAGCCTGCTCAATATGTTGGATAGACACAACTAGGAGAAATATAAAATTAAAATGAGGGATACAATAGTGGAAGTAAATATGAATGGATGTTTTGTGGAAAGGCTTGGTTCTCCAATAAAATGGCTGCCTATTGTATACCAAGCAACCAACTGTTGTGTACCAGAGATAAAAAAACCAAAAAGAACTAGTGTAATCCATTTGCCCAATAAACTTACATAACTAGATAATCTAATTTAACTTGAATTAGACGAATGAAAGGAGGAAGGTCTCCTTGTACAATTTTTGAAAATATGAAATGAAAATAGAATAATTTCTCGTATAGGTTAATGTTTAAACCTTATCTGTTTATTTACCCAATGATAAAATCTGGAATTATACTTGCTTGATTCGAGCATTACTTTAAGACTTATGTAAAATAAATTCAATGGTGTTTTTTTCTTTCTAAATGGTTTCAAGACATTACAAAGCATTGGTATAATGGTGGCCGTCAATATTGATTCTACTTTTAATTTTTTTATAAAGAGAATTAATCTTTTAATTAAAAAATAAAAGAAATATAGGTTTAGATCTCCTATGAGAATAAGTTGGAAGATCCAAAATGAAAAATAGTGATATTTACTAGCAAAAATATAATTGTGGCAATTAATCAATATAGATTAATATGAAATTTGATTCAAATCCAACATAAAACCTTGGGGTGCATAAGAAATTTATTAACTATATTTTTTTAATGAATAAATTCAATCACAACTTCTTAAAGGTACCAAATTGAAAATGATATTCTAAATCATTGAACTATAATGAAATATAAGATCAACTAACATTTATTAAATTTGAAAAAAAGGTTAGAAGATATGATTCCTATCTTTTATTTTGATTTCTTAAATGGAGAGATTTATAAATTAGAATCCTAATGCATATAGATACAAATATTTCAACAGAAGCAAGAATTTTCAAGAATACTTGGAACATTTCATTTCTCTATAGAATAATAATTTTCAAGTAGTATTTGATCAATTATATATTAATCAATATTCAAATGATTACTTTGAGATTACCAACAAAGAAGATTTATCTAAATCACTTTACTTCTTTTTGTTTGAATTTCTCACTATACTTTTCATTCCCTATTTTTCTTTTTGGGGTAAATTTTTCATTCTTTTTTTAAAATCTTAATGTGTCTTTGTGCTCTTTAGTAGCACAAATAGTCATTTTCTTGATATCATATTTTTTTGAAATAATTTTAACATCAAATGCAATTGATCAAATATTTGAACTTTAAAACGTAAAAACTCCTTTAATAATCCCAAACGAGAGATTGAAAACATCCACAATAATAAATTTTATACATCTTCAACAAAAACAATAACTGATATTGCTTCTTCATGAAGTTCTTTTTGGAAATTAATCAGTATCCCATAATTTTTTTAATTTTCAAGAAAAAATAAAAGAAAGAAAATCTTGAGACTTCAAGTAAATTGTTGTCTAACTCTATTTTTTTCCTAATTAATTATGCTTTCTTTTCGTGTTTATTTTTTAAAAGAAAATGTTTGTATAATAAAACCTGTAAATTTTTTTAAAATAAGAAACTAATTACAGATATTTAAATTGGAAAAACAAAAATTGAATATATTACTTAATTCAATATCAATTGGTTCTTGAAAAATTTTCAATTTCACTATAAAAATTAATATGTTAGAACATACCATTTTTTAATCCTGCAGAAGATTTCAAACATATTGCCTTTTTATCTTATCAAAATGCTAAACGTATTTATAAACAGATAAATGGTTCTCTATAGGATTTATCCAATATGATGTTTATTTGTAAAAGTTAATAATAATTTAATCCTAATTATAGATAAGCACATATAAATCATCATAACAAAAATAGATATGGATATATATGTCAGATTGTGTGCCCGCTAAAATGCTATGTCATACACTCTGCTTGCTGATGTTTGATTTCTTGCGAATCTTCTGAGAATTTTGCTTATCTGTTCATTGTTAAGGTACTCATTCAATGTATTCATGTGTTTTTTTTTTTTTTTTTCATTTTTTGATAAATAAGGATGGTAGGAAGGGGGAATTCTCTCAATTCTGCCAAATTCCAACGGTTGGAATGTTTTCCTGTTTTTCATACATAGGCTTTCTTCATAGAGGGAACTTAAGTTTTGAAAAACTGATTAATGTCCTGTGTCTAAACTGTATGTGGGCCTACCTGGCTATTATATTCAGTGTAAAGTTTATATTATTCTTCTTCGAACCATGTGCTTTTGATAGGAAATTAGATTATATTTGGAAAATAATTGTGCTGTCAAGAGAAGGAAAGGGGTAGCTAGCTTCCTTGCTTTAAAAATTATTATTTATGAAAATGCTGACATGTCATATTATTATTATTATTATCTGCCATTACATGTCTTATTAACTCAAAAAAAAAATCCGTTTATGCTTCGATTAATACCTATTATTAAAACTTTAGCCTTTTTAGTTCAATGTTATAACTCCAATTGTAAATTTTAATTCAACTCATGTGAACATCATTTTGATTTTAGCTTTTTTGGTTGAATGTAATAACTTATCTGTGACAACCTGAAATTCGCAGTCAACATTTGTGTCAATCTTAATCAAAACACATTCAGGGATTTGTTTGTCTTTTCAGTAGTTCATTCATTAATCCTCAAAGCAGATAACGCTGAAATTTGAATTTCAAGAAGTGGGACAGCTCTCGACCTCTGCTGACTCACCATGATTAACACGTATTCGAACATGACAGCACAACCGTATATACAACCTACACATAACATATACATAGTTTTTTTTTTGCCATATAACATATACGTGGTTTATTAGTTCAAAAGAGTAGGGACAGACTTTAAAGGAATCAGAGTGGTCATCATTTTTCAAAAATTTTAAAATTATATATATTATTTTTATGTATATGTATTTTTTAGTAATGCAGTAACACTTATCATTATTGTTATTTCAGGAGTTTTATTTCTTGAGATTTAAATCTAAATTTATATATATATATATATATATATATTAAATGAATTATCATTCTTACAATTATAAAAAATATTATTATTTTAAAAAAAATAAATTTAGGTAAATCATTTGGTCTTTCAGAAATTTTCCCACTTTTAATTAAAATCCACCACCATGAAACTTATGGTTCAACAAGGCATCCGGATAGAATCCTATCTTAAGACATTTAAACCTAGACACGTATCACCTATAGTATATTGACAGTCATTCTATATTTTGTAATATTAAAAGAGAGGAATATTCTTTCTAAGTTGTGCGTTCACATTATACCAGTGATCTCCTTTTTTTATTTTTTTAGTGCATGAATTATGAAATTCAAGACAAACCACTTGATGCCAAAATTTTTGAAATTTTTTAAGGGAAAAAATGAAAAAGAAGATGACGTAAATCTTGTATACTAAAACTTCATTTTAATCTTTAAAATATTCAATTCGTATATATTTCATCTTTGAAGTAACATTTTTATTAATTTGATTTACGAAGTTTTAAGCTTAAATAAAAGTTTAAAAATTTTAGTATTTATAGAGATTAAAATTTTGTTTAGATATAAAATTTTAAGAATTAAATTAATACAAATCTTACTTCAAGATTGAAATTAATATAAATTAAATATCTTAAAATCTAAAATAAAATTTCAGTCTTTTTAGAATTAAGGCTCAGAAAAGAACCACAATCGGAACAAAAAAGGCGTCATGGTTCGCAATTGCATGCATGTGTTGATTTATTCAAAATCAAATATAGCGATAATAAATCTGACCATTAAATAATTAGGATGACAACTACAACCTACTCAATTGCCATATGAAACCTGTGAATTACATCAATTTGAGCATGGTCCAACTTCTTCAATTTTTTGTACTTATATATTATAATGGCGTGTGGCATTTTTTTCCCTAATATTAAAAAAAAAAAAAAAAGACATGAAGAAAGTGCTGCGATCCTGCTATGTTGCCAAATTGCTAATCATCCTCTGCATCAGGCTAGCTGTTTAGGAGAAAGTTGCTTCAAGCTAACTAATTACACTTTATTTTTTTTATAATTTATTATTTTTGGTTGCTAAACTCTACAAATATCTTGGAAAAGATCTGAATGATAAAATATACATAGTAGCAATAAAAGAAATACGATGTCTATTTAGACAAGTCATTAACAGACAATAAGAAAAGGTGTTGCCTTTATCTCTAGGTTTGTCAGTTTCTATGCAATACTCATGGATAGTTATCTATATTTTGATGCAGGTCACTTTTTTATGTTGTTAAAAAAAAATTTGTTTTAGAAACTATAAAAATAAAAGAGCAATTGAATTTATTAGTGAAATTATCACAATAATTATATATATATAGGATTAAATATAAATAATAGATGATTAAATAATTTTTTTTAATTTCAAATTTTTAAAATTTTGAAAATATATAACTTTATCGGTATATTTATTCAACAATGAAAAGAAACTTCATTGATTGTAAATAAGGTTTTCCACTAGAGATTTGGAAGCCTATAGAAAGGTGTAACATACACCTCAAAACTGCCGAAAAGGTTGGCTGCCTGTTGTTCTGTCATGGAAGAGAAAAGGCACCATTGCTACTACCCTCTCCCTGATTCTGATTCTTCTGCTGCAAAAACTGATCAGAAGAATGAGAGAGAAGCGTCATCTGCCTCCAATCAGCACTCCATATCAGAAAATATTAGCGATTCGTTCCAAAGCAAGGCACCTCTCAAAGTCAACAAATATGCTCTTGTTGGTGCTGTTTTAGCCTCTACAAACTCCGTTCTCTTGGGTTATGGTAAGCAGCTTCTGATCAATCAACATCTAATCCCTGCTTGATTTCCATCTTACACTCAAAAAGAAACAAGCTTTGAACCTACAATAATAAGAAAAGGCGGATCAATCGAGGTTTTAAATCCATTATTAATTCCTTTTTGTTGGGATTAAATTCAAATTGTCATGTGCAGATATTGGAGTGATGAGTGGTGTTGTGTTGTTCACAAGGGAAGATCTAAATATTACATCAACGCAAGTTCAAGTCTTGGTTGGAGGCTTAAATGTTTGTTCTTTAGTTGGGTCTCTTGCCTCTGGCAAGACTTCTGATATGATCGGAAGGCGATATAGCATAATTCTGGCAGCAGCCGCATTCTTCATGGGGGCAGTTTTGATGGGCCTAGCTCCATCATTCTCGTTTCTAATGGTCGGGCGTGTTGTTGCTGGCATTGGTGTTGGCTATTCCTTAATGATTGCCCCAGTTTATGTAGCCGAGCTTTCTCCGGCTTTAACTAGAGGATTCCTCACCTCCCTTCCCGAAGTATTCATCAATTTTGGAATATTACTGGGTTACATTTCCAACTATGCTTTGTCAGGTCTTCCTCATAACATAAACTGGAGACTAATGCTTGGATTTGCAGCATTGCCAGCAATTATAGTGGCATTGGGTGTATTAGCAATGCCGGAGTCACCTCGCTGGCTTGTCGTGAAGGGCCGGTTTCAGGAGGCCAGGGAGGTATTGATCAAAACTACGGAAAACAAGGGAGAGGTTGAATTGAGATTTGCAGAAATATCAGAAGCTGCTTCTACAGGCAGTTTGCAGCATAGGCAAGGGGTTTGGAATGAGTTATTAGTAAGGCCTTCTCCGCAGGTCCTCCGGATTCTGATCGCCGCCGTAGGTGTCAACTTCTTCATGCAAGCTTCCGGCAATGATGCTGTGGTGTATTACAGCCCGGAGGTGTTCAGGGAAGCTGGGATTCACAGTCAAAAGCAACAAGTGGGGGTTACAGTTATCATGGGAATTGCCAAGACTTCCTTTGCTTTGATATCAGCCCTGTTTTTGGACCGATTTGGCAGGAAGCCCATATTGTTATTAGGCTCATCAGGCATGGCAATCTCATTATTTGGGCTGGGCTTGGGTTCCAAGTTTCTTGATTACTCCGATAGCAAGCCTGTATGGGCTATTGCATTATGTGCGGTTGGTGTTTGTGCCACGGTGTCATTCTTCTCTATCGGGCTTGGGCCCATAACTTGGGTCTACACGTCTGAGATATTCCCTTTGAGGTTAAGAGCCCAAGGTTCGAGCCTGGCGATATCAGTGAACAGATTGGTGAGTGGGATACTGTCCATGACATTTCTAAGCATATCAGAGGAAATAACATTTGGAGGAATGTTCTTTGTGCTTGCTGGGATAATGATAGTTGCCACACTCTTCTTTTATTGCTATCTACCAGAAACCAAAGGCAAGAGCTTAGAGGAGATTGAAGCTCTATTTGAGGATGCACCACATTGACGTCTCATAATGTGGCTGGGTATAGCTGCTATATATGCTCTATTTATTCTTTTCACAAAAAAGTGCGCAATGTATTGAATTTTTTTGTTAGCTGAGGTTGAGATGTAATATTTTATGAAAAAGGTGATGCTGTAAGTGTCACACAATAAAGAAAAGTGCATGAGTTGTGATGAAAATTCTCCCAATATAAATATGTAGTTGCTCACACATTGTAAGAGAACATAATGTTACCTAACAGGAAAAAGAAAGTCTGGGATTTTTCAGAGCCTTTGGTCATCGTAAGAGGCGCAAAAATAGATAGTAACAGTGTATGACGAAATGCAAGTAATACAATACCAATTTCTTGGGTGTCATTGAGATTGATCTGAATTTGAAAAGCTGACTTTAACTATTGCAAACTGTCTGATACCGATTGGTAGGCATTTGAGGTGAAAGGGTAAAAGCTGCTCACTTTTGTGTGTCCTTATGTGGTTGGAAGCTTCTGAGACTGTGAGATTCTCTGCAAAGAGAGAAAGGGCCCTGACCAAACCATTATTATTTTAAGTAGTGAAGTTTAAATGAGGTTAAGGGTAAATAGGGTTTAGCTATTTTGGGGAAATGGGGACAAGCAGCGATTAAGATTCGAGAGGATGGTCAAGCCAAAGATTTGAGCTCTAATGTGGTTGTCTTGTTTGTAGGAAACGAGTAGAGAAAGACATGGGCATGTTGACGAAGGCAGACATAATATCTGATTTAAATGGCAACATGCAAGAAGTGACAATCCTACCTTTGTCCTCCACTCTCGTCTGAAATGTCTGCCATCAATTTTGAATAAAATTATATTTTATTTCCTTCACCTTCTTTCCCTTTTTCTAAAAATAAAATGAAAGGGCTAATCAACTGGGAGAATAATGGAGGATATATTGGCTGATTAAGTCCTTAATTAATTGGTAGTTAAATTGTTGGTCTTGTTTTAATGCTAATATGCTGATACCAATTATAGAAATTTGCAGAAATCTGAAAAAGGGAGACTATATGCTATCTTAATTGAATTAGTATCATGAAGAAAGCAAATATTGAGCAATGTAGTTAAGTATTTATGAGGACTGTCCGGAGAGATCATTACATATAGGTACTAGCTAGCAAGAAGCTGCAGAGTGGGTGTTGCCCAGTGACCCTTCCATGCCCATCTTCACCTATTTTCTGAATGTGGTTGAGCTTGCGAATAACGAGTCCCACTTTAATAGTATTCCTAAAATCCTCGACCAAAATAGGGTTTCTAGTAGCTTTTGTCCTTATTTTCCATGTGGTGGAGTTGGAAATTTTATATAAACGCTAATACATAGTACCTGCAGACATATAATCGCACGTGAATATATGAATCTTGCTGTGCATGTTAAGGAAGTAGCTTTCTGTAATGTTACATTGACACTATGTGATTAGGTTTAACAACTAGCTTCAAAATATTACCAGAAAGTTCTATTATTGAAAGAAAAGCTTTCAATACGTGCTTCATGATTTGAATTTTTACCAAAGAGGAAATGAGGGAGAAGATAACCAAACTTGCAATTCGTTATTGTTGTCATCGAAAGAGTGAACAATTGAGTCAAGTTTGAATTTCTAATCCAAAGTGTTTTTCTTTTTAGACAGCTATCACAGGATTATATAAAATAAACCAAGGATTAGGTAAGAGTTACGGAAAAGGTTATACTAAAATACTAATAGAGCATGCTTTTGGATTGTATAAAAGAAATCAGGGATTAGCTCCCCTTTTCTACTATTTGAATTAAATTTGAAACAGCATTAAGCAGCTACAATGATAATTTCAATTAAAGTTTCTATATGTTGGTCCCCTACCCACCAATCCATTGTATCTCCCAATGAATCATGGACTGCAGTTAGTGTTGTACTACATATTATTATTCACTTGATCACTATTTTGGCACCGACTCACATTTAATTTGATTTTAATTCTTTATATTTCATTGGATTAAAAAACTTGGAATTTGAAGGAGCTTGAAAATGGAAGACGATATAAGTGTTTCTATATGTTTTTGTTTTAAAAAGCTATTCTTAAAATATTATTTTCTCAGTCTATCTTTGAATTTAAGGATAACCAAAAGGAAAAAAATGTAGTTGAAGAAATAAATAATGAAAAGTTTTATTTCATTATAAGATTTTCATTAAAAAGGCAAATAAATTAAGAAGATATTTAAAAATTATTTTTAATTTTAATTTTTAAATTACATATTTAAAATTATAATTTTTAAAAATAAATTATAAAAATAATTATTTGAGAGAAATTTTATTTTTTAAACATAAAATTAAAATATTTTATTTTAAAACTCATAAATAAATAGAAAAACATGTCTATGACTATAAGGTAGACTTTATAAAGAAAAACTAAAATTACATAATTTTTTATATGAGTTAACATAGTTTCAAGTTACCAGATATTTTTGTGAGCCGTTTCTAAATTGAAGTTAAAAATGTATCACAAGTTGATAGTTCTTTAGTCAAAACCATACGGAGTATGCTTGCCGCACTTAGTGAATGAACTAACCTTCTCACTAAAATTTACTTATGGCACGCCTATAAAAAATAGCAAAACTCATAAATCCATAAGTTACAATTGAATATTGCCAAAACACCTACCCATACTGAATCACAAGATTACCTCACACATGAAACCTTTAAATATAATGGGTTAAAAAAGATAAATTGAATAGGGAAAGGAATACTTCGTTAGTTTAGTTTATGCCCTATTCCATAACTTTAAGTGTGTAAGGAATGGTTACAAATCAACACACTTGAGTTCCTAGTTCAATGTTTAGGTACTCCACTGGCCCTAGTGGCATTTGATTTTTTCAAAGAGTATTTTAAGCAAAAGTCTTCCTAATAGGAGTAAACATACTTTTTCTGAACTATTATAAGTTTTTTTCCTCAAAGTTTTAGGTGTTTGATTAGCACCAAAACTTATCGACATGGAGGTAAAGATGTATATAAACTTTTCTAACTTCTTCGAATTCTTAAAATCATGTCAAAATACTCTTAAATTGAGGAAAATTAGGAAAAATAATACATGAGTTAGATTAATCCTAAATTTTAGTTGCAAGACCTCTATAACATATTAAATTTTTTCACCAAGTATTGTCTTAAACTAAGTATGTTTGCCTATTAGATTGTCTTAACTATCAGTTTATAACATTCTCCCCTACTTCAAATATCAATGCTCTCATTGATGTCTCAATCTAATATGACTTTATGAAGAATCTACTTACTCTCTTAAAACTTTATTTTAATCTTCAGCTTATTCCTCTGAGTTATTATCTTAATTACTCATGCCTATCTCTTTGAGTACTATGAACATTTTTCTATCTCAAAGTTAGGATGTTGTCTTTACAACATCAATATCCTTTTGGCTAAATGCATCCTTTATAAATTTCTTAAAGAGCAACCTCTGTAGACTCTTTTCAAAGTATTTTAATACCCTCTGTGTCATTTTTCCATTAGCTTTTCCAAACTTGTTACCTCTATAACTCATCTAATAGATAGTTACCTTTATAATTTTATCTCACTACCTCTGCAGTTTGCACAGATGCCACCATTATAGTAAAAGTGCATGTTAACTCTTTAACTTATAAACAATGCTTAACACTCTGAACTGCCCTACTAATAAATGTCTTGCACCTAATGTCTTATTCCACTAATGCAAGAATTAAGACTTACATTTGATCTATGCATAGGTCCCATAATGTTACTTATAAGATTACTTGCGATGCTTTCAATCAATTCATAACATTTTGTAATATCACTTTTACATTTGATTAGATCCTCTTATTCTTTTTGAATCGATGCCCTCTAGCATTTTATTGGCTACTATAGCCCACATGGAGTTAATGCTTTCTAGTATTGTGATCCTTATGACCTTTCCTTTATGCATCTTTTGATGATTTCTTTGAATGTATCATCTAATGGCTCCCCTATTTCAACATCTTAAAAAGGGTTAAGCATAGAACACTCTCCATTCTAGCTTAAGTTCCACTTTGTTGATGTATGAGCAATTATAAAATCATAATCATTGTTATAAAATCTTTAAATCCTATGACTATGTAGTGCAAGTTTGCTATATATCTTTCAAGTTATTATTTTCACTCCATAAAGTAACTATGTAGCTTGACCTATTACATCAAAAAATCTTGTAGAAAGATTGCACGCTATCTATCTAATTCACAGATTATGTATATAGCATCGATTCCTTTGAATCTTCATTTTTCCTTCTGATATGGTCCCATAGGTAGTACGAATGATCTTTCCAAATCGTTTTGACATAATTTTGGACTACTTTCTCTCAAGTAATCCATTTGATGCAATCCTTTAGAATATGTCCATTAACTATAATCACGTATTTTTGCATGACTAAGGTTTTATCTATTGGCTCTACCAATCCCTAAAAAAATAGTCTAACCCTTTGGTAAGATCGAGGTTGCTCCCACTAGATTAGTCGTAAATTCACTCATCCTTCTAAATGTTGTTTTGTATCCTTCAATGCCACTATTAAGAATGAGTACATAACTAATATCCCGTGCACACAAGCAAGCAAAATAACTCTTTGGTATAAATGCTTAGGCTCAATGCACTAATCCATGATCATTTGAATGCATCATCCTTCCATACATGAGCTTTTCAAGCCAATACAATCTCTTGTACCCTTTAGTCAAGTCTTTGGTAACAACTCCTTTAAGTTTGAGAATAATCATTTTGCATATCTTTCATATAGTATTGGATAAGCAGTATCAAACTAATTATAACCTATCTGATCTTGGCCCTTTAACATAAATCAAGCTCTGATACCATCTGTCATAGGCTGATAATTCTCTAGTTAAAACTATGCGGTGCATGCTTGCCACTCTTGGCAAACATGTCAACCTCTTCATTAAAACTCACTCATGGCATGCTTGGTAAAGATAGTGAAATTTACAAGTACATAAGCCACAATTAAATATTATCAAAGCAGTTGCATATACTGCACCATAAAATTACCCCATATAATGAGCCTTCTAAGCATAATGAGTCAAAAGGGACAAATTAAATAGGAAAAAGGGCATTTTATTCGTTTAGTTTATACTTCATTTCATAATTTTGAGTTTAGAGGATGATCATAAGTTAACATACTTAAGTCCTTAGCTCAGTGTCTAGATGCCTCACCGGCCCTTTTGATACTTCCTCTCCTCCTTTTAAAGTTAAAGAGTATTTTAAGTAAAAGTCTTATTGATAGAGGTAGATGTACTTTTTTTAAATTGTTATAAGCTTTTTTCTTAAAACCTTGAGTGTTTTATTAGCATTAGAACCTACCGACACAATGATAAAATGTAAAGAACACAAATATAAGCTTTTTAAACTTTTCTAAATTTTCGAACTATGCCAAAATTATTAAAATACTCTTAAATTTAGGAAAATGAAAAAATATTATACGAGCTAGATTGATTCCAAATTTTAGTTACAAGACCTCTACAATATGTTAAATATTTTTACCAAGTCTCCTTTCAAATTAAGCATGTTTGTTTATTAGACTGTCACAACTACTAACTTGTAACAAAATATTATGCGAAGAAAATTAGTATGTAGCTCAATTCAAGGTGGAGGAGAGCGGTTTAATAGTGTTTCTTATGCATATATCACTAGCAAGAAAAACAAGTTTAATATCACATTAATACTAAAAATTTAGTATTATTTTTATATAAATATTATCAAATGTATTTTTTTTAAGTTTAACAATCTAATTTTTTGAAAAGTAATTATTTTTTATTAAAAATAGATATTTTTTATTAAATTAAAAAAATAATAAACTTGACAATCAATTCTCATATAGCATTAGAAAATTTTTCCGCTGATTGAATGAGGTTTGAAAAAATTAAGAACTTAACCCCTAATTGGCGGCCACTTTAGAGCTAGAAAGTCAATTAGTAATTTAGTACTGTGTAATGTTAACATTAACTTGACTAATTTAGAAGTCTTCTCCTCAGTATGATTACTGTGTCAATCAGGACAAAGAAGAGGACGAGAAAAACAGCATAAAGAGGATTCAGAACCTTTTAGAACCATTATTAATATCTCTCTCAGCTCTCTCCACGGTACCGCCATTCTCCATCCTTTCAAAATCTCTCCTTTGGTGTCCTCTCCCTCCGTGATGGAAAGCCGATTCAAAATGCGAATCTCTCGCATGTTTCGTTCCTCGTTTGGGTCTTGCAGCACCAAAAACATTACTGATGTAATGGAAAAACCAGTCTTTGCTCCACAAACCCACAAAGCATCCCAACCTATAGAGCCTTTATCACCTAAAGCTCGTCCATTTCCATCCATTTGCAGACTCAAGGGGGGCTCTGAAACACCTAAAACTAATGGTGAAGGTTTCATCGTATCAGTCAAGGATTCGCTTCCAAGACGCAAAACATTTATCTGCGGCGATCTCGAGAGGAAGTCCTGCCCTCCAGCTTCACCAATCACTGCACTGAATCCAAATTATGACTACGATTTTGGTTTCATTAGTGAGAAAATGAAGAATTCAGAAATGAACAAAAGGAACAAGAAGAAAAAGAAGAACACCCAGAAGAGAGTCAAGGCCAGAGAGATGATCCCATTTCATTCTCGTGCTAAAGACGATAACTTTGATGGTTTTTGGTGGTATAGCAGTGGCGAAGACGATGAAGAAGAGGACGAAACAGACACCCTTTTCTCTTCCAAGAGTCTTTCTTCGGATTCTTCGCTGTCCCGCCGGTGGCGTCGCTCTCGCCGCACAAAGCAGGGTAGTAGCGGCAGAGTAGCTTATGGGAATGAAAGATCTGGAATGGGTGTGCTGCCATTGCCGGGCAAAGTGAAGGATACTTTTGCTGTAGTGAAGCGATCAAGGGATCCTTACAATGATTTCAGAACCTCAATGGTGGAAATGATTGTTGAGAAACAGATATTCGCGCCCATGGATTTGGAGAATCTCTTGCAATGCTTCCTGTCACTGAATTCACATCATCATCACAAGATCATTGTTGAAGTTTACACCGAGATTTGGGAAGCTCTTTTCTCTGAGTGGTTTTGATCAAAAAATATCAAAGACAGAGAGAGAAGCAATTTCTTTTCTTTGTAAGAAATTAGTTTAGTTCTGACTTGGCTTTCATTTGCATGTATGATATCCAGTTTCTACTCCATCTAAGTTACTATTTACATCTATGTCTTTTATTTCTTCACAATTAACACTGAGCAACTGAATCTTTTCCCGTCGGGATTCTTGTTCGCATGGACATAATGACAAAGAACTGTAATTGCAAGGTGACAGTAAAATAATGAGAAAACAGAGAAGATGTTAAAAAGGGCTTTTGATTATGAAAAATTTGTGGTAGACTCTTTTTAATCTTTCTGGTAAAGACTGAACGGGGGAATGCAAAAACAAAGTCTGTGATGCGTCCGCAAGGTTGGACTTGCGCACCTCCGCAACTTGAAAAAGATGGCGATGTGATGCTTTGTTTCATTCTAAGAATGAAAATGTTACCAAAAAAAAAAGAAGAAAGAAAAAAACTTGAAACTTGTCTCACTCTCCGGTGTAGTTCAATTAGAACTTTTGAATCTTTTTTCCGCAGGATGCGCCAGAAGAATCCAAAAAAAAAAAATAAAGAAGAGAAAAAATCTATCGTCCAAAAAGTCACTCAGGAAAAGTTCTGATCAGCAACTTATCATCAGAACGTTTACATCCACTTTAGAAACAATGAAGCGAGATATCTACATTTTATCTTGATTAAGGTAGAAAGGGTGAGATTCTCTGCAACTTGGAATGGAGAGTTGAGGAAAAGCTGTTCAGATTTTATTATTATTGGGCATTTTGTTTATCTGGCCCATGTCATTTTTTTTTTCTAAAAATTAGTATATATTATTAATAATAATTGCTTTTGGTCGTTGATCCGGTATTCTTAATTCTTTGTCCAACTCTTGGTCAGATAAATACAGTACACGGTTCAGTGTCGACCCGATTTCTGCAATGGAAGAGGAATCACATGATGCACAGACATGGTTGAATTTGCATTCTCGATTTCTTGCTTCGCGGGTTATTTATTAGAACAATTGTTAGCCAGAAGATTCATTGAATTTTTCCAAATTGGGGAGTTTTTGAAGACATAAAAAATGCAAGCAAATAAGTAATTGAGGGGAAAGACCGGCTTCATGCCGGTGGACAACAAAATTAAAAATGAAAACGAATCTAAACAATGAAGGAGAAAGGAAAAACAACTTGGTTTTTTTTGGTCTTGTCTACTGTTGGTGCACAAGACAAACAGGATATATCATCGTTAGGTGCTAAACATGTTTGGTTGCAACACAGACCTAATTCATGTATCAGCAGTGCATTTCATTAGTTTTGATGGAGGGAGCAAGAAAAACAAATGCACCCTTAACATCAAACATGACATTAAACTTTTGGTAAGGTTGTTTTGTCATTACAAGGGTTGCAATCAAAATAGAGAGAAAATTAATTACAAATAGAAATATAAACTATTGATGAATATGTATCAATAAGAAGCAAGGATATGCTAGATTCTGATGGGACCGGTGGCAGCAGCTTTAACAAATTAATGGGATATAAGGACAATTGAGGTAAAATGACAGAAGATTTCAAAATTGCATTTGCCAAAAGAAGGAAGAAAAAGAAGAAAGTGGTATTAGGATTGGTGTTTACGTTAGTGTGTCAGAGGTTGGAGAAACAACCCAATGAACATTCGAAAATGGAAGGATGGAGAGGAGGGAAAGGTCAATTTGGCAATGAGAGGTCTGTATCAGAGAAATTGAAAAGAGATAGAAACAGGAAAGGAATGAGAAAATGTTGACAGATAAAATGGGAATTCAATTTGGATTAGTGAAGTGGTGGGGACTGCAGAGACTAGAACTGTAATGCATCCAATTTGCTGCGACGTCTGAGTGTGATGGCAACGCCACACATAGGGGAGAGGGAATTTTGTATCTGTGTGCAGCCACAATTCATTCATTTTTTAGATAATGAAGCCATTCTTCATTTCGTTAGCCAAATTAATGCAAGGAATGTCTCAGTCTGCCTCATCGCATCTTTTGGGTTCTTGAGCCCCCAAATCTCTCCCTCTCTCTCTCTCGCTTTCTTTGGGCCAATAAAATATTTCATCTGGGTATGGGCTTGGAGTGTAAAATAGTACAACCTTTTCTTCTTAACCGGGTCGGCCCAATATGATGTGCGACTTGGACAAAGCTCCAAACACTTGAATGTGTAGGGCTATTTGATTTGATTTGACGTGTCACCGTTGTTGCTCGAAGCTCACCTCCTGCGAACCTGCCTGCCGCAGCCGGTTGCTCGTCCATCGCTATCTCTCTTCCCTAATTAAGAACATCTGTTTTTCTTTATTCTCTGCACATATGCTAATGGAGATTAGGGACCATTTAACCTTATAAACAAGTGCAATGCGTGCCTGTATTACGGGAACAACGTAACGTAATATAAGGATAATAATCCCATGATAATAATGATGGACGGAAGCTAATTAAAGGACAAAATTTTGTGGGTCCATTTTCTGAAAATTATATATAAGCTGCTGGATTGAATTCCTTTGAACAAGTTTCGCACAGATCTCACTGATTCCATCTGTTAATTTTTCCAACAAAAATGGAATTATTATATTTTGAATATAAATTAAGAGTAATTAATAAATATAACATGATAAAGTACATTTATAACAATTAATTTAAAAATCACTTTTCGAATTTAATTACCCTTGCGTTTATTTCAGACTTGTATGCTTCTATGCCTAAGAAATTATTTCAGAGTTAATTGATTGCCCTTGCGTTTTGTCACGAGAGAAGCGTTATTATCTTAAAGTAAAATCTTTGTTTAACCAGCCTTTTCTTCTCCTTTGACCTTAAGTCAAAAGTGATTTACAAAACAAACTAAACTATGTGTTTATATATTATACATATATGATATATTTTTTATTTTTAAAAATTATTTTTGAATTTAAAAAATGTGTTTGGATAAATAAATAAAAATATTTTATTTGACTATAAAATTGAGATAAAAAATAAATTAAGAAAATATTAAAGGCTTATTTCTATTTTTTAAATTATATACTTAAATTTATTATTTTTAAAAAATAGATTATAAAATAATTTATCAAATAAAAATTTTTATTTTTTAAAAATAAAAAATTAATATTAAAAATAATAAATAAACATACCACTATTCCTCCCATTTTTTTTTTAATTTTATTCTTGTCATTTTGATTCTTGAAGTTCATGACTTGTACATCCATAACTAATGATTTAGACGCATGTACGCGGGGTTTTATCCACATTTTAACCCTTCAAATTTAAATATTTGGTTACAGCATTCAACCTATCAAAGTGAATATGCTCTTGAAGCACCGTAAATGCTAAACACTTATTTTGCTCCTCGTATAATTGAATTTTTATTAATTTTATTTTTAATTAAAAATTTATTTCAATTTAATTTTTATAAAATCAAAATTTTAAAATTTTAATCTTTCAATATAATTTTTTGATTCAAAATTTATATGAAAAGATTAAAAATTTGAATAAAAATCAAAATTTAAAATTTTTTAATTTTATAATAATTAAATTAATATAAATTTTAATTAAAAATAAAATTAATAAAAAATTAATTTTACAAGAATCAAAAATGAATTTTTAATGAGCAACTTAATAAATGAAGCAATTCAATGACCATTGTGGTTGGGAGAAAGCAAATGAGCTGACACATAAAAGTACATAGAAAGGATCAATTCAACAACCAGCCCGCTCCTTTCATTCTCCCAAAAGTGGCTGCACCACCAACTCCACCATCAAAAAGTAAAAGCAACGAAAACTCGCATTTCTTGTATTACATTTAAATGGCAAAACCAGGCTTATTTGCGAGGTTGTGGGGTCTTCTTAGGAAGCTGGAACAAAGAAAGCACAGAGACAAGAAAGGGAGCGTCTGAAGACAAAACAGAACAATCAAAAGCAGAATTCCTCCATTATCGTCTTGATATAAAGTTAAAGAACCTTTAATGGCTCCTCTCCCTCTGTTATCTTTATAAAGAAATCTTCACTCGGTTCATCACCAACCAGAGAATCCGGAAACAGAAACATTCACTTGCAATCAACCCCAGATCATATATTCTCTCCCACAAAGGTGTCCATCATAAAAAATCTCATTTTCTAATACTGTCAATATTGCTGGCATCACCAATGATTCTAAGAAGCTCCATCTCCAACACCAAGAAGTTCTTCCAAAAGACAATTGAGAGCTTCAAGTCTTTCTTCTCTCCCGGCTATCAAAAGCTTCCCAAAACGTATCCACACAATCAGTTTTCTCATTCTGTGGCCTCGGCTAACATTGCTTTAGACATGAACAATCAGACAAGTTATAACAAGGAGTTGGACAAGCTCGAAAAATTCTATTCCGACTTCACTGAACAATGGGATTCAGAAATGGAGAAAGCAAATAAAAGAAGAAGCAAGAAGAAAAACATGGTGTCATCTCGAACAAAGCAAGAAAAATATGTGGCCGTCTCAAACGCAAACCCTGCACAGAGCCAGAATCCGATGGATAGGAAAGAGGGAATAAATGACAACGAAAGCAAGAAGAAATGTTCGATAACCCAGGAAAAGGGGAGGCTGGAACATTTATCATTGAGTTGTAAGGGTAAGAAGAGAGAGGAAAGGAAATGGATGGTGGCAGAGAAGCTGAAGGAGTTGGAGATGTTGGATGTTGGGAATGTGGATTATGTATTGGATATTGAAGAAGTTCTTCATTATTATTCTAGATTGACTTGCCCTGCTTATCTTGAAATTGTGGACAAGTTCTTCATGGAAATGTGTTCAGAATTCTTTGGCTCCGCACGATCTGATCATCGGCCTGCTACGCCTGCAAGTGTTAACTCTAAGTTGAAGCTAAGATCAGTCAGGTCTTAGACTCATTTGCCTTTTCTGTTGTTTCTGGTTCTTTTGCTTTAATTTAATTTCGTGATTTCATGGGGTTATAATTATTGGCATCATGTTGTGGGTGATAGCAGCTATTTTCTTGTGTCTAAATAATTTGTTTTATTTTATTTCAGTTGTTTCATTGATTGATCAATGCTTTTGACTCAAAGATCAGTTTATAATGTTCAGTTACTCTTTGGAAAATTAGTTCTGAATGTGAAAGCAGACGAGATCAACTGAGGACTTTTTAGCTCTCAATCAGCAGAAATTAGTGGAAGCTAATTGGTGCAATTTTTCTCTTCCTTTTTTCTTTTTTAAGCCAGCAATGACAATTTACATTGTCACTTTGGGGTTTCCTGATTGATAATTGATAACATAATCCGATACTCAAACAGAGATGCCACTGATTAACAGAAGCCACTCTCTCCAACCATAAAAACAGAAAGCCAACCGTCCACTTCATGGGGTGAAACGTCCATGTATAAATTCCTCTCTCAACCATAGTTGATTTAAGCTTTTATAAAATATTTTCAGAAATTATCGAGAAAGAAAAATTGCATGTTTACATATCTGAAGTTATTTAAAATTTTATTCAAGGTAGGGGTGTTATTAGCTGTGCAATATACTACCACCTACCTATTGTAGTGGGATTTATTTGTACTCTGCTGAGAATACAGTATAAAATTTGTTGTAATGTGTTCCTCCGTTAAAATTGAAACCTTTCTGAACTCGACAAAATCATGTAATTTTTAGAGTTCATTTATTTGAATGAAAAACATATTTCATAAAAATATGATTATAAAGTATTAAAATAACAAAAAAAATTTCTATTTATTTAATATCAAATATAAAGAATATAATAAAAAAAATAATATTCCCCTATTACAATGTTATTAAATATTGATATGTTTTTTTTTTTTACTTTATAGAAATAAATAAAATTTTTCAATAGAATATGTCCTTCAATAAAACAACCAAATTCCAACAATACCAATTGTTTAGCCAATTGAGCAAGAGCTTATGCCGTGGCAGAATTTCATATTGGAATGGGCCAAATTGTCCTGTACAGAATAAAGGTTCTTGGTGCTGGGCCCTTCCACTTCCGGCTGAAATTGCGTCGAGATGGCGGGCTTCTTTTAAAAGGGAAAAAGATGTATATTCACCTTTTTTTTCTTTTTCTCTGCTACCAAAAGATGTTTATTCACTTCCCGCCACCATTTTTTTGGTATGCGGGTTATTGAGGTTGAGAGATTCGTAACTAGTAAAAAAGCACATAATTTCTATACTCATCATTAATAAGATTTGAGATAAAAAAATAGAAAGATGGTTGAAAAATTAATTACTCACCTCTTGTCATATTTACCTCAATTCTTATTAGCAGTGGAATTAAAAATTTTTCTATTAAAATCTTATCTTTTCTTTTCTTTCTCTGACAATTTTAATTTTAATGACTAAAATTTATTCCCTCAAGAACTTGATCGTAAATGGTGGGTAGAAGACTTTTCACCCAGTGGATTTCATGGTGACCTGATAGCCCACCATATTTGACCCAGGATGGCTTTTGGCCCAATGCTCCGCACGGGATCCACGTATGTTTTTCAGGACTACGGTGGCAAACAATTTTTCCCTCAAGTTGGGCTTCACGTATTTACACTTGTATTAAAGCCACAATAGACAAAATACACACAACCCCCATGAAGTACAGATTTGTGTCAAATTATCCTTTAAGCTGTTAAATTTTGCAAATAACTCCCTTGAATTTCTCAAAAATATGAAAGTGGGAAATTAGCTAGAGAAACAGCCACTATCATGTTCACTTTTCGGCAGTTAAAAATCGTTATTTCTTCACTCACCGATAGTTTTAAATCGCTACTAAGTGAAAGAAAATTGATAACGATAGTTATAAACCGTCACTAAGTAGTGTGAAAATATCGCTAAATTTTTGTACCTATTTCTCTAACATTTTCATATTTTAAATAAGTTCAAGATGATTATTTATAAGATTCGAAAGTTTAAGGGGTGATTTAACACAAGCACATACTTCAGAGGGATTATATATATTTTACCCTATTTTTTAGGGTTTATTGTTAGGAATTCGGATTATCATATGCAGCGGAAATTCAAAATTTGATCCGAATTCTACCTAGGATCCATGCAAAAAATATAAATCAATGATTAGGGTTTTACCTATTGAGCACTCGTGTTTCTACTGATCAAAACTTGAGAACGGATGAATCAAACGCCCGCCGGAAGGTACAACATCTCTACGATATCCACACGGAGTGAACAACGATCTCTCATCCTCCACGAATCTGTTAGGATGCGTTTTTCTCTTTAGGAATTAGGATTGGATATTTTCTAAGTGATTTAGGGTTTGTATGGAAGCTTTGAGCGTATTGTTAAAGTGCTGCCCTCAAGTCCCTTTTTATAGAATTTAGGCAAGCCATAATCCTAGTCCAACTAGGATAATTCTTTCAAAATCCTAATCACACTTAACAACTCATCTTATTCTTATCCTAGAGATAATGGGGAGAGATAGGACTTATCTATTAATTATCTAATATTAGATAATAATATTATCTCATAATATAAATATCTTAATATTAGATAATTGCATATAGTTATCAAATATCAAAATAATATTATCTCATAATATATTTATCTAATATCTGATAAGATAATTATTTGATATTATTTTAATATCAAATAATATCACATAATATATATATATATATATATATATTACGTGAATTTATTATTCTTAATAATATATATATGCACGAAAATAAGTCCAATTAATTGGATATTAATATAATTAAAGTTCAATTAATTATTATTTTATTCCTACTCCTTTTGTGTGACCCTGTAGGTTCTTACTACGTTGACAATGACTTATTATTGAGCCATAGACAGTAAGCGGTATCTAGCAATACATCACTACCATTCAAGTAGTAAGAATGTTTGTGATTCGACATCCACCTAATACATGATCAACGTTTTGCATCATAACCCTTTTGTAATAATATCCAAATTGAACTAGAGGCATGGAATGTGTCATCCTCGTCAATGTTCAATTTATATTTCTTGATACTGAGTAGACTTAAAATAAATGATTAATATCACATATTAATTCAATTGAGCATGATCATGCATTTCTAAGTTTCACTCAATCAAGGGGCCCAAGGATATTTCTCTTTTATATAAGAGTAACAAAATTCCATCTACATCACTCACTTCCCTTTGCACGATTTATGACACACCCAATCAATGCCCTACTTGTCATCCTGATTAAAGGTGACATAGGATAATGTTAAAGTGAGTAATTCCTCATGTAGGGAACCGTAGTGACTTCAGGTCAAAGGTTTATGTGTATTTGTGATCATATGAGAATAACTTATGACATGTCTATCCATGCAATATTCTCATAGTGGGTCAGTCCAGTACATTATTCACTAGCAATATACTCATGTATTGACTTGATATCACATATCCATGATTTGTAATTATCAGTCACTATAAATGCTAATCTCGATGTATTATTACTATCCTTTTCGTAATAATACTTGATTAGGGCATTTTAGGAATAACGAAGTTATTCCAAGGATAATTATTATATTAAGTTATAAATTGCGTATAATAATAATAAAATTATAAAAATAAAATATAATAATTAAATTGCCTAAAATAAAACATAATACATTGTGTATAACTTCAATCATCTATATGATTGGTTCTAGGACACACACCAACATGTATATCCACCAATATTTTTAATGACAATATATATATATATACGCATACTAAAATTTGTTATAAAATATTTATATTTTTAAGAAAAATTAAAAAAATTTAATTACAACTATGGAGTTGTAAAATTTTAGAATGCTTATAGATAAAAGTTTATTGGCTAAAATACCCATCATTTTGTACTTTTTCTTATATGCAAAATTTTTCTTGAAGTGTGAAAAGGATAACTTATCATCTAAATTCGGGTCTTTGGGTGGTTTACCCCTATCCATTAAATTTCCATCCCAATCATTTTTTACGAACCATGTACATGCCATATGGTATCATTTGACACCTAATTTCTCATAAATTAGCTACAATTCTACCTAAGTTAATGTTCCCTTGAATAAGCTATATGTAGTTACATGACAATAAAAGATTGGACAAATGGAATGGCAAAGAAGGAGGCTTTAGAGGAAGAATTAGATCTGTTGCATTGTAACATGAATTCTTGTATAAATATTACTACAGAATAACTAATAAACATTAGTAGATAGATGACAATTATTACTATTATCAATGTATTTATTAATGTTGTAACTTTTTTAAAATTATATGAAAATTTAAGATAACAAACATTAATTACAATTATTATTTTTGGTGATGTACTGATATTTTTAAAATTAGTGAAAAATATACCATGTTGATTGTAAAAATAACTTATGTTTAAAAATTTGCATAAAAAATTAAAACATTAATTTTATTCATAACCATCATTTAAAAGACATTTGAAGCATTCCACTAAGAAATATGAAAAGTTCATAAGTCAATTTTTTAATTCACTAACATTGAAAGGTGTGACAATTGTAGCAATATTAAAAAGGTTGATACATAGGATGTTGGTTAACAATGAATTTGTATTAATAACCAACATCCATTCTTTTTTTTTTTTATATTTATTATAATGTTCACCCTTACTCTTTTTTTATTTTTGTGTTCGGGTAATTCTTAAAATTGCTTTAAATTTTATGGAATCATATCATTTAGAAGTCTAATATCTCATGCTCTAAAATATTTGAGATTGAGTAGAAACATTATATTCCATAATAAGATACTTCTGTAGTTCATTATCATTCATATATATTCTTCAATGCCTTAATATTTTTTATAAAGCATTAAATTAAAAGACTAATTTTGTGAAGTCTAATATTTTTTTCTCAAGATATATTTCTTCAAAGTCCAGAGCCAAGATTATTTTAAGGAGTGGTTTTACACACTCTTCGAATTGAGGTATGTATCTCATAGTCCCTTTAGTTAATAAAAAAGTTACTAAGCATACCATTATTTTATAATGTAGAGAGTGCAAGACAGGTTGGATGAATGGAATACTAAGTACCTTTAATGGCTTAAAAGGTTGTTTTGGCCAAATTAGTAATCCATACCTTTTTTATTTACACCATGTAAGTAGCCTCAATCCCAATATTGACCATATGAGAGATTGAAAAGTATGAATGAGCCTTTGTATAAAGGCATGATTCGAGTGAATGTAAATTTCATATGATTGCATGGGAAAGGATATGTTAACCAAAATAGATGGAATGATTAGGTTTCAAGAGTTTGAAAGAGATGAATATATGTTTATTAAAAATTGGTTGGAAGTTTCGAACAAATTATTTTGAATTATGGGCTTGAGTCTTTATTAGTAAGTATGGATGATAAGAATTTTTTAATGGTAGAATGTAAGAATTTTATTATTTTGGGATGTTATTAATTAATTTTTTTATTTTTATTAAAAAATAAATTAATATATATAACTCAATTTTATAACCTGAATTATTATTAAGTAATTTAATAAGTTTTAATTTGTCCTTCAGATATACTATTTTATTAAGAATGTGATAGGATTTATTAAGATAAAATTAATGTAGAGCATGTTACTAAACCTATAATGGGTGGATTCAATTAGGATTTATTAATATGATGTTAGGTTCTCTTTCCACACATTAGAGTATTGATAGCTTACTCTATCTGAGTTGTCATTAGTTGTTGAATGTGAAGAAGGAGAATACCTAAATCTCTTAATAACTATTTATATACTTATGATTTCTTTAAAAAATTATTAAAATAAATCAAGAGGTATATAATCTTAATTCTCTTTTAGTTTTATTTATTTTCTTAATGGTTTTAAATCTAATATGAAGATTCTGTTAAATATTAAAATTTCTTGTATGTGTTAGTAGAGTAAGATATATTAGATCTAAAATTTTAATTGAATTATTTATTATATGAAAATAATTAAATTAAAAAGAAATATTCAAGTATAGAAATTTGAAATTGGATACCCTTTTATGGTTTGTATTAGAGGTAAAGGAATTAGGATTTTGATTATTGATTTAATCAAATTGGATACCCTTATATGGTTTGTATTGTTTAATTTATTTACATGAGTTAATCATATATATTCATTTCTTATATGTTGCAGTATATTTAAACTTTTTTGGTCAAATTGGTTGATTCCATTATTTGGCTGAATAAGTTTTGAATGATAAATTTAACCAATTTATTTTTTAATTTCCTAGTTTTATCACATGAATAACTATGACTTAAAATTGCTTTTGTTGATTGAGATTCATTGATTTTAGCCATATTTTATCTAAATGGTGGAAGGTCACCATTCTTTGGTAAGACGCAAAAACTTATTTTGTGCTTCAATGGCCGATAGGTTACGACTTATAGTGGAGAAGAAGAAAAATGATCCTAAATTCACTTTATGTTATTTATCATGAAAATATTTAGATTTGTTTGTTGGGTTAAGTAGCAAGGTAAAAGATTTGTGGTATAAGGTGAAGGGCTTCAATCCCTATGGTTACAAATTATTTTTTATTTTTAGTAATTTCCATGAGAGGGATGTTTTTTAAATTTTATGGCAAATTGTAATATGATGGTATGCAATTGCGCTGGTGAGGCAGAAGGTCTGTTATCTAGCAAATGATTTCTACTCATATTGGATAAATATTTATTTATGTTGTTTTAAATTCTTTAATATTATTTTTAGTAAAAATTATGAATTTTTCTAAAAAATTAAAGTGAAATACTTATAACTCATTAACTAAAGTTCATTCTCTTTAGAGTTTTTTTGGTAATTTTTTTGTAAAAGTGAACATAATTAAAAGTTGTAATTAAATTGGATTGTAAATTATATTTAAGGTTTCGTGTGATATTGTTTAAAGACCAATTGAGACACATTAAGATTTAAAATTATTTTTTCAATAGCATTTTATTTCTTAATAGAGATAGACAATGTTGGAATATGAAGTTTATTTTATCTCTCTTTTAATATAAAAAAATTTAAAAAAATATATTAGTAAACTTTTTGCTAAAGTTTATATAAAATATATATGAAAAGAATTTATGGTAATAAATTATATATTTTTTAAAGTTCTTTTTTCTTTGAGAAATATAATAATGTATATTAAAAGAAGAGATAAATTATTTTTAAGTTAACTTAATAAGCTTATTAGTTATGATTTCATGTCAATTTGACATAATTCTACCATACCATGAACATTTAGATGTGATTTTATAACTTGGAAAATTATTAAGACAATTATGTTGATTTCTAATATGTTACTTTAAACATTTCTTCTATGAGATGTAGATCTTGAAGTAAATCTATTTAAGATATTATTATGGTATGATGTGACTAAATTTTACATTAGTTAAGCCTGATTAATATTAATTCCATAATATATAATCACTTTTATGATTTATTATTATGAGTACTAATAGGATTTGTTTTATTTGTTTTATATGTTTCTTCGTTGAACATAAAATGGGAAGATAATGAAATTATCAAATTCAACCATTGACATAGAATTAAGAAAAATTTTAAAAATATTTTTGGAATGTAATTTACTATTATTTTTATATTATTAAATTTATATGAATGATATAAATGTTTTAATTTACACATGATGTGCATACTTTATAAAATTACATACCAATGTACATTCATAAGATGATCCAAATGCGATTGATTTTGTTTTACTCTACAATATGGGGCATGTTCAATTGCTTGTATAATAATTGAAATGTTTGAAATTGTTTTATTTCTTGGGAAACATGTGTGTTTAAAATGGATATAAAAATAACAATTAATTATGAGCCATTATTTATTTGATAGGAATTTATTATTGAATTAAGAAATTATTACCACAATGACTTACTTATTTAACTAATACATTTTTGTTATATTTTTTTTAGATATGACATTTGATTAAGGCTTATTGGTTATCTTAGAATATTTTATTGGTAATATAAATATCTATCACCATAGTGAATTACTTACTGATTCAATAGAATCTTGTTAAAATATTTTTAAGATATAGTAATTTGTCATAGGCTGTCCTATGAAAATTTATTTAGTGTTAATAAATATTCTTCATCACAATGATCATTTATTAAACCATTATATACTTGTTAAATTTTATGGAATGTTCTTTTTACTTTAATTAATTTATACTATAACCTACCCACAAGGGGTTATTATATGAATTAATTAAGTGAAATATAACTTATTTAATAATTTTATGTATTAAAAATTTAATTTAAGCACAAGTGTTAAATTTTTTGTTTCTCCTAAGAAAGGTAGTCTTTCTACTCGAAGATATTAAATTTACTTTTTGTTAGGAAAAATGTGGTTACTATTCAAATAACTTGTTATTGAAAATTTTCTTAAAATATTATGTATTCCTTACCTACAAGAGAATTTGTAATAATACATCTAAAGTCTTAATGCTATAATGGTTATCACTATTTGTTTCCCATGTGTGAAACAATGATTATGCGATGATAGCACATTTTATTTAAATAATAATCCAATTTTTATTAGTGAATTTCGACTTTGTTTATTTAAAAAGTAATTATAATTTTAATTTTAAATGCTCTTGATATAAATATTCACAAAGATATACTTTTTTTTAATATCCATGAGGATATGTGATTTATCATTTATAGAATAATTAGTGATTTTGCATATATATTATTGAAGTTATTACTATTATTATTATTAAAAAATAGTTTTATTTCATTCTTAGTAATTGTATAATTTGTAAAGAATGTTATCATAGTAGATTATTGGTGATATTATAAATTTTGTATTTTTATTGTAGTGATGTGAAAATCAAATAGTTGTACACAAGTTTTTTTTAATGTTAAACAAATTTTTATAGTTTATAATATTTATTCAGTTATGTGGGAGTTTTTGTATATGTTAAACTATTCTACCCATAAAAGATTATACAGTTATATATTTAAAATCTTGTAAAATTTATTAATCATATTTTGGAATTAATTTTTTAATTAATTTTATCAATCATTTTTTAATATTGCCCATGAAGGTTTGGAGAAATATAAACTATTTCATTTTTTTCATAAATTCATGAATTTATTAATAAAAATTTTAGTTAGAAAATTCATGTAAAGAAATAATGAGCTATGAGCTTATATCTTAATATGTGCTTAACATTGTTATATATAATTTTATGCATTAGAAATTCTTATATAATGCCTATGATAAATTTTGATAAGTGATTCACTTACTTCTAGTAAGAAATTTTGATATCAGTGAGAGTATTATGATATTAAATGTAATCATTTATATTAGATATTGATATTATTTTCTAGTATTATTATTATAATTTTAAAATTATAATATCATAGTACAATTGAAAAGTATTATTTTGAAGTTTTATTTATATATATTTTCTCTGTTTTTGATGATCATATAAAGATTAAGTATGCTTATATGTAAATATAAATTTTATGAGCATTTTTTCAAATTTTTTTAATTATATATACATATATTCCTTATCATATTTTATAGTTCCTAACATAAAGATATACTTAAGAATAATTAATATATTTTGAGATATATATTAAAGATATAATAAGTTTGAATTGTTGGTCAATTTTTAAGTTTTAGACTATAATATAAGATATTATAAAATATAATAATTTTATATCAGGATACTAATGATTTTATGATGAATTAATATAATATTTAAATATTATCTTAATTTTGATGGTAATTCTTTTCACTTGTTAATATATATGCCTTTAAGAGAATATGAAATTAAGCTTTTTTTTAATATTCATGTTTGCCTCATTTAGATAATATTATACTTTTGTTTTAAGTCTTAGTTAATATTTTAATAGGCATTTTAACATTAAATTTTTCATAAGTTAAATAATAAGTTTAAAAAATTTGAGAGTACCTTTGTAGGATATGTTTGATACATTAAGTATAATTTAAATATCTTATTTATTAATAGAATATTTTGTGACAAGTGTGAAATAACTAAAAATTTATGAGGATTGTATTATCTTTAATTGTTTATATACCTTAAAATAGTCAAATCTTATGGTAAACTTATCATTAATAGTAATGTTAATTGTATATTTTAAACTTGATATTTTTTTAATTTAAATGATTTATGTATTAATTTTAAAAATTTTCAAGTAAAGTTTAATTATTTTCTCTTTACTTTTTATTAATTGCATTATGTTATGGGCCTAATGATTGACAAGCTAAATAATTTCATATATTATCTTGAAATATTTATTATAGCATATTGTGTGAATTAGCAAATGCTATTATTTATATGCTACGAGAAATATTAAATATCTTATTATCACAATAATTTTGAAAATGGGAGTTTGGTGTTATTATCATGAATATTAGTATTGAAGTTTTGAAAACTTCTTAAGAAATGAATTATTTTGATCAATCATGTGATGAATAAATTTTATTTTATTTTTTATAATTATTAAAGTAATTAATTAGTAGGGAGTTAATGTATATTTACACAAATAATTTTACCTTAATATTTTCATCAGATAATGTAATTGTACAAGTAATTGTGCCTTATTAATTAACTTGTCATGACAATGTTTCTCTTGAAATATATATTGGTACTATTGACCTATCTTGAGATATGGTTATTTTCTTGGTGAAAACTAATGTTATTTCAATAAAAGTTACTACAGTTATCTCCTTATAAAGATAGTTAATTGAGATTTTATTACAAATTTAACTATAATTGTCTCTTCTAAGGATGTTAAATTATTTTATTAGAAACTTAGATAATTTTCTTAAAAAGATATGATGACTTTTGTAAGAAAGATCACAATAAGGACTTTTACACAATAGTATAGGAATATCACTTGGTTATATTATGAGTGTAACCACACATTTACATTTTTGTAATCATGTTAATAAAGTAATTGACTTATGTAAATATATATGTACTATATTATTATATAATATACCATTATCTATAGTTCTAAATTTAATACTTTATTAAACCTAATCATGTTATGAGATAGATTTATTGGGTTATAATATTTTGTGACCTATTGAAGTTGTTATTGATCTTAAAGTCATTTTCTTTAAATTATTTTCAAGATTAATAAAACTCAATTAATGTTGCTTAAGTAGGGAGAATATAAAAATTTTATTATTTTAGGTTGCTATTACTTAAATTTTCTTATTTTTATTAAAAATTAGATTAATATGTATAGCTCAATTTTGCAACTTGTATTATTATCAAGTGATTCAATATGTTTTATTTTACCTCTTGAGTATACTATTTTATTTAGAATGTGATGGGATTTGTTAAGATAAAGTTAATGTAGAGCCTGTTATTAAGCTCATAATGGGTGAACTAAATTAGAGTTTATTAATATATGGTTAGGTCCTCTCTCCACACATAAGACTATTAATAACTTACTCTATCTGAGTTGTTATGTGCTGTTAAATGTAAAGGAGGGGAATACCTAAATTCCCTCAATAACCATTTGTATATTTATAATTTCTCTAGAAAATTATTAAAGTAAATCAAGAGGTATATAATTCCTAATTCTTTTTTATTTTTATTAATTTTCTTAGTGATTTTAAATTTAATATACAGATCTTATTAAATACTAAAATTTCTTATACAAAATTAAGGCAAAAAATGTAGATTCCTTTTATGGAGATTATTAAGTAAGATCAATTATCAATTAGAAAAAGGCATCTTTTAAAACATATGAGATCGATTAAACATTTATTTTTAGGCAGATATGTGTTAGATGATTTATGTTTAAGGAATCATATAAAGTCCAAAGCTACTGACATTGCATTGGTAGTATTAGTTGCCTATTATGTGAAAGAAGATAAGAGATAGGATATAAAAGTATCGAGCCTGCTCCTACCTGATACAGTTTTGATGAGATTTCATATGTTGTTACTACCTTTGTTATAGAATAAGCTAGACGTGCTTTAATGGTGCTTCCAAGAAAATGAAAAGTTCATTATTTAAAATATATATCAAATGATAAAAAAATCATCATATTTATGATAAGAGCTAGATTTAAAGAAGCATTTGGCATTGGAAAAGGCCTAAAAAGCCAATATATTCCTTTAAAGAGTTTACCATAATGGAAATTTCTCTAACGAGGAATGCAATAGAAAAGGTATTAACATCCCAAACTATCATCCTTACAATGCTCTTATTAAAGATAGGATCCATATTTTTTAAGATTGTAAGTTTGGAAGGGACATATGGTTCTCTTCTATAAGTCAATCATTATGTAATATTCTTCTTTCTTGACTTTTATAATTAGTTTCAATATTATATGGTTAATTCTCTTAGTAAAGCCAAAGATATGGAATGGATGATGATAAGGAAGGTGGCTTTATGGCATATTTGGTTTTGGCACAATAAAAACATTTTTATGCTAATTTTACTCTGCCTTGGAAACCAATATATAATATATTGGTTTACATGAAAGATCTTAAAATGGCAGAAAAAACTATGGAAGTTATTAATGTTACTTTTAATTACATGAAGGTTGAGGTCTTATAGATTACACTTCCATTTGGTTTGATAAAATTAAATAATGATAGAGTAGTTAAATCGGAGCAAAATGTGATAGTTTGTTAAGAAATTCTAATGATGATTTGATGAGAGGTTTTGCTCAAAATTTAGGTTAATATAACTCATTAGAAGTTAAAATTTATGGAGCAACAAAGGGTTTCTCACTAGATTAGGAGTTGGGTTTTCGATTGGTAATTTTGAAAATAAATTCTTAGGTTCTTATGAATCTTCTAGGAGTCAACAAGTTTAACAGAAAATATCATTCACTTTTAAATCATTGTTGTAACCTACTTGCAAGAAATTAGCAAGTCTCTATTTCCCATACATTTAAAAAAAATAACAAGTATGCAAATTGGTTAGCCATATATGGTACATCTCTTAACTTGAGTTTTAATTTACTTATAAGAAATTAGCAAATCTTTATTTCCCATCCATTTAGTGAACATAACAAATACATAGATTGGTTAGCCACATATGGTACATCTCTTAACTTAGGTTTTACTTTACTGATGAAGTCTCCTTCTAATCTTGAAATACTGATGTTCAATGATGTGATTAAGTTCAATACCCTAGAGTTATTTTTACATAGTTTTTTTTTAATTGACCTTTACTTCATTTAGTTACCTAAAAAAAGGATTTGATGGGTAGTTTTATTGTAAATAATATAGGCTTATCAAGTACTAGTTGTTTTAAAAAATTTAAAGTATTAGAAGAATGTTTAGAATTGGATTTATTACTACTTTAACAATACTCTCTTGATTTGTGAGTGTTGGTGAAAAGTAAGGGTGAGCACAAAATGGGTTGGGTCGAGCTTACATGAAAAGTAAAAATATTTTAAAGATAACCTTTATTAATGAAAATGCAACTTTTTAGTTGTTAAAGATTAATTTAGATTCTAATTATTGTTAATTAGTAATAAATTTTAATTCTAATATTTTATTTAAGTTATACTAATTTATATAGTCATCGGATTTTATGAACTCATTATTATTATTTTTTCTTTTTATTCTCCTCTTTAAAATGTTCTATTTTAAAGCTCGAGGTAGTAATGGACATTTTAAATCTTTAAAAAAGATTTTTAATGTATTTTTATATTCTTGAGATTATAACATTTAATTACAATTCGTAAAATGTGAATGATTTTCTTATAATAAATTTGATTTGTGTCATTTAGTTATTTTTTCAAAAAATTAAATCATTATTTTTAGTTGTTAAAGAAGTTATGAATGAAAATATTGAATACAATATTTTAGAATGTACATCTTAAATATATATAATTGCTAAAGTTATATATATGACCATAATTTGATTTTAATGAGAATTTTTTATTTTGTTTAAGGTTTAGATAATGAGCTAATATTAAGTTTAGATGAAAGTATGTTATATTTTGTAGTGAATTAATATGCAAATTATTTTATTGCATTCTTGCATTGTTAAGTTTGTGAAATATATCTCAAAATTATGAGAGATATTTAAAGGTAATATTGTGGTAAATGAAACATCTATGCTTCCCTTTAACAATAAATAAATATTTCACAAAGTGTAAATTTTTTCTTATAAGATGCCAATAATTTTTTGTTAATACAAATGAAAATCGATTCTTCAATTAATATACCTTATTATGGAAATTTCTATTGTTCTCTAATCATAATTAATTTTTTATATCTATTTAACAAATGCAACTTTTTTTCTTATATTTCACAGTGTTTATGTTTTATTTTAAATATTAATGAACAATAACCTTATAATAATTTTTTGGATAAGTCAGTAGGTAACTTGTGATAAGACAATAAGACAAGACATTAATTGCATTTAGTGAATGAGTTGACATGCAACTTATGATAAGACAATAAGATAAGATATGAATTACATTTAATTTATTTTTCAATTTATTTACTATTGCCTTTCTTATTCCTTGTTTGTTACTATGAGAAGTCATATCATCAATACCTAGTAAGACCAGATGCAAAAATACTAGATAATAGTGACATGACTTATTCTAACAATGTGTAGGGAGTGATGGAAGTAATAAAGAATGAATTGAAAAAGAAACTAAATACATTTATATTCTTGATTTCAAGTTTAATTTATAAGATTTTATTAATAGGAAAACCATGCTTATAAGAGTTAATAGATGCGAAAGATCTACCTTATTTGTGTTTATTATAATTTAGAAGTTTAGTTCTTTAGGATAAGACTTACAACAAATTCTCTAGTAGCACTAGTACCCAATGCTTATCTCCTAATAGTTTCTAGTTTAATTCATTTACTATTAACCAACTAAAGTGAATCTTAAAGTGTTAATAAAAAAACTATTTTTTAATAAAGAATAGCTAATTAAAGTCCTAAAGATTAAACTAGTTATGATGGCCATAAAAGTAGGAACTACTTTAAGGATACCATAGTATAGAGGATTTTTATTCATTTTTTTCTATTATATAGCCACCTTTTAACATCTAGTTCCTTACATTTTTTCCTTAAATTTGTGAGATCTATACTAAACCCCTTGATTGCTTATATTATGAGCATATAAAAGTGACTTCTCCTCCTATAATTAGGAAAACTATTAAATAATCACAATGAAGTATATTAAAAATTACATATGTAATTAAAAAATGTCATTTATAATTGACATATAATGTAAAAGATCTCTAATCTGTAAGAGTATTACTTCCTTTTTTTAGCTTAAATGTGTTATTTCACATCAACTAGTAAGTCATTTCATTTGTTATTTCTTCCTTTACTTGCTTCTTTCTGCTAGAAAAAATCATTTTAATTTGACCTTGTATTTTCACACTTGGTCATATAAATTCCTTCCTAATTAGTTTTCTTAAAAAAGAGGTTGCATCTTTATTCATTTTAATGATGGTAGGAAGAAAAGCTAACTTAAAATCCTCTTTATTTTGCTTTTGGATTGTACTTACTTTTCAGTAATGCAATAAGATTATATTACTAGTTGCTAAGTGCAACCTACAAGTAGCCTAAAGAGGATTTTATATTAGCCTTTGTTTTTACTATCACCTGAATTGGCACCAAATGAAAAAGAACTTGTATCATTAAATGTGAAAAAATTAAGTATTGTTGACATGACTTTTCCTAATAGAAGTAAGGTAATGAGGGAAATAAGAGTGAATGAAGTGACTTATTTCTTGATGTGAAATAAAATATTCAAGCTAAAAATAGAAGTAATATTGTTGTGGGTCAGAAATCTTTTGCACTATATGTAAGTTATGGATAACATATCTTTTAATTACTTTAATAATTTTTTATTTTACTTCACTATGATTATTTAATGATTTCTAAATTATGGAAGAAGAATGCACTTCTAAATATTTATAACACAAGCAACACAACAACTTAATGTGGATCTTATGGCTTTGAAGAGAAGATGCAAACAACTAAGTATTTAAAAGTGGCTACATAGTAAAATAAATTAATAACAACAAAAATTTCCTTACATTATCCTCGAAGCAATTCTTTGCTTTTATATTCATAACAACTTGTTTAATCCTTAAGGCCTTAATTAATGTACTACTAGAGATATTTTGGTCTATTAGTAGTCTAAGGTTTACTTTATTATGTTAGAAATTATTAAATCAAAATAGACAAATAGAACATTCTTTCAATTCATTTATTGCCACCTTAATAAAGTAAATTTGAAAGTATTGTTAAAAATAATGAGTAATCTTTTTATAAAGGTTTAATGAAATTGGCCTTAAGAATTAAAATGGTTTGCTTAAACCATGACAACTATTTTAATCTTTAAGATCAATTTCAGTGAACTCTTATACAAATATTTACTTATTTTTCATAATATTATTTTTATATTCATTCTATTGAGTTAGCAATAAGCGAATTGAAAGAGGGTTGGTTTATTTATTTTGATTTAGTATTTTGACACAAGTTGTAAAAAAGGATATGACAGTTCAGAACTAATGATTTACCTGTTAGCAGTTGATGATAGAACAACATGAGCGCAATATAAACACATTATTTGAGATCTAGCAATTTAGGATTTTTATTTTTGTTTTCACATGTATGTAGTTTGGACATTAAGGGCTTTCAGGATATATATTGAAAATTATTAACTTTATTGTATTTTTGCTTAATATAAATAAAATATTCATACTTAATTTTGTTTTATGAATAAGTTGTATTTCATGGAATTCAGTCAGAGTATTTGATTATTCAAAGGATGTAGGCTTTATGAAATTTGATTAGGTAGTGTTTATATTGTTTAGATTACTACAAAAATGAATAACATACTAATTACAAAAAAAATAACAATATATTGATAAGTGCGCCAAATAGATGAAATTATGATTTAGAATTGAGTGATAACTTTACTAATGGATTAAGATTAGCAATGGATTTTTTAGTCATTAAATTTGAATTTAATAATAGAAATAGTGATGATAATTTTTTTTGCAATGAATTTCTCTATCACTAATTCAAATTTCAAAGATGAAAAATCCATCATTATGTACTAATTTAGTGATGGAAGTATATGTTGCTAATTCCACTTGTTGTGCATGCCTATCATCATCGTTATTTCATGGAATGAATATAGTTCTAGTTATGGAAATTACATATAGATTTTATTACTCATTGTTAATTTATTTACTAACACATTGTTTACTAACATCTTTTATTCTATCACTACTTTTGTCGTTAAATATTTTACTAATAGTCTTTAATTAGCAACAAATATTTTTGTTGCTAATTACTGATAGTCTTTAATTAGTGACAAATATATGAAAGAAGATAAGAGATAGGATATGAAAGTATCGAGCCTGCTCTTACCTGATATAGTTTTAATGAGATTTCTTATATTGTTACTACCATTATTATAGAACAAGCTAGACATGCTTTAATGGTGCTTCCAAGAAAATTAAAACTTCACTATTTAAAATATATATCAAATGATAAAAGAACTATCATATTTATTATGAGAGCTAGATTTAAAGAAGCATTTGGCATTGGAAAAGGCCTAAAGGGTCAATATGTTCCTTTGGAGAGTTTACCATAATGGAAATTTCTCCAACGAGGAATGCAGTAGAAAAGGTATTAACATCCCAAACTATCATGCTTACAATGCCTCTATTAAAGATAGGATCCATATTTTTTAGGATTATAAGTTTGGAAGGGACATATGGTTGTCTCTTCTACAAGTCAATCATTATGTAATATTCTTCTCTCTTAACTTTTATAATTAGTTTCAATATTATATGGTTAATTCTTTTGGTAAAGCCAAAGATATGGAATGGGTGATGATAAGGAAGGTGGCTTTATGGCATATTTGGTTTTAGCACAATAAAAACATTTTTTATGCTAATTTTACTCTGACTTAGAAACCAATATATAATACGTTGGTTTACATGAAAGATCTTAAAATGGCAGAAAAAACTATGGAAGTTATCAATGTTACTCCTAATTACATGAAGGTTAAGGTCTTATAGATTACACTTCCTTTTGGTTTGATAAAATTAAATTATGATAGAGTAGTTAAATCGGAGCAAAATGTGATAATTTGTTAAGAAATTCTAATGATGATTTGATGAGAGATTTTGCTCAAAGTTTAGGCTAATGTAACTTATTAGAAGTTAAAATTTATGGAGCAACAGAGGGTTTTTCACTAGCTTGAGAGCTAGGTTTTCAATTGGTAATTTTGGAAATAAATTCTTAGGTTCTTATGAATTTTCTAGGAGTTAACAAGCTTAATAGAAGATATCATTCACTTTTAAATCATTGTTGTAACCTACTTACAAGAAATTAGCAAGCCCCTATTTCCCATACATTTAAGAAAAACAACAAGTATGCAAATTGGTTAGCCATATATGGTACATCTCTTAACTTGAGTTTTACTTTACTTATAAGAAATTGGCAAATCTTTATTTCCATCCATTTAGTGAATATAACAAATACGCAGATTAGTTAGCCACGTATGGTACATCTCTTAACTTAGGTTTTACTTTACTAATGAAGTCTCCTTCTAATATTGAAATGCTGATGTTCAATGATGTGACTAAGTTCAATACCCTAGAGTTATTTTTATGTAGTTTTTTGTAATTAACCTTTACTCTATTTAGTTACTTAAAAAAAGGATTTGATGGGTAGTTTTATTGTAAATAATATAGGCTTATCAAGTACTGGTTGTTTTAAAAAAATTAAAGTATTAGAATAATGTTTAGAATTGGATTTATTACTACTCTAATAATACTTTCTTAATTTGTGAGTGTTGGTGAAAAGTAAGGGTGGGCACAAAATGGGTTGGGTTAGGCTTACATAAATATTACTTAGCCTAGCTTGAATTTTTCATACCTTTTATGTCTAAGTCTAATCTTTTTTAAAATGAATACCTAAGCTTGACTTAGTTTGGGTTTGATTTTAAGATTTTAATATATATATATGTAATATGATTAAAACTTATAAATATAAAAAAAATATATTCATATATATATATATTATATTTAATATATATAATAAAGAAAAATATCATTTAAAAACTTATTGTATATATTTATTAATTCTTTATGATTAAGATTTGTATCAATATATAATATTATAAAATATTCAATATATGAATATAAGACAGGGTTGAATCCGAGCTAACTTAATTGTAAATATGTAAGCTTAAGCCTAGTTTATTTATAACATAGGGCAAAAATTTTTATTCTAAACTAACCCTTGGATTTAACTGTTCAATTAAAGCTCTATTTATTTTAGGCTTGGTCCAATCCAAAAATCAAATAGGCCACATTTGTCCACACCTTGTGCAAAATACAATTTATGAGTAAAGAAGATAGAGAAAAGATTAAAAATTATGCAAAAAATCATTACAAATATATTATTGAATGTTATTCATGCAAATTTTAAGTCATCTCTTTGCATGTACATGCAAAAAACTTCATTTATTTATCCTAAATAAATATTAAGTCAATAATCATTTTTCTTTTGTAATGGTTGTTGATATTGAAGGATTTAGTTCCTATTTGTTTATTGAATGGAATCATTCATTAGGATAAATAGTTGCATACATCTTTTAGCATGGTTGAGAACTAATTCATGAAAGAAGATAAAAAAAAAAAAAGCACAAGATTAGTGAGTAAAGCAAAAAAAAGGTAGAAAATATAGTATACTTAACATGTATTTCAAAGAACCTATATATTAAGCAACTTTACCTCTATTATTTATTGTAAGCTGTGTGAAAAATCACTTATTTAATTCATTGAAGCACTACAACAATTGAACAACTCTCCCTTTACCTATATTATAAAATGCATATTAACATATATGCATGTATAAATTTAATTGTATAAAAATAAGAAAATTTAAAACTATGTACATAATAATTTGATTTAAATATAAAAAATTCTAAGATAAGCTTTAGTAAAAAATTTGTAATATTTTTTATTAGTATTATTAATATTCTTGGATAATTATTATTTTACCATTTTCAATGAATAATTCTATCGAAAACATGAATTTCCAATGGAAATAATTTGTTAAAAAAGTTACTCATTAGAAAATTTCTTCCAATAAATATTTCCATAAAAAATTTCCAATAGATTTTCTAATAGAATTTTGAAACACAAAATTTGTATTTGTTAAAGAATATTCTATCAAAAATCAATTGAAAATAAGTTTCATAATCCATTGAAAATAATAAGTTTTTTTAAACTTAGTATATGTACATAAATAATGCAATATTGAAATTTAAAATTTATAAATAAAGAAGTATATAAATATAACACTACAAGAGAATTTGTATTTAGTGAAAAAAATTAAGAACAATTTTTTCATCGGTAAGTAAGACTTTAACAGTTGTACTTATCTTTTAAATTTAGTTGTAGAATTAGTAACAAATAGTTCAACCTATCCCTAAATTCATTGCTAGTTTTTTGGATTTTTAGAACTCTCATAGCTAATGTTATATCTATTGCTAATTTCATTTGTAAATTTTATTGATGAAATAAGCAATGTAATTAAAAATTAGGATTTTAAAGTACCTATAAAATTAGTGATAGATTTTGTACAAAAATAATTTTTTTGCTCATGGAATTACTAATAAAAATCTTTTTATTTGCTGCTAACTTAAGCACACCATTTTATTTAAGGGCTTTAATAATGAAATAATCCTTGTTAAATGCTTATATATGCCAATAGCCACAACTAGATCCTTTCATTTTCTCTTTCTCATATGGCACTTTCCTCCTCTCTTCTGTTCGTCATTGCTGCCTTGTGCCTCTCCACTGTTCATTATCACTTTCAAGTGTAGTGGTTTGTTCCACCACCATTTGAAAGGAAATTTAATTGTTAACATGATTTTTCGTAATAAAAGTAAGGTAATGAAGGAAATAGGAGTGAATGAAATGACTTATTTCTTGATGTGAAACAATATATTCAAGCTAAAAAAAGAAGTAATATTGTTATGGGTAAAAAATATTTTACACTATATGTAAGTTATGGATAACATATCTTTTAATTACCTTAATAATTTTTTATTTTACTTCACTATAATTATTTAATAATTTCTAAATTATGGAAGAAGAATGCACTTCTAAATATTTATAACACAAGCAACACAACAACTTAATGTGGATCTTATGGCTTTGAAGAGAAGATGCAAATAACTAAGTATTTAAAAGTGGCTACATAGTAAAATAAATTAATAACGACAAAAATTTCCTTACATTATCCTTGAAGCAATTCTTTGCTTTTATATTCATAGCAACTAGTTTAATCCTTAATGCCTTAATTAATATACCACTATTGAGATATTTTTTTCTGTTAGTAGTCTAATATTTACTTTATTACATTGGAAATTATTGAATCAAAATAGACAAATAGAACATTCTTTCAATTCATTTATTGCTACCTTAATAAAGTGAATTTGAAAGTATTGTTAAGAATAATGAGTAATCTGTTTATAAAGATTTAATGAAGTTGGCCTTAAGAATTAAAATGGTTTGCTTAAACCATGACAACTATTTTAATCTTTAAGATCAATTTCAGTGAACTCTTATACAAATATCTACTTATTTTTCATAATATTATTTTTATATTCATTCTATTGAGTTAGCAATAAGCGAATTGAAAGAGGGTTGATTTATTTATTTTGATTTAGTATTTTGACATAAGTTGTAAAAGAGGATATGACAGTTCAAAAGCAATGATTTGCATTTTAGCAATTGATGATAGAACAACATGAGCGCAATATCAACACGTTATTTGAGATCTAACAATTTGGGATTTTTGTTTTTGTTTTCACATGTATGCAGCTTAGACATTAAGTGCTTTTAGGATATATATTGAAAATTATTGACTTTATTGTATTTTTGCTTAATATAAATAAAATATTCACATTTAATTTTGTTTTATGAATAAGTTGTATTTCATGGAATTTAGTCGGAGTATTAATTATTCAAAGGATGTAGGCTTTATGAAATTTAATAAGGTAGTGTTTATATTATTTAGATTACTACAAAAATGAATAACATACTAATTACAAAAAAATAGTAATTTGATAAATGGGCTAAATAGATGAAATTATGGTTTAGAATTGAGTGATAACTTTACTAATGGATTAATATTAGCAATGAATTTTTTAGTTACTAAATTTGAATTTAACGATATAAATAGTGATGATCATTTTATTTTTGTGATGGATTTTTCTATCACTAATTCAAATTTCAAGGATGAAAAATCTATCATTATGTACTAATTTAGTGATGGAAGTATATGTTGCTAATTCCACTAGTTGTGCATGCCTATCATCATCATCATCATCATTTAATGGAGTGGAGATAGTTCTAGTGATGGAAATTATAGATAGATTTTATTACTCATTGTTAATTTATTTACTAACACATTGTTTACTAATATCTTTTATTCTATCACTATTTTTATCACTAAATATTTTACTGATGGTTTTTAATTAGCGACAAATATTTTTGTTGCTAATTAGTATTTTTCTAGTGTAAAATATATAAATAATAAAATTTAATATCTAAATACATTATTCATAATATAAAAAGTATAAATACATACTTTAAATAAAAAAATATGATCAATTAAAGCTTAGATGGAGAAAATCATCCATATATATGTCCCTACTATCTTCATGTTGGATTAAGGGAGTTTAAGGGCAATGTAGGACTCTTCACTATCCACTAAGCATTTGCTATATATTGTGGTGGACACACATGTAATGGCAATAGATTATATCCATAATAGAGGTAGAGAGGTGGTTGGCTTTGCTACATCTATTATTGCTGTGTGTAATAAACCTTCCTAATTATTCAAAAAAATTAATAATTAATAAAAATAAATTAAATAGATATATCTAATTACCTAAATAATTGAAACTAGTAAGCCTTTCCAATATTTAGTTAAAATTTTCTAATATTTAACTAAATCAAATTAGATAAAAAAAATAATTAAATAAAATTATATAAACATTTCTAATTATCTTAATAAAATTAATAAATCTTCTTAATTAACTATATAAACCAAACAATTAAGTGGAAAAATTTATAAATATTTCTGATTATCTTTATGAAACTAATGAACTTTGCTAATTAATTAAATAAAAAATTACAAAAATAAAATTTCATAAATATTTCTAATAAATTAAATCATTAATTAAATAAAATCACATAAACATTTCTAATTAACTTAATGAAATTAATAGGCCTTTTGAATTAATCGAATAAATTAAACAGCCAACTAAATAAAATTACACAAGCATTCCTAATTAACTTTAAAAAACTAATAAATTATTTTTTTAACCAAATAAAATAAATAATTAGAAAATAAAATTACAAAAACATTTTTAATTAACATAAGGAAACTAATAAGCCTTTCTAATTAATTAAATAAGCTAAATAAAATTGCATAAATATTTCTAATTAACTTAATTAAACTAATAAATCTTTCTAATTAACTAGATAAACAAAACATAAATATTTATAAGTAAATGAAAAAAAATTACTACCAACCTCTGTCCAACAAAATGAGAAAGAAATGCTCTTTAGAAACCGTATTACAAAATTGTATAAAATATAAAAAATGTTAAAATTAATCGATTAAATTAGTAAATAAAATATTAAAAACAATTTAGTTGATTCGGAATTTTAGAATTCATCTCTAAAATGTAGGAATAGAGCTCAAGATGCTTCAACAAAAATATGCACCAAGAGAAATGGGGGGGGGGGTGAGGGCTTCTCCATATTGTCCATGATGTCTGAAATTTTCGATGAGAATATCTGTCATACAATTAAACAATTCATTTGAAATAATGAGATTTTTCACATCAACATTAGCACTAATTTTTCGGCAAAAAAAATCAGAAATAGAGAATTTTTTTTTAATTTTTCAAGCTATTTTCAATGATTTTTTGATGAACTATGATCTAATTTTTTATGCATAAAATTAATAAAAAAGAAAAAATTGTAATAATGATTTTGTAAATTTTATTTTTTATTAAAATATTATAATAACTATAAATAAATATGAATTATTTAAATAAAAACAAAAAGGGAATGAATATAAGGATTCAAAAATTCACTAAAAATGAGGATTGATATTAAAAAATCTACTTATACAAATATAAGGGATAGAAAAAAGATAGATTATTTCTAAAAGATAATATGATTACACCTTTTTTGGTTATGTATCCATTATAGTCCATAATCTAATATATCTTCACTGCAATTAAAAAATAACAATACTGCTCTATATAACAATAATGAAATTTGAAATTAAATTTTAAATGCAAATCAAGGACTATTAATAAATATAAAATAATTGAATAAATTTATAAAATTTGAAACTCAAATATGAATTTTATTTTCATTACATATCATTTTTTGTTCAAAAATACACCAACATTCACTTTCGTGTAAAAAATGTGTAAATATTAATAACCTATTGATATTAAAAAATCTACTTATACAAATATAAGGGATAGAAAAATGATAGATTATTTCTGATAGAGAATATGATTACACCCTTTGTAATTTTGTATCCATTATAGTACATAATCTAATATATCTTCACTGCAATTAAAAAATAACAATACTGCTCTAATGAAAATGAAATTTGAAATTAAATTTTAAATACAAATCAAGACTATTAATAAATATAAAATAATTGAATAAATTTATAAAAATTAATTTAATAAATATAAAAAATTTGAAACTCAATTCTGAATTTTATTTTCATTACATAGCATTTTTTGTTCAAAAATACACCAACATTCACTTTCGTGTAAAAAATGTGTAAATATTAATAATCTGATATAAAAACTGTTTGGAAAGAGCACAAAGTGTAATTGTATTCGTTAATGTCACGCTCAAGTTGCTTTAGTGCCCTATACACTAAGCCCCGTTTGTTTGAGAAATTTTAAGCTCTCAGTAATGAAATCAAAAGTTTCAATTTTTTTAAAAAAAATACAAAATACCCTCGTCAATCCTAGAGTGATCCAATTTTATTCTATTTTATTTTAAAAATTTAAAAATCACCTTTTAAACTCTATAGAATTATCATCCATTATCAACTTATTTTTTCATTTTAACAAATTAAATAATATTATAATATATTAATTTATTTTGTCAAATTTTCAAATGTAATTTCATATCCCATTTTTTATTATTTGATTAAAACTTTATCTATCTAGCTTAATTCCTATGAATTATATAACATTAAAATTATTTGTGAAAAAATAATAAAATATGCTAACATGCTACGGATTGTAATTTTTATTTAAAAAGATCATGAAAAATCATGTAATTTGATAGAATAGCTAATGAAATTGATGATGGATATTAATTTTAAATTTTATATAATTTGAAAAAGTAATTCTCAAGTTTTTGAAGTGAAAGATAAAAAAAAAATTCAATTACTCGAAAAGAGTGTTTAACATTTTTTTCTTTTTTTTAATTAAGTATTTGAATAATGAAATCTACTCGGACATGACCCGCCATAGCTTTTATCACAATCTCTATTACTAATTTTGTCACTTTGCTCACATTCGTTATCAACATCAGCTGCCACTACAATTGTTAGTATCACCCATAAATCAATTTCACTCAAATCACCATCTTTTCTACAAAGTCTGCACTCTGTCATTTATCTAATCATCACAACCATCAACATTACCAATTATTAATTTTATTATAGTTTGTAGAATATTATTTTAACTTTATTAATCATTAATATATTCTTATTATAGTTAGTAATTAATTACTTTTTGTTCCTTTGTACAAATCAATCAAAAACTAAAAAAGTTCATCATAAATTGTATAATTTGATTTCATGTCTTGATTAAATCAAATAATTTTAAAAAATAACAATTATTTTATTCTTGTTTCCCTTTGTTTGATTTCATTACTCAGTTATCACGCGTTGATCCGGACACCACGCACGGAGTCAATCCTCATCCGACTTGCATATGAGGCAGCCGCCTCGGTTAGAAATTTATGCAACAACAAATTGCATCTCTTTGAATGGGAAGTTCAATTCCAATGTGGGTTACTGAGGAGGACTTGTCTTTAGGATCTTTTTCGTTTTCATTCGTTTTAGGATCCATTGGAACATGACGATGGGATGGCATCACAGCCCACCCCTTGTTGGCCTCTACATGTTAGATACATACGGCAAGCTATGCTATGGTACATGATATCCAATCACGTGTTGTATTTGCCATCAAAAGCAAGAAAGAAGGAAAAATCCAAAACTCGCTGCAGAATCTCAATTCACACCAAGCACAGGATCCAATCCCATTGATCTTCCCACCTACAGGCCTAGTCGAACAAGTTAGGAATCCTAGAGTGACACCCAACCCTATATCTTTATCCTATATGCATATCTGCAACTAGACCACTATTTGTAGATAATTATCTTGATCTCATACTCTTAAGAATATAAATATTAATTGTGTCATTTTTATAAATATGAACAACTTATGTACGCAAGTAACGAGTTTTGTCTTGACCCAAGAAGATTCCACCGGTATCCGTTAATATTCCAGTAAGATGGCACAAGATAAAGTGCTTCTACTTAGTTGGAAGGGCCCCCCTCCCCTAGTAATCGGAAGAAGGGTGATTAAATGGGTTTCTCGCGTAACTATAATATTTTTGGTAGCTAATCAATTGATCTCATAGCAAACACCCACAGGGCTCTTTTAACTTCAAATGATTGGAGCTTGCATGATATAAATTGTCGATCTACATCAACGAAAACCACCCCTAGATCTTCGTACACATGCAACATCAGATCAATTAAGAAATTTAGACTCTCTGAGAGTTGGAAGACAATGATTGTTGACTAATACATGCAAATGAGTGATGGTCCACTCCAGACTTAACCCCTTAATTTATTATGGGCTATCTCTCTTATTCTTCACAGCTAGCACTTGTGCCAAAATCTGTCAAATCTAGAGAAATTAGGGTTTTAGTCATCTGGTTATCACAAAGTGGCAAGTGATAGAAAGAAACATCGAAATCTTCTAATTTGTAGACATAGTTCTTCCACCGTTCTACCTATCTAGGTGTTTACTTTTGCTTGAAACCAAATCCATTTGTTGAAATTTGAACACAAAAAGAAGATTATCTGCAGTACTAGAATCATACATATTAATTGTGCTTAATTAGTGTTTTATAATGACAAAATCTGAACCATTGTAACGTGTTACAATTCTTATTGAATATTATTCCCAAAAAATTAGATTTATGATGAAAAATTATTTAAAAAAAAAAAATGAACAAGGAAAAGAGACCGGCGGGGGAGGGAAAAAGGAGATTTCACTGAAGTGGAAAGTGCAGCTTCTGTGCAATATTGCTTTGGAATCCGATGACATGTGAAGTGAGGAACAAGACAAGTGGTGGTCCATTTTCCAAACCCCCCCCTCTTTCAAGAGACGCCTATCTCTGTGCAGCACCCATCGACTGATTCCTTTCTTATGACTTACTTTCTCCCTTCCTCTCCCTCTCATCTCTACTGTTGTATTGGTAATGCTTCTGATGATCGATCATGTTCAAGCTCGCACGCACATCCGCCTGCATGTGTTGCCCCTTTCATCTACGAAATAAAGTGAGCACAGACAAAGATCCGTTTGCATGCCAACCCCTACCAATCTGCTGCCTATTTTTCTCTATTCACCAAATGTCCAAGTTTAGGACCGCACCGTTAATTCGCCTGATTTTCGCTATTATGGCTAATTAACTATCTTTTAGATTAGGGACACGTTGGCTTTAGGGCCTAGTAACCAAAATCTAATGACGCTTTTCTTGAGTTCCTTAAGCCGCCAAACCTCTTTTCCAAACGAAGCAATCATTGATTGTCACATCTATGAAAGCAAAATTACGTCCTGCACCTTCTCAGTTGGTTTCAGACTTCAATTTTGCCGACAGTTTCGACACTGCTATATCAATTCATCCTGTTATAAAGTAGCGGTTTATAGATATATGTACTTACGTAATTACTTTTGGACGTTTTAGTCCACATTTAACACGTTAAGAAGTACAATGGTTTCTATTTGATCCATGTTACACATATTAATAAAATAATTTAATTTATTTATTTTTAATAAATTTTATAAAATTATTTTTTATGTACAAAATTTAAGATTGTAAAAAATAGAAAGAGAAATATAAAAGAATAAATATAAACTTATTAATAGTGTAGAATAATAAAGTATTTATTAATGAAAAATGAGGGTAAATTTGAAAAAAAAATATTTAATTCTTTATTAGAATTCTAAAATGACAAATAAAAAGGAACAAAAAAATTTCTTCAAAATACAACAAATAAAAAGGAACAAAGAGAGTATGTTATAATTGATTTACTAGTTAACAAATATTAATATGTTCAGAAAATAATTGTGATATATTCAATAATAATTGTGATTGTACACGTATCGTTTTAAAAAGTATTTAATTATTGTTCTACTCTCTCCATTTTTACTTATCTGTCACTATTAAGTAATTTCACACATATTAAAAAAATAATTTAATTTATTTATTTTTAGTAAACTTTATAAAATTATCTTTTATGTACAAAATTCAAGATAGTTAAAAATAAAAAGAGAAATGTAAAAAAATAAATACAAGTTGGTCAATAGTGTAGAATAATAAAATATTTATTAATGAAAAAGAAAAGTAAATTTTAAAAAAAGAATATTTAATACTTTATTGGAATTCTAAAGTAATAGATAAAAAAAATAAATTTTTTTTTTCAAAATGCGACAAATAAAAAGGAATGGAAAGAGTAAATGATAAAAATAATTATTTTGAATCGTGTGTCAAGGATTAATTGATGATAAATTATCTAAATTAAATTAACCGATTTATCATTAACAAGTCTAACTATCATCTAAATCAAGTAAAAGTCTCTCATTTTTTACTACTTACTCGTTTTTTATGCCCTCGCCGATATTTGTAAATAGCATATGTTTGTATAGAACTCCTAATTCTTACTTCATATTATCCGTTCATTTTTTTATTCTTTCTAACTTGAATTTCAGAATAGCTTTGATGGAAAAATCGACAACTGAGCCTTTCTTGCATTTAGAGCGCCAGTATGAATCAAAGTTGGAGGAAAATTTCAACATTGCCAGTGATCTTATTATATTTGTGATAACGCACTGTGTCAATGAACTAATCTGTTAAGAGGTTACTTCATTAGTAAATTTTTGTCATTTATCTGATACTTAATTTATTTTACACAAATCTTCTTTAGAATTGAAGAGTGTATATTCGTATTTCAAAGTTGACTTATTTTGTATTGAAAGTTAATATTAATTAGGAGTACGAAGACAGTAGTCCAAGAGTTTTGATTTGCATTCATTTTAAGAAAAGTTACCAGAGAGAGACTCTGAAATAATTTAATTATACTTGTACAGTGTTTACGGAGTCTTAAAACAAGGAAAACCGTGGAAAAGTTTGGTGTCGGACTGCATGCACGGTGTTGAGATGTTAAGTCCGTGGAAATTAATGTCACTACTAACTCCGAATTATGTCATATTCGGAAGGTGGTCATGCATTTCTTGATCAGAAACTTATGACAAATGGTCCTCTTGAAAATATATGTACGTAACACCCAATCGGACGGTCATTTGGACCACGTTTATAAATATGAAGATCATGTGCATCCACAATATATATGTAATGTTCCCTTTGCATCACGTGTCATCTGGACCATATTCTAGTGTTAGCTCAGATTTCAGACTCATGCAGCTGTTAGCTTACGCCCCAAGCTTATTTCATTATTGTTGGAAAAATTAAAGATAATCTACAATGTCATTTAATTACGTTGCAGAATATCTTAATTAGTGTTATCTAATGAAATGAAAAGAATCTTGATTATGATAGGAAATTAGAAAGTTCTAGATTTTATGTAAATATGAATATTTTGTATTTAATAATTTGAAGATCTTATATAGAACAAACCTTCTTCAATGTATCAATACTTGTAAAGCAAAATTTATCAATGAAATCAAGCATTATGCAATTTTTAACAATTATTCCATCCCTAGTTGCAGAAATTTAAGGAACATATATTTTATACAAGAAGATGGAATATATCTTTAAAGAAGATATTCCTACATGAGAACATGGTATTCAGATCAGATTGCAAAACTACATTTTCATCAGCATGAAGCGTACAAAATCTGGTTACATATTACAAACTAAATGATTACATGCATATTACAAACTAAATGCGTTCTTAAATGTATATATGCAATCGGGTATGATCTTTCAACATCGGTTCAGAGAATAAAACTTAATTTTGACTAAATAGTGCTTAACATAATCAACATGGAGAATAATATTGATTCTCTACTCCCACCGTCATGGCATTATCATTATCATTAATAACATTGTTATCGTCCACCACCACCTTCTCCTTACAAATCACTGTCCTCTATCCACTCCGATCATTATCCTTACATGCATTCCTCGCAAGGGCAAACAAATAAATCCAATGCATCAATTTTAAATATCATTGTAAACTTCAAAAAGATCAATAGAATGCCCAAATTTTAGAGTGAAATCATCTATGTTATTCTTAATTTTTTTTAAAAATAAAATAAAATAAAGGGTGCTGCAAAAATTAGATAATTCCAGTTTCAATGTAGACATGCAGTGGCTTAATCAAGCTGTATGCCAAAATAAATACCACAGCTACGGGGAAGAGATATATTAAACTCAAAGTGATTGTTGGGAAAAATTTCTCAATAGCTGCTATTATGCGGATGCGATGAGTAGGCATAATACAAGATCAAAGGAGCATAAAAATTATAAGAGACAGATATTTAACATAATTCAACTATTAACCTATTTCATTGGTGGAAATTTACCAAAAAAAAATAAAAAAAAGAAATATTACAAAGGATTTAATTAATCTCATTTTATGCTTCAAATATATTTAAATTATCTTATAGTCTTCCTTTAACCAATCAAAGGTGGATCTACATTGTATATTGTGGGATCAATTGCCCCCACAAAAAAATGTAAAATTACACACACACACACAGACATACATACATACATACATACATATATATATATATCTTAATTGTAATTATTGCCCCCACAAATTTATATAATATTACTCTATAAATTTGTTTAATTGGTCAAAAGAGAGAAAGATTTTAGTTTAAATACAAATGAAAAGATATAAATTTTGACTTATTACAAACATTAAGATATAGAAATGAAAAAATTAAAATTAAAATAATAATTTATTTTTGTTTGACGATTTAATCATTTTATAGTAATTAAAATTTATATAGATATTGTCTCCACAAATTAAAATTTTTGAGTTTGTCACTGTAACCAATGGTACATATTCTCACAAAGGGTATATATACACTTTTCACTTTCAATACAAATTATTTTACTAAAATGTAATAACAAATTATAGGATTTCAAATAACATGTATAGGTACTACATATTAAAGCTCTATCACCTCATATATTAGTCTCTTCAACAAATTTTTTATATATTAGATAACATATTTACAAGTTAAAAGATAAGGTGATAAAATTTGAATTTAATCTTTGAAAGCACCAATGTTGGAAGAAATTTATTGTTTATTATTTCCATTTCAAACAGGGATTAATCTCATAGAAAAAATATGGGGATGCTTGAGTAAAAAGAAAAAAAGAGCAAAAACATCCTAATTACAAATTAATAACAATCATAATTTTAATAAAAAAAAATAATTACTAATTGATAATTATTAAAATTTGAATCATTGCACATAAATTTGTATAAATCGTTAGGTTCATATTTTCATGAAGGGAATTAGCGCAAATCTAATTTCCGCAAAGAAAAAATTAGTGGGTATCTGAAAAAGACGAGAGCTCTAGTGGGAAACTGTGAAACATGCACCAATGTGAAAGAGAAGAAATGCTTGCATTATCTTGTGAAAGATTTTCTTTATATTGTTTGATTGAGGGTTGACTTTATCCAGTGCCTAGTTAGATTTTGAGATTGCCAAAATTCACTTAACTAATATATATATATATATATATATATACACACACACACTTGTTCTAAGGGATTTTAAATTTTAATTTTACAATTTATTAAAATCGAAATGTGTTTAGTTACATATATATTTGTCACGCCTTTAGAGGTGAGGTGAAAAAGTAGACACTGATGAAGTAGGGGGACGGGGGAGTGGAATTAAGGGGATCGGCAATAATTAGTAGGACAGAGTGCCGCTGGTCCTGTGTTGAACAGTACAATTAGAAGGGCCTGACGTTGATAGTGTGCGTAAGCTGAGGATTTGATTCGTATGGGCTCGCTAACATCAATAACCCTAACTAACTCTGCCATCTCCATTATAACAATACTGTCATTTTCAATAAAATTCATGGCAGGTTTTAGGGCTTCTCTTTCTCCCAAAACATATAATATTGTGCATTCTAATTAAAAGCTAACTGCATCCTACATGGATCTATGACAATCCTTCTCTCTATATAATACATATTTTACCTAATTAATTTCGTATTGCCATGTTCAAATTAAATGTTGTCTTCCCGTCTTCCTTATCCTACATGTATCAACGGACATCGGAATTCCAAATTCCCTCCTTATTTCTAAAATTGATCACTTTGCTGCCTTACTACGTTTCTTTTCTTTTCTTTTTTTAAGCGCTTAATCTAATTATATCATTCAGAAAGAATCAACTTTTTTTAACCAAAATCGATTATAACATCAATTATCCTTAATAAACACGAATAAAGAGGGAGCTAATTGAATCTTTAAGTGTTTTTAATGGATACAAATTAGGTGCAAATCAATCCTTAGTTAGAAATTAATTAAACCATTTTTTGATCTTTTAACTGTCTTTAACAAATACAATTAATTCCAAATTTGAATAAAATCATTCTCCCTTAAAAAATCTCTCAACCGAAACAATCATAACACCAATAAAAGATAATCAAATGGAGGAGGGAGAATGGATGGAAGGAGATTTGAATTCCCCTTTTTGAAGTTACTAATTTATTTTCTTACTAATAAAGCACTACCTTATTGCCACATAATCAAAATTTTGAAACAAATCAATACTCTTCTCCTCTTATCATCTCTTCAATAATATATACCAAGTGACTTGATTCGGTAGGCAATAGATTAAAATGATTGATCAATCCAACCCACATTATGTCTATAGATTTGCGGGATATAATAATTATTTTTTATGACAATTTGTAAAATTAAATTGTAATTAGTTTTTTTTAATTAGGTTACGTCATGAAGATATGTACGTTTATAAGCGCTTACTAATTACTAAGAATTGTGTGCTTTATGTGTTGGTGGATTCCTCTTAAATAAATTTACATTATTCTTTTTATTTATTATTTAATATAAAAAAGAGAAAAATAAAAAATGAGGCAATTTTGAAATAAACCCATTATTTAAGCACGAGGTAAAAAGCCAATTTGAATTGTTGAGAAGAAAAACTTGGAGCATTTTTTTGTCAGTTCTGAAATTTTGTTTGTGATGCTGTTGGCTTTGACTGGGTGGAAGTTAGGGATGGCAATTTATGATACAATACAATAATTTAACACAAATATAATATTAGGATTAAGATTAATATGTCAATCCATCTAAAAATTTATATTAAGATTTAGCACAAATACAATAATTGAACACATTTATATATTAGGATTAAAATTAATATGTTAATCTATTTAAAAATTTATATTAATTTTTTAAAAATATTTTTTGAGAAATAACTAGTAATTAAATTATATATAAGTATATGTGATAAAGATATAAATATTTTACTTTAATAAAATGATAATAAAAATTTAAAATAATATTTTATTAATAATTAAAAATAATTTTTATAAAAATAAAAAATAATTATATTTAATAAATAAATTTTAATATAAAATTTATTAATTAAAATTATTAAATAAATAAAATAAATAATTTATTTTAATATATTTATTTAATAAATTGATTTAAATGACATAAATTACCATGTAAAGGCTTAGCCTCTGATTGCTTGTTTCTTTTCTCCTTGGATTTTTTACTTCCGTGGTGGGGCTCTTCCCCGTTTGCTAGTTCGTTTTTTTTTTAAAAAAAATAAAAATGGAAGGTTTTGTTTTGCTTCTAAAAGGCTTATTAAGCCTAGGTTTTCGTGCATTTTAGGTGGATTTTGAAAAAGCTTTGGACCCTGGGTCGGCGTGCAGTTTTATTTGTGTTAAAAACCGAAGCTATGCTCTGCGAATTTCGTCTTTTTCTTAGTGGGACGGCGCAGAAAGAAGAAAGCTTTGATATTAAACTGTGCTAGAAGATTAATTATTATATTTTAAATTTATATTAAATTTAGGTATATTATTCTCAATAATTTAAATATTATAGTACATCTTTTTCTACTAATATTTTGTCAGTATTATACAATAATTAATAATAATTAATATGCTGATTTTGTTAAGAATTTCATCTATTTTGATGAATAATTTTTTATATTAATTATTCTTTAAAATTTCTAAGAAAATATTATATCTATTATTTTATTAATAGAGTTGTTTTACTAAATTAGATTTCATGATTTTTACTCTTATATTAAGGAGTTTTTTACATTAAAATTTACTAGTTTCTTGATTTTTTTTCTCATATTAATTTTTGATGAATGATTTGATTGCACATGTAAAAATAATTGGTCCAAATAAATTATTTAATTTTGACCATGTATTACTTTCATTTTGTATTTTTTCATTATGATACGTGGAGAAGTTGGAAAATGTAGGAGAGATAAATGATACTATGGAATCATTTGATTTATACAGGAAATAATTTATTACAAAAAATTAAACTTTTTAAAAAATAATTTTTTACGTAAATTTTTTGGAAAGTACTCAAATTTTTTAAAAAGTAACTTCTTATCTTTTGTTTTAATTTAATTTTAAATATCTTAAAAAATATTAATAAAATAACCACTGTGTCCTCAATATTATTGTAATATAAACTAATAAATTTTATTTATTATTAATTAAATTTAATAAATAATATTTTATTATTATATTTATAAATAGCATAAGAAATAAAATAAATTTAATAAAAATAATTTTATCGTTATATTTATAAATAGTATAGAAAATAAAATTTATATAAAAAAGGTAAGTAAATAATTTTTCATATTTTGTGAGAACTAAAACTTTTCAAAAAGTCTTATTTTCTTCAATTTAATAAATAATGATTGACTAAATAATTTATTTCTTTTTTGTTTACCAAGAAATAAAATTTTTTATACTATTAAAGTAAATCAAATGACCTTTATGTTTAGTTGAATGAGGAAGAATGAAGAGAACAATAAAAAAGGAAAGGAAAATTATATTATAACCTTTACTTTTTTTAGGAGTTTTAATTAAAGAAGAAAAAATATTGGATGTTTATAACTAATTTTTTATAGTTCTTCAATACTTTCTACTTTTTATTATTTTATACTCCTTTAGTTTAAGGGATTTTGAAGAATTTTTAAACATCCAAACAAACGAAATGCAAATTATGACTTAATTACTTATTCTTTTTCATTTTCTTACCATCATCTCTCTTGTCGTTTTCTACTTTTTTTTCCCTTTGTAATTCCTAAACATACTATCACAGGGAAGGAAAGAGAGAAAGATTAATTGGTGTTAAAAGAGGACCTTCCTTTCCTTATTTGATATTTGGAAAACTTATCTAATTAGAATAATATAAAATAATGAGTAATAGATAATGTTAGAGAAATTTAAAATTTTAATCATAAACATCCAATCCCTTCTTCTCTTTAATCAAAATTATGAAATATAACATTTCTTTCCCACTCCTTCTCTTTCATTTCTCCAATCCAAACATAGGATTAGAGTAAGTGCATGCCCGAAAAAATGAAGCAATTAAAAGCAAGATGCATATTGAGTCAAGAGAGTTAAGAAGCCCTTGTAATGCAGTTGCCATCTTTTTAACTCTTGAATTGCTTGGATTGATGAGATATATTATTTTTGAACTATTCAAAAGTCCTCATAAAAACGGATGACAGGTCCGGTTCCTAAATGAAGCAAATTAGACATATTATTCTTCTAAAATTTTAACACCACGTATAGATTGAATTGTAGAAACTGGTCTCAGCTAATTATACATGGTGCTAGATATTCATACGGAAACAATTCCAAATGTCTTTGTACATAGTCATTCCAACTTTGAATTGCGATGGTGTTTCTGTAGACTCCTTCAAGTTTGAATTCTAAGTTATGTGTGCGTGAACGTAGAAATTTCACCCTCTAACTTGTCATACATTTATTAGGCAAATCCCGTCCATACATGTGTCCATAGATGTCAAATTGTGGACCGAGTTTGATGACGATGGAAGGGCCTGGCATTGAGCCAATATTCAAGATAACAATTAAAGCAATTTAACATGTATAATAATATTGCAAAATGGAAAACCTGCTCATGTTATATGGATAACCAGAGGGCCACTTTCGCCTTCATGGGAACTGGGACCTTTCTTTCCCTCTTCTAATGGACTTTTTCTTCCCTTTTTTTCTCTTCTTATCTTTATTGAAATGACTCTTTCCACCGGAATAACATTCTTTATGGTCCCCCAGCTTCCGAGTTTGTATGATCAGGACTCATAAAGCGTGAAATTATACATATATATTGCTCATAATACGGGTCAATTTGACCGAAACATTACATATATAATTCCTTCACACTCATATTGATGTCTAATAATACAACCATCAGTCCACTACTGATATATTAAAGACTTGATACATACTCTTGAAAACCCAAAACAGTCCCTCCCTTTCTTTCTTAAAACAAAATAAGGAGGAACTAGCTAATGTACAAGATATAAATACACATTTAGAATATGACATTCATATATCTAGTTAAAAATATACAAATCAAATCTCACATTTTTTTTCCTTTGGTGAATGGATAGGATTTACATAAATCTTTCATTATTCCCTTTTCTTAAGAAAAATTTCGGTATACTACTAATATAATAATTCATTATTGTATTATCAAATCTAATCTCACATTAATTTTTTTTTTTTAGTTACATATTACATTTTATACAATGATATATCGACAATTAGATTTAATGGTGCATCATTCATTAATAGGAACCTGTAGAATTTTCCTTTTTCTTTTCTTTTCTTTTTGTTCCTTTTCTTCGTGTTGGACCCTTTTGTACTGGAACAATGAAATTTTCTTATTTTTAGATCAAAATTCTTACTTCAAAAAGACAGATTCAGACACAAGTGTAAATGTGGGATACTACACTAATTATAGATCCGACTCCATGTGTCTCTCTCTTCTTTCTTGAATAAGAAAATTTAATTGCTCCAAAAATAAGATAACATTCTTTTGTCAAACGAGCGGAACAGCTAGCAGTGTGTCAAAAGCACCATGAAGGGCCATCTTCTTTTCTTTTGCTTTTAATCCATATGACATTAATGTATCTCTTATGATGCAAGTGGAGGAGTGAAATCCAATACGTGGGAGGCCTTACCAGCTTTCCAGCTATTTTCAATGTCTTCTGCAGTTCTCTTTGCATCCAGAGAAGCACCAAGCAGCCCTCGTTTGGTGAAACCCACCGCATACAGGCCGTTTTCCCCTTTCCATCCATTCGGGAATGGTTTCCGGGGAAAACCATCTTTCTCGGAGAACATATCAGTGCCCTGAAGCCAAGCAACTTATTTCACATATTAACTCTATTTCAACGAAAACAAGTGCCAAAACTTTATATGCCATGATTACCAACAAAGAAAGAAAGAAAGAAAGAAAAAGTAAAAAAGTACCTTTAACCAGGAAGGTACGTTGCTTTTGTATCCAGTTGCTAGAATGATGGCATCAAAATTTTCCGCTTTTCCGTCCACAAATTCCACGGAATGCTTTGAAAGTCTTCTAATTGCTCGGCAAACCTAAATACATTGCAGAAGGGTAGGGAATGTTGGAAACAGCGAGACAGGAAACTGTATTCATTGATCTCTTTTTTATCTTTGCCTTGTAGGAAAGTCATACATAGATTTGGTTGATTACGACAAGAATAGCGGTTTTGGATTTGATTTGGGATTCTAACCTTAATATTGCCACTTTTGATCTGAGCGAGTGTCCCAACGTCCAAAACTGGTGTCTTGCCGTACAAGTTCTTGAGCTCTAGAGGACCAAGTTTGGGACGATTAAGTCCGTATTGAGCTGTGTTCCCAAGCATCAGATATGACATTAAAAGTAAAAAATGATCCACAATCCTTACTGGGAACCACTTGAGCAAACACATTGATAAACCAAAAGTTGATTTCCCCAACATCTGCTGAGGCAAGATATGCACCTGCACGCCGCAAGCACCATTATTATAAAAAAGAAAATTCGTGTTTATTATCAAAACAAGTTGCTTAAGGGCCCTTTTAGGAAATTGCAACTGACTCGACACTAGTGACAGTCATCTTTTTCATGCTTCGAGTTACTCTCAAAAAATACAGGAGAATGTTTGCGCATGCATGCGGATTCCAAGAAAGACAAGTGCGACGAAGCATCACAGAATATAACTCAGGTCTTTTCTCTTTTGATGTTATTAGAAGATTACATCTAATTAATTTCCTGTTTACATCAACAATATATAGCACTACTTTGATCTCAAATCAAGTATATTTGCTAAATGTTTGAGCGGGGTTTCAAAGAAATTACTCAGAAATATAATCAACGGGTGATGCGACATATTTTAGTTATATTGCCATAATTAGATATGCAATAAAAATACCATTGGTATAAGTAATAAGATGGAGATCGATATAAGCTCACCGTATCTCTAACCACAAGCGATGGGTGAGCATTATGGTTGCAGAGATCCAAACAGATCTCCATGCCTGAATTCCCACAACCAACCACCAAAACGTTCTTCCCACAAAACACACTCCCAGTTTTGTACGAGCTGGTGTGAACAACAGGCCCTTGGAATTCTTCCATTCCTTCAATTTCAGGCACTGCTTGTTCCGCATTCTCTCCAGTAGCCACAATCAGCCATTGACAAACGTAATCTGTCACCTCCTTCTTCGGCCCTTCTGTCCTCACCCTCCAGCACTCACGTCTACTATCAAATTCTGCGTTGATCACTGACTTTTCAAAAGCCGGTTTTATATCAAAATGCTCAGCATAAGCCTTCAAGTAGGCCAGGAATTGTTGTTTGGTTGGATAGGTGGGGAAGTTTTTGGGAAACGGAAGGAGAGGCAGTTGGCAGAATTGCTTAGGGAGATGAAGGCGGAGGCGATCATAAGTCTTGAGCTGCCACATTGAAGCTAAGCAATGGGATCTTTCGAGAATCAGGCTGGGAATTCCTTCCTCTTTGAGGCAGGCTGCTGCGGCTAGCCCGGATGGACCAGCACCCACTATTACTGGTCCCGGAACCCACATAGAAGTTGCTGTTTTGGCCATCTTTACCTGTAGATGGGGGTGGTGGCAATCATGGATTCTTTTTCCTTCTACTTCATTCAAGTAGTCCATGAACCGCAAGGATGAAAAATCTCAACCTTGCTAAATAAGCTACGGAAGCTGCAGACAAGCCATGAAAAAGATTTAAGAGGGTGGGATAAATGCGTATGGGATTTTTAGATTTCTTTTGGAAGAATGCGATTCTTCTCTGAGGTTCTGGTTTGTCTCAACATACAAGCTGAAGAAGGCTTGGACTTATGACTTGTTTGGCGGAGGAAAAGAAAGTATTAGCAGTAGCAGTGGACCTAAACACATAGGCAGCGAGAAATTTTGTGTAGAGATGATATTCACAAATCAGTCGGGATTGAAATGTCCTGGGTGGGTTTATATATATATATATATATGATGAGGAGGAGGAGGAAGATAATATACAAAATATGAAGTGGGACAGACATCTCTAACTATGTTACTAATAACTAACATTAACAAACAACAACCTTTCACCCTCGAAAAGCACAATAGACGCAGACATTCCATATAGCAATAAGGACAATAGGAGCTACTATTGAAATAGCAATAACAGAGTACTTAGTACTTTCTTTCAATTAAATACATATTAGTGGAGATCCCATGAGAGATGGCCAATCAACCGATTCTAAGTACAAAGATCATACTTGTACACATAACTATCTTATAAATTTTCCTACATTTATAAGCATGTGAGGATTAGATTAATTCTGATTTAATTTAATTTTATTGTTTAATATAAATTCGACTTAGAGTGTAATATTATATTATATTATATAGATAGTAATAAAATAATTTATAAAATTAATGCTTCATTTTCAGGTATGATATTTCAAAGGTTATGCAGTTGAGTACTTAAATAATTTTTAATCATTTAATTTAAAGGCTCTCACTGTACCAATCACTATATTCATCGAGAAATCGAGATTAGATTGCCGGTGAATGGTGATGAATACACACACCAGCAATCATCAACTAGAAATTTTGAAAAGTTTGCATATCCCTTAATACTTGAAAGTTAAGTGGTTTTTTTTTTTAGGCTAGATAAGTGATCTTATTTATCATATTAAGGACAAGGAGAAATGATAATTAAGTCTTGTTCAGAATTATTATTTGAATCAAATACTAACCATTAAATTATAGTTATTGAGTTTTATGTTTTATCACAAATAATTTTATTATAAATGAGTCTTTTTTATTCAATTATGTAATTAATCATAAAGATACAAATCTCATTTTTTATCTATTTCATTAGGATAGTTATTATCCACTTCTATTTTTGTTGCTATCTTGATTAATATTATTATAGGAGGATAAATAAAATGATGACCACCATACACTTGGCTCAATCTTGAATCAAACATGTTTATGAGATTAGCATAAGATTGTTATGTTTGGCTGAAAGCAATAATTCGAATCCTGTATAGATGTATTGGTGACAACCAAACACCATCAGAATGACTAATCTACTCTTGATGAATCCATCCTTTTAACTAGTAAAATCATTTGACCACATGGTTGCATTCTGTTAATCACGTGACACTTTTTATCGCCACAAATTCATTAAGTGCTCTTGCTTGTGCAAAATCATGTATAATGACTTAAATTTCGGAGAAATCTTAGTAACTACCTCCACCTACGTCTTGCGTTCAGCTCATATTCAGATCACCGCATAGAGTCCGGAGCGTACAACATTAACTTTAGTCTCCTCACCGTTACAATTTACAAAAATTATTAAGACAAGGACCCAACAATATCATTGAATCATGAGAATGTGCCCTATCGGTGTTACCCTGATTCCATTAATTAGTCATGTGAGACAATATGAGCAAGATGTGTAGGATTTGAAACACATGGACCATGAGAATGGTATTGTCAACTTGTAGATAAGCTTTCTGTAAACGGAGAAGATGAATGTCGATGAGAGATAAAAAGGTGATGAACCCATCATACCCTTCTCCCTAATTTCCGTTATAAACATCTAAATTACAAAAGAGTTTATACAATTTCGATTAAAAGATTTTACACAAAATAAGAATTTTCCATTCATTTACGGATTCTGTGGACTTCATTTTCAGCCCTTGGAGGGACATGGTGAGTGTGTATCAAATTCCAAGTGCAGACGCTTTTATTGCTTCATCATTGCACTTCTTCTTCAACTTAACCATCCAAATGCTCCAATTCTCTTGGAGAATCTTTCCTCACTTCTTGTTTGTAGTTTCATTTTAGACATAATCACATCAAATAGCCAAGGTGTCTTGGGCACTTCTTCCAGAGATTCTTTCCTTCTTTAACTCCCTTGTGTCGCGTGCGAAAGAGCTGTCTGCAGATGGTTTTCTTTTTTAGATTTTTATACGTAATACCTTTTCTTTTTTGCCATTGGACACACGATGGTTAATTACTTTGGTGCTGCATCAAATGGATTTCAAGACAACTTTCCTAAATGGTAACTTGTTGAAAATTGTTTATATGAATTAGGCAAATAATTTTTAAAAGAAGGGTAATGAACATCTTGCGTGTAACCCAAAAAAGTCTTATATGATTTGAAACAAGTATTTAGACAGCAATACCTATCATGACATTGTAACTTTTTTTGAGTTTAAAGAAAATAGTGTAAATTAGTGTATCTACATGTTGATAACTACAAATAATTTTTTAGTTTTGGTACAATACGTGAATGATTTTCTCCTTGCAATAATAAAGTGAACTTATTAATTGACATGAAACAAATATTGACATAACACTTTGATATGAAGCATCTTGAGAATCCTGATAGATCCTAAAGTTTGTTTGATTTATCTTAATAGATGTAAATTGAAAGGTACTGATGAGATTCAAAATGTCTATGTGCTCTCATATTTTAACACACATTCAAAAAAGTGACATTTTCTTAAAGTCTTAATGTCCTCAGAAAGAAGATGAAAAAGAGAAAATGAAAAATGTTCTTGTAGATAAATAAAATTAGTTTATTAGTTTTTACCTTATAAATTATAGCTAATAAAAAAAGATTATTTATTAAGACATAAAATCTCATATTAAAAATAAGTAGGACTTGGTAAAATCTAATAGATAACAAATCAAAATTTATCACATGTGCATGATAACATAGTGTCAGGATTCGAATTAACATACGTAGCGAAATTTTAAAATTTTGATCCAAAACCTTCCTAGAATCCATGCAAAAGTCATAAACCAGTATTAGGGTTTTACCTTATTTGTACTCGTATTCTTTCTGAATGAATCCTAGAGCAATCAAGATGAATTAAACACCGGCCGGAAGGTACAGTATCTCTACAGTATCCACACGGAATGAGCAATGACTTCTCTCCTTCACAAAACTGCTAGGATTTATTTCTCTCTCACTAGGATTGGGTTTAGATGTTTTCTAGAGCGATTTAGGGTTTAATTAAAGCTAATGTGTGTATTGTGATGTCCTGCCTTCAAGTTCTTTTATGGAACCAAGGCATATCACAATCCTAATCCCACTAAGATAATGCTTCAAAGTCCTAATCACACTAAATAACTATCACCTTATCCTTATCCTAGAAAATATTAGATAATAATAATATTAGTTATCTAATATTAGATAATAATAATATTATCTCATAATATAATTTGCTAATATTAAATTGACATATAATTATCTTATATTAGATAATAATAATATTATTTCATAATATAATTATCTAATATCTAATAACATAATTATCTGATATTACTTTAATGTCAAATAATATCACATAATATATATAATATATATATTATTTGAATAAATAAATATTATCTTAATAATATATATATGCACGAAAATAAGTCAAATTAATTAAATTTTAGTTTAACTAAAATTCAATTAATTATTGTCTCATTCCTACTTTTTTTGTGTGACCCTATAGGTTCTTATTACGTTGATAATGCTATTTTGGGTCATAAACAGTGAGCGGTATCTAGTAATATATCACTATCACTCAAGTAGTAAGAATGTCTATGATTCGACATTTATCTAATATATAATTAACATTTTTCATCATAATCCCTTTTATAATAATATCCAAATCAAACTGGACGCATGCAGTGTGTTATCCTCGTCAATGTTCAATTTATATTTTTTAATATTGAGTAGACTTAAAATAAATAATCAATATCACATATTGATCTAATTGAGTATGGTCATACATTTCTAAGTCTCACTCAATCAAGGGATCCAAGGATATTTCTCTTTTATACAAGAGTAACAAAATCTCATTTATATCACTCACTTCCCTTTGCATGATTCATCATACACCCAATCAACGCCCTACTTGTCATCCCAATTAAAGGTGATATAGGACGACATCAAAGTGAGTAACTTCTCATATAAGGAACCGTAGTAACTTCAGGTCAAAGGATTATGCACATTTGTGATCATATGAGAATAACTAATGACACATTTATCCATGCAGTATTTTCATAATGAATCAGTCCAGTACATTCACTAACAATGTACTCATGTATTGACTTGATATTATATATCCATGATTCATAATCATCAGTCATTATACATGCTAGTCTCGATGTATTGTTATTATCTTTTTCGTAATAATACTTAACTAGGGACATTTTAGGAATAGCAAAGCTATTCTAAGGATAATTATTATATTTAAGTTATAATTTATGCAAAATAAAATAAAATAAAATATAATAATTATATTACCAAAATGAAATATAATACATTGTGTAATATTGCAATCATCTCTATGATTGACTCTTAGGACACACACTAATACATAGGTCAACCAATTAAAATATGCCTATACATTAATGATGTTGATTGATGAAAAAAAAATTGCCATGTGTTATGATATATCATCCTAACTAATAAGAAAGTTGCATTTTTAATAAATTTAAAGATGATAAATAAAAAAAAAATTGAAATGCTTATCTCTAAGCAACCCTGGTAGCTCTATAAACAAAAAGTTCATTTATGTCATTCATAATAATAAGTTATCAGAAGAAGAGATGTAAAACTCTCCCAAAGTTTAATTGACAAAGATTAAAATATTCAAAATTTCCAACTTCCATAAAGAACATCCATTCTAAGGTGGAAAATTCAATAACATTCTAGTTCTTGAATCTTTTCAAGCATGAAGTATTTGTGAAGACTCAACCGTTGATTATAGATTAAACTTCTTCAAGTCCTTCATTAAAGTCAAGTGTTCAACCTTCAAGTCAAGATCAAGCTTCTTCAAGCCCTTATTTAAAGTCAAATTCAATAGTTCGATCTTAGATCAAGCTTCCTGAAACCTTTGACAAATTAAAATTCATTGAAGAGAAAATCAAAGAATTCATTATATTCTTATTTGACAAGTACAAACAAATTAGAGATTGGACTCATATTTTCAAGATATCAATAAAAAATTATTTTTCCCACATTTTTCTCATCCATAAATTTCTTTATTCAAAATTTTATCTTGTATTCATATAACGATTACTTCCCCTCACTTTTAAAGCATTGTCAGAGTCCATTTGGAATATGTTTATTGAGTTAAGTTTATTTTTTAAAGACTTGTGCTCAAACACCTTATAAGAAGAATAATTATTGCTAATGGAACAAAGTATTTATGTCACCATTTGTAAATTGGAATGAATATTTCCTCCAAGTTTTTTTTATCCAATAGAGCACCTTTCTTTGCACTTGCCATATAAAGCTTTAACATGAGGCTCTATTTAATGTTGTTGGATGTATCCATTTATGATGTAAAATTTGTGATTAAGTTAATGATTAAGTCATTCATTTATTTATGTTTTCAAGCTATCCACAATCAATATATCTTGTTACAATTGGTAGGTTTTTTCATACATTGAAGTAAAAGGCAAAAATCAAAGCCCGTGTGGAAGAGTCCATATGTAAAACATACCTTACTGAATAGACATCTATTTTCTATTTGCCTTCTAAGACTAGAGTTCCTAGAAATGATGATAGAATGGACATAAAAAATGGTGATCATGTATGTTTTATATTCAATTATCTTAGTCGTCTAGCAAGGGGATGCAAAAGTTGATTACCAAATTAGGAGTATTAGATGGCTCAAAAGCATGCATTGTTGAACTGTGATGAAATACAATCATATGTGAAGTAAGTACTTAAAAAATGAGTTCAACAAATGTAATTAATTATATATATTTCACAAATCCTGAATAACCTTTAACGATATGCTGTGAGTTGTAGTATTTTTCAATAAATGTTACAACATGTGTTCCCAACCATAAATGATGAGGAGGTAAACACATGTATTGAAAATGAATTTTTCAAGTGGCTTCACAATTATGTAAATTAAGCCAAACACTTTTTATTTAGTTTAAACCTTACACACGAGTTCAATTCATGATAACAATGTAAACTTGATTTATGACTAGGCCTTCACTATAAAGGACATGGTTGCCAATAAGAAAAATACTTGACATAGCATAAGGTTTGAGTATAGAAATGTGCATATAACTTATGTATTTTGTTAATTGTTATAAATTTCAAACAAAATAATGGAGCTAGCATAAGTCCATCTTTAACTTCAATGTGTTCATTAAAGGATTTAGTGATGAACACTCAGAAAATGACTACCACAAGAAACATTAAGAGGTTATGGAATTAGATTATGATGGATTTCTAGCAAAAAAGATAGTGATGTTCAACTATGAATGGTTTGATCTCATTCCTAATAGGAGAATAAGATGGCATAAATAATATGACATTATTAAAGATAGGGCATCTCGGTGCTATAATGAGTTCAATCCCTTCATCCTCATTTAGTAAGTTATGCAAGTGTATTACACTCATACCATGGTCATAGAATAGGTTGCAATGACTAGTTAGTTGGCATTAAAACCAAAGTAAGAAGTGTTATTGATGCTCCATCAACAAATGAAAACATTGATGCATTCCAGGATGATGAGTATTGCATCCAATTGCCATCATATATTGATAATGAAGAGATCAGAACACTGAGGGATGAGTTAGGATATCTAAAAGTTCTCCTTACTAGTAATATTGTATGTGATGACCTATATAATCTCAAAGGCAAAGAATAAGCTTATAAGGATAAAAAAATCGAGGAATATCTAATGAAGAAATCTAATACAATGACAAATAATCATTACCATAGGCTAGGTTACATTTAGTATAAGTAGATTATTATTTTCATGTGTATGTCTTCATTTATCATAAAAAATGATACTAACTCAATATTATTTACATTCATTGTAAGTTTCTAAGTCTTCATTAAGCCTAGATTAGGTGATGGGTTCGATATTTCATTATAATATTTGCAAAGGTTAGGTGTTTAAAAGCTTCCACTTAATGGTGACTTTCTTGCCTTTGACTATATTGATTGTCACAAAGTGAAGCATATAAAATAAGTTTGTTCAAGGAAGATAACCCATCTAAAGATTACAAAATTCAATAGAAATAAAGAGTCCATTAAAATTATGTTATGAGATTAATCTAAATTGATATTTAAATTATTTTAATTTAAAGCCCTAAGGTATTTATCTCAATTAATGATAATATTTAAAAAAAATTAGCTTAAAATTTTTTTTGAATAAATAAATTAGCTATTTATGAATTTTACGAGTAATTTATTCGAGTAATTTATTTAAGTAAATTTTATATATTTATATATATGGTGATTCTTTTGCAAATTTTTGGAATATTCTAGCAATTAAGAATGTAATGATTTAAGAAGATATAAACTTATAATTTAATAAAGTATTTTTCTCAATGTTTTATAAAGTCTTAAAATATTTAATTTTGAACCCTAAGTTTATAAATTAATTATAAGTGGTTAGGATTGAATTTTTATGAATGAATATTATACTTTTATTTCATCATTTCACTTTCCCCTATCTTTCCTTTTTATTTTATGTAAAACTAGTGGTTGGGATTTAATATTGGATAAGCTCACAATACCCCAAATTCATTGAGTCAAAACTTAAAGCCTCCATTTTTATTTTCTCCTTAATTTGTTTTCTCTCTCTAGCTCACTGACACTTTTTCTCTCAAGTTCTCGTATGTTTATTAAAGCTATGATGCTCTTTCTACCATGATAGTTACTTCTCTATTAATGTTCAACCAACCATCACTAACATTGAAAAGGTCCTTGTAAGTTATGCCTAGACACTACATAGGGCTTTTCAACCTTTTTTATTTCATCAGAGTTCTAATGCGATTTTGCCATCATCATGCTCCAGCCAATCATTATGGATATGGATAAGTTAATTTATAACATTAAACTTTAACATTTTTTATGCTTTAAGCTTAATCTAAGAAAAATTCCTAAACTGTGAAATTTGATTTCTTTGAAATAGAATTAAAATATCAAAAATTAAGTGTCTAGCTCTTTAAAATGATTTGATTAGAGCCTCCTTAGAACTTAAAATTCAAATATTTTTACTATTATAGGCTTGATGTAGGAAAAGCCTCACTTATGTAAATTTTCAATTTCTTGATGATAACTTTAAAAATATAAGAAAATAATAATTTAAGATGATAAAGTGGCATGGATTGAATATTTTTAGAGTATCAAGTTTTAATATTTTTACTTTTATAAGTTTCATCCAAAATTTTTTGTATAATGGCCTATTTTTAGTTTCTTATGTCAACTCTAGAAAAAAAAATAAGAAATTTATAACCTAAGATGTTAGAAAATTATGACTAGAATTTAGAATGGTAATTTTGAAAAAAAAAGTAAATACTAATATATTTATAATTTACCATTGTAAATTGTTAAGTTAACGGAAAAGGAAAGATAAGGATAGAATATTCTAAAATTCTTGAAGTGAAGAGGCATCATTAGATGAGTATATATCTTACCTTAAATTAATGTCCTATTTAATTCATTAGTTTCTCCTAACATATAAACTTCTATCCATAGAGATTATATGTTCATAACTTATGAAGTCTTTCAATTATAGTTATAAAATCATGTTATTCTTGTACTTGGAGAGCTATAAATGGGTTATCAATTATTGATTGATTTATTGCAATGGTTAATGGCATACTTTATATAATTGAATTTTATTTTCTTGTAGGATAATGTTAGTCATTTCTTTGAAACTATGCAATAAAGGCATTAGAGATGTAAAGCAATGCAAGGTGGGCTAAATAAGTTAAACTCACATAGGCCTACCCAAATAAACCCATGATCCAAATGGCTAAAAATAGCTAAGACCATGTGGGCCCACAAGTAGTTTACCTTTTTTATTTTTTTATTTTTCTAAATCATACACACAAGCAAATATCAAATATCGAACTTTAGGTATAGAGAAAATCATGAAATATCAAACCTTAGGTATGGAGAAAATCACAAAATCTTCAAAAGATATTGGATTAGGTTGAATTAATTTTTTTTAAATTGTAATTTGTTAATTAATTTTTTATTTTGTATAATAAGTTAGTCAAGAAAAGTTAAAAAAATTATATTAATCTTTTGGACATTGATTTGAATTGGATTAAAAACCTTCAAATGCTTGAAAAATTACAAAAAAAAAGGTCTCTCAAGCAAACCTACGAGCCCTTGGCAACAGAAACTTGCCTATGTGAGCTTGCATAAAAATAGGTTCCAAATAAAAAGCTTATGACACCTCAAACTTGTGGCTAACATATGAAGCTTGTAGGTTTAGGGGCTCATTTTACATCCTTAGAAGGCATGGCATTTCTATTTTTAGATTAAGATATATTATAATTATGTCTATATAAATCATTACCTAACATTGTTTGAATAACTTTGTTGCCACACATAAGAGCCGTGGTATTATTATGTGATAATACTATTATTATTATAGTGGAAAGATTATAGCCATGCAAAAAAGGTATGATAGTGTTATTGGCTAATTATGTCCTAATGAAAATCCCTTCATTTTTATGTTTATTTAAATTCATCATAAATTAAAAAAAATAAATAGAAGCTTCCTTATTTTTGAGTACTTTTCGAGGGTTACATGCCTTAAACTTTAAAACTTGTAACTCATGGAAACTCAACAACATAGAATATGTATAAAATAAATAGTCCCAACACATAAATTATATGGACACAAGGTATTCCATTTCTAATCTAATTGTCAAATTTTTTGACAATGCAATCTTTGATCTCTATAAAAGTAATAAGGTTATAATAAATTGCTTTGACTAGAAAACATTGAAAATAAAAAAAATAAGTTACAAGAACTCAATGAGCATATATCTACCAATCCACACATAGAGTTAAGTAAATAAAAATATTTAAATACTATTCAAGTGCTAAAAATGGAAGATAACTATAAGCATAACTTTTGGACTTTTGTAACTAATGGTGTTAAGTCTTTTGTTTGATGTAATTACTTGCATATATCTCAAATTTCCTATTTCACTTTATAACTCATAATAATCTTATTCACTTAAAGTATATAACACATTTACAACTTCACACATAAATCATTCTTAGTAATCATTTCATTTTTAAGTAGCTACTAGGGCTCAACTATAACTAAGTCATCACAATCATATCATATGAAAATGTCCAAGGATAACAAAATTATAATTTCATAGCACAATACACAATAATTTATAATAAAATGTATACATTCATCTTGTAACTTTCAGTTAGCCTTATGTCTTTTATAAATTTTCCTTCTTTGTCTCTCTAAAGTCTGCATTATACCTTTTAGAAATGTATTACCATGAATTATCCATTTGGTGTTCACAGTATTTTTCCCATCATATTTTTCATCTCAATGTCATTCATGGCATAATTTATAATGCAATTTATACAATAGAGCATAAGTTCTACACAGTACAATCACAATGCAATTATGGTATAATAGTAATTGAATCATTACCACAGGTTATTCTTAAAATACATAATAATAACCATGAATGACAAACTGGATAGCGGGATCTATATTGGTCATGATCAAGTTTGGGTCATAATAAACCTTCTTTAGCAAGGCCTGATTGCAAGCCTCACTATCCTATTAAGGTTTGTAGTAAACCTTGTTAGAAAGAGATTTAAAAGACACTAGTAGTTAATTTTATAGTATAATTTTGATGGATTTCTTGATTTTGTTGAATTTTGTAATCTTTAAATGGGTTATCTTCCTTGAAAAGCCTTGTTTTACATGCTTTACTTTATGATGAATAATATAGTCAAAAGTAGGAAAGTTATCATTTAGCAAAAGCTTTTAGGTGCATAACTTATAGAAACATCATAATGTAATATGTAATGGATGAAGTTTGAATAGAAAGACACTCAAGTGCCTAAGGGATTGAAAAACAAGCAGAAGTTTCGTTTACACAAGAACAAATGACATTTACAAAGGTTAAAGAGACATAATTAAAATCCTTAAGTTCCACTTGTTAGGGTTTTTATCATTTGTTAAAGGTATTAGATTCAATTTTTAGTTTGTACATAGGTTTCACTATTTTGTATGACAATTTTTATATTAGATAATTGGACAATAAATATTTGATATTATAAAATTCAATTTTAAAAATTTATCAAATGAATTTGGTGTTGCTATAGTTAAAATGTATTTATGCAAAAATATTAGTTTTATGAGTTGCCCTTAAATAAGGTAAAAGATTTACAATACTTCCTAGATTAGGGATGGATTAATAGATAATAATGCTAATAAATTTTCATATTTTCATATAATAGTAACAAATTTAATGACAATTTAGAATTTAGCAAATCTCAAATTTATTAGCAAAAATAACAATGAGTGTATTTAGCAATGGATATTTCTATCACTATATCCTAATTTATCAATGGATAATTCATTTGTAAATGTTAGTTTAATGATGGACATTGTTGTTGTAGATTTCACTCATCATCCATTTTATTCATCGTAGTCTTCCCAACTTATTAATGGATTATAGCAATAGAAGAGTGACAAGTTTAGTGATGGATGTTTTCCATCCATCACTAAATGAATTATCAACATGATATATACTAATAGCCTTTTGTCTGTCACTAATTATTTTAATAATAGATTTTCATGTATTAATGATAAGCACTATGCTTTTTTTCTTTTTTGGTAGTGTATGACATGTTAATAAAGACATTTAAACCCTATTTTACTTAATTGTTAAGGATAAAGATCCTCATTTGATATCTTGGGTGGATGTTAAAACCATTATGTGAAAATTTGCATATAATCACATTTATCATCATATAAATCTTATTATGTATACTTTATGTCATTATCCTTAATGGATATTGAGTTTTGTTTGATTGGTAAGGTATAAGTATACAATATATGTAATGTTAATATCCTATTAGACATAATTGTTATGCATTATTAGATACCTAAGGCCTCAACTTAAATCTATGGGTATCATGTTACCATATTTTTCATTGACATATGAAAATGGCCATAATTCCTCTATTATGTGGCTCAAGTGAGAAATTGTTAGAATTTAATTTGAATTTTAAATTATAAAATATCTAAATTAAATTTCCATAATGGCCACTTAGTATAGAAACAAAAATATGTTAATATGATTTGATTGCCCACTAATAATAATAAAGACAAGACAAATTTTATGATAATAATTCTCAGTAACTAAAATGGTAAGTTGAGTTAGTTTTTACCCCATTCAATGTTTCTAGAATGATCATTAGGTTCGTCGCCTAACTTATTTACTTGTGTTGTTACAAATTGGTGTAAAAGCGGTAATTTTATTGTTTATTAGAAAATAGAAAATTTGGCACTAAGCTCACATCTTTAGGGATGAAATGATACTCGATATTGTTTTTGAGATTTTTTTGCTATCATATTTTAAATTTAAATATAATACTTTGTATGTGTATTCAGTGAGTTGTCATTGTTATTCTTACAAAAAAAATTGGCACTTGTTATGGGAGATAGATCTGAGTACGTTCTCTTAGTTTTGCCCCCCTAATTGCCTACCAAACATAGAAAACAACGCTTCAAAAGATATAAACAACTATTTTTTCTTTATAAATTAAAGTCATCTTCCAAAACAAATCAAATATAAAAAACTTTATGATTATATATGAATGTCGTTCAGAGGAAATGCACATTTTCCAGAAGTATGTTTAAACAGTTTCTGACACTTGTATTATCCTCTACAAAACAAATATAGGAGCCTAAGTGAATTGTCCTTGTCCTGTTAGCATTATATAGGCTGCAACTTTTTGTCATGGAACACTAACCAAATTGATAAAAGTGAACTTTTGAAAAGGTCGTTTTCATGTTGAGTATGCATAAACTGTTAATCAGTGTATAAGTAGAATTTATGAAATGTAGAAAATAAATAAATAAAACTATAATATTTATATGTGGTTGAATCACAATTAACTAGTGAAAAATGCGCCCGGACAAGCAATCTACAGTTGTCCATTTATTCCTGAATACAAATTGAATTAAAATGCTACATGAATATACATATCAAACCCTGGGCAGTGGCCCTTAAAGACAGATCCTTGTCCCTGCCTCCACCTCTGAAGGTGGTTGGTTCCCATCTTTTCCAAAGAAAACTGGGCTCTGCTTGATTGGATGTTTCACAAAGTTATATTACAGGGTCAACTTATCATGCCAAAGTACCTTGAATTGTCATGTAGGTAATTACTAGTTATGCAACACATGACAAGGAGGAAGATTTTTGGCCATTGTTGTTGCCCATCATCACAGCTAAATCTGACAAATTTCTCCAGGTAAGCATGCAAGCCTCGTCATTCTCAAGTAGCATTCATCTAAGCCTAGCATGCCGTCCTCTTCTTATTCTGTGATGATAACGAACCACACAGCTTTAACCAGAATGTTATGATGCCATCATCTATAAAGTGTGCAAGTAATTTAATCTGGATTTGCAGCTCTATTTTTACATTTACGCCGCTATATTTTGTCAGTCTTTGTAATGGGAGCACAAACCCAAGTAATTAATTATTAAAAAAGAAAATTTAGGTCATGATCAGACTATCAGATTAGATATCTTTTTCATTACTCAAATCAAATCACACCTAATGACTTAATGGTCCACCAATGCTTTCAAATTCAATGGCTCAAATCATGCAAAACCCATTTCTTAATTCTTACATTAGCGTAGTCTTTTATTCATGCAGAATATCTAGAGTATGTGCTTCTCTTTTTCTGAAACTAACAAGCGTTATTTCTTTTGTAATGCTTAAAGTTTCACTCCTTCGATTACACCCATTCATACTTGCCATATGCTTCAAGTGCTTTTTTTTTTTTTTATTTCTATTGCTCTATTTTTTTTAAATGGCATCATGTAATATATATATAGGTCAAGTGATCAAATATTAATTTTATATAAAAGTGAAAAAAATAAATTATAATCACCTAATCTTATATTTAGTAGTTAAAATCAAAATATAATTAAAGATCATATAATTATTAAAAAAAATCACGTGATTATGATTATGATCATATAAAAAATATTACATGACTTTTTATGTTTTGATCCTAATCCAATAATACAATTAAATTGATCGATAGCCCCGATTTACTCATTTCACACTTATACACGAATAGTGTTTGAGTATATATGTATGTGTGTATTTTGTTCTTCCAAACATTGTTCAGATACAAAGAGGATTCAACTCTTAAGATTGACTTACGCAGTCGCTTCAATCAATTGGATTCGCAAAATTAGTAACGGCCAACATTTCTGTGAAGTGATTGCATCATGCAAGGGTGATAAGTCGTTTGCGCTTCTATTTTAATTCTGAGTATGGCAGCAAAGTTAAGTTGGCGGCGTATCAACTTGGGCTTCGTAGCTTTGGGTAGAATTTTATCAATAATGGGACGACGCAGAGAACATTCTGAAAAATAAGTTAGGTTTGTGTGTTTGTCAGAATTATTCTCATCAGTTTATGTATTCATTACAACTCATCTGATGTAAAAATGCTATCCGTCTATTAAGAATTGAAAAGTACCCAGAATTCTCTTTTCTCAAGTAAGTAAGGCTTTTGATGCGTGCCAGATATTTCCTTACGTGCATATATACGTTTTGGCTTTGCATTGTGCGTATTATTAAAATTAAGTAGCATAACCCACAACTTATAAAAATAATCCCCAGACAAGAAGAGAGACTACCATCTGTAGCCTTTACAACTACTTTAATCGGCTGAATGATCTTTTTCTAGGGTTCTTGGGTTTGAAATATATATATTACCAAAAGTATTCGGTAATTATATATTTAAAAATATTGCTGATTGCTGGAGCGTGTAATTTCTCACTTAATTTATTGAATGACTCGTGCTGTTATCGATAATAATTTCCCTTTAAACTTTATTGAAATTGGTGTTTTGAAGTAAAAATTTAAAGCAGGATTGAAACCTTCTTAAGGTCAATGCTTATAAATAGAAGAGAAAAAAAGGATCTAACTTGTAAGAATTTCTAAAATCTGAATATCTGAAAGAGTCATATTCGCTTGAATATCTTTTTATTGAACCACCCATGAAAAGCATCTAGGAGGAGGAAGGAGAAAGAAAATAGTAGAGAAAAAGATCTAAACTTCATCCTCATTATTAATTAATTTCTTTTGGCATACAAAAAGAAATTAATCTCTTTATTCGTAGCTTCTTCAAGAATGTTTAAAAAATGTAATGCGAAATGCATTTATTCTTCTTCAGTGGACCGCATGTTGCTCCATTTGCAGCCATTCTCACATAAACAATGACGCCACGGTAGAAAGAAGAAGAGCACTCACCCTCAGGTCAACCAAAATAGTAAGGACACAGATTCTCAAGTACAACAAAAGCAATGTAAGTATGTAACTCAATTGACAGAAGTAAGTTTTCTTAATATCGCTAGCACTAGCATATATTTCAAGCATAAACAGTGCCTTCTTCAGGAAAAGTCCACAAACTGTTGTTAATAAGCAAATATCAAACCTATCAATATTATCTTTATGAACCTGGCTAGCTGGCCCTTCCCTCTCTTATAACTCGCTTATTATGTCGAAGTGACATTATGTTCTAGCTAGCATGCATGCTATAATTCTTTGCGTTAAAAATTCTATAAAATTATCTTATCAGTTTCTTCTAACAAAATTATTTTAACCACATATTTTAATAAGATCAAAGTCTTTTCGATTAAAAGTACAAGTTTTGTTGTCATTCGTATCCTCTAATTGAAATTAATTCCGATACAAAGTGAGTTGAACTTGTGTTATTTCATTGATTTTAATAAAATAAAGATTAATATCGCATGATCAGAAAAGCACTAATTAGAACTATGGAACGATTATTTTTAAATATCACTTCAAAAATTAAAAATAATTGAAATTGATTAAGGGGTGAGACTTTGAAATTAAAGGCACTAATTTTTTAGTTGTCACTTATTCGCAGGTTTGGATCTTTATCTAAAATTCTGAAACCCTTAAATTATTTTGGAGGAGCTGAAAAATATCTTTTATGTAATAATTATATGATATTAATATATGATTTTAAAATTTTAGAAACTAGGGCGAAGGTCCTCCTGTCCTTTGGAGGAAATCTTTTGAGTTGATACAATTGGTAAGAGTTGATATCTTCGGTTACTTATGTTTTAGATTTAATTTTTATTATTTGTGATTTTAAGGGATCATGTAATTTATAAGTACTATCATAAAATTCCAAAGCATTAATTTTGAAGTGGAGTGAACTATTCAACTTAAAAATTTTTCATTTAAAAAAATGAAGAAGAAATGATGATGATGATGATGATGATGATGATGATGATGATGATGATGATGATGATGATGATGATGATGAGGAGGAGGAGGAGGAGGAGGAGGAGGAGGAGGAGGAGGCTTCCATGTTAGCTTTAACTTGTTCGAATCTATCGCCTGTGTGTGCTTCAGATTTTGAGTTCACAGCCAATAAATATCGTTGCTCCTCCATAAATAACCAACCATGCATGCACAGATGAAAGGAGGCAATTCTTGAGATTACTGTAATTCTTACTAATATTAATTGCACTTAATTATATAAACTAAATGAAAAGAAATATATAAGTTTTTATTACACTTTAATGTATTATCTCTCGGTATCACATAATTGTAAATAAACATTGAGTATTTAGTAGATTACACATTAATTTTTGATCGATATCTAATCAAGTATTATTATGTATTAATTTTAATATCAAATCTATAATTATCATAAAAAATAATAAATATATTGGTTATTATATCAAAGATAACTAAATTTTTTTGAAATAATGTAAGAAATAATATTACATATCAATGATTTCAATAAAAAACTGACATGTAATATTTTAAATATCACTTCAATTTCATTAATAATTAATGTAATATGTTTTATCTCTCCCAATCCTAACCCCTCCCCTTAGTCCTGTATATTCACTCTATGTTCTTTACTGGACACCATAATTGAAATAGAAACTAATAGATCCTAAGACATTATAGAATCATAACTTCAATAATTTTAAAGAATAAATTTAATAGCAAAAATTTAAAATCAATGAAAATCTATATACAGTACCTCAATCAATCATGGATGTTTTATTAAATCTATTTTGATACTCATTACTTAATTTGTAATGTTTATACCCTCTAGAAAAATACTTTTGAATCCAATATTTGAAAATGTAATGAGCATTCATTAAAAATTGATGTATGATATTATATATTTCATATAAATAAATAGTGAAAAATACTACCAAATTCCAAATAAAACTAATGAAATTAAATTTCCTACTTATACAAACTCATAAAAGTTGTATTAAAATTATATGTAACAAAATATAATTGAATATAAAACTAAAAAACTAAATTGTAAGCATAAACATAACACTAAACAAATTCTTATATTTATATTCTGTGTTTTTTTCTAGCAATGCAAAATCACACATATTTAGCTACAAGATAGAGCTTTAGTTTTACAAAATAATTGATGAGTATAAATATAAAATCAAAGAGAATCATATTAAGGTTAGAAAATAAGCATACTTCATTAAATAAAGAATCATTTTAGAGTTGAAAGTGTAGCAACATAAAATTTGCAGTTAATGCTAGTATTTTACTCATTTTATTTTCAACTTATATCAAGGAGTAAAAGTTGTCAAGATTGCATTGTTCTCCTTTAAATATTAGTTATTAAATAGAAAACTAATGTCTACATAACAACAACATTGTCCTACCAAGAAATCTTAAAATGTCGATTATTTATGAAATAACTAACATAGTAATGTTGCTATTCCACAATAGATATTTACTAAAATTTGATGTTTTATTATAATAAATGTCATTTTTTTAATATATAACCGATGTCATTTTTAGATCTATTTTTTTTAAAACTCCCATAAAAAATAATCAATTATCAATTGCCATTATGGATAACAATTTATAACAATAGCAAAAACAAATAGCAATTTACAACAATAGAAAAAATTATTGAAACTTTTATATAAAATTTTTAGACTTTTATTTACACATAAAAATACAACAATATTAGTCAAAAAAGATAAAAATCATAACTATGTCATTTAGAAATAAAGCATTGCCATTAATATTTACAATAAGTTACAACCATTACAAATTCAAATACACTCAAAATCATTCAATTCGATTTAGGAGTAGCTCTAAGGAAATACTTTACCCAAAGCTCTCTTATTTCTTCAAGCTTGTCTTGTGTGATTGGGCCAATGTTATTGAAGCATTACAATTTGTATACAATATACATGTTAACATCAAGATTAATTTAAGTAATTTAGCATTTGAGAAGCTATAAATAAGCAAGTGATTATTAGAGTTGGGTTGTTTTGAACGTGTATTATTTTGGACATATATCACATGATAAAGTGACCACACTTCACATTATTATGTTGTCTTGGAGTCTACAATAAAATAGCAAGTAAATTTCATCCTATTGAAAAATAAACTTCCATTTGTAACATGATATAATCTTACAAAAAAAACTTAGCTTCACATCAACCTATTTTACTTTTCTACCTCTCTTTTCTAGTTGTATACACCTAAAGCTTCATCTAAAACCTGCTTCAAGGTCAATCCCACTTTTTTGCGTAAGGGATTTAATCAAAAGACAAGTTTTTTCTTTAGGTGCACCATGACAAGCACCTAGTAGCCATTACAATATAACAAAATGTTAAAAATATGTTTAAAAAAATGGAAATAACAATTAACACATAAGTGAGACTTACTTTTTGTTGCATGGAGCAAAGTGGTAAGCTCTTCTAAGCTTTTCCAATAACATAACCATAATTTATTCCTTCCTCATCCTATCTTCCTTCTTGACCTGAGGGTTAATGTGATATGGACACAAAAGTCCCTAATAAGCTTTTGCATTTAGGGAAGAGTAATGATCATAACAATACCTACAAAAGAAAAGACACATGCTAAACTTATACCTAAATAGTAGTTGAATTAATTCATATTTGTTCAAAGATAACAAAATAAACTTAGCTCACCTAAAGTTAGATAAAAAGGATATCAAGCTCCTCAAACCCTAAAAGTTATAAAATGGTATCCTTTTTTATGAATAGAAAATAAGATATTTTCACCTCTACGATAAGTTAAAGCTAAGCCCTTTAGGCCCATGAGCTATTGAGCTTTACTTGTAATATCTTCCAATTATGATTAAAAGGTTGCTTAAACACAAATAACATGAATTAGTAATCTTAAATAATAAAACTAATATAAATCAACTATGTAAATAAGTTAGGAAGGGAGAAGATACATTATAATACCTTCATTGGAAATTGAGCAAGGGTTTTTAGCCATGCAATGAAAGTATTGTAGGTTTTGTTGACTATTTGAACTTCATTGTTTGCTATTAGTGTTGGTGTGTGTCTTAGAACCAATCATATAGATTATTGAAGTTATACACAATGTATTATATTTTATTTTAGATAATTTAATTATTATATTTTATTTTTATAATTTTATTATTATTATGCGCAATTTATAACTTAATATAATAATTATCCTTGAAATAGTTTCGCTATTCCTAAAATGCCCCTAATCAAGTATTATTACGAAAAGAATAGTAATAATACATCGAGACTAGCATGTATAGTGACTGATGATTACGAATCATGGATATGTGATATCAAGTCAATACATGAGTACATTGCTAATGAACAACGTATTGGACTGACTCACTATGAGAATATTGCATGGATAGACGTGTTATAAGTTATTCTCATATGATCACAAATACACATAAACCTTTGACCTGAAATCACTACGATTCCCTACACGAGGAACTACTCACTTTAATATTATCCTATGTCACCTTTAATCAGAATGATAAGTAAGGCATTGATTGGGTGTGTCATAAATCGTGCAGAGAGAAGTGAGTGATGTAGATGGGATTTTGTTACTCTTGTATAAAAAAGAAATATCCTTAGGCCCCTGGATTGAGCGAGACTTAAAAATGCATGGCCATACTCAATTGAATTAATATGTGATATTAATCATTTATTTTAAATTTACTTAGTATCAAGAAATATAAATTGAACATTGACGAGGATGATACATTCCATACCTCCAGTTCAATTTGGATATTATTACAAAAGGATTATGATGCAAAATGTTGATCATGTATTAGGTAGATGTCGAATCACAAACATTCTTACTACTTGAGTGGCAGTGATGTATTGCTAGATACCGCTTACTGTTTATGGCTCAATAATGAGTCATTGTCAACGTAGTAAGAACCTACAGGGTTACAAAAAAAGAGTAGGAATAAGACAATAATTAATTGAACTTTAATTATATTAATATCCAATTAATTAAACTTATTTTCGTGCATATATATTATTATTAAGAATAATAATAAGTTATTCACGTAATATATATATATATATATATATAATATTATGTGATATTATTTGATATTAAAGTAATATCAAATAATTACATTATCAGATATTAGATAAATATATTATGAGATAATATTATTTTGATATTTGATAACTATATGCAATTATCTAATAATTAAGATATTTATATTATGAGATAATATTATTATCTAATATTAGATAATTAATAGATAAGTCTTATCTCTCCCCATTATCTTTAGGATAAGGATAAGATGAGTTGTTAAGTGTGATTAGGATTTTAGAAGCATTATCCTACTAGGACTAGGATTGTGGCTTGCCTAAGTTCTATAAAAAAGGACTTGAGAGTAGCACTTTTTACAACACGCTCAAAGCTTTCATACAAACCCTAAATCACTCAGAAAACATCCAATCCTAATTCCTAGAGAGAGAAACGCATCCTAGTAGATTCGTGGAGGGTGAGAGGTCGTTGTTCACTCCGTGTGGATACTGTAGAGACGCTGTACCTTCTGGCCGACGTTTGATTCATCCGCTCTCAAGTTTTGATCAGTAAAAACATGAGTGCCCAATAGGTAAAACCCTAATCATTGATTTATGTTTTTGCATGGATCCTAGGTAGAATTCGAATCAAATTTTGAATTTCCGCTGCATATGATAATCTGAATTCCCAACAATGGTATTAGAGGTTCTTGCAAAAACATAGTTCTAATTATGCGTTTTATCGTCTTTGATGAATATTTATATGATAAATACATGTCAAATCTATTTCAATTTAAATCAGAAGTTACATGTTTTGATGAATGTTTATGTGATAAATTAATATCAAATTAGTTTCTGTTTAAACTAGATATATATGAGATATATGTAAACTCATGTATGGTTCTAATTTCGTAAATATATATAAGATATATATGATCTGAATTTCGAATCTAATTATCAATTGATGAGATTAATTGTATGAATATGATCATGCATTTTTTTGCTTCATATTCAAATCTATTTTATGCGTAATTCTGAGTTTTTCAAATGATAAACCTATGAATCTGTTCTGAATATGTGATGTTCTCTGCGTTCAATAGCATATAACCTAGTCAACATAGAATTAATGTGATTAATTTTGAATCTGTAAAGACTTGTTTAAATTCGTTTAATATGATTAAGTTGAATCTGGTCTATGAGGTATATGTATGCTTTAATTTATTTGAACACGACTGGATTTGTATTGATATGATTAAAATTATTCAAAGTGTTTAGACGTAAATCCTATTTTTAAACTATGATTTGAATGTCAATTATATAGTTAAATTGTTCGAGTTGGAGTGTGTCAATTGTTGGTAAAATGAATTAAAATTTGAATGTCAGATGAATTCAATTTTTAGCCCCGGGGGCTCCGCCCCCCACATCCCCGCCTGCTAACTGGCTAGCGGGACCGCTGTGCTAACTCTGCGTAGCGTTCAAAAATTATTTTTGTTCTTAAAGCGCTATTTTAGAACATGATTTTTTATGATGATTATGTTGTGAAATATATATGTCAATCATCCTCCTTATCTTGATTACATATATTTCTTAGCAATTATTACATATGATGCATGAATGTGTTGCATAGTATGGCCCTTGGAGTTTTTAATGAACGGATTTTAAAATATGACCTGCGTGTCGTGTCTTCCTCTATTTCTCTAATATATATTTTCTTCTCTTCTCATCTCAATTCCCTCCGAATGTAACTCGGGGTTTCTGTTGTAAATTTGTAATTGCAATTGAGCATTCTTGGCTTGGAACAAGGAAAAGCTAAGGAGCTATAGGGCAAGAAGAAGCTAAGGAGTTAGTTAGAAATGTCATTAAAAATAGAATTTTGGGGCCATGAGTTAGTTAGAAATGTCATTAAAAAATAAAATTTTGGGGCCATACTATATGACATTTTGATTATGTTGATGAGCATGCATTTACTATGTGATAGAATGTGTTCCTACTATGTGATAGTTCTATTCATTACATAATATATGATATGCGGTAGTCTATTTTATTCATTTACTTTATATGATGTATGAGATATGCTAGATATATTGCATGAATAAATAGGCTAGTTATGGTGAGATCTGATAATAATTAAGTTAAAATCCGTCATTTAGAATATTAAGTCAGTAATAATTTATGATGCCTTCCAATGTTTGGCACTCATCAAGGCCTCGATCGACATAAGGTAGGTTTGCCAAAGCAAGGTACCTCGTTTATCTTAGTGAGATGCGACTGGATAATAGTGATATCCGAATGTTAAATATTGGGTCTGACTTAACTAGGATATCTCAATAGGATTGAAACCTAGAGGCATAGAGTTGGGCTTTAATTCATAAGATGGACTAGAACAAGTGTTGTTCACCCAACTATCCAAGAGTTGTATATGATACAATTGGCAAGTGTTGCCTACCTAACTAACTAAGTTTTAAATGATTAGCCAAAGTTAACTTAAGGCTTGGTGAAATATGGATCTTGACCCATTAGAAAGCTTAGACAATATAACTTTCCGAATTAATAGTAAGGGCTATTAATTTAAATGAAATAGTGGGAGGTACATTTAATAAAAGACCTTATTAAATGTTTTAAATTTAATACTTACTTTGCATATTTCTATCGTAGATAACCAATGGCTAATACATCAAATAACTTATCACTGCGATCGGTCCTTGAGAAGGACAAACTAAATGGGATAAATTTTCTGGACTGGTACAAGAATTTGAGGATAGTCCTCAAACATGAGCAAAAAATGTATGTCCTAGAGGAACCTGTTCCTCAAGAACCTGAAGCTACTGCCCCTCGAGCTTAAAAGGATGCTTATAAGAAGCATCATGATGATGCATTAGATGTCGGTTATCTCATGTTGACTACCATGGACTCTGAGCTTCAGAAGCAACATGAGAACATGGAAGCTTATGACATGCTTGAGCATCTTAAGAAGCTTTATGAAGGCCAAGCTCGGCATGAGAGGTTTGAGATGACAAAAGCATTGTTTCAGTGCAAACTAACAGAAGGAAACCCTGTTGGGCCTCATGTACTCAAAATGATTGGGTATGTTAAAAACCTTGAGAGATTGGGTGCTCCACTAGGTCAAGAGTTGGCCACTGACTTAATTCTGCAATTGTTGCTACAGAGTTATAGTCAATTTATCATGAATTACAACATGAATGAAATTGACAGACCACTGCCAGAATTGTTAAGCATGTTAAGAACTGTTGAACAAAATTTGCAAAAGACTAAGCCTAATACCATAATGATGGTTCAAAAGGGCAAAAGCAAAAGAAAAGGCAAGGGCAAAAATAGGAAGGATTCCAAATCCAAAAGCAAGCCCAAGTCTAAATCCTTTGCACTGAAACTAAAAGGAGGTGTGGCTAAGGAAGGGACATGCTTCCATTGCGGTCAGACCGGACATTGGAAAAGAAACTGTAAGGTTTATCTGGAAGATTTGAAAAAGAAGAAGGGAAGTGAGACTTCTGCTTCAGGTATCTATGTTATAGAAATTAATGTTTCCACTTCTATATCTTGGGTATTAGATACCGGATGTGGTTCTCACATTTGTATAAATGTGCAGGAACTACAAAGGAGTAGGACTCTAGCTAAAGGCGAAGTGGACCTACGAGTTGGCAATGGAGCAATAGTTGCTACGCTAGCTGTAGGGACATATTATCTATCTTTACCTTCTGGTTTAGTAATAGAATTAGAGGATTGTTATTTTGTGCCTGGTATTAGCAGGAATATTATTTCTGTTTCTTGTTTGGACAAAAAAGGTTTTTCATTTATAATAAAGGACAAAAGTTATTCAGTTTATTTAAATGAAATATTTTACTGCAGTGCACAAATGTTCAATGGGCTCTATATTCTTGATCTTGAAATGCCTATCTATAACATAAACACTAAGCGATTTAAATCAAATGATTTAAATTTAACCTATCTCTGGCATTGTCGTTTGGGCCATATAAATGAGAAGCGCATATCCAAGCTCCATAAAGATGGATTCTTGGATTCATTTGATTTTGAATCATATGAAATATGCGAATCTTGTTTGCTAGGTAAAATGACTAAAACACCATTCACTGGACATAGTGAAAGAGTTAATGATCTATTAATTCTCATACATACTGATGTATGTAGGCCTATTAGTTCACCTGCTAGAGGAGATTTCCAGTACTTCATTACATTTACTAATGATTTCAGTAGATATGGATATGTGTATCTTATGAAACACAAATCAGAATCCTTTGAAAAGTTCAAGGAATTCAAGAATGAAGTGCAAAACTAACTTGGTAAAAGTATTAAAACACTTCGATTAGATCGAGGTGGAGAATACTTAAGCCAAGAATTTGATTACTATCTAAAGGAGTATGGTATAGTATCATAACTCACTCCACTTGGAACGCCACAATGGAATGGCGTTTCAGAAAGGAGGAATTGTACCTTGTTAGACATGGTACGATCTATGATGAGTCATACAGATCTTCCAATCTCCTTTTGGGGGCATTCTCTAGAGACAGCTGCTTTTACGCTAACCATGTTCCCTCTAAAATGGTTCAAAAGACTCCATATGAGATATGTACTGGGAAACGTCCTAACTTGTCTTTTATGAAGATTTGGGGTTACGAGGCCTATGTAAAACGTCAAGTTTCTGATAAGCTCGGACCCAAATCGGACAAGTGCTACTTTGTAGGATATCCTAAGGAAACTAAGGGATACTATTTCTATAATCCTACTGAAGGTAAAGTATTTGTCGCATGAACTTGTGTTTTTCTGGAAAGAGAATTTATCTCTAGGAAAAACTGTGGGAGGAAAGTAGAAATTGAAGCAGTGCGAGACTCACAAAGTACCACTGAACCTATAATAGAGCCTGAAAAAGGACCACAAGATGTTGTGGGTCAGGAACTAGCTCAAGTAACACAAAACCCACGTAAGTCTGGTAGGATACACCATGAGCCTGAGAGATATGGATTTCTTGTGACTTAAAATGGTGATGTTTTGCTCATGGATCAAGATGAGCCTACAACTTACCAAGAAGCTATAAAAGGGCCAAACTCTGAGAAATAGCTTGAGGCCATAAAATCTGAGATGGATTCCATGTATACTAACCAAGTATGGACTTTGGTTGATCCACCTAAAGGGGTAAAACCCATTAGGTGCAAATGAGTTTTCAAGAAGAAAACCGACATGGATGGTAACGTGCAAACCTTTAAGGGACGATTAGTCGCAAAAGGTTATAGGCAAGTTCATAGTATAGATTATGATGAGACCTATTCCCCAATTGCCATGCTTAAATCCATCCGGATTTTGCTTGCTATTACAACTTTTTATAATTACGAAATCTGACAGATGGATGTCAAAACTGCTTTTCTTAGTGGAAAACTCCTCGAGGATGTGTACATGACACAGCCCGAGGGTTTTGTCATTCCTGAAATTGTTGGAAAGGTATGTAAGCTACAACAATCCATTTATGGATTAAAGCAAACTTTACGGAGTTGGAATCTTTATTTTGATGAGGCAATCAAAGAATTTGGTTTCATCAAAAATGAAGATGAATCTTATGTTTACAAAAGGGTTAGTGGGAGCACAATTATTTTCCTTATATTGTATGTGGATGACATACTACTTATTAGAAATGATATCTCTACACTGCAAACAGTAAAGACCAGGTTAGGGAATTGTTTCTCGATGAAAGACTTAGGTAAAGATGCCTATATACTAGGTATTAAGATCTATAGAGATAGATCAAGAAAATTGCTTAGCCTAAGTCAAAGTACATACATAGATAAAGTGTTAAAACGGTTTAACATGCAAGAATCTAAAAGAGGATTTTTGCTTATGTCGCATGGCATAAATTTGTCCAAAACTCAGTGTCCTTCGACACAAGATGAGAAGGATCGCATGAATAAGATACCATATGCATTAGCAATTGGATCTATCATGTATGCCATGATATGTACTCGTCCTGATGTCTCGTATGCTTTAAGCATGACGAGCAGGTACTAGTCAAATCCAAGTGAACCTCACTGGTCTGCTGTTAAGAATATCCTGAAGTACTTAAGAAGGACTAAGGATTCATTCTTAATATATGGAGGAGAGGAAGAACTTGTTGTAAAAGGTTACACTGATGCCAGTTTTCAATCCGACAAGGATGATTTTAGATCGCAGTTAGGTTATGTATTTAGCCTAAATGGTGGTGCTATGTGCTGGAAGAGTTCAAAGCAAGAAATAGTGGTTGACTCTACTATAAAAGCTGAGTATATTGCTGCATCTGATGCATCAAAAGAGGTTGTTTAGATCAAAAAGTTCATTACTGAACTTGGGGTTGTTCCTAGCATTGCAAACCCAGTGGATCTCTATTGTGACAACAATGGAGCCATTACACAAGCCAAGGAACCTAGATCTCAGCAGCGATCCAAACATATACTTAGGCCCTTCCATTTCATTCGAGAAATCATCGATAGAGGAGATGTGAAGATATGTAAAGTACCAACTGATGATAATATTGCTGACCCACTAACAAAGCCTTTAGCGCAGAAAAAGCATGATGGTCATACTATGTCACTTGGTATTAGATACATGAGTAATTGGCTCTAGTCCAAGTGGGAGATTGTTGGTGTGTGTCCTAGAACTAATTATATAGATGATTGAAGTTATACACAATGTATTATATTTTATTTTAGGCAATTTAATTATTATATTATATTTTTATGATTTTATTATTATTATGCGCAATTTATAACTTAATATAATAATTATCCTTGGAATAACTTTGCTATTCCTAAAATGCCCGTAGTCAAGTATTATTACGAAAATAATAGTAATAATACATCGAGACTAGCATGTATAGTGATTGATGATTACAAATCATGGATATGTGATATCAAGTCAATACATGAATATATTGCTAGTGAACAACGTACTGGACTGACCCACTATGAGAATATTGCATGGATAGACGTGTCATAAGTTATTCTCATATGATCACAAATACACATAAACATTTAACCTGAAATCACTACGATTCCCTACATGAGGAATTACTCACTTTAATATTGTCCTATATCACCTTTAATCAGGATGATAAGTAAGGCATTGATTAGGTGTGTCATAAATCGTGCAGAGGGAAGTGAGTGATGTAGATGAGATTTTGTTACTCTTGTATAAAAAAGAAATATCCTTGGGCCCCTTGATTGAGCGAGACTTAAAAATGTATGGCCATGCTCAATTGAATTAATATGTGATATTAATCATTTATTTTAAGTTTACTCAGTATAAAAAAATATAAATTGAACATTGATGAGGATGACACATTCCATGCCTCCAGTTCAATTTGGATATTATTACAAAAGGGTTATGATGCAAAACGTTGATCATGTATTAGGTGGATGTCGAATCACAAACATTCTTACTACTTGAGTGGCAGTGATGTATTGTTAGATATCGCTTACTATCTATGGCTCAATAATGAGTTATTGTCAACGTAGTAAGAACCTATATGGTCACATAAAAAGAGTAGGAATAAGACAATAATTAATTAGACTTTAATTATATTAATATATAATTAATTTGACTTATTTTCGTGCATATATATTATTATTAAGAATAATAATAAGTTATTTACGTAATATATATATAATATTATGTGATATTATTTGATATTAAAGTAATATCAAATAATTACGTTATCAGATATTAGATCAATATATTATGAGATAATATTATTTTGATATTTGATAACTATATGCAATTATATAATAATTAAGATATTTATATTATGAGATAATATTATTATCTAATATTAGATAATTAATAGATAAGTCCTATCTCTACCTATTATCTTTAGTATAATGATAAGATGAGTTGTTAAGTGTGATTAGAATTTTGGAAGCATTATCCTAGTAGGACTAGGATTATGGCTTGCCTAAACTCTATAAAAAGGGACTTGAGGGTAGCACTTTTTACAACACACTCAAAGCTTCCATACAAACCCTAAATCACTCAGAAAATATCCAATCTTAATTCCTAGAAAGAAAAACACATCCTAGCAGATTCGTGGAGGGTGAGAGGTCGTTGTTCACTTCGTGTGGATACCGTAGAGACGCTGTACCTTCTGGTTGGCGTTTGATTCATCCGCTCTCAAGTTTTGATCAGTAGAAACATTAGTGCCCAACAGGTAAAACCCTAATCATTGATTTATGTTTTTGCATGGATCCTAGGTAGAATTCGGATCAAATTTTGAATTTTTGCTGAATATGATAATCCAAATTCCCAACAATTAGTACCTTAGCCATATGATGCTAGAGCCTATCTACCATCACCTTGACTTGACTATTTGACAATAGTTATGATAAAGCTCATAACTTGTCAAAACCCCCCTAATTGTAGCCTTAACTATAAGTGATCCTACCACCATCAAAGCTTATAGTGCTTCACCCTATTCAAAGTTAACCCGCTACCACGCCACCAATAATTCCCACCTTAAAATTTGATGAGGCATCACATTTAATGCTTAATAACTATCTAAAATTTGAATTTATAAAACTCAACAAGGATTTGTTTCCTTTGCAATTCGATGACCCAAATTGCAACAAAACTCTTCTTCTTTCTCAACTTAATTTCCCCCTTTAACATCTTATATCTAAAATCTCAAACTAACTTGTGCCACTTTTAGCAAGCTTTAATGCCAATAATTGAGATCTAGCTGACCAACACTATGCATTTCACTTCATTCCTCTTCTCTCCTATTATCTCTCTTTAATGCCATCTTTAGGCCTTCCACCATACTATCTTTTTCCACTACACTAGTAACTATTTCTGCCCACCACCTATTGACTAACCTCTTCCAAGTAGATGACCTTCTTTTTTGGCTTCTTCTCTTGTTAATTTTTATAATTCTTTTATTTAGGTTTCCTTTCTCTCTCTAAAAATTTTTGCCAATTCTCTCAATTTTTGCTCAAATGTGCTTAAATGAAAAGGTTAGTGATGTTTTGTAGTTATTATATGAATCAAGTATAATATATTAATTTACATGATATATTGAATTGAATGATAGCGTATCTACCTTCTTATTGTGGATTCTTCCTTCATCTTTTCACATTTATACTAATTGTTATAACTTTATGATATTTTTTATAAGGATCTTGCTAATGCCTTTTTTTTTTTAAAATGCCAATAATTTTTTATTATTAAATCTTTCCTACATAATGCTTTCCCTATTTCAAGCAATTTAATTTTTTTAATAACTTTAATGCAGTAGTTTTATTATAACTACCTAAATTTATGTTGTTCAAGGTTCATGGAACTAATACTCTAGTGCATACCTAGCTATGATGGTTGAAGAAGTCAGTGAATGTTTGCCAAAGTTCTCCATAGAGCAATCCTTAATAGTTAAGGGTTCCTTTGATTTCATAGGATTAAACTATTAAATTGCAATTTATGCAGTTGATATTCCATGCCAAACAGGAAAATAAAATGTCTACACAATATGAAACTTATACATGCTTTCTATTTAGCTTTCATTCAATTGGCTTTATACATTTCATTTACTTGTGAACCTTTTTGTTAAATCAACAGCAAGAAATGGAGTTCCTATGGTCCAAAGGTAATTTCATTTTGACAAATTTCACTCTTTTTCTTAATGCTTAAATGCATGATATTTAAAAGTTTTCACCAATGCTAAGAATTAGCTTCAACTTTAAGGCCAAACCTTAGGTATAAAACTGGTTAATGATTTGCTTAGGAGTAATGCTAGTCATATTTTCTTCTTAGGATAAGCATGGTACTTAATTAATCAAGTATAAATAAGTGGTACAAAAATAATCAGCAAATCTAACATATTTTTTAAACTTGCCTTTTTCCATTTTTGCTTATGTATTACAAAAGGTTTGATGTGGTTAGTGCTTGGGCATTTTAAATCATATTGATCCATCCTTCTTTAAAATGGAAGTAGTATTCTCTAGAATAACAAGAATAAAGGTTCATAAGCAAAAGAGAACTAGTAAAATTAAGATACTATATTATTGATAATACTAAATGAAATGACATAATTTTTTTGGCATCAATAAAGAGTACCAGTGATGTGATATAATTGGTGTCTCAAAGTTAATGATGTTAACTTGCTGTAAAATTTTATTCAAAATAAAATGTTATGACTTATGTGGTCCTAATATTATTGATGGTACATAGCTTTGACTATTATTTATGAATGAAAACTTCTCAATTTCATTTTATTTCATTGCAGCCATTTTGGCCTAACATTGTCATAAAGAAATGGTTAATTCTAAAGTTCAGGTTTTATGAATTAGTAAAGATAAAGTGGACATTGAAACTAATTTAGAGTGAAGATGACAATATTTTATTGAGTTTTAATTTTAGTATATCTTCTTTTAAAGTTCTCTTTTACCATTTTCTTGTTATTTTCATTTTCAAGTTCTTATTTTGATTTTGATTTATATTCCAGTTTAATCTTTAGAAAATATAAGTGTATGAAGACTGTTCGAAAACAGAATGCAAGGGATCCATTCAATGTTCCCTAGCTAAACATCAGGCAATACTTTATTCATTTTCATTAAATTGGTTCTCTTTGGGATATAAATATAATAAAAGCTATCTCCATTATATTAATGCTTTAATTTGTGTGGCCTTTTCATTTTGCTTTGGTAAACTCTACTTGTGTCATTGCTATTCTTATTATGTTCATTTGTGATTGAAAATAATGAACTAAATGAAAATGAAAGTGAAAAAGAGAGGAGTAAGTGAGTATTGATGCTTTAGTTAAGTGTGAACCAATTATACATAAACCTAATATCTCTTTCGATCAACAGTGTCCCACTCTCCTATATTTTCATCTTTTCCCTTTTTTTTAATTTTTATTTTTCCTCTTAGTTTCTACACCAACTAAGTTAAACAATAAAATATTAACAAATAATCACAAATTTAAAAACATGGAATGAAATTTAGCATTGTTATTTCTTGTTCAATTGTTTTCTTGGTGAACCAAAACTTAAAAAGCCTTTGTAATTTGAATAATGTTATTTTCCTATTAGATACTTAAAATGAATTAATTGCCATTACTATCTTGTTTCATTTAGTACATTCTTAGCCTTCTCTATCTACCTCTTCTTTATTTAAGTATACTATTACCATACCTCCATTCAACAATTTCCTTTTCATCTCTTAATTTATATCATAATACATTCACTTATTTCCAAGTAAATTAAAGTTTGCAAACTCTCATAAAACTTATATGTAAACTCCATGATTAATATAAAAATAAACCATCCAATTGAGGTTCAACTTTGGTTAAATGATTAAATTCTTGACAAATGCAAGCTGAAAGCTTGCTATCCTTTTGTCACTAAAAGTGGATTTTTTACAACAGATACTTATCTTTATATTAATCATAAATGCCTTCCTTTATACTAAAGAAGAATGGAAAAAGGATGCATTTTGATAGTATATTTATACTTATTGCTTTCTTTGTCCTATCTATAAATTGACCATATAAAATTTTAAAGTAATTGTATTGTCTAGCAAATTTTTGCAATACAAGAAAATGCTACTTAAGTTTGGAATTAGGAGTCAAATGTCATGCCTACCATCCTATTATTAATGTTTCAAATTATATTCTAAGTTAGAGATAACAATAGCTTTTATTCCAACACAAGTTATATCAAATTTATATGCAAATGTAAGTTATCCTTTCTTATCTGTTATAGAAATAGAATTGTAGTTAATTTCATAAGTAAAGTAATGAATTATTATAGCAGAGCATAAATGCCATTTTTTATTACTATATTTGACAATGGCTTTAATTGAAGCTAAAGTACTTTGATTCTTCATATTCTGTATCTTCATTTCTTATAGTATTTATATTTGTTTAATATCTAAATCTGATTAGTTTTTTCTACACTTCATCATTTTCAAATATTCCAACTACTCTAGGATATGTTTCTTTGTTCTTTTTGTGTGCCAAAAGGCAAATAATTTTGTTCAAGAAAATTCTATTTTTCATTATGTAGTTAGTTTTTAATGCATTTATTTGGATTGAGATTGTTTTAATTTCTTAAAGATTAGGTTAAAAGTCTCTACAAAAGAAAGAAATGTAAGTATGACTTGATTAAGCTTTATATAAGAATCACTGATTTATTTATCTAAATATCTTTATCTTAGATGCTTTAATTTATGAAGAATACTAGTAATGGTGATTTTATTAAGCAAATTTTGAGTTTTAGATTACTTTTCTAATATGGTGTCTAGGATATTATGCTTTTATTTTTGAGAAGTTTAAAATTATGTTTTATATACTTGAATGAATGGTTATACAAATTAAGAATAGATTTGTGCATAGTGACATGCTGCTCTTTAATGCAATGTACGATATGTTCTAGATCTACTGGATTATGGTTTTTATTAGAAACTTCCAGTAAAACTCTAATTTATTCATGAAGTTATTCATTTATGCATTATTTAGCAAGCAGAGATAAGAATGAATTATTCAGAAAGGTTAGCTTTAGACTGATAATTTGTTCTATAATTAGGTAGGGATAAATGATTTGGTATTTCTTTTGTATTCTTAGAAGACATTCTTATAGTCATAGGGAGTAGTTAAAAGAGTTCTGAAGGCTGTTTTGGTTTTTCCATTACATTATTTCATGTTATATTAATAGTATTGTGTATGGTACTTTTGTTTACATAATTAATTTTTGCATTTATGTTATGTGAATAACATCATTGCATGATTTATATTCATAGTATTATGTATGATGTCCTAGACATAAAGGCCTATAGTATTATTCGTATAAAAAGAACAAAGGATCATTTTTTGCAATTTTTTTTTTTAATTTTGAAAGTTTTAAGGCGGCTAAATCTATAGGAAATCTATAGAAATATTTTTCTAAGTTTTTCAAATTTTTGAGATGGCTAAAAATTCGTGGGAAACTATAGGAGAAATCCGTGGGAAAGTTTAGGCAAAGTGATTTTTCATGCCCCAATTTCCTATGGATTTATTTCTATTAGAAATTTCATGTGAAATGAAAATTTTGTTGGAAATCTATGGAAAATCCATAAGAAAAGCAGCCCCCCAATGCAATTCATTGTTATAGTACATTATTGAAAACCAAATTCATACATTGATATATATATATATAAATATATGAAAAAGTGTACATATTTAAGGTGACATTCACTTTAAGTAAGTTCTTTATAATGTCTTCTGCCATGGCAGCTAGGGATGGAAGTACTAGTAACTCTAACACACCAACAGTAAGAGAGGTTGGCACCTCTTACTAATCAATAGTCTTAGAGGTAGGCTAGGCAATTATTAAAAGGGCCAAGTCCTCTATGAAGTAGTGATCATAGAGGCCAACTAGACAAACACCATAGAATTCGATTATGCAATTTACTGGAAAGCAATCTAGTCCATCAAACCACAAAGCTATTGTTACATATGTTACTTCATTTATATGTGCTACTCCTACATCTTGTCATCTATTCCACATTAAGTTAAACTTCCATATTATAAGTGATACTTATTCTAAGGTCCTTCAAGTATAATCATGAAGGTCCTATTGGATAGCACTTTGATACACTGAAGTAGTCCTTCAAGCCAATACCATGTCTAACATCTTGAACACAATTGAAATGCTTTACAAATTCTAATGTTGTGGTTAATCTGTCCTTCTTCCTAATTGACTAAAACTCACCCCAAAAGACTTGCTATGTGAGAGTGTCATGTAACTTTAAACAAATAATATATAGTTAGATTCAATTCACATGAAATCAAAGTTTCAAAAGCAAACAATACATTTTGATTTAATCCTAAACACTTACACTCCCCTTCACAATGGTTTAATTATCTGGAGTCATATACTACCCTTGCTAGTTACCTCTAACTTACTTCTATAACTCTACAAGAAATGGAAGATGCCCTAAATGCATTATCACCCTTGGTTAAAGCAAATTTATCTTCCACTAACTTCTATTCCACTTTTTGATAGCTTCCCTAAAAAAATGTGTAAATATATGTTCTTCCCCCACCTCTCTTGGTTCACCTTACTTAATTCTTATTGACAAAAATTCATATTAATTCATAATTATAAATGATCTACACAAAAAACTGTTAAGTAGAAATGACTACTAGAATATACAAATTTTACCTGGAAATGGCTAGTGTCATTTTATTCCAAAAACTTTTCCTATGATTATTGATCAATGGACTTGAATTCCTTAAGCTAGTTTACTTTTGTCTTGGTCTCAAAACTGACATATTTCCACCTCAACTTTGTCTTGAAGTCCTTCCACTAGTCTACAACTTATGAAAGTACTTTTCTATATATTTTTTAGGAGTTAAGATGTTCAAAGGCACTTTATAAGAAAAAAATGCATATAAAAGTGTTATTTTTTATTATTTTACAAATATAATTTTATATATCTATAATACAAATCTATTTAAATTAAGTGTGCATATCAAAATCTCTTTCCAAAAGTTATCCTTTAATGCTTGAGAGACATGCCTCCAATTTGCATAACCTATTGAAATTTTTTATTATGTTGCCAATTTAACCTAACTATTGCATATTGCTTTATTTCTTCCACTTGCCTGCCTCTTGACATTAAACTGAATATCTAACTTCTTACTCTTATCCTGCAATGGTAATGTCCTTCCATATTATGGGACCTTTCTCAGTCCTTTAAATACAAGTAATTACCTCTTTAGAAGGATCCATATTTTGGGTGTTTAAAAAAAATCTAGTGTTAATCATATGCAATGATACATAGATTAAGTTAGAGAAAGATATTACTTAATGATGAAAAAAGTGGGAGATATACAAATTGCACTTATAATAAATGTTATATGGTAGGCATGGCAAAATACATAACTTGTATAACATGTAACTAAACTAAAACTATATCAATCATCATACTAAATAAACTCCTCCACTAATTTATGTAACCAAAGAGTAAACAAGACTTATTCCATTATATAATATATATGACACCCTAAAAAGATACAATAACATGCAATGATAAATACAATAATTTAAAATGTTAAAGGTATTACTACAAAAGAGAGTATGATTATAGCTATATATCACAAGGGCAATTAAATCCTAAAAGTATCATCAAACCTAACAGATAATATAAGTTTAAACTTAACAATAAAAGAGGTTGACACATTGTTACCACACAAACACACATAAAAACATTGATATCTCCTAACCAAACAAAGTTCAATAATATATTAATATTCAAAAAAATAAAAAGAAAAGAGAAAAAATACTTAAAAATAGGTATAATAACAAGAATGATACAAAGCTAACTATAATTGTAATTGAGAACATGGTGTGAGTTTAAGGATTGCCAAAGAAATGATTAAAGCATATGTTATTATCAAAGAAGTGGATTTCCTAAAGTAAGAGTGATTATAAATAAAGAATGAGATGAAAATTATGCAACAAAAAATTTTACATATTAATTTTCTAATAAATAATAGACATCAAATCGACACAAAACAAATGCATCAAGTTAGAATAGTATTTACGAAAATACCATTGATCGATCACTTTTAACATTGATTAAATAAAAAGTTGATGTCTTGAGTTTGCAATAATTTCAAATATAAAACTATGTCCAAAGATATGTTTGCTATAAGCTTTGATCATCATTTTAAGTTTTAAATAATTTTAAAAATATCGTCACATCCAAATAAATATTAATATATGAACTATTATCTTAATTTTTTTAATAATTTTAAAAATATTACTACATTAATATAAACATCAATTTTTACTTTGACCAACATCTATCCAACAATGTATATTTATAATTTTGTAGTAGTATTTCCATTATTTGATATTATATTTTTTAAATTGATTTAATTATTTGCCACCACTAAATACATTTAGTCTAAAAAAAAATCTTCTAATACAAACCAAGAGGTTCAAAGAGCTTAATATCATTTAAGGTTTCATATATTTTGTCGGAAGACATTTTTATAATTAGGCTCTCGATTATATAATGCCAATGAGATTCAAATATTAGGAAAGTATCAAGGGAAATGCTAACAACAGCCCTAATATGAGCATTAATTACTACTCTTAAATTATTTAAATTTATGAATTCAATATGATTTATTTTAATATTTTATTTAAAATTTTAATGATATAATTAGTGAAAGAGAAAGAGAGAGATATAAACAAAGAAAGAGTGAGATTAATTGTCATTAAAATTTTACATAAAATATTAAAAAATTACATTAAATTTATAAACTTGAGTAATTTAAAAATAACAATTAATGCTTAACAACAATTTCAGAGATGTTAGCATCCTAAACAGTTCTAAGAAAAATAGGTTGTGATTAGCGTAAAACAATCCAAAGAGCATAAAATTTGGCAACGGAAATGTAACTTCTACCACCTTTATGTGTTAAGGTGATCCAATTTACCTCAACTCATGTTCCATTTGCCAATACTCACATGCATGGTTCATGTATATCGTTTTCAAACTAAGTGGATCCTTTATTTGAAGTGGGGTTTGACATTTATAAATTAATTACCTCTTTTGATTCACTTTCTGCTATGCTTCAGATCACTTTAACAAATTAATTATTCCCACCATAGCTCATTCTTATAAAAAAAAAAATTAATTTGGATGCGTCAGAGCGGTGAGGATCAAGCTACAGCTGTTCACTAGGAGAATTTTTTATATACAAATTGTGTCAACAAAATTGAGGTAGAATAATTAAGTCGATCACTTTTTTAGTACTTTTATTAGGAAAAGCTAAATGAGTGAAAATCCTTTTAATGATAATATTAATAAATAAATTCTTGATTGACTTAATTTACATAAACTACATAGATTCGGTTATTACTTTTCATAACTCAACTTTGGATGTATAACGGTGCAAAGCTACTTTCACCCATATTAAAACACACTTAACACTTCAACAAGTTAAAATGGCAATAATCAATATCCTAATAAAAGATGTTATATCCATTGAGAGTAGATTAAATTTAAATTTTTTATATTTATTAAATTAAATTTTATATAAATTTATTTTATTATTTTGTATTGATTGACAACATTTAATTTATTTAACATTTAATTCAGATCTTTCACACATATTAAAACACAATTAACACTTCAATAAGTTGAAATGGTAATCATTAATAAAAAATGTTATATTTATCGGGAGTAGATCAAATTTAGATATTTTATATTCATTATAAATAAATTTTATTTATATTAATTGACAATATTTAATTTACTTTTGGACTCTTCTTGCATTGATGTGTCACAATACACAAGATCAACCATAATTCCCAATACAAATATTGATCGAAAACTTCTAATTTAATTCATGATAGAAGGAACAAAGTAAGGTTACTTCACTAATTAAGCATATCTTCATTTTTTTTTTACCCTAGGTATCATGCTTCTGGCAAATATTTATATTTATTACATGAAATTAGAGGTAAAAATCCGAGGCTGAAAATGTTTAATACATCTTTCCACTTCTGCCCCTCTTTCTATACCTAAACATAAGATCAACCTTGGATAATTTTACATATTTCATAGAAATCAGATTAAGTGCGCACTTCTAGACAAAGGAATCTTCGTGGGAACATATATTCCACCCTTTTATAGGAACATTTGAGAATAATTGTATAAATTAGCACTTTTTTTGTAAACATAGAAAGCATGATTAGACAGCTGCGGCAATGTCTTTTTTATTTCTGGTTGGGTTTTATAATGTATTCTACACCGAAATTTTTGGTGCTCAGTTGTCACAGATCATTAGGGTTTTCTCACTAAATATATAAGCATGTTGTATGCAAATTGTAAATCCAAACCCAAATGAAATTTTGTTTGGTAATTACGAATTACTACATCTAAGGTGTAACTGGCGCCATTTAGAATTGATGAGGGGACAATTCCAATATCCAAAAAGTTTTTTTTTTTTTTTTTTGGTTCCTTTTAGCAACTTGATGTTGCTATATGGAAAGATCTAATCAAATGCATGCTTGACCTAAATTATCAAGATCTAGAAGATTCATAGAAACTTATAATCTAGCTGCAGTTGTTCCTGTAAATATATATAAATTTGCACGCTTACATATAAATATCAACACCTTGACAAAAATCAATGTTAAATAATGGGAAAGAAGTTAGATATTCAGAATGCAGAAATGAAGGGAATTGTAAAATTATTCTTTTTTTTTTTTTGGCCTATAAATGGTAAAAAAATTATCTTTACTTATGGTGGGAGATAATGGCATCCCTACCAGAAGATTGTGAAGGGTCAAGTAAAGATGCACTGCCAGGAAAAATAATTAAAGCAATTGAAGAAAGCAAACCTAAATTAAAAGATGCACTACTAATAAATTCTTCCTAAAAATTTAAACCGTTAGAATAAGATTCAAGAATGGTTTTATTATATATAACTTTGACATGAGGATGTTATTCATTTACTTTAAGTCATATCTTTAGATTTGATGAGAAGTTATGAAAAAATTAAAATATTATAAGTTCATTGATCTTATTGTTAACAAATTTATATAAATTAGAGAGAATTTCTGACAAAATATAAAAATTCTTTTCTATCATTCAAATAAAAATAAATAAAAAAATGAGGCACAAATTTTGTAAGCACCGGCACTAATGATGCCGCCCTCCAAACTTGGAGTTGAAGCCCCTGAGCTCCTTGGTTGTGCTAGTGCTTCTAAAGCACAATAATTAAGACAGCAAAAATTGCAGCAAATTATTTTAATTAACTCATAAATATAAAAGCATTGGTCCTTTTCCGATCAATTTGATACTCATCCACTCAGAGAGTTTAAATAAATTAAATACAATGATGGAAGATAACTAATTACTTAATCTGTGGGTGCATTTTAAAAATTGAAAGTATGTGTATCTGATTCATTGCTTTCGTCATAAATGACTTATTATTATTATTATTATTATTATTATTATTATTATTATTATTATTATTATTATTATTATTATTTGCTTGATAACCCTCTATTATTACGAACAAAGAATGAAAACATAAATTGAAGAGTTGATACGTGAATATTATTGGGTATAACTTCAGTTCAATTCTGAAATCAGCTAAATCACCGGTTTGTACAATTATATGCTAACATAAGAATATTAAACGCAACGAAATTAAGAATATGCTATATGCACACAAATAAGTTTAAGGATCAAGATTCTAACCTGAAGTTTAAATTCCATCTACTAATAGCATAAAACTTTTTATATTATTAATAATTAAAATATTTTAATAAATTTTATTAATATAACAATATATAGATTGGTAATAACTTAAATCTGATTTATACTAACAATAAATCAATTTTAAATTAATTTCAATTCATTAACATATAGTGGTTAAGAATATACAATTCTTTTATTCTTAGAAGTTATTGGTTCTATTTGTTTACTATTTTTAAAAATAATTCTTTTATTTTTTATTTTTAAAAATAAAAAAATTTATTTGATAAATTATTTTGAAAATTTATTTTTAAAAATTATAATTTTAAATGTTTAATTTAAAAATAAAAATAAATTTTTTTTGATATTTTCTTAACTTATTTTCTTATTTTTTTATATCAATTTTGTAATTAAATAATTTTTTATTTGCAACATTAATCACCTTTTAGTTTTTATTTTTATCCAAAAATGATATTTTAAAAATAATTTTTGGGAATAATTTTTTAAAATATAAAAATAAAAATATATGCAAAACACCTGATATATTGCTCTTTGTTAATTTTATAAATTGATACTGCAGACAAGACGTAACGATTTGATACACTTTTGGCAAATGAGGATGTGATTATGGAGTTGGAGAGGACTTAATATAGCCCACGTAGAGGTGTTGGGCTTGTTCGTCAAGACCAGCAGCCCAGCAATAGGCCTATAACGCTTATGTCTTCCTAACGCAATTATGCAAGCTTTGATTAACGCGCCAAAATACCAAATCTTCTCTACAATCACGACAAGAAAGGACGTAAATCATATGAAACTAGGCTTCCTCGTCAACTTTGTAATACTTCCTCAACATTTTAGGTACTTTTAGTAATTTTTTTTTAATAATTGATAATTCCATTCAGGTAGTGTTAATATCTTAATTAACAATAAATTTAATACTTTAGATATTCAATTTCTTTAATTACGTATATGCAGCAAATTAATTGCAGAACTAATTAAAACCAACTTTAAAAGTATAACATGCGAGAATCAAAATAGAGTTCAATTTTGAAAACTCAAAGTGCAATCATAGACCAGATAATCATCTAGAGACTACATTCCGAGAAATTGAATATCATTATTTGTAATTAATGTTGTGATCCTTGTGCTTCGATCTTCGGCATTGAATGCTACAAGTCTATCAGTACACTTTTGTTCTTAAGATGAACACTTTCACAATCAGAAACTCAAGCGCTTGTTTTTCCTGAAGCACGCCTTAAGCTCTTAATTCTTTCGGAAGTATACCAACAAGGCCATCACTTTGAATTCTTTTTAAGACCAGTTTTAACAACATATTTAGGATCTATATTTGATTTGCTATTAATGTAAAATATTTTACATTTATTACAAGGAAAAATGAAATTAGCCACAAACAAATCCCCCACAAATAAGCCATTTTCCCTCACTAAATTATAATTAATGACGAACACATTCTCTCGCTAATTCTTAACTAAACGTCACGTCCATTACTACAAAATTATAATTCTATAATGGTTTATAGACATCAATTATAGTAAAAATTGACATTTATATAAATGTTGTATTGTTCTTAAAATTATTATGAAAAATAAGGTGATAATTTTTAAAATAATTAATATCTTTAGTTACGCTATGGCATTTTTTAAATTTGTAGGAAAATATAAAATAATAGTTGAATTAAACACTAACATATAAAGTTGATGGGAATGAAACACAAAATTTCATATGAAATTATAATGTTAGCCATTAACATAATTGCTATTTTAAAAGCATTTCAAAAGTCACCTAAAAAGACATTTAATATTGACACATTAGCTTTTTTTATAAATGGATGTTTAAAGGTATTCAAAAGTTTTCTTAGACAATACAACCACCATTAATTTGAAAACTATGCATGTTTATGACATTTATATTAAGTTAATAACTAACATTTTTAGTTTTTCTAATTACATACATATTTCACTTTACCTCTTCAATTTGAAAGCATTTCGGTAATGCTTTAACTTCTATTATTTAATTCTAAGGTTTGTTTAAGGAGGAGAAAAAAAAGTCCTTCAACATTTTATCTAAAACATTTCTTTTCATTGTATAATCTACTTATTATTTTTTTCTCTATTATCATCTATATATATTAGATGAAATAAAGAAGGGATTGTTTTCCTCTTCTTCAAACACATGCTAGCATTGGTAATGGAAGTAAATATATTATCTAAATCCATTATTTACTAACATTTGACTTGAAGAAATATTAGATAATGGCTAAAAGAATTAGCACTGAGTTTGGCTGCAAGACTGGAAGACCAAATTCCTCATTTTTTCCTCTTTATATAACATTTTTGTAAAATTGCATTTTTTTGTATAACGATATATTAATTGAATAAAATTACATAATAAGTTTGCTTAGATTGATATCTCCATTCTCATATTTTTATATATTCAGGTTCAATGTATTAATGTTTGTATTCTTGTAGGAAAAATATGTAAAAATAACATATAACTTGTCACTAATTGCTAATATTTAATGAAATTATGAAAATATTACTTTATTACTTTCAAAACTAACCTTTTTCTTTGGATGTAAAAAAATTAATTTCATAAAACATAGTAAATAGTTTGTCTTGTTTATGTAGATTATTTGCTTTCTCACACTTGATCCATCTCCTAAGCAATTTGTATATTAGTCTTTATAATTTTCTAAAACTCAATATGGTATATACAAAGTGTCATTGGTTGTTTAAGAATAATTGACACATAAAAATAAAATGTTAGTTTCTATTCTACATCTAACATGGTATATTTTAATTAGAATAACATTGGTTTAATATAGACTAGATTCTTATAACTCAACCAACGTCTATTAACCACCCTAATTTAATATGTATCTATTTTCACATTGTCTACTATTACAAATTGACATGTAAAGTGATAAAAAAAATTACAAAAGCTCTAGTAAAAGTGCAAACTACAAGATTATTTTACTCTAAAATCATTTATAGACTCAGTATTTCTCTAACATAAAATTTTATCTTATAAAGTCTAGCAGAGTTGCAAAACATAAGTTAATCTTCTATTCTTTTGTGTAAACAAAGTACATTCATCAAATATTCTTAGGTTTTCATTCTCAGTTTTTCTTGGGTCTGTCTTAATATATTCAACTTAGGATATTAAGTGTTGAAATTATAATGCCTTACTAAAATGTCTCTAATTCTCTATTGGCTTAGGAACATGCTTTATAACCTTAAGCATGAAACATATTACATACAAAATATTCCTTATATATATATATATATATATATATATATATATATATATATATGAAAATGTCATGGCTTTCGGTATGTATAACTATAAAGATGTTTCTTTTCTAGATAATTTAAGTTGTATTATGTCAATTTATGAATGTCTATATGTTTTATAATTTATTTGAGAATATGTACAAATTCACATGATATAAGATTTAGTTAATGTTGTTATGGATATAGTTCTTACTAGATTGACTAGTTATGGATTGAAGATGGATGCGTGCTAATAACTTAACATTAAATATGAAAATAAGGTTAATGAATTTATCAAATTTGCAACTGCTCACTATGGAGTGCTACATGAAGATTCTAAAAGGTTATATACGCAAATATTGACTAGTCATGGATTGAAGATAGATGAATGCTAACGGCTTAACATTAAATATGAAAATAAGATCGATAGATTTATCAAATTTGCAATTGCTCACTACAGAATGCTACATAAAGATTTTAAAATGGTATGTATGTAATTAAAATAGGCTCGAAAGAAGTATTGTTATGGGGTACATCACTGAAGAAGTTTTTGAGTTTTACACCTTATACTTGTCAAATGCAAACATTAAGGGGCTTTCCAAGCCTCACTATAAAGGAAAAATTTTAGAAAAGGCACATTAAGGAACTATGTAAAGAGTATAAATTGTGAGATATGGGAACAAGCACACTTCTACATCTTGCAAAATAATAAAGAGGCTGAGCTTTACATGAATAAGCATATTGCTCTCTTAAAAGAATTTCATCATGGCAAAAATAAGAAATGGATACAAGTTAAATATAATCATAAATTCATTATGTGATTTTGCAACAAGGTGGATAACATGATAAAGGAAACACCAAGTACTATTTTTGAAACAATAAAATAGTTAGCTAATCAGTCTCACATTGATGTCATATTTGATTAAGGATATGACATCAACAGATATTTATTTCACATTAAAAAACAAAATAAAATAAGTAACATGCAAAATAGTAAAATCATTCTAGTGGTTCTAGTAATGCATGTCTTTAGTACTAAAAAGAAAAACCCCACCTATGTTGCAATGCCATATTATAGGGTCATTGAAGACATATAAGTGCTTAACCATATCCAATTTAGGGAGTTTGTCTTTTAAAATAAGTGGGTGAAAAATAACAATGATATTCAAGTGAATGAGTTAGGATTCACATTGGTAGATCTTAATAAGGAAGGTTATAAGGAGAAGTCGTTTATAAAGACAACCTAAGCAAAATAAATTTTCTGTGTGTTGAACTCAGTTGATAACTAGTAGTCTGAAGTTCTCAAGGGAAGAGACATAGCAAGAATAAAAAAGATGTAGCTACTAATGTTAAAGATATACCTTCTTTCTTATAGTGATTGCCTCCAGTTATTTATGAAGGTAATTTGGAGGAGTTTTATATGCATCAAGATTATAACGGAGGGATGTAGATTAATGATGCTTCCAAATAATTTTCCTATATTATATATTCAATGTATTAATGTCCTCTTTTCTTTTAAAGGAATGTCAAGAAGTTGTCAATATAATTAATACCATTAATTTATGTGTATGTGTATGTGTATAACAAGGGTAGAATGTAAGAAACATGTAGTATGAGTGGATAATACAAGAAGAAGATAGGAATAGCCTAGATGGGTTATTTAAGCCACTTTCAAGGAAAAGAAATGAAGGAAAATTTTATAAACCATAGATAAGAGTTTTTAGTTAATCCCATGAGTAAGTACTATGAACTTTAGGGAATTTATGATGAAAATCTTTAGGTACAATGGTTTAGGTGACCTAACAAAGAATTAGTAAGTCTTCATACTTAAGAATAGTTACGAGAGTCTTAAAAGGAGAAATTAGATTTAAATCAAAACAAGAAAAAAAAAACATGAAGTGAAGGATGGTAAAAGAAACATGAATCCTAAATAATATAGGAAGTTATAGAATAAAGATTTTGTGAGATCAACCTTTTTAAAGGAAAATTGGCTAGGAAAATTCATAATTTATAATAGATAGCTTACATAAGATAGTGATAGAAACTAATAAACTTGAATAAGTGAAATAAATTCAAAATAAAAATTGCATCATAATGCCATTACTTCAGACATGACAAATAAATAAGAATGAAATGTCAAATTAATTCATTCTATTAGTGTAAAATGAGAATAAAATGTAAACAATGTAATAAAAAGTGATTGTTGGAGAAAAAGATAAGAATATTTAAAGGGTGTGGTTAGTCCTGACAAAGGTTTAAAGGTAAAATTATATAAAATTTTAGGTCGTGAACATTTGGGTATTAAAATAGTAAACAAAAAGGATTGAGTAAAAAAAAAGAAGTATCGTAAACTAAAGAGAAGAAGGTCTTAGCCATGCTAATTATAAAAAGGAAATTTTTTTAAAAAATGCAATTTAAATAATTAATAAATGGTAAATAATAGGGGGTGTAAATAAATGGATGAATTTGAAAAAATATGATCTTAAAATTGAGTAACAATGTGTTATATAGCAGCCTTAGTGTTAAAGGGCTAATTAGTTATAAAAGTAACTTTTATAATAATAAATATATGAGCTTACATAATAACTCCTATACAATTGATAGCAACTATTATAAAGTATAATATTAATGTGTTAAGTAATAGAGTTTTACAAAATATCAGTGACTTTGCTTGACTTCATGGTAATTTAAAATGGATGATCCCTATATGTTACAATGCAAATTTGTACATAGTAATTATTGTGTGTTTGTACATTAAGTGCAGCTTGGATCAATCTCTAATATTTTTTTGATGATTAAACTAGTTTGAACTACATCAAACCAAAAAAGATCAACCTATTTAATGAAAAATATTTTATTTTATTTTAATTTTTTTATTTTTTTCATAAAATTAGGTCAGTACTCTCAAAAGTTCAATCCACAAATATTTTGTTATAAAAATTATCCCTAAACTAATAAAAAGCCCTTCTTTTATTTAATAGTTTTTATTAATTTAAAAAATTATTTGTTAAATTTATTGTTTTATATGGATTAAGACTTATATTTTGAAAGTAAGTATTTAATTTATTTATAAAATTTTACATAATATATATAATTTTTTAATTATAATATTTTCAAGTTTATTCATTGGTTCAACCAATTGAATCATTTAAATCATCAACTAGATGCCTGTCCAATTTGATGTTTGATCTAGTTTTTAAAACATTGATCATGAGTAAATTGTTTAATTATAGTATCATATGTGCATTAAGAATTAGTAATTTGTTATGTTATGGTAATAAAAGCCATGCATGTATAATATTGTTCATGATATGATATGTGAAATGTACCATAGTATATGGTATATGAATGCCAATTTGATTATACTACATGATATCTGGTGTGTGAAATGTGTTATGGCATGTGATATGTGAAATATTTTAGTTGAGTTATAATATATTGTATATTTTCAAGTCCTAGCACTTGAATGTACAAAATGATATGAAATTATGATATTTAAAATAAGTGATATGAAATGGCATGCCATATGATATAGCATGTTTGTGGGATGCAGATAAGAGTTGACATATGTTATATTATTCTCATGTGGAATGCAGGCTATATAAATCTAGGAAATACGGATAAGGTTAGCCTTGAATGAATAAGGTTTGGAATTAAAATAAATAAAGTTGGATTATAGAAATAAAAAGGAAAATAGTATTCATAAGGTATTTTGCAAGTGACTTATGGAAGTGCATTATGTTTTCTTTAAATTATAGCAATATTTGTTTTAAATTATATACATTGAATTGAATTGTAATTAGCTATCCCACGTACATGATGCATGAAAATATGATATAAATAGACATATGAAAGATATATTATATGCACATGATATGAGGATATGAATGTGATTTATGGGGTGCTTATTGATATCCAATGCATGATTTACATATGAGATGTATGGTGTGCTCATGGATATACATGAAATTTTATATACAATAGGTTTGCATGAAAATATGATATAAATAGACATGTAAAAGATATGTTATATGCACATGATATGAGAATATGAATGTGATTTGTAGAGTGCTCATTGATATCCAATGCATGATTTACATATGAGATGTATAATGTGCTTATGAATATACATGAAATTTTATATACAATTGGTCTGTGCGAATAGATAATGAATAATTAATAAAATAAACCTATGACATGCCTAAATTCTATGTTGTAATTTATAATGAATTGTGTTGATAAGTCTATGATGTTGATTGATGATGAATGTATCTTAGATCTAACATCAATATATAGGGCAATACATGAATGATAACTCTAAAATGTTGCATATGAGTATTGCATGTAAAGTAAGTAAGATTTGAATACTTAAGTTGAGTAAGACTACAAGTTAGGGTAGCTTGTATAGATTTTTGTCTACTAAGTCTTCATAGCTTAATCCTTTTTATTCAACACTTTTAAGTATTGTTTTACAACCATCGTGAATTGTTGAAAATAGAGAACATCTAGGTAACCATCACTTAGACCTCATCCACCATTGTTAGTTCAACATTATAGATGTAAGAAAACCCCTTAGATTATCATATCTAAAATATAGAACTTTATTTGTAATAAGTTATTAGAAAGTTATTGAGCCCATAGTAGTAAGATTAAAGAACTATCTCTATCTTGGACACATTTTTATAATGCAGTTATATTTATACATGTGTTGTCATTCAAAAAAAATTTGTCAAATTCTTATAAATTAAACAACTAAAATCATATTAAATATCAAAGTGTTACATTAGGGTTCTTAAAAATACCTTTTTGAAACCTAAATCCCTATACTCCAACAATTGAAATTCCTAAATAGTTTACCATTTAAAGAAAGGAAATAGAAGGAAAATTTACAAAAGTAGAAGCTATTACCTTGCTAGAATTTATTGGGTTGGAGGAGGAAGAGATGCTTTTCTTATTTGACAAAAAGGAGAAGGGGATTTATTCTTCTTTCGTTGTTTGTTTAAATGTATGGAAAATAAGTGAAAAGAAAAACATTAAATATAAATTTTCTACTGTTTAAATGTTATGAAAAACTAAAGGTGAAAAAGATTAAAAAAGTGTTTTAGAAATCAATAAAAACTTTTCCTACCAAATAAATGTAGAAAAGAGGTAAAAAATTTTGAAATCTCAAAATTATCTTTTTGAAAAGTTTATTAGACAACTTTGTTGACTTTTATAAAGAAGAAGAGGATTTGTTCTTATTTTACCTTTGTTTAGATGTATGGAACAAAAGTCAAAAGAAAATATGTAAAAGGAAAAAAGTTGAAGAGAAACATTTTTGTATTTAAATGTTATGGAAAATTAGAAGTGAAAAGAAGAAAGGTTAAAAAAGTATTTTGAGAATCAACAAAAAAAAAATTCTTAACAAAAAAGATACATAACAAAGGTAAAAAAATTTCAAATTTCAAAATCATCATTTTATAAGGTTTATTAGACAACTTTTTTTTACTTTTGATAAAAGTAATTTAACCATTTAACAAATTATAGTTTTTATTTTTTTTTACTTTTCAACCAAATTAAATAAAAATAATAGTTTTATCATTTTTTCACTTATTTTCTATACATCCAATTAATAAGTGGGAAGTAACTTTATATATATATATTTCTTTCTACCTATTTTCTTTTAATACTTTTTTTCTCACCGTAACTAAACAAAAGGATTGAAATTGGATAATATAAAAGGAAGGTGTCTCTAGGACAAAATGTAAAAATGTTTTCAAAGTCTCATCCTTTTTCATATACTCACCCTTAATTAAATTTAACTTAAAAATATTTTCACTTATCCCTTTCTCAATTATTGCACAATTTTTTTCTATTCCTATTAGAATTAGTTAATTATTTCTACTTAAAATAATTGAATTTAAACGGTTGTGGCAAAAAACCACCTTTTATATCTATATTTTTATTTTTGGGGAATATATATTATTAATTTTATTTCTATAAAGTATTATTTTATCTAATTTTATTTTTTTAATGATGAAATTAGATAAATTAATCTTTATATGAATATTTACTAAAGGATAGAATCAAAAAATTAATAAAAAAAATGTTATAAAATTAAAAATAATAAAAATCCAAATTTTACCTAAGCAAAATAGAAGAAGAACAATGTTGTTTGTATTTTTTAACACTTACTTTTCTCTTGCATTCTTGTTCGTATGACTTTTGCATGTTTAAAAGATAATTTTTTTAATATAAAATATAAAATAAAGAATAAGTGGAGAATAAACATCGGAGAATATAAATAATTTTATTAAAAAAATAGGATTACTCTAAAAAAATATTTAAAGTTTTCGATGAGGACTGCACTGTCAACGTAAATACAGGTGGGAACATTTCCTTTCAAACACAGGCATAATTGACTATTAATCTGACTATTTAATTATAATTTCCCACTAATGAATGTAACCGAACGTGGGTCATTTATAGCGGCAACTTTTACATTAATAAAATGTTTGTCAATAAACGACAATTTAGACTAAATACATGGCCTCTATTTTCACATAGTAAGGGACAGCGATTTTCCTGGCAATGACAACTAGCCAATCGACAAGCGGCACCGGCATCTCCAATTTCCTACCGTCGTTTTAAACTAAAATATAAAATCACTATTTCCCATGATCATCCAAACAATTTCAGTACCATTGTGACGTTAAAATGTCATTATTATTTCTTCACACATTTTGATAGATAAATTATTTTGATCATTAACATTTAAAATAATAATTTTTACTAATTAAGATACATATATTTTTCATAATTAATTAATTTTATAAATACTAAAAGATAATTTAATTTATTTATTTTTTACCGAATTACTCTTTTTACATAAAATTTAAGATGATTAAAAATAAAAAATATAATAGAACAAATATAAATAAATTAAAAATATAAAATAATAAAATGTTTTTAATAAGAAATAAAATTAAAAAAATAATTTATTAAAATTTTTAAATAATAAATAAAAAGAAATGGAATAAATCTATTTTTGTGGCCCACCCTCAATTTAAAATAAAAAATAAAAAAGGATTATAGGGTATTGCTTTCCACTCAGGCTTCAAACCAAAAATATGCTCGAAAGTACGTGATGTGTAGCTGAGCTCAGCGGCTCTGTCATTTCTGTAATCTCAGGAGAAAAATAATTTCTCCGATGTAGGATTATTTTTTAACTATTTCTTAATATGATATTATTTTAATAAAAAAATTAAAATTATGAATGATATTATTTTTATAACACCAACCCTGCAGAGGAAGGTGTAAGTCCGATAACGTTATTCAAATATTTTTAATTTAAATTTATTTATTATTTCATAATCTATTCATTTCAATTACTTTTTATTTTTTAAAACTAAAAATATTTTAAATTATTTTTAAAAAATAATTTAATATTATTTATATTTATAATATATTAATGTATTTTTAAATTATTTTATATTTATTATAAATATAAACTATATATAAATTTTATTATCATTTCAACATGACTTCTATGTATTAAATATTTAATATTCATATTTTATAATAATTTTATTACATTCTTGAGGGCACTAAACCAAAATTACATTATTCAACACAGATAAAAAAAATTTCACAATTTCAGAAACAATAGTTACCCTTTATGGATACTTAGTAATACTTAGTAAAATTTTAATGCCCACCTTACGGTTATTCTCAATTTGAGCTTGTTTATCAAGAAAATTATATGCAACTAAAAATAGTTCTGTGCATCATAAGTGGAACATAATATTCATGTAATATATGATTTAATTATAAATTATGAATATTAAATAATTATTAATGCATAAAAATTATGCTGAAATAATAATAAAATTTATACATAATTTACATTTGTAATAAGTATAAAATATTTTTAAAATATATTGACATAAATATAAATAATAATATTTATTTATTATTTTTAAATCGCCTCAAAATATTTTTTTAATTTTTAAAATGTTTGGATGGCGTTACCAGATCCGGTGATGCCACCCAAACGCTCATGCCTTCTGCAGGGGAAAATTGAGGTAACACCACACTCCAAAGGTAACGTTTTATTTTATGCAAGCTGACATTATCCATAATTTTAATTTTTTATAAATTAATATTTTTTTAGAAAATAGTTTGAATGTGACATTATATTGAAAATTTATTTTTTTAATATTATATAAAGAGCCAAATTAAGCAATATTTAAAAATGTCAAATAAATTATGATTTGTGAATCTAATCGCACCTATTATAATTTTAGTGAGTTTAAATTCTTTAAAATTAAATTTATTTCAATATAGATAATATGAATTGACTTACCGCAAATCAATTGATATTCACACAAATTTGATGAGCCTAACAATGTCCTTTGCGACTAGGATACAGAAATGCCATTTGGGCAATGCAAGCATAAGGCGAATATGAGGAAAAAAAAATTTAAGAAATTATTTGCTTCGTCTCAATAATATAAAAAATTTTATCTCTTAAAAAATAAAAAATTGATGAATTATTTAATTAATTATTATCTCATAAATTATAAAAAGTAGAATAAATTTTTTTGAAAAGTTCTACTTCCTATAAAATATGAAAAGTTACTTACGTATCTTTCCTAAAATAAGTTATATTTCTCATATTATTTATAGATATAATAATAAAATTATTTTTATTAAATTTAATTATTTAAAATTAAAATTTATTATTTTATATTATAATAATATTAAAAATACAGTCGTCATTTATTAATACTTCCTAAAAAATTTAAAATTAAATCAAACAAAATATATGAAGTTACTTCTTAGGAAGTATTATTTTTTATATATCAATTAAAAAATTTTGAATACTTTCTAAAAAAATTTATATAAAAAATTTTATTTTAAAAATTTTAATTTTTTTTGAAAAATTATTTTTTATATGAGTCAAAAGATTCTTAAACCCCTGTTCTTTGCAATTTTAAACGGGTAGATCCACGCAAGTGGAGTCAAGCCTGCAACCATTATATATATATATATATATATATATATATATATGTATAATGTAAATGATATAATATATTTAAAATTTTATAATTTAATTTAATATAATTTATAAAATATAAATTATGCTAGCGAACCCTTGAGCTTATCAGTTTACGTGACCGAGTACGCGGGACAAGACAAATCGAAATTTCTTTTACCGTTAAAAATACGAACGTATGCGAACAAAGGACCACACGAGCCTGATCCGCTTAAACCCGCCTGATATGCATCTCTGGTTGTAGTAGGGCCTACCCTATTAAATTACACCCGCGCAAGCGCATGGTTCATTAGTCGTGGATAGTACTCATGATGGGACCCAACAGGTCATGGGTTCAACGCCCACTATGATAGTGTGTGACAGAGCAGCATCGTAGTGGTGCTCATCTCAACTCCTTCCCCAAAAAGCGATGCTTTGGGTCATCGACACATGTCTTCCTCACACGAATGGACCCACGTGGTTGCCCGACCCGAGGGACCGGTCCCCACAAAAAGGCGAAAATCCGTGGGACGGGATGCTTGCTTAGTTTCTTTGTCCCTACACGAGAGGTTGGACCCGCATGGACCTCCCCCTTTCCTGCCATTATTGTGGAGGAAAGTGGATCCCGCTGCTCATGTAGATAGATGCCTTTAGGTTAGCGCTTGGTTGGCGAGATGATTTTAATATTTTTTTTTGAAAAATATTATATTTCATATTTTGTTCGAGATTTAAAAAAAAATATCATATTTTTTAGAATATTTTTTATCTAACTTTTTTTCAGAATATTTTTATAAAAGATGAAAATTTTAAATTCTCATAAAATGAAAATATTGATGTTAAAATAAAAAAATAAAATCATCTCACGTTTAATTTTTTTTTATTTATCACTTTATCAAATAATTTTTAATTTAAATTAAAAATAATTATCACTTTATTTTTAAAATATTATTTATTATTAGGAAATTTAATAATAATTTTTTAATTATAATTTATTTTCTATTATTGTTCCTAATATTTAGAGGATTATTTTAATATGATTATACATACATATGAGTTTTTCATTAAAAAATAATATGACAGAGTTAGAGTTTCTTTAAAAAAAAGGTGTATTTATATATAAATATAAAAATAATATTTTATATTACAGAAGAAATTATAATATAAAATTTAATACTATTATGATATATAATTGTAAAAATGATTTAATTATGAAAATTTATAATTTTATAAAAAGATAAATATCAAGTATATTTAATATTATGATAATAACTTAAATAAATTATGCTCACTTTATTTTAAAATTTTATTTAATAATAACATTAATAATTATAATAATAAAGTATGAAATATTAAAATATGATAAAGTATAATATATAAAAATATAATACATTAAATATTAAAATATAATAAAGTGTAAAATATTTATATATATTAATGAATTTTTAGATGTCAAATATTGAAATTTAATTTATTAGGTATTAAAAAATTTTATTATTTATATAGTCTTAAATAAAAATATGATTTACTATATTATATTTTATAATAAAAAATTGATAAGAGTATTTTTGAAACAATATCAAAATTTTCAAAAATATCAAATATGAACTAAATATAATAATATAGCATATCTAGGAATCTAGTAAAAGATTTTTAGAAAAATTTATAGTGAACTAAATATAAGAATGTTACATTCCTATTAATTAAATATCCAAAAATCACATTTTAAGAAATGTACACTTTTTTGAAAATATAAAATTCTACAAACTAACGCCATCTAAATTTACTTGATTGGAATTATGCTCTGAGGGGAGGCATTCTTTCTTACTCTAAAATAAAAAAATTACTTGTTCTAATTAGGAAGAAATAAATTTATAAAAATATTAGAGTTCATATTGGAGACTAAATATTTCTATTTTTTAAACAATATTTATTTTTATGTCTTAAAATAAAAAATTTTATTCTTGAAGTAAGATAATTTTTTCTTTAAAAGGTAGTTACATGATAACCTTGGTTAATAATTAATTAATTAGTTATATTAACAATTAATAAATTTAATTAAGTATTATTTGATTATATTAACTTATTTAATTATATGATAATATTTAATTATTAGCTATTTAAAAAAAGTTTGATAAAATTAAACATTTTAGGATTTATATACATATATTATTTTATTTTAAAAATATTTCAAATTTTATATATTATTAAGTAAAATAAAATTTCTTCCAAAAAATATATTCTTCAAGAAAAACATAACTACAATTTATTATAATTATTTATTTTTAAAAAATAAATATATTTAAATGTTTGTATACACTTTTGTATTATTTTATTTCAAATTTTTAATATTATATATATATATATATATATATATATATATATATATATATATTATAACAATTATACTATTTTCATAGTATATATATCATTTCAATCATCATATTTTTTTTAAAAGAATATAATTGGTCAAAAAAATGATTATACTATTTAAAATATTTTATATGTTAAACGATACCTTTTCATTTAAGCAATGTTTAAAAATTGGTTCAAACAACATGTATTACATGTGTGTGCAAATTAATTTTTATTTTTAATGTAAAAAATTAAATTTATTAAATAATTATATAACACAATAACATTTATTTTATAAATTTATATTAATTTTATTATATAAATATAATTAATGAAAACTTAAATAATTATTTATTATTTATGAGGAATTATTATATCTTAAAACATATTAAATTTATTAATGTATAATTAAAAATAATTTATAATTTAATGGTTAAGCATTTACTTCCCTCTTCAACATTTTAAACAAAATAAAAAATATATAATTACATGATTTCGAGATAATTTTATTTTTTTACCTAACTTTGTAATCAATTAATTGGAAACACTACTTTTTCAATTTTTTCAAAATAACTAATTGAGAATTAATCAATTAATGAAAATAGTCATTTATTAAACATATAAAATAACTATTTAATTTAGGTTCTATTTATTTCATCAAAAAATATTTTTCATAAAAAATTATTTACATATATATTGATAGAAAAGTGATATATAACCTATATTTATGGTTAAATAAAATGATATCTAAAGTGATAATAATGAAAGAAAGTAAATTTTTTTTGAAAAAATAAAAATTATTTTTTTAAAATTCTTTATATTTAATATTAAATAAATTCAATATTTTTCTCATTATAATATCTTATAATTATATTTTATAAAAAATTATTAAAATAAATCAACTTTAAATAACCAACTAAATACTTTCAAACTAATCAAAAGTTGATAAATTAGTTATAATTTCCAAACATTCCGGATTATTTCCTAGCATCAATTAGCCATCGCAAGAAGTTCCCCCTCGGCCATTGCACAAAAATTGTATATTATAATCATTAGAACATTATTAATAATGTGAATAAAATTAATTAAAAGTTTGATTATTTTATTAATTAATAAAAAAATATTTTAATGATTCAGAATATATATTTTTTGCGTACTTGATAAATAAGAATATCTCTCTTCACCTTCTCCCTCACTTGGATCTTATAGAAGGAGTAAATAAGTTAATTTATAATTTATTAATTTAATTAATAAGTTATAATTGATATTTAGAAGTGCTTCTCACACTAATTTATTAAAAAAAATAACGTTTGATTTTGTAAGTTATTTGGAATAACTTATAACTTATAAGTTACTACCTCTACAAGTTTTTTTTAATTATGTCTTTATTCTTTTAATTAATTTATAATTTATTTTCTTTATAATATAAATTTAATTTTTTTACAAAGTATAATAAACTTAAATTTAAGATAATTATATCCTAATTTTAAATTATAAATATATAAAAATATGTATGTAAATAAATAATATTATGAAATATAATTAATTATATTTTAAGTAATTATAATTTTATTATAAATGATAATAAATAAAAAATATGTAAATAAATAAATATATAAGTTCATAAAATATATTTAATTAAATATTAAATATTATATTTTTATTTTAAATTTCTTAATTATGTTAATATAATTTAATTTTTAAATAAATATGAATTATTTTTATTATATATCTATTTCTATTAATACGCTCTTTTTTGTCATTTTATAATTTCAGTTAATTTGACAGTTAATTTTATGAAATATTTTTTAAATAATTAACTAATTTATTAATTACCAACTATCAGTTATTAGCCATTCTCTTTATTCCTATTTATCTATCGCTATTAACTAACTTCACATATATTAAGAAAGTAGTTTAATTTATTTATTTTTAATGAACTTTATATGATTACTTTTTATGCACAAAATTGAATATAGTTAAAAATATAAAGATAAATATAAAGGAATAAATGTAAGTTAGTTAATAGTGTAAAATAATAAAGCATTTATTAATGAAAAAGAAAAGTAGATTTGGAAAAAAATATATTTAATACTTCATTGAAATTTTAAAATGATAGATAAAAAGAAATAATTTTTTTTAAAATACAATAGATAAAAAGAACATAAGGAATATTAATTATCTGCTAATTTATCAATTATTAATTATTAATTAATTTATTAATTACTTGTGTGAAACGAGAAGAAAATCATAAACGGTTGAAGTCTCTTGTGATAAATAAACTTCCTTGATTTGAAGGCTTTGCGGTTGGGATATATAAACTTATTTGATTTAATGGCATTACGGTTAGAATATGCTAGTATTACATACGGGGTTAGCATTTACCCGGGTCAGATGATTGAAACCTAGTCAAATTTCGGGTAAACTGTTGACCATAAACTTATTTGATTTGATGGCATTACGGTTAGGATATGCTAGTATTACATACGGGGTTATCATTTACCCCGTTGGACCATTGAAACCCAGTTAAATTCCGGATAAATCGCTGACCCGGTTGAATCATTCTGAAATTTATTTTGGAAAAAAAATGGAGAAACATCCATGGATAGACTTGAACACCCAACCCTCTAGTCTGCAGTCAATGCCCATGCTACTTCATCTATGTCGTTTTTGGTATATGAGTTACAAAAAATATATTTATCATAACATATCATTACTAGTAAAAGTATATTGCTTTCAAATAATTAATTTAATCAATTTCCACCTATTTCAAAATATGTTTTCACTTTATTAATTTATATTATTTGTATTATTATAAATAATAGTAATAAAAATATACTTATTTTTATATAATTGTGTTATAAAAATTTAAAATTTAGATAAAAAATTTAAAAATTACTATAATTACTTAAATTTCATATTATTAATACATTTTTAATGACTTAAAAATATTGATATATAATATAATATATCAAATATTTTATCATATAAATTTATAAATATAAAAATATAATACCGGTTCAACCATCCAGTTGAACCGGTTCGACCTTCACCCACTCACTTCACCGAGTCAATAGGCGGACCGGGCTTCAAAATATTGAATATCACAACCCCAATCATAATTTAATATTAGTCACAATTTTTTTGTGAAGAAATTGATTATTCCTCTTGTAATATTTTAAATTATTTTTAAATTTAAAAATATTTTAAATAAATATGATGAGAGAGATGAACTCACTAAATACAGTAAACTTTAAATTTGTGACACCTACCTACTTTTAATTTTTTTTATATATATATTCATTTTTTTTACAAGGTATTTCAAATTCAGAAAATAAAATTTGTTATACAAATTATTAGCTTGATTGGGTAAAATTTTGTAATTAAGAAATAATTGTCATTTTAGTTGTGACTTTAGCACTGTCATATAATATTAATAGATAAAATTATTAATTTTATTTATAAAATTAAAATTTTATGTATAAATAATAGTTTGTACAAATCATTTTATCCCCTTGACTTTAGTCATATTATTTAAAAATAAAATTATCAATATAAATCTATATGAAAAAACAAAATTATATGTTTAAAATGTTATTCATAAATAAAATTATAATTTTATATAATTTAAAAATATTTTTCCATTACTTTATAGTTTCAAAAATAAAATTAATAATTTTGTTAGTACTTTTCCCTGCAATAATAGAAGAAAAATGTTTTCTTCTTAAAAATAATGAAGATGGTGAAGGAAAATAATTTTTTTTCAAATAATAAATTATATAATAAAAATAAATAAATAAATTTATTTTTTATGTGGTATTTTCCGTAAAAACACAGCTGAGACAAGGTATTTCCTTGGCAGTCGATTGAATGGGGGTGTTAGGCATGATTTGGAGAAGGAAGAGCGGGAATTTATTTGGTGGCAAAGAGACAAAGGCAAAGTGGCCCCACTTTGAGGAGGGCATGGTTACAGAAAGGGCCTGCCCTACCATGTTTTTATGGCATAAGCCTTGAAGAGTTGAAGCAACTCTTCAAGGCTCCAAAGGGCCATCCATTTATATTAATTATACGTATCTTAATTTATATAATTTTGTTTGTTACGTATTTAACCAAAACTTAACAAAACTACTGAATAAGTTCGTTAATTGTTTTAAGTAAATTTATTTATGTACTAGCAACAAGAATTTAACCTGCACAATCCTTCTAATATTAATAATCCGATAAAACTGTTGTAATGATGTATTTCAACCTTTTTTTTTTTAACGTTGATAAAAAAGAGGTTCATATTTAGTGTTGTTTCCAGAAAATTTTACTTTCCAATTTTTTAAAAATATGAAGTGTTGTTTGCCAATTGCCTCCTTAGAAAATTTTACTTTCGATTAAAATGTGAAATGTTGTTTGCCAATTGCCTCCATAGAAAATTTTACTTTCGATTAAAATGTGAAATGTTGTTTGCTTAATTTCTTCAAGAAAAATTTCTAAAACTAGTCAATTACCTTTTAGCATTTTTTATGAAATTCACAAAGATCATTATTATTTATCCAGATGTATATTTGGGAGAGCCATTTCCGTGCAAAAGATCTTTCTACCAAAGCATTCAAATGTCAATAATGAAAATGCACATGATAAAATTAAATAAGATATAAAGGGATCGAGTTAAGCCAAACATTTATATAGTAAAATTTAAATTCATTAAAAATAAATGAGTTTCAACCAAAGCAAACATTATTAATTCTAAAAAATTCAAACTTAAGTTTGATCTTTATTCTAGCTCTAGCTCAAACTTAAATGAGTTTACATGAATTTGCTTGAATAGTATATTATTAAACATCAAACTTATTCTAGTTTGTACAATCTTATTTGTACAATTTATTGTTTCACATAAACTTTAAATTTTATTTTTCACAAATAAATTAGATACTATGTTTTTTTATTTTATTCTATTTATCAATATCAATTTTTTAATATTTATCAAATTTATTAAAAATATCAACATAATCATTACATAATTTGAGTAGAAAGTATAAAGTTGAACCTTGGCTCATATATTAATCGAAATTGGTTAATTTAAACTCAACTTGTTAAAAATTGAATTCAAATCAAAATTTTAATGAATTGAACTCAAATTATTTACAAATAATTTTACTCAAATACATTCCTAGAACCAAATAAGTTCCAAGATAATTCAATCTTGTAAAAATAACTACGGACAAATATATAATCATATTTTGCTACCAAACCTACAGGCCTCATATCAATCAAATTATAAGTTCATCCTATAAAAGATTAGATAGGAAATAACAATGAAACAATTGAACAAAAACTAAATATAAATTACAAACCTTTTTTCTGTATAACATTTAATTTCATTTGAACTTTTAAATTTGATAGTTCTCGAAATGTAGAACATAACTAAAAATTAATTAAAATTAACTATTACTAAATGGAAAATATTTATTTAAAATAATGATATTATAGTAATTTATTGGTTATAATTAATGACTGATTTAAATAGTCACCGAGTATTTATGCATTTCGTTCTTATTTTGTGAAATGTTTTCAATTTTTTATAACTATTTCACAACAAAAGGTTATAACTTTACATAAAAAATTGTTAAATTTAGAAAATTCTTATAATATAATTGTTACGCCTAAATTACAAAATTTTCCTTAAATTCTTATAAGAGTTGAGATGATAAGTTACTCAACACACATGAAAAATCCTGAGATCGAAATTTAAAACATGAAGGAAAAAAAAACTCAAAAACAATATCAAATATTATTACACTATTAGAATACTAGTTACATACATGTTATTATAAGAACTAGAAACATAGAGTAAAAAATATTATTAATTTAACAGTCTACAAACTTACGATAAGTTATTTAATATAAACTTTTGATTGGCGGTTAATATAATGATATAAACCAATTAATATAATTATGCTTAACACATGTATATTATGTGTTAGAATGTTGTGGTAACTAATAAAACATTGCTTCAGTAAAAAATATGTTAACTTTGGGTGAATTTTATCTGTAAATAAATAAGAATTCAAATTTTAGAGATAGAACGAGAGAAATCAATTAATGCTTTAATATCTGAAGTAAGGATGTGAAAAATAATATAAACCAATTTAAATTAATAGAACTATTTCACATCTAGTTAGTTTAAATTGGTTGAAAATTTTAAATGAGCCAATTTGAAAAAAAAAAATGCTTGTTAATTTTTTATTATAATTAGTCAATTATAAGTAAATAATTTGTTACCCATTTTTTAACACAATGGATTAAAACAAAAAAAAGACTTCTTTAAACTTTTAGTATATAATGCTTTTAACTTAGTCTTACTTTATGCTATATATTTATTTCTTCTTTAGAGATAAAGCTGCATTCTTTATCGGTCTCTCCTTTATGTGACTATGAATAAGTAGTGGTGATGATATTTATTGCATAAATGTAATTGCTTATTACAGGTAGGCAATAAAACCACATACCAATAGTTTAAACCATGCATAAATAATATGCATATTGCAGTATGATAATGAGGTTGAAAAATTGTAAGTTAAAACCAAATTAAATCATCTTAAATAATTTAAAATTGAACATTTCATTTGGAAAAGGTTTACTAACATCGAACGATATGTTATGGACATATTAAATTGCAATTTGGTTAAATTTTTTTTGAGATAATTGGATTAAAAAACAACTCAACCGAATTATTGCTCACTCCTACCTTCAAGTGATTCCTCAATTTGATGTTAAATTGATTGAAATGGGCTTGTTTATGATCTTTAGCATCAAAATAAGCTTTAAGAGTAGTTAAAGTAGTTATGTACATACTATATTTACGCATTTCTTAACAAAGTTTTTTTAAAAGAAAAAGAAAAGTGCATACTCTTGTTTTCCTTGAATCACGATTACATGTAAGGCTAAGCATTAGATGCATGATTTAAAATGCCAGTGGATAATTATATTATTACAACTTTAACCCAATGGTGATTGTTGTGGAATCTTTTTTTTTTTTTATTTTCACTAGCCTAATCCTAATTAATTAACTTGATCCTGATTTAACAAGTATCATAGAATTATAAAAGAAAATGGTATTTCAAAAAAAATATTTAATAAAGTTTTTACAAAAGACAAAAAAATTAGGTATACTTATAATCCCCTAAAATAAAAATAAGTAAGTCTAACTAATTTGTAAGAAATCAGATGTAAATATCTTCTCTACCCATAACTATGATAACAAAAGGCCTAAAATATATTATATACAAGAATTTGTGCTACCATGCTACCATTGGTGAGCTCCCATAGAACCTAATTTTGAGAAAGTAAAGGTGAAGACTCAACCTAGGAATCTGTAAAATAAATTATAGGGGAGTGAGTTTAGGGGTCAGTGAGTGAATAATTAATAAGAATAATAATATTTTATATTAATTTACCTATCAAACTATCATCTTTTAACCATTTGTATCACAATTAAACATATTGGAAACCAAGAGCCAATAATAATGAAATTAACATATAATCATTTTATTTTTAATATCTTATGTAAAAATATTCAAGGATAATTAGAATTAAGTCATATCTCGTTTAGAGCAATAAATAATAGGTAAAATTCATCTTTATACCCTTCATAAGTTTTTCATTTTTGTCTTTCTAAGGTTTGCATTATACCCTCCACAAGTACATCATCAAGAATTTTTCATTTGATATTCATAACATTGCCTCCATCGCATTTCTCATCTTTATCACCACTTATGGCATAATTCATAATGCAATTTTAAATACTAAAGCTTAAGCTTTATCCAATATCGTTATATTTCAATTTCAAGGTATATTCTATTACTTATCAACATCATTATGCCCTTTTGTATGGTTACAAGCATTCACACATATCATAATAATTAATTCATAAAACATGTCTTAATACACGTCATCCTATAAATAATGTAATAAGTTCATTACAACACATATTATATTACACAACTTCTACTTTCTCATGTCATGATTATCTAACTCATATAATTATCCTGTACTTATCATAAATCACTCTATCTTTATATCGCATAACTTTTACTTTCTTATGTAATGATTATCCAACTCATACAATTATCTTGTACTTATTATAAACCATTCTATCTTTAATGTTTAATGACCAGATACCCATATAGAACCATTATGAATCATGAAAACATAGAATATATTGAGTATGGTTTACTATATGATCATAATGGTTGTGACCATTGAGCGATATTTTATAAATAACTAAAAAATTATGGATATATTATTCATGAAACTTATTTTATGTAAAAATAAAGTCAATTAAATTTTTATAAACAAGTCATTTGCCCAAATTGCTTAAGTTTTGAAAGAGTTATGCTTTTTGAAAATAGACATAAAAAATTCTTTTTTCAAAATTCTGAATTTTTTACTTTATCCACTATTTTGATGATATTTCAAAATATATATAATATTTTAATTTAAAACTAATTCCATTTATGCCTTTTCAAAGTTGGATTAAAAATTATAGGTTTGGAAATCAATTCACTTGCCTAGTTTTGCTTCTAAACCCCTAAAATTAATTGGTCATTTGATTTTAAAGCTCATTTTCGCCTTTGGACTCTTAAAATCAATTAATCACTTAATTCATACATGAAAAATCTTAATTTTTTACGAAAATTTCATTATTCATCCATTCCTAAATGCCTTTTAAACACATATTTATATATAAAATCTTAATACAATCATTAATATACCTACCTATCATATCATATCATCTTTCCTCATCATTTGTTACTTCCAACATATCAAAATAAATAATATTCAAGCAAAATCACAAATCAGCCTATATTTCATCAATACCATTATATAATCATAAAATTTTTAAATTTAACTAGATTATCCACTCATCCTGTATGAAAGAGAATACTAGAAGACTAGTTTAAAGGTCTTTTAACCTGAATCACATCAAATTTTATAGGTTTTAGAGTTAGGATTTAAAATATCCAACAAAACCAAATAGATCCCAAATTCTTCATCAACTAAAAAGAAATAGGAGAAATTCTTAATGAAAGCAATATTCTTACCTTAATTGGATGAATAATTCAAAAAAAATTGAAGCTTTCCTTACTTGCTTAACGGAATGATGAAAGAAATTCTTAGAGATGAAAGAATTTGAGGGATGAAAAAAAATGAAGGGAAAATAAAGTTTAGGGGCTGAAATGGGTGAAAATAAAGCCCTAAGGGCATTTTTGAAAAATTGCTTATAAACTTCTTTCATAGTCACACATTCAATTATATCAATCCAAAACTTTATATTTCATAATTTTAATAAATTTTTACCTATTAAATTTTTCACCAAATTTATATTCCAATATTTTTAATTTGATTAACCTTATTTTGCTTCATATTTTTCACATAAGAGCCTTAACTCAACTAAATTTACTAGTTACCTTAACCATTCTTCCTTTTATAATAATTTTTAATTTGTTAATAAAAAAAAAGTGTAACATACATTTAGTAACTTCTTATGCTAATTATGTGCTCTGGAATGGGTTATGAAATGAATTCATTATGATGCTATCATGATATATCCTAAAGCATATGACCAACATAGAAGGTCATTAGGGCAATAGTCTACAAGTCTTTCTTTATAAGCTCAATGCAGTGCTAGACTTATAATTAAGCACAATTATTCAAAATGCTAAGATCGTGTTCATGTGCAAGAGAACTGTATTCATGTATGTATGCATTGATGAGTATATGTACTTATAACTTAAAATTGAAATAATTTTTAAAAAATTTATATTTAATCATATTCAATTCTATATATTATTATCTTCGCAAAGTATTGATTAAAAATATTAATTTATAATAATGTAAATGATAATTCAATATAGTATTTAAAAAAGTGTACCAAAATTTATAATTTTATATAAATATAACATCAACTCTTATTTTTTAAACAACTTCTCTTCTTCAAAGATAGTTAAAAAGATATATTTATGATAAATAAATAAATAATATTTTTAAATTAATTCACATATAATATTAATTAATTAATTAATTAATTAAAATATTTACAACTATACTAATTTATAATAAAGTGATTAATAATTTCAATATCACAATTAATATAGTATTCGAGAAAATATTTCAAAACTTATAAATTATTTGATCTAAATGTAATTTTATATCTTTCCTTTTAATAAATATTTGATCATACAATGTTGATAATATAAAATTATCAATTATTACATTCATTGTAATATTAACTTTTGATTAAGTAAAATTACAATCCATGCATTACACATATTATAATCTAGTGTATATATATACATATATAATGTGATTATTATAGGATGAAATTTTTATCAATTGTGTGAGTCATTAAAAGTTGGCATGAATTTGGTTCCTAAAAAATTATTTTTATTTAAAAAAATTCCTCTAATATTTGGGAATAAGAAACTTAATGATTGAGATTAGTTGATTGAGATTAGTTGGAACTGTTAGCTCATTTGTTGTTATATAACCATTAAATGTTGTCTTGAACTTAATAATAAAAAAATTAAATTTTGAAAGGATAATTTTCAAAAATTAAATTAATACTAATTTTTAATAAAAGATGAAATTAATAAAAATTACATCTTACAAGAAAGATGATCATTTTATTTTTATTATAATAATAATTATTATTATAATTATAGAGAAATACAATTTACTCATATATAACATAGCCTTCATATATAACATAGGCTTCATTTTGTGTAATAAATAAGTTAACTTATAATTTATTGATAAAGTCGATAAGTTATAAGTTAATCTTTAAATATGTTTATTTTACTAGCTTATTAAAAAATAAATTTTAATTTAATAAGTTATTTGAAGTAACTTATAACTTATAAGTTAGTACTTCTTCAAATTCTTCAAATTCTTTCTAAATCAATTTTTATTCTTTTTATTAATTTATAACTCATGCTCTTTATCACATAAATCTAAATATTTTTTTTCATAAAATATAACTAACTTAATTTTAACATAATTATATCTTAATTTTAAATTATAAATATATAAAAATATGTATGTAAATAAATAAATAATATTATAAAATATAATTAATTATATTTTAAGTAATTATAATTTTATTATAAATAATAAAATAAAAATTATGTAAATAAATAAATATATAAGTTAATAAAATATAATTGATTAAATATTAAATATTATATTTTTATTTTAAACTTCTTAATTGCATTAATAAAATTTAATTTTTAGATAAATATGAATTATTTTAATTATATATCTATTTTCATTAATATGTTATTTTACATGATTTTATAATTTTAGCTAATTAAATAACTAATTTTGTGAAATACTTCTTAAACAATCAGCTAATTTTTTAACTATTAATTATTAATTATAAACTATCAATTACTAATTAAATTATCAATTATTAATTAATTTATTGATTATTTACGTGAAACAGAACATAATCCGAGTTTACTTTTTCCATAGAGTTGGTTGCCTCAATATTTTTGTTTGGTGAATTAAAATCACAATATTGATAGTTTGGAATTGCTTTGCCATTTGTCAACACTTTTTCTCAAAGAGAAAACGGAGTCCCCGTATTTTTATAATTTAATCTTAATTCTTCATCATTGAAGCCACAATAAAAAAATTAAAATTGTATTATTGGTTAGTTTGATAATATACTTTTCAATTTCAACTTTAACTTAAAATATTATTTCTTAGATCAAATGGATATATTAAGAAACCTTCATACCATAATTTTTCTTACTTTTTAATTATATCACTTTAATATAAAAATAAAAAAATATAAAATCATGTAAATTTCATCTCTTTTAACAAAAAAAAATTATTACACATGAAATATTATTTTTGTGGTACAAATTATATATGAACCCAATAAATTATAAGTTGACTCATTCAACTCAAATTATATTATAAATAAATAAATAAATAATTATTTATTTATTTATTTATTTTAATTATCATAATATAAAATTTTATTAATTTTTTAATTAAAAGTTCATATCGATTTAGTATTTGAAAATGGGCATCGTTTTAAAATTTATTCTTTTCATCATCAAAGCTAAATTAACATTCAATGATCACATAAAAACTAATGATATTAACTCAATTTAATCATTATTTTCCCCCTAATAATAGAATGACTAAATTTTGAAATGAGATTAATTTTCCAAAATTAAAATAATATTAATTTTTAATAAAGAACAAAATTAATAAAAATTTTATATTATGAGGATCATTCAAACTTTTCACATTTTAAATAAGATTCAGTTGTGAATAAAATAAATTTGACTAATATTACTAATATCGTGTCCCACAATCACGTGCATGAAGTGAAATTGGAACTTTTTTGGCATTGTGTACGGAGATGGCCTTGAATTAGACAGCTAAATGTAAATATCTATTATTTAAAACTTTGCACACGCACGTGATATATTAATTTACAAGTCGTTGGATCTTAATTTCAGGTGAACATATTCAAATGAGGCCACTTATTTTAACTCAAAACAACCACATGACTGTGACTTGTGTAAAGCTTATTTATAAGGAACAGTTTACTCAAAAATTACTCTCCTGTGTAACAATATACAACAAGGACAACATTTCCGCACTTCTAGTATAATGGCTCGTTGATGGTTGGGGCTGAACCAGAAAAAAATTCACATAGAAAATATTACTTTTTCTTATATGTTATATTTATATTTATGCATGAATTTGAAAATTAAATATCACTATATTATATAACTTTTTGTTTAACTAAAAGTCAACAATTTTTTACAAAAAAAAAAAAAGTGATAAATTTTTAACTTTTTTTGTCATGCAACATTTTATTAATAGAAATATAATTTTTTATGTTTATTACACGTAAAGTTTGTATTAAATTGTAACTTTTATGCAAAAAATTATAAGATTTGTATCCATAATTTAGATAAATTAAAACTATGAAATAGAAGTATTCATAATTCAAAAGAAAAAATAACAAACATTTATCAAGCCTATGAATAAATTACAAGAATTCAAGTATTATAAATAGTTAATAGTATTATCAAAAAATTTTAAAGAAAAAAATATACAAACTTCCCTTACATTTATTCAAAATTACTCAAACCTACGCTTTAATTATAAAATATACATAAATCTTTCCTTAATTATATGAAAAGGCTACAACTAAATCCATTTAAAAAATTCTATTAAGAAAATATTATTTTTAATTATTAAATTATAATCCAAGATCAAAACAATTATTTTGTGACTCAATTGTCCCTCTTTTATTTATATATGTTCTCATTCCCATTTTGCACCAATGTTTAAGTCTTTTTCAAATAAACAGATGTTTTTACCAAAAAGTTATGTTTTGCATTTTTTTCTCATTTGCACATATTCTAATATTTAAATTGTAATGGTCATTTAGACCTTTGTGCAAAAAATATCAATACATAGCATGATATAAACGTACTAGAAAGATTACATTAAATGGTTTCAATAAGTGCATCATAGATATTAAAATTTGAAAACTAAAATTTTCATTAAGTAATAGTTTCAAATATATAATATAATCATTGCACGTTTAGTATTAAAATTAGTACACAAGTACAAAATGAATACGGGGACATATATAAATAAAAGAGAGGTAGTTAAAATTGATATTCTCTTAACAAAATTTTTAAAATGAATTTAGTAGTAGCTTTTTAATGAAATTAAAGGGAGGTTTATATATGTTTCATAATATGATGGTGGTTGATAAAATCTAGAAGAGTTATGTATATTTTTTTCATTTTTAAATCATGTAATGTATTATTTTATTTTGAGTTTTCATTTGGAAGATCAATTAATAATGGTTAGGGGTGTCAAACGAATTTAAGATCTATAAGTCAATTTACATCTATTATGAGTTTTATTAGACTTAAACCGTTTAAAATTAGATTCGTTATATATATGAGTCGATTTATTACTAACTTGATCCATATTTATTTCATTTATAAACTCACAGTTAAATTCCACAACTGATTTGTATTTATCGTAAATTTGAATGAGTTTTAACCCTCAAAAATTAAGTCCGTTTTGAATGGAGATTTTACCAATCGGTATGAAGTACCTACTTAACATCGCTATAAATATACAATATACAAGCGTGTAAGACTACATTAAGTAAAACCCTTCAAAACCCAATGTAATTCCGCAGCTGGTTGTTGGATACTCCTTTGAAAAATAAAGTAGTTACCTCATACGACATTTTACATAAATTTTATAGTAAATTTTGTAGTGTTTTTTCTTAAAGTTTATAATTTTTTAATAGAGTTTTTAGGTAATACTGTGTTGTAAATTTGAGTATTCAAATTACAAAATTTGTGAAAAAGATTATAAAATCTTACAAAAAAGTATAAATTTTATAGAAAGTTACACTTCACGTTATAAACACTAGCATAATTAAAGTTTATAATTTTTTTTTGTAAAAATTCTAAGTAATTTTGTATTGTAAGTATGACCATACATATTATGAAATTTATGAAAAAGATCATAAAATCTTATGAGAAAATTTATAAAAAGGAAGTTACACTTCACATTATAAACAATCGCATAATTTTATGAAAAAAATTATAAATTTTATATAAATAATTATAAATTATATGAAAATGTTTCATAAAACCACACAATATTTTCAAATTGTAACGAACTAAAATCAATATATAATAAAAAATTTCAAATGCAAATGGGAGGGGGATTTGTTTTTGAGATGAGTGAATTATGATTATTAAATTTTTTATTGATATTATGATTAAAACGTAATTAATAATTATGTAATTATTGAAAAATTATATAATTATTTACAAATTATATAATTTTAAATTTTAATTTTAATTTTAATTTTTTTCATTTGATATGTCTCCGTACTTGTGTATATATGTGTAAAACAAATCTTGTAACTATTTAAAATATAATTAATGGTCATATAATTATTTAAAAAATTATATAATTTTATATTTTAATTTTAATTTTTTAATATTAAATGTGATAATTATAATTTATTTCTTTCATCTGATATGTTATCCGCGTGTGTTTGTGGGTAAAACAAATTGTATTGACAGGTCCCTGCGACATATAGAACCAATCATAGTCGAACACTAAACTATGTGATGTCACCGCAATCAAATCCTTGGAACCGTAACTGTGTCATTAACATTTGTGGGCTTTGGATCCAAATCACTCACCTCGTATTCACGGCTACAGAATTATTGCGAACAACTATGGAGTGTTCTGGGGATTTTACCATGATTTTCAATCTACTTTTTAATGAGCGTTGCTATATGTTTGTCATCATAGTCTGATATTAATTATATATTATGCTCTGTAGTATTAAACATTGATAAATTATTAATTAAATTTTTAATTAAGATGACATTTAATTCATAATTTTTTTCTTACACTTATTTAATTATTTTAAGAGAATATAAAATTTTTATATTTTATTTAAATTTTAGAAAAATATTTTTAAAAATATTTATATTTTTGAAAATATTTTTTTATAATATTTTTATGGAGGAAGTAGATATCCTACATTTCAATAATATGAAAATATTTTAATGATATAAAAATATTATTTTATTTATTTTTATAAAATTTTTACCACTATTAATTTCTTATATTTTTATCATCTACCATAATTGACCATTACCACAAATTGGTAACCACTATCAATTGACGGTAACCACATGCCATTACCACTTTTTATTAGTAACCACCATACGTTGTCGGTAATTATTATTGTCAATCATCACTCATTACTAATAATTGCTATTACTATCACTTATTATCAGTGACTTCCATCAACAATTACTTACTATTGGTGATTGTTATCACCACCACTTATCACTGATAACTTCTTTAACTATCATTCATCATCCATGATCATCATTAACCATGATTCAATATTATTGACCACTTTTTATTATTGCCCATTATCGTTAACAATTTAGTTTTAATAAAGATATTTTTTATAATGTAATAATATTTTTAAAAATATATAAATTTATTAAAATATAATATTTTAACATTTCTATAAATATTTGTAATGGAATCAAACATTGCAACAACTCATTCTCAAAAATTAAAATTTCAGGAATTACATCTAGAATATTAAGATTCTCAGTAAAATATAATTTCATGGACCAAATACCACCTAAAAGTTTTAAGGTGAAAAGAAATTATATTATAATATGATTGCATGAGGAAACTTTAGGGTTTAAGGTTTGTGTTATGCTTTATATTATGAAATAAATAGACTAGGAAAGTTGGAGGAGTTTAATATACAAAATTTCCATTTTACCCTTACCTTCGCCTTTGTGCCCTAAACCCTACATTTCTTCTTCAATCATTTCCTATAACTAAACCCCACATCCCCTATTGCTCTTAAAATCTTCATCTCCTCTTCAACAATCAACACACCAAAGTTAAAGATTCTAACCTCTTTTCATCTTAATGGGTTCCATTGTTAAATCTTCTTCAATTCTATATGTAAATTGCTATTAATTTGGTTAGGAAAAAAGGGAAAAATTGGATATTAGAAGGATTGTGCCTTAACTTAAGGAATTCTATCTTTAAAGGGCGTTACAATTGAATCAACCTAAAAAAAATTGTCCAACTATTCCTTTTCTTATTAATGAGTAGCATTTTACTTAAATGATTGCTTGTTTTGTGATATTTCTCTTATATTAGCTATTATAAGGCTTTTAGAAAATTTTTGTCTAATTTATTGTGTTTAGCTTGGAAATGATGAATTTCATGATGAACCTAGGTGGCTGTACATGATTTTTATGAGTTTTGATGATTTCGTAAAGTGGTTTGATGATATGGGTAAGTTTATAATGAAATAATAAGAGTGAACAGTGATTTTCACAAAAACCCTGCAAAAATTTATAGGTAAATTGATTCATTAGGCTTAGAAATTGTTTCCAAAAAGCCTCAATCAATTCATGAATTGATTCACCTAGAACTTGTGAAGGGAATTAATTCCCTAATTGGTTTAACAAGTTCAAAGAGCTTTTGGATGGTAAGAATTAATTCCTCAATTGATTTACTTTTCACAGAAAGTCTTTGTATAGCTTGAATTAATTTTTGAATCGATTAAGCATTGATAGAAATTTTTTATAAGGTATAAATCAATTCCTTAATCAATTCATCTTGTATATCTTGGAAGTTTCACATGCTTTAAGGATTTTAATAACATGGTACCCTATATATGTGTGTTGTATGATAATAAATGATATTCTTATGGATTGAATAATCGTAAATAAGTTTAGTAACTTGCTTGGGATGAAAATTTCTATGTTTTTACTTATATATATTTTGCTATTAAGTAATGATGAAAAAGGGGAGAATCCTATACATGATGAAACTTATGTATTGGACTTGGGTATTTATTTATAAAGGGATAAGATATACCTTAGAGGGTTAAGATTAGGTTTGTAAAGAGATAATGATGACTAAGAGTCATAATGGTTGATAATTTGTTTGTATGACTTCATTTATATGATATTCTTATTAAAAAATCTACTATAGATATTTTCGATGATAGATTAACACTAAAATTAGTAAATGATCCTTTCTATATTGTAAAGTTATGTACATAATTTATATGATTACATGTTAATAAGTGTAAATAAAGGGTTAGGTATCCTATCAAGTGACTAATGCTATTCTTCAATTAATGTTTTAAGCATTTTAATTATTTAAGTAAAATATATTTTCATTAAGCTCCTAGACTTATTCTTTCAATGGATAATCTTTTTTCTTTTTAGATACTTTGATTAATGGACCACCTCCACTTCCATAATAATAGATAGGAGTTAGTCTCCCTCAGACCATTTATTATTTTACAAGCTAGGCATTAATTTATAAAGTGTAATTATCTTATAATTATGAAGATCTATAGACTTATTTGCTAGCGTTATGAGTTTAGATGATAAGATCTCATATTGTAATGTAATAGATCCTTTAGAAAACATTTATCATAGAGCATAGTTGAGCCAACTTATGCCTTGTGTAAAGGAGGCATAAAAGTTAGTCTAGCTTCTTTTTTAAGAAATAACCCTTGCATAGTAAATATTTCATAATGAATGGAAAAAAACAAATTTATTATCTGTTCTTATTCTATTCTATTTTGAAATGCTTGTACCTACTTACCCTTAGTATATTGTTTCTTAAAGTGTTAACCTTAGTATAGAGTGGCAAAGTTATGTTTAATAATTCTGTGTTAGTCACAGCTATAAGTGGGTTATGACATTATATAACCAATACAAAAAAATAAACTAACATTGATTTTTCTTTTGATGAAATATTAATTGCTTTTTTTATAAGAAATACAATAGAGTAAGATAAGAAAATAGTTATTAAAATAAAGATGTTAGTTTTTACTAATAAATTATTATTGAAAGTCAATAGTATACATCAGTGGTTTTAAAGATTCAATGTAAAATATCTTATATACTATGTCAAGTTCATAAAATGACTGACATATATGTTCTTTCCTCCCCCCCCCCCAAAAAAAACCACGCTATCCTTTATATACCCCTTCCATTTTGTATAATTTCTCATACACTTCTAACTACACTATTCTTAATTTTAAATACATAAGAAATAAGAACTAATTTTACAATACTTTAATTTCAAAATGCATATGAAATACCTCAAATATAATAGAAACTAACATTTTGTCTTATAATACACAATCTCATATTCTTTAATGTTATATAGAATAACATAACTAAAATAAAAGCAACATTTTATATTACATTAATTTCATATAATTAGGATATTAGATTAGATAATACCTTAAAAAAGGAAGATTACATTGTTGAATGTTAGCATACGGCTAGATCATGTTTTAAACTACAAGAGAAAAATAAATAGATAGCAATTTGGCAGTTGTAGCAATCACAAAAACTAGGTTCATTGATGAAAGCAAAATTATCATCTAATATGTTATAGATATTTTTCTATTTAAAGATATTCAAATCTTTATCTCTTCATCATAATTATCTTTCATATGAAACCTGTATTAATAAAATAGAAACAATTAATGAAATAAAAATTAATAATTAAGTAATTATACATGTAAGCATAACCTTGAAAATAAGAACCTTAGTACCTAATTGTGTTAAGAAATTGCTTTAGGAGGATCGTCAACTTATATCCCCTTGTTATGATTTTTTTTCATGCATAAAACTCTTCCAAATTACTATCATGATTAATCAAAGGTAGTCCTAGTAAGGAATAAAATGTATCTTCAATATTAGTGACTATATATTCTTTATTTCCACTACATATAATTTGTTTCTTCTCTTGAAAATCTATAGATCACTTCTTATACATAATCTACTTTTATTGTGTTATATCTATCGTGTACATCTGATATTAATGCTATGAATAAATAAATGATCTCATAGTTGCTTAATTGTCAATCTTTTGATACAACATTTAATGCAGGAGCACCTTGTGAATTTCTCACTAAATTCACTCCCTTGACTAATTATAAATTTGATGAATTCATCAATCTCATTTTTATATTTAGAATTATGCTAATAAATACATATCCATTTTTTATCCATAACTAGATAATCTAGTAAAAATCATACACAATTAGAACATAAAGTAAATCTTATATCATCACAAATTGTACATATTCTTAACTATGTATTCAAAACCCAAACATATTTATATATTTATATGCATTAAAACTGCAACCCTAACCATCTAAATCTGAACATTTTCCAAACGTATACCTAAAATCATAACAAATCCATATATTTATATATAAACTTCACTATGTAATTTATTTTATGCCTATGGTTATGGTGAATATCCATTAACCAATAGAGCATCAAAAATATTTTAGTGGTACTTCCTAACCTTAACTATAATCACTATAAGCTACAAATCTTGCATACAAAAACATAAGACCTAAACAAATAACATTACAAAGAATGAAAATATTAGACACATCTGGAATAAAAATATTGAAGACTTCGGTGAGTATACCTTGTTTGCACATAAGAACAAAAGAAAAATTTCTCTTGGAATTCATTTTAGGTTTAAAAAATTTTTATGTTAAAAGAATCCTAATTTTACAAATGACATAATTGATTTTTGGTATTTTATTTTATTCTTTTGTCGATCCATTTGTATTTTTTGTTAGTGCAAATGGTAGTCAAAGCGATATTATATTAATTTCCATGTTGATTATTAAAAAATATCAGCATATAAAGTGAGGTTAAGTAAATCATGTTAACTATTAAACATTAATTTTATCATAAAATATCATTGTCGATAATAAAATAGCAATGTCCTACTATATAATATTTAACATCAATTATTTAATAAAAACTAATACTATAATACTTTAATCTCAGTTCATTGAAAAAAAATCAGTCTTTTATTTGTCAAACCTTTTTTTATATACTTAAAGGTAATGATTTTATAAATTAAGTATAAATTTTATAAAAATATTAAAATCATTTTTTTAAATTGATCAATTTTTTAATTCAAGTTACATTATTTGAAATCTAAAGCATTTTCTTTTATGCATTATGATGTCAATTATTTATAACAACCTTAATGTCATTTCTTTGTAATTATTTTTCTTACACAAATAGAAATATAGTTAATATAAAGTTAGATATATCTGAAAAAGGAGACAATTCATTATGAAAAATATATTTTATAATTTTATTTATTTCCATATCATTATACCAACATACATAAAAAATACTATAATTTATAATAAACAATATATACACAAAGGTTACAATAAATAGATGAGAAATGTTGTCAATTGTCTTGTATCAGTCCATGTAAATTTGGCCCATTATTACTGTTAGCCCCTTATGTTGAATATTATTCTGTTCAAAAAATAAATCTTTTTACATAAGTTCTAGATAATGCATTTGCCTCTATTACGAATATTATAGTTTAGATGGAGTATCAAGATAGTCTCCTTTCCATTTTATCTAATACATTTAGAGATAATAAAATATATTATAAAAGAATTTTCCTTCTCTAATGTGTTTGCTTTCACATTTTGATAAGTCTCACATTTAGAAGGACTCTTGTTGAAGGCCCTGTCAATTTATGAAAGCAAAAGATATCAAACTCTATAAATCCTTTGACAAGATTTTTTAATATCTCTAAAGGTACAAAGTGAAATGGAAATGGAGTAATCTTAATATTAGACATTGCTTATTATCAAAAAATCGATGTCTTAAGTATGATTTATTTTTTAGGGAAATAACAGCTACCTTTTCTTTAAACATTAGTTAAATACAAAATTAATGTGTAAATTTTTTTTCATTTCCTAGCAAAACGATTAAAATGACTTTACATAATGGTTATATACAAAATCAATATTTTAAATTTTTATAGTTTTCCATAACTTTGTAAATGCAATAACCTTAGATGTTGATTATGTTCAAAATCAATGTATCAAAGTTTAACATTTTCTTATCAAACTTTTAGAATATCTTTAAATGTCCTATATATATAAAATCGATGCCTTAAGTTTCAAAATTTAGACATCAATTTTGTGAGCAAGTGAAGTTATAATTTATTTAAACATTAATTATTTGTATAAAATAAAAATCTTATTATTGGGATGTTTTTAATATCAATTTCACTATCTACAATCAAACATTGAATATAAAAAGAATAAATATTTTGAATAGAAAATTATTTAATTTTCAATGTCATTTATTTGGTATACTTTGTAATCCAAATTTTGAATATACTAATTTAGCATAAATTTAATTTTTATTAAGGAATTTATTATAAAAATACAAATGGATAAGAAATAAGATAAATAATTCTAAAAATTGATTATAAGATTTTATTTCTTTCCAAAGCATTACATATATATAAAATCATCCAAATAAATTTCATAAAATAACCTTCACAAAACATACATTAAATCATTAATATAACCATACAATAAAATCATTATATAACTAAATTTACATCCTAATTAAATCAAAATTCTCATCCTCGTTGCAAATTTTTATATGTTGAAAAAAATTTTATTTCTTAACAATATCAGAACAACTCATTGACTCTTACGGTAGATTTAGAAATATCACAAATCATGCAAAAGTAGTTTTATTTGTTCTATGATATTACAAAGAATGGGTGCAAATATTCCATAAGGTTTGTAGTATTTCTAAATATGTAGGTAGAATATTGGAAAGTGAGAAAAAAATTTATAAGAATTATAAAACACTTAGAAGCCTCGATAATACACTTAGAATTTAGGTGGAAATTTATAAATGTACTACAAATCTTTTTGAAGTATCATATCTATTTCCTAAAAATGATATTAAAGAATGAATAAAATGTTTCAAAAAAGTTTCATAGCAAGCATATCACAAAATGAGTCATATGCAAAGTGAAAGTAAAATTTATTAGTAATATGAAAAAAAAAAATATGCTGGTTATTAATACAAAATTGACATCTTATCTATCACCATTTCTTAAGTAAGATAGTTGTTGTCATACTATTAAATATTAGTTAAGTTTAAAATTGACGTGTAAACTTTTTACATTTTTCAATGAGACACTTAAAATACTTTAAGATGATAGTTATAAATAAAATTGATGTCATAAGTTTTCTCATTTGATCAACAATTATTGAATATCATACATTTTGACGTTGGTTCAATAATAAATTAATTTCTTAAATTTTTCAAAAATTTAAAAAATATCTCTATATACAAATATACATCAATTATATTTATGATTTATTATCTTAAATCTTTAAATAATTTAAAAATTATTATTATCTCAAAATAAATATTAGTATTAGTTTTGACCAACATCTATTCATTGCCTATTTGCAATTTATAATGATGATTAAAAAGATTAATACACATTGCTGGTAGCTTTTAATTTAAGTAGCATTAATCACCTTTAGAAAGATGTGTCTTTTTTGAAATTTGGATTTGATTTAAAATTTGTTTATGCGTGAACCTAATCATATATAATATATTACTAGCAAAACTACTTAGGGAGGATAATTAACCAGCCTTCTTTGCCTCAAATAAAAAATTAAAAAAAATATTATAAGCATTAAAAAGGGATTTTAAAATTAAGTTTTGAATCTTCTATAATTTTTAGATTGAATTTTATAAATTTATTTGATCATTTTATATTTAATAACAGCTTTTAATCTTTATTTAGAATCAAATTTCAAATCTCTTTTTAATGTATATAGTATTACTCATAACTTTATTCTTTTATAATATACTTTCTTTCTTTTTGTTACAATTTACAGCCAATAATCCGACGGGCAATTAATTATCTCTTGGGTTCTTCGGACATGAAGAACAAACGGCTGCTCACTTGAATTCCTTCAGACTTTCATTACAATATGTAAGATGATCACATTCATGGATACAACCTTATGATATACTTCTTTTGGTACAACACGACTATATGAAACTACATAATATATCAGTTTCAAACAAAACAATGTAACAAATATTACTCAACTCCCGGCCATAGAATGATTATTTTTTTCCCTCTAATTTATTAATTTACTTACTTTAATTTCACTGCATCCATTCATTAACTGGCTGCATCTATTAATTATCATGTTTCGCAGTTGCACTGCATTGCTGCACTTTTCATTTTTACCCCATCAATTGTCATTTACGAAGGATTAGATTAGATATTTATCGAGACCTTCTTTTTCATAAAGATTGCAAACCATGCTCTAACTTGCCGTTCTTAACAGGTGGGTTACTGATCAACAATTGCCCTGATTAGGTCAATTTTAAGGCATAAATTTTTGGTGAGTTCTTCCATCCAAGGCATGAATACCTGTACTATTGTAAAAGCTTTACCTAAAGATTCAAGCTTTTTTATTATTGTAAAAATAGATTTATTTCCTTGTAAAATATGATATTTACAAAATGACCCAAAATTTTTTGAGAGTATCCCTACATAGCCCAAACATGAAGAAGAGAATTTATTGAGCCATATTGTTAGACATATGCTACAAATTTTTAATTATTGATCGTTCAAAATTTTTGCTCTATATAAAATCATTATTGATTTATGAAAATTTTTATAATCAGATAACAATTATAAAAATTATATATTTTTATATGACCTTTATTATATTTTTTCAAGTTTTTTGGTTTATATATTTTACAATAATTATCACAAAAGCTACAAAATTTTTATGTTATAATTTTAATTAATGAAGTTGTATTTTTTTCTCACGTTTGTAATATACAAATTTCATGTAAAATATAATAATTAGTTAAAAAAATTATGACAAGTATAAATTTTTCTATATAAATTATATATTTATTAGAAAATAAAAAGTTTTAGCTTTTGTTAAAATATTTCATAATTTTTCTAACTTTGCAAAAAGTAAATATTTAAAATTATAATTTTATTAAGTAAAGTTATAATTTATACAAAAAAATTATATCATTGCAAAAGAATTACAAGAATATTTAAAATTAATCAAACTTAAAATTTTTTTATAGATTTTTATGTTAATAGAAAGTTTTTGTTAAATGTGTGCATAACCAAGTTAATGAAAAGTCCAAATCTTTTTTCCATTTTTTCTTTTTTGCTACGATAACTAGTATTGGAAATGTTGGTTCACACCAATTTATTTTATTTCTAATTTATTATTACCTTTGTAACGATTATAAAAAGTATTTTAATAAAGCTTGTGCATGAATGAAAAAAAGTATATCAATTTATTTTAAAATAAAATCATGAACTTTTCAATAATTATACTAACATGGTTGATGTCAAATAATATAGAAAATATTCCTTCGTCTAAGAATTATAAGTTTAAAACATACAATAAAATAATGTTCAAACTTTGAATATATCTATTTTTTCCTTAAAGAATAAATATCAAAACACGAAAGTTCGAAGCTTCAAAGTATTTAGGTTTCAATTATTTCGACAAAAATTATTTTTTATAAAACATTAAGATAGGGATAAATATTTTATTTATTTAATATTAAATAAAAATTTTACAAAAATAATTTTTTATTTCAAAAAAGAATTTTATTACAAAAAAATTACTTTCATCTATTTTTATGACTTTGATTATAATTTTTTTAAATCATAAATATAATTGTCATGTAATTTATTTATGAATATATATGCAAATAATATTTTTTAAATGAAACAAATGATGTTTTAATAAAATCCCATTGACACAATAAAAAATTGTAAGTTAAAACAAGTGCCATGAAGATTAGAATATTCTCTATAAGCTTATTTATCTTTAGGCTTTATACACAATTAAATTACACCCACAAACTATATTCTATATATGAGTAAATGTGTATTAATAAATAGTATGAAAAGTTCTTCTTATTCATAGAACTGTGTATTAATTATTTCTCATGATGATTTATACGAAGTAAAACTTTTAAAAAAATTTATTTTCTTCATTTTAATAAATAATAACCAATCAAATGGCTTAAAAAATTCTTACTTCTTATTTTATTTTTACAAATCAAATAATTTCTAATAATAAATTTTATTTAAAATTAATTAAATTATAATTTTTAATTCAATAATGCAAATTTATATTATGTGCACCCCCTCTAACAAAAACATAAAAAGGAGAGGATAAGATACCTCTTTTTTCAAATGGGGTACGATAAAAATAATTTCGGAAGTTTTTTTCTTTTCACATGTATGATAAGTGTGAATGCTCATTACCATCGTTACTATCATGCAATATTTATAATATATTACTTTAAAAAAATATTATTAATTTTAAATTATTAAAATTTATTTGATCTTTATAATACTATATAAATTAATAAATTCAAATTTTTAAATTTAATATTTTATTATAATAATAATATGTCAAAATTTCTCCTTTATTATTATTATTATTATTATTAGAATTTTTCTAATCATAATATAAAGGTTATTAATAAATATTTCTCATTTATTATTATTTTTAATTTTTTAAAGAATTTTATAAAATAATATTTATTAAAAATAATTATACTATATTTAAAAATCAAATTAATAATTAATACTATTCATAAATTTTTTTAAAAATAAAAAATAATAATTAATAAAGAACATTCATTGATTCTTAAATGTGACCTATATAAAAATACGATTAAATCATATTATTTCAAAATTAACAGGACTTTTATGATTTACTTAATAAATATCTTTATCAATACTGTGGGCAGCTAAGACTTTTTAACCTCAAAATCGAAGATTATTATTGTTATTTATTTAGAATAATGTTAACCACTATCTAATTTAATAATAATATAACTAATATTAAATTATATTTAATATTTTATTATTATTTATAATAGTGTAATTAATAAAATATTAATTTAAATAAAAAAAGCCAACATAATCAATTAACACCCAACCCAATTCGATTAATATCTTTTATTATTACATGAATTCTTGAAAGTATAAATCTTAGAAAATTAATTACATCTTAAGTTACTCATTTCCCTGCATCAAGAATTTTGCCAATCCAATGATTTTCCATGTGCCGCATGTTTAAGGTTGTGATTCCTGTCCTTTTACTCAAGGCATGGTAGTCATGACCTAAATTTTTACATGATAACTGCAATTAGGTTCGTATTTTCAAAGTAGGATTGTGATTATAATTTTATTATGGTTAATAAAGTTACATATAAATAAAAAAATGTAATTATAGCAATATAACATTTATGGTTATGGTGCAATACATAACAGTGAAATTACAAATTATATTACGGTTGTAGATTACAATTTAGAAACTTGTTCAGCTTCCTTTTTCCTTTTAGTAAAAACAATCCTTTAAAAGATAAAAAATTTCACAGTTGATCAATCATTTACAACAAAATAATATAAGGTTCAATTCCTCCCACGTGTACCTCTTTTGACTTTAGAGAAAAAAGAATAGTATTAGCATGGAATATAGCATAGCCAACACACTTGTGAATTGACATAAAATATTTAAGACGAACAAAAAATATTTAAAAATATTTCCTAATCAGTACAGTGGTTCCAGTCGGTAAGCAAATACGCTACCTTAATTAATTTAGTGGGAATTATTTCTAAGGTAAAATACGCTGTGTCTTTAAAACTTTATTTCAAAATCAACTTATACCTCTTTACTCACCCAAGAAAAAAAAAAAAACTTATACCTCTAAAATTTGAAATTTCCCACTGCCTTTCCTAAAATTTTAACCACTATCTTTAATTTCAATTTTAATAAAAGGTTGTTTGTTTCAAATTGTTTTATCAATATTACTTGTTTTGTATTCCAACTCATCTTTTACCACAGAGGAAGTTGGGGCTTATAATTTAGTCTTCCCCGTTCTTATCGATGAAAACAAATGGATCACAACTTGTATAATTTTTTTTTAAAAAAAAAATAAGGAAGTTGCACACGAAAGCTTATAATTAGACTTTCAAATTTCATTTAAAACAAAACAAAAGTAATAATCGTTAATTTCTTTTTAAAAGCTCAAAAAAAGAAAAAAGAAAAATAAAGGCTTACTTTATATTGGTATAAAGAAGGATTCTTTAGTTCTTACAGATGGAGGTTGCTCTTTGAGATTACCTTCAATTTGTCATTAAAACCTTAAATAACGCATAACCTTTAATAATTAAATTATGTTATGCAGAGAGGCTTAATCGAAAATTTGAATATTTTCTTATGATTAATAGTTTTCTTTGTATTATCATCTATAGTTAAAATTTGAAGAGATTAACAGTCGAATTTTAAAGTTTTTGGTGAAATAAAAAATCAGAAATTTATTATACTAAAACAGATTCATTTTTAGAAGTATACAAACTAAATCCGCAGAAGGAAAAATATTAGATAACCACTCCTTAGATTCTTTAAAACCTATCTAGCATATTCATTCGACCCAAACGGTGAATTCAATCAACTTCTTCTATTAGTAGGGGATGAACAAGCGAAGATCGGAGATATGTGGTCTCATGTACCAACGCTGAATGGACTGAAATGAAAGCTCTCTCCAAGCCATGTTAAAGTGGAGGAGGATTTTATGATATATCATATATTATTATATTTAATTATATATTAAATTAATAATTTTTTAAAAATATATTATATAATAATATATTAATAATTAAATTTGAGTATATTTATATATCATAAATCATAATTTTTTTCTAAATTGCAATTGACTAGGTGAACTAAAAATGATCATCTAGTCAAAATCTTCTAAAGTTTTAAATTTGAACAAAATAAATTAGGATGTGTTTAGATATGTTTTTATTTTTTAAAAATTATTTTATATTTTTAAGAATTATTTTTGAATTGAAACAAAATAAAAAATAATCGGTGTTGCAAATAAAAAATTATTTTATTTGATTATAAAATTAACATTTAAAATAAGAAAATAAATTTTAAAAATAATTTAAAATTATTTTTATACTTTATTTTTAAGTTATACATTTAAAATTATAATTTTTAAAAATAAATTATTAAAAAAATCTATTTTTGAAAATAAAAAATAAAAAATTATTTTTTAAAATAATAAACAACTTGATCTTAATTTTCAAGTATAGTTCAATAAAAAATAATGCATGTTACCTATATTGTTAATCTTAATCAGATTAATCTAAGTACATAAATTATTTTTATTAATTATAAAAATTATAAAAAAAATTGTGTTATTAGCACTTTTTATTTTTAAGCATTAAATTCCCACTGAATACAAGATAAATATTGGTGTGGAGCACAAAATAAACATGCTATCCATAAAAATTAATAATAAAGTGCGAGACAACATTCCTCTAAACTCCTAATTAATTAATTTTTTTTTCTTCTATGCACGGATTTTATGAAAAATAAAAGAGGGCCACATAATATAAAAAAAGAAAATAAAAATAACTGAAAAGATAAGAGTTCCAAGTTACTCTTTGGAAGCAAACACATAACTAGAAGCCACTTTCCAGCAGTGAAAATGGATAAGGCGGTGGGGGACAACTCCCCGTTCCTGCCGCCATTTCTGTAAAATAGCTCATATGGTCATTACTGTCCTCACAACCCGAATAGCCACCACTAAGAAGTGGCGATACCGCCGAAGAGCTGGCCATAACCGCTGTCAATGGAGTAGGAACAACAGTTGAATGATAAGATTGTTGAGCAATCCGCGGCCTACCCACTATAACTTCCCCTCGGGTCCACCAAACCGGGCTGGTGGTAACAGCCTCCTTCGGTGGCGGCGATGATTGGCAGAAATTATCGATTTCAATTCCAGCTTCAGGCGAGGAAGAGATAATACCTCCCACAGTCGCTTCCTCATCATCAACCTCAGTCTTGACTGAACTCTTCCCCGCCATGCCAGATGAAGATGACGATGTCGCCGCCGATATCAACCGCCGCTTTTTCTCTCCCAACTGGTTCGTCCTGTCTCTCTCATGTAACACCCGGGAAAGAATATCCGGATCTTCCACAACTTTGTACAGAAAAGCCATCATTTGCTGTGGTCGTCTCTCCGTAGCCTCCAACCTCTTATTCATCCCTGCAACTTCTTCGTCCAATGCTTTCTGCTCCTCCTTCAACCTGGCTATCTCCATCACTATGGCTTCATCATCAAACTCTTCATGCTTTCCCGTTTGTAGATACGAGGAATTAATCCTACTACTGTGCTTTCTTCTCACAATATTCTTCAACAAGTGCTTTTGCCCTCGAAGAAACCACTCGTTCGCGAATTCCCATCGATCTGGATCCACCTTCCTGAATCCCTAGCGAATCAAATACACATAAAATCATATAATTTTCTCTCGAGAATAAGTTAAGAGAAGAAATTTAATAAATGAAAACGTCAATTATGATGCTCACATAGGTATTTAGTTGTCTAACAAAGCTGGAAAAGTTGTTGTGCTTGAAATATGCAGGTAATATCTTCTGAGAGAAATCCAGAGGCTCGAGGACGATGAAGCTATTGTCTTGAATGCCCCAGGTGATTAGAGAATCGGTGGTGGGATCGTTGACCATATGGTAAGTCTTCACGACGAACGGTGCGAGGACGTTGTTATTGCTCTGCTGCTCCATCCCATATACTCACTGTGCTCCGATGCAATTCAGATTTCAGAAGCGGAGAGAGAAAGTGAGGTCGTTGTGTGCTGTCCGTTTGAGACTGTGAATCTTTGTTAGAGAAGTTCTGCTTCCCCCTTTTTTTCTTTTCACCGCCCGGAATCCCACAGTAATATATATAGGGACGCATGCACAGTAACAAAGGAGGCTAACGTGGCGGTCATCAGTAGGATTGCGATATTTTATATATGGTCACGAGGTGGGGTACATGGTGCTCCTCTTTTTTATCATCTTTTGGTACACGTCACGGCCTCGAGATAGATATTTTCAAAGGGGACATGTGGTGTCACGCACTTGTTGGGGCGTGCGATGAACATGGTTTGTGTCGTGGCCCCAATTGCTTGATGACAAATGGGAGTGAAGGACAGGTCGGTTTGTGAAAGCGTGGTTTTCAGGAAGACATGGTTTTTGGAATTTAATTTGCTTGTCTTTCTCATAGGACGGATGGATTTGGGAAAATGGGAAGATTGCTTGGCCAAAGAACACTGGAGTGAGGGGATCATTTCAGCAGCAGGATTCAAGTTAAGTGGTGTCATCCTTACACCATCGAAGTAAGAACGTGGCATATATATTCGTCAACTCCTTCAAATGACGTGCAACTGTTGCTGGAATTGTAGAGGGGAACGACGGAAAAGATGGGAGAAATTGGGTACATGTTGAATGTGACAAAGGTTTGTGAGAATTTTCCTTTTTAATAATAATTGAGACGACAAGTTATTTAATATGAGACATAAAATTTTGGATTAAACTTAAAACATAAAAAATTAAATTCAAAAATTAATATTGAACTGCTTTACATTCCTAAAATTAATGCGATCTTTGTTGGTTTAATTTTTTTCCCTAAATTTCACCAGCTTTCAACTTTGTTTTAGAATAGAAAGTCTCAATAACCATTCAAATTCTATGTCATTTAAGATTGTTTGAAATGAATATTCAAATTTTAATTTGCATCATCATTGTTATTATCTACACTTTCTAATCTTTTGCAATAGTAAATCGTTTTTGTTTCTAAAACAAGTATATTATCATATGAAACTGTTAAACAAAAGCATTTAATTATGTTATTAAGTTATTAAAAGTGATAATAAGATCTGTAGGATGCCATATTTACATGAACGTATTATTTATAATTAATGTAAATGTTAAAAAAATTATAAAAATGAGTGAATAAAAACGACATTGCCATTAGAACATTACTAAAAATTAATTTAACAAACACATCTGCCTATATATGATTATTTTCTCATAATAATAAAAGTGATAATTTATATAATGCATATATCTATGATTTTGAATTTCTAAGATATAAAAAGAAATAAATTTTTAAATTAACGTTAAATATCATTATATCGTTTGAAATTATAGCAATCAAATAAAACAAAAATATTATATATTACCAAAATGAAATTTACATTATATTAGAGTTATTAACAACTTATTAATAAGACGGTTCAATCAAATATATATTAATTCAGAATAAATTTTATTTATCAATAAATAAATTTTGAAGATAATTTTTGTTAAACGAAAAAAAATTCATTAATCATTGTCTTTCTTAGCAGCTCACGGAAAAGTTACTGATGACTTTGCAACTGATGCTACTTTTTTTAATACGATCTGACGTCTAACAGTCAAAGCGTGCATCAGAACCCAGACATTTTTAAAGTTTTTATCCATTTTTTTTCCGTTATACTAACGAAGTGTGTGCTACGGTTCCTTTCGGTTAAAATATCAAAATACGCAAATTTCATAAATTATTTTTCGTTTTTGAAAGTATTTATCAAAATACGCAGGACGCCAGACTGAATAGCGCCATTGGGCAGGGGTGCCGAAGGCGCCATGTTGAATGACGCCTTCATTGTAATTTGCTTCGCGGTGAAGGAGCGCCGAAGGCGCCATATTGAATGACGCCTTCGCTGTAATTTGCTTCGCAGCCTTCGTTGTAATTTGCAATTTGCTTCGCAGTAAAAGGGCTGGGAGGCGCCATTTCACTTGGCGCCTCCCAACCCTTCCTTTATGGTAGAAGAAACTTGGGGGGCTGGAGGCGCCAATTGAAATGGCGCCTCCCAGCCCCATTTATAAATTTATAAAATTCTATAAATTTATATAATTTTTATTTTATTATATTTTAAAAATTAATTTTTAAAATATAATAAAATAATTTTTAAAATATAATAAAATAAAAATTATATAAATAAATATATAAATTTTTTATAAAATATAATTAATTTAATTTTAATATAATTATATCTTAATTTTAAATTATAATATATATAAATAATATCATAAAATATAATTAATTATATAATTTTTATATTTATTTATATAATTAATTTTAAAAATATAATTTTTTAAAAAATATAATTAATTATATTTTATGATATTAATTTTAAAATATAATTATATCTTAATTATAATTTTTAAAAAATATAATTAATTATATAATTTTTATATTAATTTTAAAATATAATTAATTTAATTTATATATTTATTTATATAATTTTTATTTTATTATATTTTAAAAATTATAATTTTTAAAATATAATTAATTATATTTTATGATATTATTTATATATATATATTATAATTTAAAATTAAGATATAATTATATTAAAATTAAATTAATTATATTTTATAAAAAATATTTAGATTTATATTATAAATAATATCATAAAATATAATTAATTATATTTTATGATATTATTTATATATATTATAATTTAAAATTAAGATATAATTATATTAAAATTAAATTAATTATATTTTATAAAAAATTTATATATTTATTTATATAATTTTTATTTTATTATATTTTAAAAATTAATTTTTAAAATATAATAAAATAAAAATTATATAAATTTATAGAATTTTATAAATTTATAAATGGGGCTGGGAGGCGCCATTTCAATTGGCGCCTCCAGCCCCCCAAGTTTCTTCTACCATAAAGGAAGGGTTGGGAGGCGCCAAGTGAAATGGCGCCTCTCAGCCCTTCTACGCGAAGTTGCTGCGAAGTCTTCGCAGCGCAGTGCAGCGAAGGCAGACTTCGCAGCGCAGCGAAGGCGCCATGTTGAAAGGCGCCTTCACCGCCCCTTCACCGCCCGATGGCGCCATTCAGTCTGGCGCCCTGCGTATTTTGGTAAATACTTTCGAAACCGCAGTAAAGTGGAAAATAGTTTATGAAATTTGCGTATTTTGATATTTTAACCGTTCCTTTCTCAGTTTAGTGTTTGGGATGCTGTAACAACATATAAATTATTAAATAAAATTATAAAATTTTAATAATAATTTAATAATTTTATTTAATAATTTATATTTTATTATATTATTTTAAAAATTAAATTTTCAGAAATACTTTAAAATTTACCTGCCGAACAAATTTATATACAATATAATTTATTCTTTTTGTCTCCGCTAATATTATGTGCAATTTTTTTTGGTAAAAATATTATGCGAAAGTGTTATTATCTTAAAATAAATTTGAACCTTTTCTTTATATGGCCCTAAAAAAGGGGGGTAAGTATAATTATAATAATAATTATTATTATTTATATTAAGGTGAAGCATGACACGCGCGGGAGCATAGAGAATGGGGGAGTCGATGAATAAACAGAATTGGTATTGTGAGGCCCAAATAGTGGCTCAGATTCGGTGGCTCTCAATTCTGATTCGCCGTTGCCTTTACTTTTGGGCCAAGGCTGCTCGTTGCTGAAGGCATAAAGCGATATCTCTGTGTGTCTCTTCCTGATTAGTCCACGTGGCACAATATCACTAATATTACGATTTTACTATTTTGGACTGGTGTTCGGACATCAGGGAGCAGTTTTTTGCTCGGCGCCATCTTCCTCCTGTGCCATTCACCATCTCGGGTCCCTCATTTTTCAATGTTCACATAAAATTTTTTTTTCTCTCTCCTCAGTTATTACTATAATTTATCAACATAAGTTCCATAATAATATTAATACCAATTATTATGCATTACAGTTAGTAAAAAAAAATTGAAGCGTCATTGTTTGTAGTTAATTATGATTCGATTCTCATATTTTGACCATTAGCTGGTTAATTAGAATAATATGTTAAAAGTTCTATATTTAAATCACTTTGCCGTGTATCAAGAAAAAATTGTACATAGCTTTTGGATTAATTTAGCTCATAAAATTTATTATTTTTTACAATTTACATTTTAAGTTTAATTTTTATTGTCAACGATTTTAAGAAATTAAATAATTTATAAGTATCATTGAAGTTTGAAGGAGATTTGTAGCATACATTGATCTTAAAATAGAGCAGCATATCCTATTTTTAAATTTTTTATTAGAAAAAGGAAAAATTATATATCAAATAAATACTAACAAAAGTCTTTAGAATATTATTAAATATTAAATATATATTTTTAATTAATTAAATTAAATATTTTGTTTTTATTTTTAATAATATAATAAATGATAATATATTAAATATTTTATTAAAATAAAAATAAAAATAAAATATTAAATATAATTTTATTATTAATTATATCATCATTTATTATATTATTAAAAATAAAAATAAAATATTTAATATGATTAATTGAGAATATGTATTTAATATTTAATAATAATTTCGGAATTATTGTTAACATTTATCGTTTAACTGGAATATATTAATTATTTTTACCTAATGCACCGTTGAATATGGGATATCAGTGCAAGAGAGCATCATATAGAGTCAAACGGACGCATGGATGTGATTATGGGATGGTTCTTGCACTTATCCTACACTCGAGACATGGCAGATGTCCCAAATATATGCATTTGTTTAAAAGGGATATGTGTGTATCATTGCCTCTTTCCTTTTGGGCAAAGGGAGATCCGTTACTTGCCCAAAGCAGCGATGGAGGGACTAATATAATTTAATTGATTGGGACCTCTTTGAATAAATTAATCTAGCTTGCCCACTTCTTGACCCAAGGTGCTCTGAGAAGAGTATTATATTCAATTCCACAAAAGCATCTCCAAGAAAAGAATACCTGGCTCTATGCCCACCAACCATCCCTGAAAAACAAATCTTGAGTTTTATTTACACACAAATCTTGTTGATTATGATGGTAGGTTTGGCTTAACTTGTATTTCCTTGTCATCTTTGCTCAAATTTTAAGAACCAGTGGGACATCGCATATTTCATACTAATTTTCAATCACTTATATGCAACAACTAAATTTTATAAAAAAAAATTTTAATTTGATCTATTATTAACATAAATTATTTTACACAACTAATGAATGAAAAGAATAATACATCATTAAAATAATAATAATTAAGAATTTTTAATAATAATAAAATAATTTTTATGATTTTTTAAATATTAACATAACTACACATAAATAAATAATAATATAAAAGTAATTTACACTAATTAAAAAATTAAACTTTAATTCCTTTGCAAAAACCCTACTCCTTGGTAAAGCTTCAAATACCATATAAATGATTCATCAGTATAGGTACAAACGAGGTCCGAGGGCTACATTCCCGGCTAGTGTTCGAGTTAGTGATACTAGGGGAAGCCAAGACTAACTGTAGTTAGTCCCTTTAACTGGCGTTGACATCCTTTTCCTTCATACATGGATACTCACCAGTCTCATTTCAATCTGGCTAAGGTATGAGGATGTGATTGATTGCTACAAGAATATGACCATTTTCTTATATTTGAAAAAAGAAATAAAATAAAATAAGAATCTTACTTGAGAAAGAAAGAAGAATACCGCAGGAGCTGAGTTCTCTATAAATATATATATATAAAGGTAAATGCCAGATGTTTTTGATAACCCAAAGCAAGAACGAGGCCTGTGATTTTTCCCAGGCTTCTCTTACATTTGGTCCTTCACACTCATTCCCCTAAAAAAAATGAACAAGCTTCGTGTGGTTTCCAACGTTATTTTTAGAGGCATCAAATAGATTGAATTTAATTAGTTGGCCTAAAATTAGTAAAATTTTATTTAGTTTGAGATTGGAACTAATACGAAAAATAATAACAGTAATCCAACCTGATAAAAGATTGAAATTAGTTATCGCAACTTAGTGAAAGATTAAGATTGGTAAATCTTAATATATTGAGTTATTGTGTTAATCTGTCGGTCTAATAATAATAATAAGTAATAAATAATTTATTATTATATATTTAATTTTTTTATATAGATATTAAGATAATAATTTTGACATATTTTTAATATATATAATATTAAAATTATTTATATAAGTAATATTAAATAATTTTTAATATTAAAATTAAAATTAATAAATTTATATATTTAATATTATTAATATATATTATATAATTTTATGAAAATAAATAATTATATTAAAACTTGAATTAGTACTTTAACATTAAAATTTTGAATAATTTAAAAAATTTAAATAAATAATTTTGATATCAATTTTAAATATATTATATGCAAATATAATATAATACATAATTATTTATTTTTTATTATTATATATAAATTATTATAATTATTTTTATTAATATATTATTTATAGAGTTATTTAGTTATATATATTTGATAATATATAAATTATTAAATATATTTATTTTTATATATAATACTTGGAATTGATCAATATATATTTAATAATTATTTTTATTCAATGCATATATTATTAAATGGAAATTCATACATTTATTAGATTTTAATGATATATGTTTATTTTATTAAATATATATTTATTTTCATATATAATATATATGACTTACTTACACACATAATAAAATTTTAAGTCATAATAATATATAACAAATAATTAATAATAAAATATAACGTGTTATAAAAATTCATCTAGTAAATGTCGAGATTGAGATTGAAATTAATACTGATATTTATACTGTAATAATTCGATTTGAGTCTGACCTGATAAAAAAATAATCTAATTTAAAACTAATTCAATATATAATTTTTATTTATTAAATTAATTGAATAAAATTGGGTTAACTCCGGATTCAATTATTTTATGCAAAAATTACTGCTCTAGGAAGACGAGCAGATACATTTACTGGATGTGAAAACTGATTTTCTTCCCACTTGCTTGTTCCCTTCTATTTTCTATCAGTTTTCATTGCCCTTTGCTTGAAGGTACTTTCCAATTTAGCATTTACTTCGGGTCCTACTTAGGTCTGACTTACGGAGCACCCCTCGTTAAATTTATGGATCCACACACATGCAGTTTGTTTCTTTGGATGGATAGCGAATCTATGAAATCTACGTAAAAATTATTTTAATATGTTTGTCCTCCAATCAAAATTATTTCTATTGAAAATAATAGTTATCATATCAAATCTGTCCATCTATTTTTTGAGAAAATTTCGCTCCATAATCAAGTTTAGGTAAGCTTACATAAGATTGGGCCAGGGCCGGAGAACTGATCATTGTCGTTTTCTCAAATTAAGCGGTTAATAGTGAATGAAGCTGGCTGATTGGTTGGTCAAGCAATCAGGAAAACGATTGGTGTATTATTAACGAGGCAGATTAATTTAGTAGCTGATTGGTTGGTTATGGGTTAAGTTCAGAAAAATTCATAGGAACTTCCTTAAGGTCTAAGTTTGATAAACAGCTTTTAATGTGACTACTTGTCATGACCTACGGCTTGTTTTTGCAACCGGGCGATTATCTTACCGATTAATTGATTATATTAATTATTAATTAATAATTTATTATATTAATTAATTTGACTCACTTATTATATTAATTGATATGACCGAATAATTAGATTAAATGTTTTTGTAAAGATATTTGATAAAGTTAACAATTTATTATTACATGTTTGAGTAAACACAATAATTGTTCATTTGTTCGTATGAATGTTGATTATTATATTTTTCATATTTCATAATTAATGTTATTAATTTTTTATTTTTATTTTTATTATAATTTTTTATTTTTCATATTATAATTATTCTTATTGAGATAAATGGTTAAATGGGAGAATATAACAAAAAAAATCATGTATTTGATATTATTAAAGTAAGATTTAATAATAAATTTTAATATTTTTTTATTTATTTTAGTATTGAAAGTGAACATATAGATAAATAGTTATAGAAAAAATTAAAATAAAAGATTAATATTGCTCGTTATAAATTTTAAGAGATATAATAGTTCCTACTTTTATAAATGAAAAATTAAATATTATTTTTACTCTTAACTGTTTATATGTAAAATAATATATAATTAAGGATATAAATATATTTTATAATTTATTAATTCGAGTATTATTTTTTCAATGATAAAATTTTAAAATTTATCTATTATTTATTTGATTAATTTTTCTTTTAAAAATTATATCATTGTAATTTATTGTTTATTATATTTTTCATTAAAAATAATTTATTATGAATTATTTATTTTCTTTAACAAATAAATAAATAAAATTTTTGATAGTCTCTTTCCTTTTCTTGAGTAATGAATTCATAACAAAAATAATGGACGTATTTGATAAGATTTTTTTACATCTAAAGCAATTTAAACATTTAATGTGATTTTATTTTTCTCTTCAAATTCCTAATGCATGGCACATATTAGTTTCTTTGGATATCAAATGTGATATATGGACTATAAAGATAGAAGATTGTGGGAAAATAGGTGTCAAACTACTTTCTCTTGCAGAGGAAATTTCATAATCATATAATTCTTTTTCTATAAATTGTTTTAATCATATTCAATAAATAAGTTGAAACAAGAACTCTTAAAATAAAGTAGTTTTTTGAAATTATGAACTTCTAATTCAAGTAACATTTGATATCCTTTAAAAGGTTTTATACTTTCTTCTACATTTAGAATTCAATCTTTAATTCTTGTATTTTGCATCTATACCACTCTTCCAATCACAAAAAGAAAAAGTAGTTTTGAAATGCTATCTACATAAATAGATACTTGTTATGATATCCCTAAAATTTTAAAATTCAAGATGATATGACAAATTTTGAAATTATTAGATTAAAATTATTCAATTATAACTGTTTATTTTTTTAATAGATGTAATTAAGTAATTTTAATCTAATAATTTATGAAATTATCACATCATTTGGAATCTTGAAATCTTTTAAGTACAACAAAATTCACCAAATAAATATAATCAAGCTAATAATAAATGCAACCTTATAATTGTGTGGGAAGAATTAAATCAATTAAATAGAATTAATGTTCAACATCGAGAGTTAATAAGAAAAATCAAATCAGTTATTTATGAAATAGTTAAAATAGTCGTTTGTGAATAACTCAAAATGGTTGAAATTGTCTAAAAACTAATTGATAAAGAAGTTATTTACTAAACACCCGCCCAATTATAAATTGTATTTAAATTATATGCTACACGGCTCGGGTTTAACTTATGGTTTAAAAAATAGAGAAGAAGAAGAAATACAATTAGCGAATTAATCCCGAAATCATATTGCCCGAAATAATTGAAGACAAACAGATTGCCATAATCGCTTGTTTAATTGTGTTCGACTGCCTTTAGATTTGCAATGTAGAAAATGCGACACTCCTATAAACCCAAAATCTAGGGAAATCATGATTTATAGCTTGGTGGACCTAGTTGATCACTTTAATCCTTCAGGGGACGACAAAATAAATATCTTTCGAGATACAAATTCTTATTTTCAAAATTATGGCTCTTCATACCTTAAAATGATGAAATACCTTGTAAAACAACCGAGGTTTTGAGAAGGGAAGATAGATGACAAATAGCGACACATTTTAAGGTAATTAAGATCGATTAGATTTCGGAGTGAATATTCACAAGGATTAATGTCTAATCAGAGGAATGTACATGAAGCCTTGAGCCTTAAGCCGTCCTAATCCTTAAGCCGACCTAATTAGAAGGATTTCATCTGATGTAATTAATTCCATGTTGTGTCATTTTGAAGGGTCCATAAGAACGCTCTAGTTCAATAAAAAGAGCTCCTTTGGAACTGCTTTGGATACTTATTTCTAGAGTTTTACCCACCTCAAAGAATAGCCAAACTGCTAGTATGCCAATATCCGCAGCATCTAATTTGATTCATCAGATTGTTTATATTTCTTTATTATCATGGGGTTAAATTTATTTGACAAAATTAATTTTACCAAAGTGCTTCCTATGGTACCCTTAGGGGTTTGGTACCTGAAGTGATGTGGTAAAATACAAGCTACTAGATGAGATTATAAAAATCTTAGCATTGATTTAGTAATCTCATCCAGTAACTTGTATTTTGCCACACCATTCCGAATACCAAATCCCTAGAGGCACCTTAAAATTTACCTTTTACTGAATATATAATAGATCGACGCTTGGTTCTCGAACTCATAGCTAGATCTAGTCTAGTACTAAATAATCCCAGAATCCCCAAAATTCTAAAACAAAATCCATGTAAGACGTACAGGGTTTTTTTGACCGAGGAGCTTCATTAATTTGTCCTGTCTTGGGACAAACACTTGTGGTTAAGAAATTGCCGATTTGATCACGTCCTCTCCATCCTATAGCCAAAAAAGAAAACAACAGTCCTGGTTTCTGGCCGCGAAGACACACCCAACATCGAAGCAGTCTTCTCAGGACATGTGTCTGTATCCGTGAGTGCACCACGGAGAGGGTGCAAGAACCAATCACAATACAATTGGTGGGAAATCCACCACGTTCTCAGATCTCAACGGTCTAGACATTATACCCTTGTTTGGCAATATTGAAAACAAAATTTCGTTTCATTCTCAATGAATTTTTAAAAAAATAGTGTTTGACTTTAAATATAAAATTTTTTTATTTTAATTACATTTATATCATTATAAAATTCATCTAATTTAGTAAGAATTTTATTAAAATTTATTTTATTTGACCAAAAAAATATTTTATATAAAAGTTTTACCCTCTTTCTAATATTATATTTATCATAATACCATCAAATTTACTTTTTAATTAAATTATATATATATTTTAATATATTCTAAATAAAATAATTAATTTATAAATAAATTGAAATCATTATTTTTGATAAAGCATCCAAATAATAGAATTCATTTATAAATAAATTGAAATCATTTCAATTGAAATGAAATGAAATCAATTCTAAAAAAATTACATGCCAAATAATGCATATATCTGTTGCCTCAAACTCTAATATGTGTAGTTTCCACAAAGCAATAAGAGATGTTCAATATTGTACTAGTTGAATTGGTCTAAAATTTGTTTAAATCTTACCTATTAAAGCTCATTTTTAAAAAGATTTATTTTGATTTAATTAGTTCGGTCTACACAAATTCATCAATCTAATTCATAAGATAATTTTTTTATATTTTAATTTATATTTTATATTTTTATATTTATTTTTGCATTCATTAATTTTATTATTTATTTTTATTATATTTAATTATTTTAAATATTTTTATTTAATTTTATGATGATTGGATTATATTTTATATTAAATTATAATATAAATATAATTAATAAATTGTTTTTTATTATAAATATTATTTAAATTATTAAAATAAAAATAAAAAAAATTAACCCATTTAAATCCATGGACCAATCTAATCCGTTTAAACCAATCCTCTTTGATTTGTAACTTGTATAAGCCAATTCATTTAAACTTATTTGTAAAAAAGTTTAATTTTTTTAGGTTCGATTTGTAAAAATATTCATAAATTGATACAGTGGGTTTCTGATTCATTAAGCACCCTGTAACAAGGTCTGTGGGCTTAGTATCAAGCTGGGCTTCTAATATGTACTGATTTTTAATATCCAATGATCAATTTGCCTTGCTTAGGTTTTCAAGTTACCTCGTTTGGTTTCGAGTTCTCTTCGCCTTCATGGGTTCTCTTCACTTTCTGTTGCGTACATAATAATAGTAGGTCAAGTTGAAGCTACCCAAAATCTGCACTTAGATGTGTTCTTAATTTAGTGAAGTATTACAACCACTCTTGGGCTTCGGCTGGCTGTTGTTATATATGTGCATTATGAACTAGCTAGCTTACCTATCTAGGCCTCATTCAGAAGATCAAATTGTTCATCTTATATATATATATATATATAAGAAATCACTTTTAGATTTTTCGCAAATTTTGGGGCCACCTATGCACAAATTTCACCACGCGTTGGAGATTTTTCGTTTGCCTGGCGAAAGAAACTACAAGAGAGAGAGATAGAGAGCGTGTGACAAAATAACACAACAGCACGACGAGCCAACCACATAGTGACATAGCTAGTATATGAACGAATGTGGTTGGGCAAATGAAACTTCACCTTTTAATCAATGTGTCTTTTTCTTAGGTGAGAGGGAGTTCGTTAAGCACATGGTACAATTTTTCCAAAGTAAACGATAGATAATTGTTTAGTTGCTCGTTAATCGGTAAATGGGAGAAGTATCACTTTTTAAGAAAATTCTACTTTTAAAGAACTTGCCTACATCTCTTTAAGTTAAAAAAAAAATTCTTAAAAAAATTTACTTTAAATATTTTTCAAAAAATTCATAAATAAATTTATTTTTTAGGAAGTTTAATTTTTTTTAAAATTGTTTCTTGTATGACAAAATGACTCTTACAATTCTTTCTCCCTTATATTTATTTATTTTTGTAGTGAGAGATACGTGTAAATCTTTCAAACTATGATTTTTTTTTATAAAGTACAAGAAATTTCTTCCTCAAACATCATGAGAGAATGTGTCCTCTTGCATTGGTGGCACAAGCTCGACTAGAATTGATGACGTTGCCTTGTTGATGTTTGGTATAATTGTTTTGGAGAATGACACATCACCAACTTTTATAAGGAAAAAATGTTGAAACGTGGCGAACCCTCTGTGTGGTCACTAATGCTGTGCTGCTATAGTTCGCTGGTCAAGATAGATAGATGTCGATTATTTTGCCATTGCCATATCAAGTCATCTGTTTTGTCATATGTCAAAAGTTACTGTTTGAGGGGCCACAACAAATAATCTCATTTAATTGTATTCTGCAGGTTACATATGACGTTGGTAGACGATCTGATATCTACCCTATTATAAAAGTATCGTAAATAACCGTCGCCCCCCCCCCCCCCCCCAATTGGATATGAATATCGTTTGATTTGCTTTGATTCTTCATTTGCCTTCCAATATCTTTTTCCCCACACTCTGCAACAAAATTGATGTTTGCGAGAAGGAACTGATTTGATTCAATTTTCCAGCATTGGTTGATTCACTTTTTAATTATCTCTTTTATGCAATTTTTGTTAATGCTCCTTCTATGTCTGGATGAGAAGTTTTGTATTTTCATTTTCAATGGCATTTTTGTCTGCATATACATTAAACCCCATAGAACTCCATGTACAGTATTTTAGTTTTATATTCATTTTTCAAATTGATTTCTATATGTGATTTTCTTTCAATTTTGATCTGAATTTTGTCACTTTGGCTAATTATAGCTATATGGAGAGTTACCTGTGAGCATTTCCAAAATTCAAATCCAAAATTGAGCATTTTATTTTTTCTAAACCTTATGCATGTTTCGCATTTTTACCGATATTTGAATTACTTTTCTTTGTGTGCTTGCCTATTGAAGGAGGGTTTCATCTGTTCTTCCTGGAGGTTTTAGATTTCTCTTTCTTGCTTCATTGGTTAGCTAAGGTATGTGAATTTTTTGAAATCATCTGTTAAGATTGTTTGAATGTTTTTCTAACTTTTTCATTAGAATTTCTGTCTAAGATGGATTTGTAAGAATTCAAAGTATTTAATAGAATCTAAACCATAAATGTTGATGAACTAAAATTAAAAGAGAAATCAAGATTATACACCTTCTAATTTATTTCAATAATCTTTTAAAAAAATAATAAGTATACAAGTAATTGCTGAGAGATTGAAGTCTTCCCCTCCTTCACATTCGACAGCATACAACAACTTTGATGGGGTAAATTATCAATAATCTCATATGTAAAGAGAGGAATTAGTCTCATATTAATAAATCTTAATTAAGTCCACCTATTATAAGCTTAATAACAGATTTTATACCAACCTTAAGAGACCTCATCATATTCTTAATAAAATAATATATATAAAAAGTAAATTAAAACCCATTGAATCACTCAATAAGTATATTAATTATTCTTAACTACATCATTATGCTAGAAACTATAAAACATGATAAGGAATATATATAATTAAAAAATTAACAAAAATACTTATAAAATTTATACCTGCATATGAGAACATATCTAATCCTTATATGATAATCAAAAATAAGAAAATATATATGAATAAAATTGTAAAATAGAACTTTTCAATTATATTGTGATATCATAATTTTAAAATTATAACAATAATATTAGAAAATAATATCAATATCCAATATAAATAATTACATTTGATATTATAATACTTCCATTGATGTCAAAATTCTTTACTAATTAATTTAAAACATTTTAACCTTTAAAATATCAATTATTTGAAAGAAGTGAAATATTTGTTAAAATTTACCATAGACATCATGGAAGAATTTTCAATACATAAAATTATATATAAAAATGTTAAGCATATACTAAGATATAAGTTTATAGTGCTTATTATTTCTTTACGTGAATTCTTCAATTAAAATTTTTATTGAGAAATTCATGAATTGATAAAAAAAAATAGTTTATATTTCTCTAAATCTCTATGAGCAATATTCGAAAAATGATTAACAAAAATAATTTCAAAACATGATTAATAAATTTTACAAGATTTCAAGTATATAAAGTGTACAATCTTTTGTGGGTATGTATAGCACATATAAGAACTTCCACATAGTTCAATAAATATTATGAACTATAAAAAAATTTATTTATCATTCAAAAATATGTGTATAATCATTCAATTTTCATATTGTTCCTATAAAAATGTAAGTTCCATGATATCACCAATAATTTGCTATGATAGCATTCCTTACAAAACTATGAAATTAATAAAATTAGAACAAAATTATTTTTTTAATAATAATAAATTTAATAATATATACACATAATCATAAATTATTTTATAAATAATAAATTGCATATCCTCATGGATATTTATATCAAGAGCATTTAAAATTATAATTATAATTTTTTTAAAATAAACAAAGTCAAAATTCACTATGGGAAGTTGGATTACTATTTAAATAAAATGTGCTAACATTGCACAATCATTATTTTACACATGGGAAACAAATAGTGATAACCATTATAATATTGAGATTTTAAGTGTATCATTACAAACTCTTTTGTAGGTTAAAAATATAAAATATTTTAAGAAAACCCTCAATAACAAGCTAATTGGATAATAAACACATTTTTCCTAAGAAAACCAAATCCAACACCTATGGGTAGAAAGATCACCTTTTTTAGGAAAAACAAAAAAAATTTAACACCTATAGATAGATAGATTTTTCAATACATAAATTATGCAAGAAGCTATATTCTACTTAACCATTTCATACAATAATCCCTTGTAGATAGGTTGTAGTATAAATTAATTAAAATAGTAAGAACATCCCATGAAATCTAACAAGAATATATTGGCTTAATAAATGGTCACTGTAATGATAAATATTTATTAATACTAAATAAACTCCCACGAGATAGCTCATGACAAATTATCATATCTCAAAAATATTTTAACAAGATTTTATTATATCAATAAGTAACCCACTATGGTGGTAGATACTTATATTACCAATAAAATCTCATGGAATAACTGATAGGTTATAATCAAGTGTCATATCTTAAAAGACTATAACATGAACATATTAATTAAGTAAGTCACTGTAGTGACAATTATTCACTTCACCAATAAATTCTTATGAGATAAATAATAACTTATAATTAATTATTATTTTTATATTCATTTTAAACATGCATGCTTCCTAATAAACAAAATAATTTTTAACCATTACAATTATTATGCAAATAATAAAACATGCCCCATATTACAAAGTAAAACAAAACCAATCCCATTTAGATCATCTTATGAATGTACATTGGCATGTAATTTCATAAAGTATACATATCATGTGTAAGCCAAAACATTCATATCATTCATAAAAATAAAAATAACAGTAAATTACATACCAAAAATTTTTTTTTAGAATTTTTCTTAATCTCATATCAATGGTTGAATTTAATAATCTCATTGTCTTTGGATTTTATGTTTCACCAAGAAACATATAAGACAATAAAACAAATTTCATTAGTATCATAATAATAAATCAAAAAAGTGATTATATATCATGGAATTAATACTAATCAGACTTAATTAATATAAAATTTAGTCACATTGTACCATAATAATATCTTATATAAATATGCTTCATGATCTGTATCTCATAGACGAAATGTCTAAGGTAATATATTAGAAATCAACATAATTATTTTAACAATTTTCAAAGTTATAAAATCACATATGAATGTCCATGATCTGGTATAATTTTATCAAATTGACATGAAATCATCATTAATAAGTAGATCAAGTTAACTTAAAATAATTTATCTCTTTTTTAATATACAACATTATGTTTTTTAAAGGAAAAGAGAACTTCAAAAAATATATCATTTATTATCTTAAATTCTTTTCATTTATATTTTATATAAACTTTAACAAAAGTTTACTAGTGTATATATATATATATATATATATATATATATATATATATATATATATACACACACTAGTAAAAATCCTCTATATTAAAAAAGAGATAAAATAAATTTCATATTTTAAAATAGTCCATCACTACTTACAAATAAAATAAAAAGTGAAATTAGTTAGCTTATAAAATGGTTACTATGATGACAAATGTTTAATTCCACTAAAAATATATCAAAATTGCTCTTAAAAAAATCCACCTTCATATAAATTTTCTAAGATGTGTCACATTCTCGAAATATATCAAAATAATTCTAATGATTGTCAATGACTTTCCAAAATATTCATGTCAAATTAAATCGAAAGAAAGTATATATACGTGAAATTCAAAGCATGAATAACATATAATATATATATATATATATATATATATATATATATATATATATATATATATATATCACTACTTACAAATAAAATAAAAAGTGAAATTAGTTAGCTTATAAAACGGTTACTATGATGACAAATGTTTAATTCCACTAAAAATATATCAAAATTGCTCTTAAAAAAATTGTGTCACATTCTCGAAATATATCAAAATAATTCTAATGATTGTCAATGACTTTCCAAAATATTCATGTCAAATTAAATCGAAAGAAAGTATATATACGTAAAATTCAAAGCATGAATAACATGTATATATATATATATATATATATATATAAGGAAAAACACCAAATGAGAGCCAGAAAGTTTTATATATAAAATTTGCTTTATATAAACATCAAAACATAAATTCGTTATATATATATATATATATATATATATATATATATATATATATATATATATATATATATATATATATGTATGTATGTATATATATGTACAACAGAAGGTCAAAGCATATGAATATGAAAAATTGGATGCTGAAACACATATTTGTAAAATAAACTTGCAGTAAACGTTAGACTTACATATAAACAAAATTTTCTTGAATCTATATATATATATATATATAAACAAATTTCAATTTATAATATAATATAAAATGAATTTTTTTTAATATTCCAAAGCCAAAATACTATAGTGTATAATTTAAAATTTTTCTTCAATAATATTATACAGAAATAATTATCAATAAAAATTAAATAAAAATTTTAATTAATTAAATTAAGGTACTAGTTTGATATAATTAATTTTAATACTACATGTAAGAATTTTAAGTATTTAACAAGATCTTCATATCAAATCTAAAATTATAAATTTTGATGAACTAAAATTAAGAGAAATTAGAACTACATACTTTTTAATTTATCTCAATAATCTTATAAAGAAATCATAAGTATATAAGTGGTTGCTAAGAGATTTAGAAATTCCTCTCCTTCACATTTGACTGCACATGACAACTCCGATGAGACAGGTTATCAATGATTTTATACGTGAAGAGAAAACCTAGTTTCATATTAATAAATCTTAATTGAGCCCACCCATCATAGGTTTAATAATAGGTTTTATACTAACTTTACCTTAATAGATCTCATAACATTCTTAATAAAATAGTATATATAAGAGGTAAATTAAACTCATTAAATTACTTAATAATAATTTGGATTACAAAATTGAGTTATATATATTGATCTTATTTTAATAAAAAATAAGAAAATGCAATTAATGGCAATCCAAAATAATAAAAATCCTTATAGGATTTTGCATCAATGATTTTTAAGCCTTGTGAGCGGTGATTGTTGTTTTTTAACAACTAATTTTTTACTAATTCTTCTAGTCTTTTCATCATCTTCTTCTTCGTTTAATCAAGTACGTACATTTCCATTTATTTACAAATTTTGATTTGTTTGACTGCTTATTTAAATGTTGTTTCAAAATATTACAATCCCATGGGGTCCATGGGTTATGCTTTATGCTTTCTATTCCTTTTTTTTTTTTAGTTTTCCGTTATAGTTTATTGGTCTTTTTTTTCTGTTTATTTCTTTCTATTACTTTTTCTCTCTTACTAATGTGTTTCCTTTTTCTTTTTTCTTATGAATATGTTTTTTCATTACCCTTTTAGCATTGAAATCCCAATCGGTGGCCTTCAATTTGCCACCCCATGTACCGAGTAAATGCAGCACGTCTTAGCCTAAGCAATGAGATCAACTTGTAGAGAAGCAACTTAATGAGCTTGCATATAGACTTTTCTTGAATTCTAAAGTCGATCCCATTTTTATATGGCTCTCATAATTACATTGATAGCTTTTCATATTATAAATGATTCCCAGTCATGAAATTACCTATTGCATTATAAGTTTTGGTTTGTTTCAAATAAAGCGTTAGAAATAAAATATAATATATTTGTTGGGAGGAAGAAAATACTTTAAATGTTCCCACTTATGAAATTATCTATTGGTGCTGTTCTCTTTTATGAATACTTTAAATGTTTATTCGTGCAGTTTTCTTTCTATGAATACTTTAGACTATAGATCGCATATAAATAGTTTCCAATCATGAAATTACGTATTGCATTATAGATTTTGCCCTAAAAAATTTATTCATCTTTTTCTTATTTTTTATTGTTAATCTTGTGTATTCAATCTTTTCCTTATTTGATGTCCATTTATTATATGTGTCTTCTTGAGTTTGATATGTTTTTCTTGAATATTTAGCATTTCATTCATTGGCCTGTGGTTTGGGTATGTTTATCCCTCACTTCCTCTTTGTGAATATTTTTTCTATTTTGTATATGGATTATGTTTTTCATTCCATGTCTAGGGATTCATTTCTCTTAAGGAGTTTTGTGTCTATTTACCTGTCATCCTCTTCTCTTTTCTGTTATTTTAATGATTTTCATCTTCTATGTTGTTTGTTTGATACATTTATCTCTTCACTTCATTTATATGTTCCTTTCTCACTCATTTGTTGCAGTTTCAAGGTAAAACTAACGGGATTGCATATATATATATGTGTGTGTGTGTGTGTGTGTGGTAAAACTAACGGGATTGCATATATATATATATGTGTGTGTGTGTGTGTGTGTGTGTTTTGGTGGCATTATTTTTGTGTTGTTTCAAACAATTCCTTACCAAGAACAAATATGCATGTATTAGCACTACAAAAAAAAATGTTACATTTGTGATAGTTTATTTGCGATAATGATTAAAAACTGTCACTATTTAATAGTGGTTTGTGAACTATAACTATTTTAATGCCTTGAGTTATTAATTAGAGATGGTCAAAATTTGACCCGTACTAAGTTTATAACATTTTGGCCTTGAAACATGACTTGTGGTTCCTTTAGCTTAAAACTAGTTCAAAGAATTTTAGTTTCAAAACTTATAAAACATCATTTTGTAACCTCGAACAGAGTTCACTTGGATCCCATCTTTAGCTTCAATCACTTAACTTCAAAACTAGTCCTTATCCATTTGATTTTCACAAGCTTCGAAATCCTATTAGAATTCACTTTGATCCCTTCCTCTGCTTCCACCATCATCTTCAAAACTCTGACCTTTCATTAAATAGTGCACATCTTTGCTTCACTCCTCTTTACCTTTCCCTTTTATGATTTCTTTTTTCCCTTCTCCCTTATTCCTCATCCCTAACAATTAGATTCTCAATTTTGACATTCGTTACCAATTTCTGTTTGGATTTGGTCTAGGTTTCCTAAGCAAAATCAACAATGACATCTTCCTTGTTCGTGTGAGCTTCGATTCGCTGTACAACTTGATTCACTCACCTACAACTTGATTCCCTATCGTTGGCTAGCAAGATATGGTCTCACTGAATTTCAATTGGAAGCGTCAATTTACTGTACAACTTGATTCACTCACCTATAATTTTGATTTTGATTTTAATGCAAGGCTATCCAATGTGTTTTATATGGTCAGATTCAAGTAAAGACTAGGAAATTCACCTAACTAGCATGATGGATTGGTGTGAAATATATAATTGAAGTTTTTTTTTTAAATTCACTCACCTACAATTTCAACTTTTTTAATTCAATTTGTGGCTTAAAATTTGAAAGACACCTAAAGGTTTGCTTCTCTTTATCTATCTCTCCTTTTTTCGCAACTAAACATTCCTTTTGTGGTTTGTGGAATGCCTGTTATGTGTTCGGCAAATGTTGCAATGGAATTTAAATAAGTAAGAATCAAAGTTTTGGTTAAGACATAAATGAAATGAGTGTTTTATTTCTTGCTAAATTGCTATTCCTTTTTTTGCTTTTATCTTTTCTTTGTTTTTGTTATAGAGATTGTCTTTCATTCTAATGTTTATTTTATTTATGTTGTTTATACTATTAGAGTGTCTTATTTGATCTAATTATTGAACTTTTCCCTAAAATTAGAGTCTTTTTTTATCTTAGTGAAATTTTCACTTCTTATAACTCCTAAACTCTCTATTAATATTCCAAATTCATACTTCTTAACCCTTCAGTGTAGTAGATTACTATGAATCCAATTTAGACTTTGAGAACAATCTGATGTAGAGATATCAGATGAGATAACTACCCTTTGGGTAGAGTTAAAACATGAAACTATGAACTTTATCCATAAAGGCAGTGGAAAAAACCTAAGTTTCAACAAAGATAGGTTTTAGGTTAAAAATCCTTTAAATGAACTTCAAGTAAAAATATCATTTGTGGACATTGAAGTTTTTATTTAATACCTATACTTGATACTTCCTACTTTAGGTGGACTAGCCTGTGTCTTTTGACATACTTCGTAACTCAAGTCCAATAACAATAGTTGAGCTTGTTAATGACAAGGTATTCTCCCTAGAGCATGTACCTGTGATGCCTGATACCATAAGTAAACTATGCTATAGGTAGTCATTGTGGGCAATAAGTTTAGTATGGTACAAATGTGCCAAATATCTAAGTTCTTAGAGTTACTTGTTAATTAGGATAACTGCATATGTGAGGAGCCCACTTTGCTGAATGCTAAGGACAATGGTAGTGGCATTAACTTAGATGTGGAAATCACCATTAAATATGTGGATATCAATTTTAACAGTAATTGTTTTATAGGTTGTATTAGATTCCTCATTTTTGCATTATTGCTCCTCTTCATCCATTTTTCCAAGTAGAAACCACATTTAGTTGTATTTATCTATTAATAATCATCGTTAGCTGGGTGCAAGACCAATACCAGAATTTCAATATTACTATATGATTAAAAATTTCATAATTTGTATGTTGTTGGTCTTTTTATTGCATGTATACATTATTGCAATATCATGTGCAAATAATATTTTTATTTATTTCGACGATCATATCAAATTATAGTTCCTAAATGCAATTGACAATTTTTTTCATTTTTTTTAGAAGAAGTAGGTATCAATTGGATGATTTGTGAGAAAGGATGATGGACGCCATTAAATATGTTCATATTTAAGTCAGCAATAAGTAGAAAATAAAAATAGAATATAACTTGGAATTATGAAGGATACTAATTTATATATATTGATATGATATTAAGGCATGTAAATATGAATTAAATGTTTATGTGATCCAATGAATGTCCTTTAAAAGTCCACTTGGCTAAATTTATGCAACTATGAATTATCTATGTGGCATACTTATCATCTCAATCCATATTTGTCTAATTGGGAGATTGTAATTAGATTCTACCTTTTATAATTATTATTTTTAAGATTTCATATCATAATAATTATAATTTGATAAGCTTATTTTTATCAAGAATAAATTCCCTCCTACAGTACTTACTAAATAAATGTTAAATATTTTAACAGTGACTATTTTATAGGTTGTATTAGTTTAAGAACTCGAAATGAGTTTAGTTAGTATGATTTAATTTTATCTTGTGTCCATTATTGATAATCTCGGAAAAGGTCTTTAACCAAGTAAATTTGCTAATTTTTTCTCTCTTTTATATTTTCATTGAATATTAAAGGATTTCTTAACATATTTATCCAAGTTTTGTTTCTTTATCTCTGTTCTAGTATAGTTTGTTGAAAAACAGGGACTAAGATGATGGTATCTTATGAACAAGTTCTAGTTATTGCTCAGCCCGTTCACAATGTACAATGCCATTTTAAAAATTTTAGGAAAAGATCATCTTTGGCTACAAAATAAGATGAGACACAAGCCAGGGTTAAAGCAAATGTCAGAACCAATAATAGTGCTATGATTGGATTTTTTGACCTTTTGTTTTCCATCTGTGTTCATTTTCTTAATCAAAAGATTGGACTGATGTAGGATTTATTATAGAGCTGATTTATTTATTTATTTATTTTATGATTAAGGATTCAATTAATCTTTTTTCTTTATTAGAGAAAGTTTGGCATTGATGAATTCTAGCTTGCTAGGTTTTGGAAGAGATAGTGCATAGCGTGCATTATTTTTTAATAATGGATAATGGATGGTACATGCACATATTGTAATTAATGCTTATAAAACCTTTCTAGATCAAAGCCATATATGCCACTTTATTTTGATAGAAATTCTTAATTATAATACATGCAAAATTTAGAGTAAAGCATTATTTGGATACTTAATTGTTTCACGTAAGTATATTGATAATATATGATGCTCATGGTAGCTTGGACTGATCTTTACTGGAAGATGTTGGAGAACCAAGCAGAGACATGCAAGAAAGCATTGGATATACACTTTAACCCCTAGTCAGAGCTAGTATCATAGTTTTGGGGGTAGTTTCATCAATTAATGGAATTATAATTTGTTATAATCACTTTTAATTATAATTATAAATTATAGATATTGATGGTTCCAAAGTCACCTCAATTCTACATGAGATAAAAATGTCCATCAGTCACCTGCTAGCACAATTAGGAAATTGAGGTTTGGTTCATCAATCTTTTGGTATTAAACTTATTTTGCATTTAAAGTTTAAAGTTTGATACTTTACTTTCTATCTAGAACCTTCACTTCATAAAGTTAGAGACATTCAATATTTAGGATAGAATTAGGTCTAGTTTGTTGGTCAGACAATTATTTGTCAAAAATTAACTTAACTCACTGAACCAATAATTTGTTTTCATATTTTTCCTATTTAGAGTTGTGAGTTTCTATAATTAAATTCAATTTCTTGGGCATAAGGTGTATTTATATCTTGAATAATGATTGCCCATGAAGTGTTGATAAAACTCCCGACAGTTTTGTCACTTGTAATAATTTACTTATTGGTTTCCTGTATGATATCAACTTTAATTTTTGGGTTCCTAATCCTAAATATTTACATCTCTTTGGCTAAATTTTTTTGGTGTTTCCATATTATTAGGAAATGAAGAAAAAGGGTGAATCGACAAATGTAATGGATATCATATGTAACCCAGACAGCTAGCTTGATGCATGTCATGATGACAAAAATACACCTATTGGTTAAGTCTAGCACTTACAGGCAAAGCGTCAAATGGTTGGGACTTTAGGATAGATTGGCAAGTTGAGGCTGAGAATTTTGGACAGATTGCCAAGTTTAAGCATCATTTGGGTTTATGATTTGGATAATATCTAGCGCTTTTTTTCTGCTTCTTTATTTATATATGACAAAACTTGCTTGTATACTTACTTGTTATCTTTTGCTAGTACTCAAAAGGATGATTTTGTTGAACTTCTTAGTTTAGATGATATCTAGCATTTCTTATTGTACTTTGCAAGTTCTGAATATGATTTTGTTGAAGAAGTTAGTTTAAATGATACTTAGCACTTCTTATTCTATTATGTATTCAACAAAACTTGTATATAATGCAAAATGATTAGGAAATTATGTTAATAAAAGTGCATTTTGGAATCTGTTAGTTTTGATTTGTTTTTAGCAGGATATTTTTATTTGCTTAATTTAAAAGGGAACTTTATATTTATATACTTAAAAATAGTTAAAACATTAATGGCACTTAAAATTCTTATTAAATTAAAAATAAGAATTTTTACAATAAAATTCTGATGGTTACAACCTTTATTAAATTAACAAAATTTACAATCAATTAGTGATAGTTTTAATCGCTACTAATTGAAAGTTAAACTTTTTGTAATAAATTAGTGATGATTTTAACTCCTGCTAAATTAACGGTTAAAATTTTGAGAATCAACTGATGATGGTTTTACCCTTTACTAAATTAAAGGTTGAAATTTTAGCAATCAATTAGTGACGGTTACAACCTCTGTTAAATTAAATAAAGCAAAAAAAAATTATATTTATTTAGTGACAGTTTTAACCCCTGCTAAGTTGAAAATAAAAATAAATTTTGCGACAATTGTACTAGTAGTAAAAAAATCATCGCAAAAATGTAATGCAATAATCACTTCTATGACGGTAAAAAAAACCACTGCTAACCATTTTGCAAGGGTTAAAATCATCGCAATTGTAACCAATTTTTTATAATGTAGAGTAAAGCACTTTAGAAGATTTATGCATGTATTGCAGGAATCCACACTAATTGCTTCACTATATATTTGTTAACATGATATTTGCTACTTTGGGGTTCTTTTGTACTATTAAATATGATACAATTAATTTTCTATTATTTGGTTACTAGGACATCATGTAAGATCCTAACTATCCTACAGTCTCAGGATCTTTTCTAAGTTTTCTATAAATATATTGGCTCTTTCTTTTTACATGTTGTAGAGTAAATGGTGCAACTTGCTTGCAACTAAGTGCTTTAGGCAAATCTTTTGTATTTAAAATTTAAGGATTCAAAATTAAAATTTCTTAAGTAGTTAATTTTTCCAACCTATATTGTTAGTTTTTTATAATAGATGATTCTAAATATATTTCAGTTTATCATTGTTAACATATAAATGAAAATGATTGATATCAATTTAGATAATCTTTAAAATAATGTCCAAAGATACATTTGATCATTTGCATTAATTCATCATGTCTATTTATATACAGAGGATGAGGCATCTTTTAAAGTTTGTGAAGATTGTACACACATTTATCTAATTTCAAGGTAATACTTTTAGGTTGATGTTAACAACATAATATTAGTTATAGGGAAGAAAAGTTTCCATAAAAAATTCTTAATTGAGTTCATAGAAAATAATTTGATACAAGGCTTGATGAAACTTGAATGTTAACAGGCTGGAGACTTGAAATATGAATGGTTTTCAAAGTCTTTATACAATCATAATTTCATTGAATAGAAATAAAATCTTGCTTATAAAATGAAATTTATTATTTCAAATCTCTAAGTTCTTTGATCATGGAGTTCAAGTTTATTAGGTACTTAATTTTTGCCTTTTGCCTCACTTTTTTTCCTTACTTCTATATAGAATGTGTTTTTTGTATTGATTTTCTTTGATTTTGTTATTTCTATTTTTATTATACTATGTTAGATGGAAACTCTCAAATTAAATATGCATATTGTCTTTTGTTTTGTACTAATTGAGATTCCTTCTTTCCTTGCTTGAATTTGTTTCTTTTTGAGCTTCCATTTCTTGAAGCAACAAATTTGGTTTGCTTGTCTATTCTAAAAATTTCTTCTTTGATTACTTAAATTTAAATTCAAATTTTCTTTAGATACTTTGAGCTGTGCTTCATTCATTCAAATTCAAATTGCCATATTGATGCTCTCTTTCCATCCTAATTCAAATTCTAGTTTAATGGCTTTGTATGTTTGCAAATTCATTGAATTGTTTGCCTTGTGTTCAAGTTTCAACGGTTTCATATGGAGGGTGCAAGACTCTAAGTCATATATATATTTTTCCTATATTCATTCATAAGTTTTTGGTAGTCTTTAGATATATATATATATAATTACTTTTAGTGATTTTAAGTTCTATACTATGATTTTTTATTTATGACTAATTAATGGCTGAAAAATATTGTAATTGGTATATTGACTTCAAGTTAGTTTTTTTAGCTAATGCATTCTTTGGCTAATCTTGTGAAAAAGAAAACACAACAGACCTTGATGTTCAATTTGCACTTTAGAATCTTTCAAGATGTTCATTCTTAGAGGCGAGGGCTTTATATTTTACTAAGCCTTACACTTACCACCCCTAGCTTCTCAGGTTTGGATCAAAGCTGAAAGGTATCTCACTATCTTGAATTGATTGATTGACTGATTAAAAACAAAAAATTGAAGAAAAGCTTTTATGTTTGCGCCAACCGTAATCATCAAGCTATCTTTTATCCATTTTTTCTATTGGGTTGTATAATATAATATATTGGAGTTCAGAATAATTCATGCAACTTTGATAATTCCACCATTTACAACATATGATTTGTTTTGTCGTATATTTTGCTAACTTTCCAATCAACTAGTGCAATGATCCATCATCCATAAGTATGAAAGAACAGTAATTATGTAATCATTCTTTTTTATTTCTGTAAGTCTTATTTGAGTTTTGTTGTTTTAGTTTCTTTTAATTAATAGCGAGTAAACTCACAGTCACAAGGACGATAGATTTGTTATTCTTTGAGGATTGTAAATTTAATGCATTTTTAGTGTAAAATATTTTATATTATTAGTGAAAATAAAATGACACAATATTAAAAGTATAATAGTAATTAAATTTTTTTTATCAATAATAAGAAAATTTTAATAATTTTTAAATAACATAATAATATAAAAATAAATAATAGTATAAAATTGATTTATATCGAAAATGAATCAAATTTAAATCTTTCTTTTAACAACTAGGCAACACTTTTATACGATATACTATTCATTGTTGATTTGCTGAATGCTATCCAATTCGTAGTGCCCTCTGTTCTATGTCCCTTCATTTATTTTTATGCTTTGAATGTTTACTTGGAAGTTGGATCTTTCTGCTTAAATGCTCACTTGTTTAGCTATTTTTGTTTTGTTTTAATTCGTTTTATTTGTTCAAAGTTGCTAGCAAATAGTTGTGGTTTCATTGGTAAGACTTCCTTGGGCTTAAGAGCGAGGTTACAATTAATAGCTTCAAGAGTTGTGGCTACATTAGTAAGCTCTAACACATGTACAAAAGTGCTAGATGGATTGTCTTGCATATGCATAGTTTAAAACCTCAAATTTTTACAAACTTTCATTGTTGACAATTTTTTAACAATTAAATTGAATCACTTGAAAATTTGACATCTGACCAAGGTTTTTCCTTTCTATCAGTTTACACGAGAAGGTCTTATCAATTGAAATGATTAATCCTCGATGGAATGAAATCCTAGCCCATTGTTTGAAAATTGGACCCAAATTTTAAGAATTGAATAACATTTTTTTCAAGAATTTTCAGTACTTAGTAGTGGGGACCTAAATTTTAGAAATTGAATAATATTTTTTTTAAAGATTTTTTATATTTAATAGTCGCATTAGGTCCTAACTAATTTAGAGTTGAGTCAAATTGAATTCAATATCATAGCAAAGCCCTTCCAACAATAATTTTCTTCATTTACAATATTCAAACTGAAACTAAGCTCCCAACTATTTAGATCAACTATCATTGATAAAATCAAATAATTTGTACCTCTATTTTTTACTTGATCCAATTACATTAATGATATTAATTTTATGTAGATATTAGTTCAATTGTTCCTTAAGTTTTAGTTCTTGAATTAAAACATTCTTAATAATTCTAATATTTTTGAAAATGTAATTCTTAAAAATTTAATTTGTATAAATATAATATTCTCATATTTAATTTAATTAAAAATATTTTTAAAAATATTATAATATTATATTTTAATTATTTTAAATATTTTTAAAAATATAATTTGATTATCAAAAAAATGCTTTCATTAAAAATTAAATTATTATTAGTAATGCATGATAGCTAACAGTATTTACGAACAATAATTGATAGTGGCAGATGCTGGGTAATGACTAGCGAAAGTCATCAATAGAAGGTGGTGCTGGTCGTTAAAGATGAGTAGTGACTAATAATGATCATCAATAATGAATGACGATTGATGATAATTACTAATGATGGATAAAGGTCGATAATAATCATTAATGATAGATGGCGATTGAAGGTGCTTACTAATGATAAATGGTAATGTACTATGATCACTAATGATAAGTGGTGGCTGATAATAATCATTAAAAATTGGTGATAGTCTACAGTGATAAGTAGTAATAAATAATACTAAGTGATAATTACAAATGATATGTGATGGTTAGTCATGGTTGCTCGTGTTGAGTGGTAAGATGGATGGATAAAATAATCTTTTTATATCAATTGAATATTTTCATATTGTAAGGATACAGAATATCTACCCTCATATGAGAATAGTAGAATAAAAACATTCCAAAAATATTTTTTTAAAATTTGAATTAAATATAAGTATCCCATATTTACTTAAAATATTCTCAAGAATATAAAAGAGATTCTACAAATCAAGTACCACCTAAATGCTACTGCTAAACTGTAAGCCAAATCATCTCCTTTTCTTCAAAATTTACTGGATTTACCATGCTTATCTCTCGATTTTTGTCAATCACCACATCCCCTGCGCCTTCTCCATCATCTAATTCTCTCCATACTTCTCTATCTATTTGCTTTCAGCCCTTGCATATCTGCCCCAAAAATAGATGCCTACCCTGGTCATTTATAGAACCAAAATACTATATGAGTGGTAAACTTCAAAACTTTGTTTTTCTTCAGAAGTAAAAACTTTAGTCTCTTGAATTTTTTATAGTTAGTGATTATTGTATTTATATTACCTGGCTTCATTATCATTAGTTTATGTAAACTTTTATGGATTGACATTCGCAACGCTACTGGCTTTTTATGGTCCTGCCATTTTATAGGCTGAAGCAGAAGTTGATGTGTCATCTATAAGTTGAGAAACAGACGTGCTGATGGAAAACTCTGGAACTTTGTTACAGGTCACATTGAGCTTGTGGTAACCGGGCAATTGCTGATGGAAACCTTCTTAATTTCTTGAGGCAAGTCTCCACTTTTGGACTGTCATTATTGAGGCTTGATATCAGGCAAGAGTCAGACCGCCATGCTGACTTGATGGATGCCATCACCAACCATTTGAGAATTGGTTCCTACTGTGAATGGTCTGAAGAACCGTGGTAGGAATGTCTTTTGTCCGAACTGAGTGGCAAGAGGGAAATGTTTGGACCTGACCTTCGCCAAACTGAAGAAATTAGAGATGTTTTGGACACATTTCATGTCATAGCAGAACTACCACCAGACAATTTTGGAGCATGTGTCATATCAGTGGCAACTGCACCATATGATGTGCTCGCATTTGAACTTCTGCAACGCGAATACTGTATCAAGCATCCTTTACGAGTTGTCCCATTGTTTGAGAAGCTTGCAGATTTGGAGGCTGCTCTTCTGCTTTAGCTCGGTTGTTCACCGTTGAATGGTACTGAAACAGGATAAATAGAAGGCAAGAAGTCGTGATTGGATACTTAGATTCTGGTAAAGATGTCAGAGGGTTTTCTGCAGCACAGCAGCTATATATATATATATATATATATATATATGTACGTATTTGCATGTTGATCTCTTTATAACATATATATTTGCTATTTCCATTTCTCCAGCATGCATGTATGTTCTTTTTAGTTGGCAGGTTCGCTGTGTTTTGTCCATTTTTTTCTCTCAGATTCTTATTATAGATCTTTAACATTTTGTTTTTTTATATTATTTTACAAAGTGTTATTAACATATTTAATAGGAAAATTTTATGGTACACTACTAATTAAGTAGTATTCTATAGTTTTAAAAAAAATGAAATACTAGTATATCACTAAATTACTAGATCTGATTATTAATATTTTACAAAAAAATTCAAGATCTAACCTTTTTTAAAAGATAAATTTGATATACAATTAGATCCCGTAATATATTAATATATCATTAACTAAGTAGTATACCATAGTTTCTCCCTATTTAATATATATGACAAAATAGTTATTCTTTCTAAAAGAAAAGAGTCCTGGGATTCCAACCAAATATGATTCATCATTTTTAAGGCTAGTATATTGGAGTTCATAAAAAGTGATGAAACAAATATATTACAGCTTGAGGTGGCTGGTGGCTTTTGTACCTCGGAAAGTCAATTCTAGATGTAACATTCGTGCCACCGAGATAATGAAGGTCCGATTTGGTGTCCTGCTGTGGTTAGCAATTATCGATAATTACAGGGAAAAAAAAATTATTGCTGGATTATGGTTTTGTAGTTCAAATGTTTTCATCGATTTTCTTGATTAAACACAACGGTGAGACTTCGCAATTTTACTATCTTTTGTACCGGAATTTATGCTTAGAATTCACTTCATTTCATTTCAATAGAAATGATTTCAATTTATTTACAAATGAATTTTATTGTATAGAAACTTTATGAAAAGTAATGATTTCAATTTATTTATAAATTAATTAATTTATTCAGAGTACATTGAAAAATATATGAAATTCATTTAGAAAGTAGATTTTAATAATATTATGATAAATATAATGTTAGAAAGAGAGTAAAATTTTTATATAAAATATTTTTTTGATCAAATGAAATAAATTTTAGTGAAATCTTTAATAAATTGGATGGATTTCATAATGGTATAAATGTAATTAAAATAGAAATTGTAAATGAAATAAAATGAAATAAATTTTTTTTTTATTTAAAGTCAAACACCATTTTTTAAAAAAAATTCATTTCGAAATGAAATAAATTCTTATTTTTAATCTTGTCAAACAAGGGGTTAATGATTAGTTTTTCAATGTTGATGACTGTCGATCTTTGTCTTCTATTTGTATGTTGGTTGGAATCCTAGATTTCTTTCTTGTCACATTTACATGATATTTGATTTGCAGAATATTTTTAATATTTTTGAAAATATTTTAAAATAATATTATATTCTCATATTTGATTGAAAATTTAAAAAAAATTTAAGAATGTCACATTCTTAAAAATATTTTTAACCTAACTTTCTCCCAAATCATGAGGGGAGATAGGAATTTTAGATTTTTATAAAATGGGAATGTTAATATTAATGTTAAAATAAAAAGATAAAATTATTTTTATATTTAATTCTTTTTCTTATTTATTATTTTATCAAATAATTTTTAATTTAAATTAAAAAATAGTTATCATTTTATTTTAAAAATATTTTAATTATTAAAAAATACAATAACATTATTTTTTTAACTATAATTTCTTTCTATTATGTTTTTAATGTTTAGGAAGATTATTTTAATATAATTATATATTCATATGATTTCTTTTATTAAAAAATAATATAGCAGGCTTAGAGTTTCTTAAAAAAATATATATTTATACATAAAAATATAACATAATAATATTAATAAATTTTTAGATGTTAAATATTAAATTTTAATTTATTAAGTGTTAAAAAAATTTAATTATTTATGTAATTTTAAGTAAAAATATGATTTACTATATTATATTTTATAATAAAAAATTTGATAAATGTATTTTTGAAACAATTTCAAGATTTTCAAGAATATCAAATATGAAGTCAAATATAATAATTTAAAATATCTAGGAATTTAACAAAATATTCCTAAAAAAAATTATAATGAACTAAATATAAGAATGTTACATTTTTATTAATTAAATTCTCAAGAACTATACACTTTCTTAATAATATAGAATTCCACAAACTAAATGTTGCTTAAGGGATTTGTTAGGTGGATTTAACATTAAAAACTAATTAATGTATAATATACTCATTCTATTCCTTTTTATTTGTCACATTTTAAAGAAATTTTTATTTTTTTATTTATTATTTTAGAATTTCAATGAAATATTAAACATTCTTTTTTTAAATTTATCCTTCTTTTTTATTAATAAATATTTCATTATTCTATACAATCAACCCATTTGTATTTATTTCATTACATTTATATCTCTATTTTTCAATTATCTTAAATTTTGTGCATGAAGGGTAATTTTGAAAAGTTAACTAAAAATAAACAAATTAAACTATTTTCTTAATATATGAGAAATTGATTAACTGCGACAAATAAATAGAAATAAAAGAAGTAATATTTTATGAGATAGTTAAGACATGTGTGATACACATGTTATATTTTAGAACTCGAAGTAAGAATGGTTACAAGTACTAATTTATGATAGAATAAATAATAATTTAAATATCACTGTTAATATGATATTAAAGAGGTCCTACAAAAAAAATTATCTTGGCAAAAAAAATTTCTTCGTGAGTGTAATCTCAACTTCTTTTCTTTATAAATAATTGAATTGATATATTTATGATAAGAATATTAATGCTTTTTTTAATTAATTTATAATATAATATCTCTTAACTAATTAATAAAAATAATTGTAACTCATAAATCATTCAAGTCAATCATGTTATAAAAATTGAAATTTTAATTGATATAAATATTGGTGCAAAGATTTTCATACTCGTTGTTCTAAATTCCTCCCACTTCAAATGACCTTCTAAATTAAATTAAAAAAAAAAGTAACTTCCAATTAATCTATCATATGATATGTCTTAGTCAAATCACTAAAGATTAATAGTATTTTTTAATTAATTTACATATAATATCTTTTAATTAATTAATAAAAATAATTGCAACTCACTCATCAATTTAGTTAATCATGTTATAAAAGCTAAAGATTTAATTAGCATTAATATTGGTGCAACAATTTTCATTACCTAGGATGGTTTCAAGTTCCTTCCAATCCAAATGACCTTTTTTTTTCTTTTTTTTTAGGTAAATTTCCAATCAATCTATCGTATGTAATATTTATTAATAAGAATCAAGGCAAATCACTAAAATAAATTAATCTTCATAGGCCAAAATATGTATTTAGTCGTGAAAAGGAGTGAGCAGTAAAGGATTTAAAATATCCAATATTGTATGTTGCCATCTTTAGAATGAGCAATAAAGAAGGATTAAAAATTTTAATTCATGAAAAGGAAAGTGACAATTTAAGTACCATAACTAATATTGTATTCATAGATGTATTCCAAAATGTATAAAAATCAGCAAGTCTAATCTCTACCTTTTTCCATGTAATCATCTTTTCCCATTTTTTTTTCTCTTTGGCACTATATATATATATATATATATAAAGGGGGGGGGTTTCATAAGCTATATTTTCTTCTTTATCATAATTCTATTAATTAGTGAATAGAATTGCTGCCCGTGCGATAATCTAGTTTGTCACTGAAATTGTAACCTGCAGAGAATTGAGGGATTTTGAGGTTGAAACCCCAACTTCCACGAGTCCAGACAAAGCTCCAGTTTGATCGGTTAAACCAAATAAACCATAATCATATAGCATAAACACAACCAAACTATAGTCAGAATACACAAGTTAAAAAAAAATGGAAAATTGTCACCCCCGAAAGATTTACTGTAGCAAAACTAGCAACCTTGATTGGGTGATCCCACTATAAGAGTATGCCCAATCCTCCACACAAAAGCCAGAACTATCATCTGAACGGTTTTTGTCAATAAATGTGCTTAAAAACCTCGGCCATGAAATTTTTGCAGCATTATGTGAAGACCACCCACAGCATATTGGTAATTTCTTCACCAGCCATGGAATAAGTCATTTACCAGAGGATAACAAAACATTATACTCGTTCAAACGTCTCTGAAATTGAGTTAACTGGGTTTGCAATTGAAGAATTCCTGCAGCCTTCTGCGACAAAATGGCATTCAATTTAGTGACATAATCGTCCAGTTGATTTCCTGGTTGGTCAGCTTCAACAAGTAAATCCATTTCCTGCATTAAAGGATTTCAAACGTTAAAGAGAAAACAACGAGCATAGCAAAAGGTATGGTAGATTTTGTACCAACCTCCTTAACAATGTTCATTGTCTCCTCTACTTGCCTCCTGTGAGCATTTACAAGATCTTCCTCTTCCTAATTACAAGGTAAAGCATGCATCACGTAGCTGCATTGTATTGGAAAACTCTTAGCAATATAGCGTACACAATTATTGTTACCTTCAACAGGGCGCCCAAATCATCATCAGAATTTGAGTAATTAGATGTGTGACCAACGTAATCACTTTCGTTTTCAGCTTTCTCATTTTGAATACTTCTCTGAGCCCTTTCAGAGTCGGAATTTAAAGATGCAGCCAAGTTTCCCCCCATCCTTCCGCTCAGAACACGATCAACACTGATTGGAGGAGAGGGCTCTCTCTCAAGCTGTTTGAACCAACCAAATCTGTTTCTTCCATTGGAAACATTATTAAATTCATCCTCAAATGCCGGATCATGAGAAGAAACTGAAGACATAGGCAACGCAGCTGAGTCTCTAAGGTTTGAAGATGACAAAAGGGGGTCCTTCCTAGAGCTGTTTCCTTTGGATAAACTCTTCACCCTGAAATGTGAAAGTCAATTGCATTTGTTTATGACATAATTAGATCGAAATCTTTTGCTGAATAACTTTTACAAGTACGCACCTATCAGCGTATCTTAGTGTGTTGAGAGTGTGCTCGCATGAACCTGAGCTTGGTGAAATGCATGAAATCATTACTGTGCGTGAATCACCAACAAAAGAGTCTCTCAAAACTTCAGTCAATTTACTTCCACGGAAAGGGATATGACCCTGGTCATTGTCCAAAGCTCTAATGCATTCTTTCAAAGCAAGTAAGCTTTTATTGATTTCAGCCCCTTCAATTCTGGAATTTAAAATTCAAAACCAAATAGGCAATCAACCATGGTACTACTGGACAGCCACAAAATATATAGAAAGAGACACATCATTTATTATATTCTCTAATTACTAGATTGGTAGATCTGCTAAGAGAATCTGATGAGGACAGTGGTTTAGAGATGCATAAATATAGAAAAAGACAATCCCACCTTGTCTGCTTATCATTATCTGTAGTGTCTGCCCCACGTTCACTTCCAGCAAGATCTATGAAAGAAAGTTTTCCTACAATTCGAGCAGGCTTTGATTCAGTCCCATCAGCTGATCTCTTGATACAAAGCTGCAGTATGGCATGTGATCGAGAGGATTCTTCATTTGCACCAGTTGTTCCTGTGCTCCTTGCAGCATTTCCTTTATCAATGAAATCCTTGATTGTCTCAACATTAGACACTTTATATTCTTGCAATCCAACAATGCAAACCTGCTGTTTGCCATCCTCCCTCATGCAAAGTTTTCTGTAAAAGAATAACCGATTAGGCATTGAAACTAAAAACCAAGACCTTTCCTAGTCCACAAAATGATATGACTTACTTTCGATCATTGAGGAGATCAAAAAGCTTCCCCCCGTATATTTCGAAGAAACTAACGAAGAGTTGGAAACCTTGGTTCCAGTAGGTGTTGCGCATTAATCTCAAAATATCATGGGATGCTTTGAGAGGCAATGGTTGCATAGTATAAGTCTTTCCACTCCCTGTAGAATAAGGTCAAAATGCTTAAAATATCCAAAAAAGAGAAGAGCAAAGCAGAGTCATAGAAAATACATTTTTTTTTTAAGAATTTCAATTGTCACACAATTGCAGACTACATAGTTATCTCGCAAGCATATTTGGCAAAAAGGAGGGTGCCCACAGCAGGGGAAGGCAGAGTGTTTGGAGTTCGGAGAATTTAAAAGAAAAAAATGAGGAAGAATAAAAGAAATTGGAATATCCAATTATTTATTGAGATTATTACATAGGTCGGACATTATCTTGAAACATGACGGTGAGCACAATTAACTGACATCTCTAGTAGAAACCAATTGTCACCTGTGCACATTTTAACTAGGATGACAAGACATATATATGAGAACATTTATGGAACTAAATGGCTTCAGGTCCCTGTCCACTCCCAAAGAATGACATTGGAGTTCAAGTGATGACAGCTAAGCAAAGTGCTATCATAGTAGCAACCCACCAATGACCTGCCTATGTTGGCACAACTTATCTTAAGGTGAACATGTTAAAGACAGGGAAGATGTTAAATGACAGCTTCATTGTAGCCAAACACGGTAGGTTGAAAAGAATAGCAGAACAATGCCAACACCTCTGAACTAACATCCAGATCAATACTTGCCTGTCTGGCCATACGCAAAACAGGTTGCTTTTGTTCGTTGGAAAATCAGTGGAACAATGGGTTCCACAGTTTCGGCATACACCTGGTGAAACAAAACAAGCAATCAAGTAAAGCCGGCAGAATTAATTGGTCAACGAGAACCACTTGTTGCGATATACTTACCTCATCATTTGAAACATCTTCATTCAACACTGCATCAAATACAAACTCATGTTTCTCTACATATTCTGTTAAGTCAACCTGCATAATAGGTGAAGTAGATCAATAAAATTTTGATACAACTACTGTATAAAGAGTTTGAGTTATGAAACGAGTGAAAATAACAAAGAAGAGAGCAGTAGGGGGTATCATATTATGTAGTAGGGAATACTTCTAATTTTCTTTGGAAAAACAGTCTCTATACCAGACAATTTTTTTATTAGCAAATGTAAAATAGAAAGACAATAACATTTGATCTCTGCATTTGAAATTCCAAGAAGACAACTTAAGCTACGCCAAACTCAGCATTTGTTCATTGGCAAGTGCCAAAGATGACAAAATGCATTTGTGCAGCAGGAGTTTAATCTATAGTTTATCCTTAAGAATAATTTAAATTAAAATTAAAATTCAACAGATGAAATCAAGGTCTGTGAAACAATCAACCACCAAGACTTACTCACCTTCAGTTTTCTTTCATGAACTGTGAGAAAATTTGAATCTATGGTAATGATATCTTCCTCTTTCTTTGTTATTTCCTTTTTGTTTAATGGTCTTTTGCGAACCTGTAGAATTAGAGCCTCTGTCAAAATGGAATCGTTCAAGGATCTGAACTGAACTGAAGGCCTTTTGTCATACGGCAAGAAACATACCACAACTTTGATCTTTGCTACATTGTTAGCTCTATCTTTATCAGTTGAGAGAAGACTGTTCTCAGGCAAACCCCGAGATTTGTTTTCAAGCTTGTTGGTACAGAGGGAAAAAAGTGTTAGAGTCATGACAATTTTCACCATAATTTCCATGAAAAGGTTGATTGATTAAAAAGCCATCATAGTCAGTAGCATGTTGACAATAAGAATCAATCGAATTCTATATTTCAGCCAAACGGAAGAAATTTGGTCACATTAGCTGCAATAATCTTGGACAAATAGAACACAATCAAATCAAAGTTCAAACAAAATTTATCTCATAGACAAACCTCAGGTAAAAGCTCAGTATCGAAGGAATTCAGATCAAGGAGGCCATGGGTAAAACCACTGGGCAACACTGGATCATCGCCCTTCATCCTCAAACTCGAAGATCGAGCACCGGCTAACCCCGGAAGTACTCCTCCGCCATAAGTCCCAAACTCCTGTACCAAAAACCAAGTCCTTCCCTCTAATCAAAATCACCATAACCATGTATGTAAAACGTCAACAACCATGGAGGCAACCTCACCTGACTGAAATTGGAAGACTGAAACCATCTTCCATCTAGAATGTTATCAGAATTCTGACGGTGATGATGCATGGCCGAATTAGATCGAGGCATCTGTCTCCCAATCACACTCATCCTCTCAGTTCCGATAGTACTTCAAATATACACAAATGCAGAGGGACTTAGTGAAGTTGCAAGTGTAACTCAAGGGGCAGTGGATTGTGGATTTTTTTCATCTCTTTTATTTTTTGGCAAGGGGGTTGGAGGATATTTTCGATTTGCTATTTATTTTGTTGCCGTTTTCATCCAGAATTTTCTTGTGAAACAAACATGCTGAGAAATCAGAAAACAAGAAACTGATCTTCGAAGTTCAAAAGACAAATAGGGGGACATATGGTACCCAAGGCACAGTACCACGTGGGAGTGGGCGCGTGGGCGGGGTCCGCTAGTTTTTAAAAGAAAATTTGAATTAAAGATGATAAGAGAATGAATTAAGATGGATATAAATTAAATTAAAAGTGAAAGAATTATTATTGAGGTGCTTGTTAAGTTGGTCATACGAATTTAGTATTTGAGGTAATGTGGTAAAATATAAATCATTAAAAAAGATTATAAAAATTTTAGCAATAATTTAGTAATCTCATCCAGTTACATATATTTTGTCATACCACCCCGAGTACCAAACTTTTAAAAGTACTTTAAAATTTACCTTATTATTGATACATTTATTTATTTATAACCCAATGTAAAATTTTAAATGAGTCATCCATGACCCTTATATATATGGTTAACTTAACTCATCTATTTATCCATTAAATTATTATTTTATATTTTATTATTTTTATTAACATTATTTTTTATCACTATTTTATATTTATTGATATTATTTCAAAATAAATCAAAATTTTTATTCTTTATTTTTATTTACATTTTAAAATTATAATTTTTTATCTCATTTTCTTAACATTAATTTTTAAAAATTATTTTAATATTAAATGTAATTGATTAAATATTTTAATTTCAATATATATTAAATAAAATTTATTTAATTTAAAATAGACATTATAATAAAATTAAAAAAATTTAAAATTATGAATTATATGTATTCTTTTATAATAATAAATTGTACTTTTAAAATTATATATATATTAATAATCAGATTTCAATTTATAAAGTATCACTAAAAAAATAAAAATTAACCTTATTGATATGTTGATATTTACAAAGCATAACCAAGAATTCAACATATAACTATACGATATATTATATGTAACATGTAATATTATAAGATTTTTTATTTGAAAATTAAAAAAGGTAATTTTGTAATTATTTTTAAGTTTTGAAAGTAAAAAAATAAATTATTATAAATTTTAGTACAAAAAATGGACTTAATTTTACTTTTTTATAAAAAAATTTGATATTATCACTTGTATAATAATATTATAATATTTTATTTTAAATATATTTAAATTATATTAAATTTTTAAAAATATTTTATTATAATATTTTTTATTTTATAATATTAATTTATACAATATATAAATCTATCTCCTATGAATATAAATAAATAAATGATTATCAATAAATTTATTTAATATAATTTTTATTTTAATGAATTAATAATGATCTGATTTATATTTATTTTAAAATTAAAATAAATTAATATAAAAATAAATATATATAAATAAATGAATGTAGGTTAAGGTTATCGGGGAGGCCTGCGCCGTATTGGCGCTTTGGACCTGTATTTTCGCCCTAACACGACCAAAGTTTGAATAGTCAACCACGCTCGTCGATCTTTGGCCCGGTGCACGCATAGTTCTGAAAGCGGTCAAGCTTGTCGGGTTCGTGAACCGTGAGGGGGCCAGGGCAGCGCTGATGGTCTGGGCGCTGTTGGGTGTGGGGTCCACTTTAGTGGATTACGGTGTGGGGTATCAGGTGTGGAGAAATTCTTCACCGGCTGCAAGGCAACTGACCCGTAAATATTTAAATTTAAATTTATTAAAAATAAATGAGTTCAAATTCAAATTTATTATCATTAAATTTGAATAATTTTAAATTTGAGCTTGAATTTAAATTTATTATAAATTTAAACAAATTTATATAAATTTATTCAAGTGATATATTATTATGTTTCAATTTTAAATAAAATTTCAATACTCAAATTTTACTTTGAATTTATGTTGAGTAATTTAGTATTTTACATAAATTTAAAATTTTATTTTTTATAAATAAAGTGTACATTTTATTTTTAGTCATATTTTACTTATTAACATAATTTTTTTATAATAATTAAATCCATTAAAAGTATTAACATAACTATTACATAATAATAACAATTATACTTAGTAAAAAGTAATATGTACCAAAAAAATAACTACTTTAATCAAAATATTATACTTTTTCATGCAACTTCACTAATTACTACTATGATTGAATTTTTTTATACATTATATTAGTTATATAATACAAAAATTAAAGTATATTTTTTAGAGGAAGGATCCATTGACGCTAGTGTAAGTGTAAGTCAAAATAACTTACACTAAATCCCAAACATTAATCCCACTAAGATTTAAAGGTCAAGATCAAATGTATTTGAGATAATTCTTATACTTCTTGTAAATTATTCTCTCTCCCTCTCAATTAATGTATTAAATAAAATACTTATATCATTAATATACATTAAATCTATTTACTAAAAAGAATTAAATTAGAAACAAATTATGTGTATTATGCTTCTATGTCAATATTAATATAGCTTATTTTATTTATTTTAATATTACATGTTTAATATTATATTATAAGCATATTTCTAAAATATTTTCCTTACAATTTGCTATTTTATCCTCTAAATTAAAAAACAATAATCACATTTTCATATTATATATAATGCATTGAAAATAAATAATAAAATACAATATTAATAAATCTAATAATCTCATGATACATTTTAAAATAAAAATATGACTTAAAAATTAATATTGATTATCTTATCATTTAATAATAAGAAAAATAGGAAAAGGAAAAATAAATTATTGCCAAGAAGATCAGTGTGAACATAGAAAATTAAAACTGTAATTTTAATGATTATACTTAGAATTCATGCCGCTAATTTTGTGAAAATTCTAACTTTAATTGTAAAATGAAATGTTTTACTTCAAATTGGATTATTTTTATTAATATAATAAAATTTTAGTATATTAATGATGAGATATTTTCATTTAATGCATTAATTGAGAGAAAAATGAATTACACAAAGTGTAAGAATTTTCTAAAATTCATTTCATCTTAACTTGTAAATCTAATAATCTCATGATACATTTTAAAATAAAAATATGATTTAAAAATTAATATTGATTATCTTATTATTTAATAATAAAAATAGGAAAAAGAAAATAAATTATTGTCAAGAAGATCAATGTGAACGTACAAAATTAAAACTGTAATTTTAATGATTATACTTAGAATTCATGCCACTAATTTTGTGAAAATTCTAACTTTAATTGTAAAATGAGATGTTTTACTTCAAATTAGATTATTTTTATTAATATAATAAAATTTTAGTATATTAATGATGAGATATTTTCATTTAATGCATTAATTGAGAAAAAATAAATTAAACAAAGTGTAAGAATTTTCTAAAATGCATTTCATCTTAACATTTAAATCTTAGTGGGATTAATGGTTGAGATCTAGTGTAAATCATTTAGACTTACATCGATGTCAATGAATCCCTTCTCTATTTTTTATTATTAGATTCATTTAGACTTACAGATAATTTCAATTAAGTAATATGAAATTTAAGGTTAGGTCATTTATATCCCTATTCTTAACGACAACATATGCCATACTTGATATTAATTAGAATAACCTTTAAAATATCAAATTATTTCTTAATTTTGATTTATTTTGGTAATTATAATTATAAATTAGTATATTTAATCATCTAAATAAATGTCCCCTTTTGTAACAACTGAGCATAGTGGAAGTGGTTCCACCACGAGACCTATATCCTCACATAATACATGTGGAGGATCCTTCTTGGTAAGAGGTTTTAGGGGACAAAACTAATCTAATCCTTTCCCAAGCTAACAATGAGATTAACCTGCAAAATTATAGTGCTCATAATGTCGTATCTCCCATAATAGTTCTTGCAATAGTTTTAAGGTGAGTGTTTCAAATTTGGAAGAGTTATGCACAATGTTGCATGCCAAAGCACAAGTTATTTCATATCTTAGTATAACAACCTAAACCCTCTATATATTTAACAACTAAGGAATCTTTTAGCACCTTCAAAAGGTGTTAATGTTACAAACTAAGGGAAAGAAACGAGTAAAAGTAAAGCTCAAATCTATACACTCATGCACCAAAAGGCATAAGCCTCTAACACTGTTGTGATAAGTATTATTTCCATTAAAAATATTTTTACTAGAATTTTATTTGATCTTAGAGCTACTTGTTTCTTTGCTTAAAGAAATTTATTGTCACTTTAGGTAAAGCCACCAATGTGATGGACACCTCTTTGATTGTAGTGACCCTAATAAAAAAATCTTTTATAACCACACATAAATTAAAAGTTTGCCTTATAAAGATTTATGATCGTATAATGCTAGTAGATCTAATCCTATTTGATTTGAGTAATTATGATGTAATATTAAGGACAAACTAATTATCCAAATATCATATTTATTTGAATTGTTTTAATAAATATATTTTTTTCCTTAAAAGGCTTTCTAACTTTTAAGTTCTAAGGAAATAAGTTACCAGTCCCTATTAGCATTATTTCTAGCATTAAAGCTCATAACTCATTAGGAAGGGAGGGACTGCATATTTAGTACTAGTCCAAGATTTGAATTAATTTATTCCCAATGCTAGTAATGTCCTAATGGTGAGAAATTTCCTTAATGTGCTCTTGGAAAAATTGTCAAGACTACCATTGGATCGTGAAATTGAATTTCGTATTGATTTATTGCTTAGTAATTAACTCATATCCAGACCTTTATATCAAATGGCTTCAATAGAATTACAAGATCTAATAAATAAAGGTTTTATCCATTCAAACTTTTCACCTTAACGAGATTCAACTCTTTTATGAATAAAAAAATAGGTCAATGTAGTTATATATTAATTATTGCTAGATCAACAAAGTCACTATTAAGAATAAGTATCCCCTTCCCTATATTGATGATCTCTCTAATCAAGTCCAATAAGCAAATACTTTTCCAAGATTAATCTGTGCATAGGCTACCACTAATTGAAAATTTATGAAAAGGATATCTCGAAAACTGCCTTTAGGACTTAAAACAACCATTTCAAGTTCCTTGTGATGTCTTTTATATTAACTCATGCACTATATGCTTTTATGGACCTAATGAATCTAATTGCATGTTTAAACCATATCTACATAAATTCATTATTATCTTCATAGATGATGTCTTGGTGTATTTAAAAAGTAAAAGGAAACATGTTCAACACCTCTACATAGTTTTGGAAACTTTATAAGAGCATTAGTTGTATGCAAAATTCTCTAAATAAAAGTTTTAGATAACCAATGTTAACTTCTTTGGGCACATGGTCTCATAAGAGAAGGTTTAAGTGGATTCTCAAAAGATTAAAGCTATAAAAAATTGGCCTAGGCCATTATCAATTACTAAAATATGAAGTTTTCTCGAGTTAATAGGTTATTACTAAAAGTTTGTTAAGGATTTCTCTAAGATTTTTGTACCATTAACTAAGTTAACATAAAAAGAAGTTAAACTTAAGTGGTCAGATACATATGGCAATAGCTTCCATAAGTTAAAATCTTGTTTGACATCAGCATCAGTGTTAACACTGCCTTCAGGTACTAAAAGATATGTGATGTATTATGATATATCAAAGATTAGGCAAGGGTATTTTCTTATGCAACATGGAAAAATAATAATTTAAGCTTCCTAACGATTAAAGAAACACAAGCAGAACTACTCCACATATGATCTAAAAATGGAGGCAGTAATTTTTACTTTGAAAATCTAGAGGCATTACCTATATGGAAAGACCATTAAAATTTATACAAATCATAAGAGTTTAAAGTATATTTTTTAGCAAAAAGATCTTAATTTGAGGTAAAAGAGATGAATGGAATTTGCCTAGGATTACAATTACTTTACTTTGTATCATTCAAGTATGATTAATGTTATCATGACTCAAATCTGATCATAACCAATATAAACCTTACTATTTTGTTACTACTGACCTCGATACTATTCATACTAATTTATCTAATAATTTTTTTTTATTTTCGTAATGACTTAAAATTCACTATAAATTTTATTAAAAAAAAGGATAAATTCTTCTCTATTTCAAACACTTCTCAAGTGTTATACGTCATAAGTTATACAACTTATCATGTGTAAAACTTAATAACAATCTGGAAACATATATATAGATAAATAATTCAATATATCAAGCATGTAATTAAGCTTATCTCTATCTTTAATCATTGTATTTAGTTCTAATAGAATCTTAACTCAATCTTGATTATCAAGTTCTTCTTAGATTGTCCTAGACTCCTGCTCAAGCTATATTCTTAAGTTAAATCTTGAAAACATTAAATAAAGAAATAAGATTTATAATCTTAGTGAATGTATATCTATAAAAGAAACATTATCAGTAAATGATTATAATTAATCCTAGCAATAACATAAAATAACCACCAAGTAGTTTTTGGTACTTAATAATCATTCTTCCACACTCATGCTTGTATTAATAATTACACACAAACAAATAATAGAACCTAAAAGAGATTATTTATAATTTCACTATCACTCAATTCAATTATAATATAAAGGAGATGTCAATTTAACATTACAAGCGGAGCAAGACTCCCTTTCGATTACATTGTTTCATACATAGTCATCCACGCTCTACATTTTCTGCATCAAATCAATCTTAAAAACTCAATTATGGCTAATCACATAATCATCATAACATAAATAAAAATATTCAAGGATAAATAGATTATAGTTTCACAACACATTACATAATAATTTATAGTAAATTATATACATCCATATTTCGATTCTTGATCCAGTCTTATACCCTACCCGTTTTTCCATCTTTATTTCTCTGAACTAACTTTATACCCTATCCATCTTTTTACTAGAAATTTTTCATCCAATTTTCATATTAGTCCTTTTCAAAAATTTCTCAATTCCAATACCACTTGTGGCAAAATTCATAGCATAATTTACACACTAGAATTCAAGTTTCGCATATTACAATTTCAATTCAATTTTTATGAAAAGCAAATAATTAATTCTTCTTCACAAATCAATATTAGAATATATAAGGGTATATAATAGCATGGCTATGCTCTCTTGCATGGTAAAAAATATTCATTTACATCATAAATGATTCATACTATATCTTCCAACATATTTCTATCATTCACATAACAATGTAATTTTGATTATATCATAATTGTATTATTTAACATTGCAATCCAATAACAATCAATCAATAATTAATGATAATATTATCATTCCTTCTAAGCATAATTAGTCGATAGTCATTTAAATTGATAACTATCATTTTATCATAAATATCATTTCCATGCCACTCATCTCCTCATCTTTTTTCTTATTTGATAAATCATTATGATAATTTATAAGTGTCTAAGTATTCTTTATTTTCTTTCCAATTATTAAAATTTCAAATTCAAGTCATAATATAATAGCACTTTAGATTGTCGGCTTCTACATTTTCTAATATTAGTTTTTATAGTAAAAATATGCCCTTACATAGTGATTTTTTTAATCAAACTTATATAGGTAAAATATTAAAGTATAATGCTTTTAATGGACTTTATTCATACTACTTTACCATCTTATATCATTATTTTTTTATCTTTTTAAAATTTTCATGAAGAAATTTGAAGATTTTCATCAATGTGAACTTTTTGCATCAAGTGTAAAATAATAAAATATTAGAGCTTATGCTCTAAGAAGGTCCAGATCATATTATATTATAAACTAGACACTCATTTCTTAATAATTTCAACTCCATTTTAAAGAAATCAAATGTCACATTTTAAGGATTTACTAGAATTAAACTTCGGGTATCGAAAATATTAGATTTTTATGATACTGATTTACTTTAAAGAACACTATTCTAACTTTCTAGAGAATTAAATCCTTATTTTATTAGTTCTATATTAAGTAATTATAATAACATAATAAAATAGGATTCCTTTTTCTAAGTCTAACATAAGACAATTGAAATATTAAAATTTTTTGCTATAAAAATATTCTATTCACATCATTTTATGAAATTATACATTTAGTTTATAATATTTTTAAATTTACTTCAATAAAGTCATCGTATCGCTTATCTCATATATAGTCCCAAGCTATTTTTATCATATTAGTATTAATTGTATAGCAGCACGAACTAAATTACATCGTCATATATATACATATTAAATAAATTTCACTTTTCATAATATCACAGTCTTAGTTTATCCATAATATGAGATAATCAATTCGTCATCACAATCATTCTCATTCACAATATCATAAATTTAAACATATTCACATTTCAATACAAGCACATTAATTATTAAATAGTAGTTTCATACTTCTCATGTATGGTCACAAGCCAAGTATAATCATAATCATAATCACAATCTTAATTAAAACATACATTCATCACAACCAAGCAATAACTTATATGATGCTTTCATCACATTATTTACAAAAGGTTAGTTTAAAGTAATTAATAGGAGATAAATAATACTTCGACACCATAATCTTTAACATAATAGGAAGTAATTAAGATCACAAGCTCCTCATACTCATTCATATTAAGGTGTACAACTACACATATTCAATCTTATAATTTCATAACATATCATTTTAGTATATATAATAAATAAAGTGTATGAAAATTAGGTAGAAAATTTTCTAAAATAGATATACACTCACTTAGGAATGCACATTTACTCCAAAGATCCCCTAAGTATTCCATTTTCATCTTTTCCCTTCCCTCTTACTTTACAATTCATAAGGATAATTTATAAATATTAGTATTACTCATTTTATGATTACTCTATTATACATTTATCATATAAATATCATAAATTACTTTATCTTTAATGTTTAGATATTAAACATCTTATGTTGAATTATCATAAATCATAAAAATATAATATAGATTAGGCATGGTATACTATATGGTGATGTTAGTTTTGACCTCTGAATGATACTTTGTAAGTAATTCAAAACTTATGAAATTATTATTAATAAAACTTATTTTATATAAAAGTAAACTCAATTAACTTTCCATAGGTTAGTCATTGGCCTAAATTAATTAGGATTTAAATGTGCTATGCCCTTTAGAATATAAATTAAAAAATTTATTTTTTAAAATTTTGAATTTTTAACCTATACTCATTATTTTAGTAATATCACAAAATATATATAAGATATTTATTTAAAACTAATTTCATTCAAAAGTAAACTTAATTACTTTTCCAACAATAGGTAATTTGCTTAAAATAGATGCAAGATGAAAGAATTATGTCTCTTTAAAGTTACATAAAATTTTAGAGATAGTGAATCAATTGTACAATTAATTCACTTACCCTAAATTTATATTTGCATAAGGAGAATTGATTGCACACTTAATTCTTATGCCCAGATTTGCCTCTTAACTATAAAAATCAATTATGCAATCAATTTACATATGAAAATTACATTTTTCTTAAAAAATTTTACTATTTACCCAAGCATAAATGCCCTCTAGATACATGTATTACATACCGAGCCTTAATACAATTATTGATTCATATATTTATCATCTTATATAACTCTTCTTTACCATTTATTAGAGCCACCACATCAAATTAAACATATTTTAAAAAAAATTATAAAATAACTAATATTTCATCAATACCTATGACATAATCATAAATTCATAAATTTAACTAGATTATCCACTTGCCTTAAATGGAAGACGATGTTAGGAAATTAGTTTAAAGATCTTTCAATTTTAATCACATCAAAATTTATAAATTTTTAGAGTTAGGGTTTAGAATTCTTAACAAGACTAAGTAACATCAAATTTCTTCATTAACTAAGAAGAAATAAAAAGGATTCCTAATGGAAGCAATATTTATACCTTGATAAGATGAAGAAATTAAAAAGAATTGAGGCCCCTTTACTTAATTCATGGAATGATGGAAGAGATTATGTAGAGAAAGTTAAAGAAAATTGAAAAAGATGAAGGGAGCATAAAGAAATAAAGGTTAGGCTGAAAAAAAATGAGGAAATGGCATTTTCAAAAAGATGTATCTAAACCTCTTTCATACTCATACACTCACTTATATCAATTTAAAACTTCATACGTTATGATTTTAATAATTTTTTCTTACCAAAATTATATTTCCATAGTTTTAATTTTATTAACTTTATTTTATTTCATATTTTATATATAAATTTCATAACTTAATTGAATTTACTGATTGCTTCAAGTATTCATTCTTATAAAATAATTTCTAATTTACTATAATTTTAAAAGGATGTAATAAATGTAGTAATAGATGCATTTAGTAAAAAATCTACAAACAAGGCAGTAAAGTTACTACCTAGAGATGTAGTTGTAGTGTTAGCTCATGTGGCAGCTTAATTAATCTTTATTGAAAAGATTAAAGACTTATAAAATAATGATTCAAGCTACATAATAAAAGGATTGGAATTTAATTTAAGTATTGATAAAAAAGGAGTAGTGCACTGCTAAGGAAGAATTTGGGTTCCTTTGAGTAAACAAAACAAATTAATATACCAAACTCATAACTTGTCCTATACCATATATTCTAGAGTAGCAAAAATATACTATAACTCGAAAGATGTCTTCTAGTGGAAAGGAATAAAAAAAGAATATGTTGAATTATATGGTGAAATGTCTCACTACAAGTAGGTGAAAGTAGAGCATTAATATCTTGCTAAAATGCATCAACCGTTCCTATAATAAAATAGAAATGAGGAAGCATCACCATAGACTTCTCAGTCAGGTTGCTTAAGTTGGGGTGCTTAATAGGTCTAAGGCCTACGGGCTTAGCAAATTGATCCACAAGTTTTTTATAGGCTATGCTTACTAAAAATAGGCTTAGAAAAAAGGTTTAAACGAGCTGAGTTCATGTTAACCATGAGGCAATCCATGAGCTAATTGCCTTTTTAAAGTAAAATAAGCCAATCTACAAGTTTGTGGTATGAATTAGACTGGTTAAAATAGACTTACCTAAAATATAGGCCTTAGCAAGCTTAGTCTAGTCTGTAAGGCCTGTTTAACACCTTTTATGCCCAAGATGTAAAAAAAATGTGATTTCATATAAGTCATTGTTGATAAGTTAATAAAATCTGCACATTTTCTACCTGTTAAGACTATTTTTATAACAATTTAGTATGTTTAAATGTATATTGAGAAGATTGTGTCATTTCATAACCACAATTATGTCAAATTATGGTGCCTAATCCATTTTTTACAATTATTTTAATAAATATTAGGAACTCAATTATAATTCAGCACTACCTTTCAATTATAAATTGATAGGCAATTTGAAAAAACTATTAAAATATTGAAAGATATGCTTAAAGCTTACACTTTAAAATTTAAAGGAATATAGGAGAAATAATTATCATTGTTTGAATTTACTTACAATAATAGTTATCAATCTAATATGAAGCACTTTATTACAAAAAATGTCATTCTTTGGTAGAATAGTTTAGATTAAGAGAAGCAAAACTCTTAAATCAAACTTAATGATTGATACTTTGAAAATGATTGAAGTCATTCAAGAATGGTTGAAAATAATTCAAGATCAACAAAAGTCATATGCAAATAAAAGAAAGAAAGAACTAACATTTCAAGTGAGAAATAGTTTTCTTAAAGGTTTCATTTATAAGTGTGATGAGATTTAGAAAGAAAGCCAAACTAGCATCTTAATTTATTAAGCCTTTTCCAATTTTTAAACATGTTAAAGCAATAGCTTATCAATTGAATTTACTAAATAGCTTATGTGTTATTCATCATGTATTCTATGTGTCCATGCTTAAGAAATATCTACTTAACAAGTCTCATGTGATTCGTGATAAGCCATTATAACTAGATCTTACCGATTAAAATTTTAGATCATTAGGTTTAGAAATTGAGGTCCAAGGAAGTTTCATCTACGAAGGTTTATTAAGAGCATCACGGAATAGAAGAGGCTATATGGGAATTAGAATTAAAGATGTGGCAATGGTACCCTCATTTGTTTGGTGAGTGATAAATTTAATTTCATTATAATTTTGTGTTATCAAAGCCATGTATTTTAAGAGATAAATTCTTTTGAAAAGGCCAGGTATTGATATGCTCTCTTTAAAATGTAGTAAATTTGAATTTATATTGTAAAGAAGAATAAATAAGATAATTGATAAATATTGCCAAAATTGAGATTTATATGTGAACTTTGAAATAAAATAAAGTTAATAATTTAATGATTGTAGGAATATGAATTTTTAAGAATTGTATAAGAAAAGTTAAATTAAATTATAACGTATAAGGTTTGAAGTTATTATAAATAAGTATATAAGTATGGAAAAATTTTATGAAAAACTTTTCAAAAAAACCTTTAAAGGCACTATCTTTCATTTAGATGACCATTCTTATCTTCCTCCCTTATCTTCCTTATTCACACTCAAACCCTTCCCCACCTCTTAACTTCTCTTCTCCTCGTTATCCTCTTATCATCCAATCAATTAAGGTAGCATTAATTTTTTGATCTAACCAAGGTAAGAGAATTATTCTCACTAAGATCTTTTTATAGTTTCTTAGGTTAATAAGGGAATTAGGGATTATTTGATCCTATTAAAAGTTTGAAACCCTAACTTAAGGAACCACTAATTTTTTATGTGACTAAGGTTAATAAATTTTTAATCTAGTTTTCTAATACTTTCTTCCATATAGGATGAATGGATACTTTATCTAGCCTTGTTAAATTTTTTAGAAAACTTGAGTTAATTGACTTTATTTGGGTTTTATAACTTTATGAATATAGTTCATGGATTTGATAATGATTTGATGTTGTTTGATGGTAATAATGAAAGGGAATAATGAATTGGATAATTATAAGACCTTATTCACTATGAAACTAAGTTTTAATGAAGCATTTATTGCATTGATGAGGCATTTATGGCAAAAAAAATAACATTTATGATGGGTAATTTGAAAATTTCTAGAAAAATTGATAATAATTTTATGTAAACGATTAACCATTATTTTGGAATCTCAAACAAAGGATATCAAGTAACAAATGGCTAACTGTTTATGAGTAAATGAGTGCTCATTTTACCTTCAAATGAACCTTTCGTCTAGTCAAATGAATGGCTATTTGGTTCACAATAACTAACTATTTGACCTCTATATGGTATATATGATTAGTTAAATACATGTTATTAATTCATGAATATATGATATTATTGATTGCATTAGGACATATTGTGTGGCCATGCATTGAGGCATGGTATTGTTTAGTTAATGTGATAAATATGACATGACATGTGAAAATGAAAGCATCAAACAAATATGAATTAAGAAATTTATATACTTTTTATAAGGTTGGCTTTAGAGTCATGAAGTAAATGTCTATATTTTTTTATTATGAATTATATATACATTGTGACATGAATTGGATGTCTATTGCCATCAATCGTTCTTGTGTGACATAATTATGATGATATGGACTTAGTTAAGCCTTTTAGGTTCTTAAATATCATATTAGCATTCTTAATTGTCATACATGATAAGTTTCATAGGGGAATTGTTTAGTAAGTAAGCCAATGTACTGTGTGCTTATCTGTATGGATTATTTATTCGTTATACCTTAGGCTCACTCCTCTATGAGTTATTTTATATATTTATAAGTTAAGTTCCCATCACCACCTCTTTTAAATTAGATTATTTGGAAACTCATTAGTTTGGTTAATAATAATATTGGATATTCCTGGATAAGATGTCTTTTGGGCCTTATTTTATGTATGAGCTTAGGTAGAGGATAAAAATATTAAATCTTTATTTTTAGGTAAGTTAAAGTGTCTTATCCTTTTCTTATGAAGGTTATAAGCAACTTTAACTTCCTTACAACTCTTGTCAATTAAAAGTATGCATCTCATTGACCATTGGTTTCCATTTTTTCCCTTGTAATAAATTATTCAAAATAGTCATGAGTACTATGAAAATAAGTTAGTGGTAATTAAGTAATAAGTTTCACACCAATCATAATTAGGTTAGAATCATGACAATGCTACTTCATATTTATTCTTAGATTAATGGATAGCTAACAAAATGAGTAAATTTGGATGCTTTAGAAATTCAAGAAGAAAAATAGTGTTTAAGGTAAGTGTACTCTTTATTTAATTATAATTTTATATTTTTAGAGTTTTATGCACCCTAACATAAGTTTACTGACACTAACAAAGTAAAATTGTTTCAAAACTAAGTTCTAATCGTAGAGAATGTAATAATTAATGAAAAAAATATCTAACATAATATAAGGCTAAAATAGAAAAAAGTGCATATGACCTATGTATTTTATCAATTGTTATAAATTTTACATAGAATAATGGAGCTAACACAATTCCATCTCAAACTTCGATGTCTACATCAAGGCATCTAGTGATAGACATTTGAAAAATAACTAATATAAGAAACTTCAAGTGGTTAACAGGTTAGATTATAATGGAATTCCAATGAAAAAAGTAGTGATGTTCAACTATAAATGGTTTGATCTTACTCCTAACAAGGGAATAGGATGGCATAAACAATATGACATTATTATGGTTAGGGTATTTCAACATTATAATAAGTTTAATCTTTTCATCTTTACTTAACAAGCTATGCAAGTGTATTACACTCCATACCTTAATCATGGAAGGGATCACAATGACTTGTTGGTTATCATTAAAATTAAATCAAGGAGGGTTATCGATGCTTTATTAACAAATGATGCTATAAATGCTTTTTAAAATGATGAATAATGCATTAAATTGTCATCACGCATTGATAATGAAGAGACCCAAACATTAAAGGATGAGTTGAGATATTATAAAGTTATTTTTATTAATGATATCATATGTGATGACTTAAATGACTTCAATGATGGAGTTTAAGCTCAAAAGGATAAGAAAAATGAAGATGAAGAAGAAGAGGAAAATGATAAAGATAATAAAGAAATCTAATACAACAATAAAGAGTCTTTGTCATATATTAAGTTATCGTCTATATATGTAGATTAGTGTTTTCATGTATATATCTTCAATAATTATTGTAAATGACACTAACTTAATATTATTTTTATTTGTTGTAGGTTATTAAGTCTTCAACAAGTTTAGATTAGGTAATAAGTTTAATATTTCTTTATTATGTTTCTAGAAACTAGTCATTTAAGACCTACCTTAAGACAATGACTTTCCTCCTTTGGACTATATTATTTGTCACAAAGTCAAGCATATAAAAGAAGCTTATTCATAAAAGATAGGTTATCTATTTGTTATTAAATTCAATAGAATGAAAAAGTCCATCAAAATAATGTTACAAAATGAACCATTAATGTTTTGTAAAACTTTCACTAGCAAAGTCTACTATTGCAAGAATGATTGTACTATCAAGTTCCCATGTAAATTTTAGGACCTTCTTTTCAAAGTTATCCATTTAATAACCTTAAAAAGAAAGTCTTGAAAATTACATGTGATATTGATATTAGAGTTAAGCTTGTAATAATAAACCTTGCCTATGAAGGGTTCATAAGGAATTAATGGTTCATTTTACAATATGATTTTGATGTATTTCCTAATTTTGTTGAATTTTGTAACAAATGAAATTTGAACAATAAGATACTTAAATGCTTGTAGGATTGAGTAGTAAGCAGAATTCTCTTTCACACAAGAATAAAAGATTTTTAAAAAAGTTGAAAAGACACATTTAAGAATTCTCAAGTTCCACTTACTAGAATTTTTGTCATTACTTAGAGATATTAGATTCAATTTTTAGTTTATATATATGTTTCACTATTTTATATTACAATTTTTATGTTAACTAATTGGACAATTGATATTCAACACTACAAAATTCAATTTTAGAAAACCTTGCCAATGAAGGTTTCATAAGGAATTAATTGTTCATTTTACAACATGATTTTAATTTATTCCCTAATTTTTTAAATTTTGTAACAAATGAAATTTGAATAATAAGATACTTAAATGCCTGTGGGATTAAATAGTAAGCAAAAGTCTCTTTCACATAAGAATAAAAGATTTTTAAAAAAGTTGAAAAGATATATTTAAGAATTCTCAAGTTTCACTTACTAGAATTTTTGTCATTAATTAGAGATATTAGATTCAATTTTTAGTTTACATATATGTTTTACTATTTTATATTATAATTTTTATGTTAAATGACTGGATAATTGATTTTTAACATTACAAAATTCAATTTTAGAAATTTATTATTTGGATTTAATATTGTTATAGTTAAATTGTATTTATGTAGTAGTATTTGTTGTATAAGTCTATCTAAAATAAGGTAATAAATTGTCAATATTTTTCATATTAGTGACAAAATTAGTAATAGATTTATGAATAATGATAGTAATAAATTTTCAAATTTTCAAAAAATAGTGATGGATTTTTCATTGCAAATTTGAAATTTAATGATAGAATAGCAACATATGTAATTAGTGATGCATTTCTTCATCATTCTATTTCAGTTTATTGATAAACAATCTATTAGTAAATATCAATTTAACAAAGGGCATTGGCATTGTTAATTCTACTAATCATATATTTTGTTCATCACCAACTTCTAAAATTAATGATAAAACATAGTCATGGAAAAGTGATGAAATTAGTGATAAATATTTTTTAGTTTATTGCTAAAATAATTACTGATGTGTTATATAATGATGGACTTTTGTTCATCGTAAATTTCTTCTTTATTTTTTTTATCAACGAATTTCTTACCATTTAGTGACATAGCTAAACTATATTTTTTAGTGATATCATATTTTAATAATTATTTGCATTATATTATATTATATTATGTATGAATTTATTATTTCTTACTAAAAAATATTAAATTTTAATACAAATATAATGATTTTTTAACTATTTAAACTTAATTAAAGCATGTATTTAATCATAAAATATTTAATTATCTTATATTGTTTAACTTGAATCTAGCTAAATTTATTATTTGTTATCATTTTAGAGAAAAAAATTTCAAATTTAAGTGTGACATTTTTTAATGCATCAAGAGAAGTTTGAGTAAGTTTTGAAATTAAAGGAGCTGCTTACATAATAAACTTATAAGAGATTAAAGAATTTTTTTAATATTTGAAGAGAAAAATTTAAGTAGGTCTTAATATTAGAGTAAAATCTATAGAATTTTATTAAAATTTAGAATATTATTCTCTTAGAAATAGTGTTGTGACCTAACCCAATCGTGACTAGTGTGAAATCCTTTTTCTGGTTTCTATCAGCCTATGCCTAATTAATTAACTTAATCCTAATTAAAAAATATCATGCATTTATAAAGAAAATGGTACTTTGAAAAGAAAACATTCATCAATATTTCTACAAAAGATGAGGAAGTTAGGTATGTTTATAATCCTCCTAAAATGAGGACAAGCAGTGAGGAATCAGTTTATACATCTCTTCTACTCATATCTATGATAAAATAAGACCTAAAATATACTATGTATAAGAATCTATACTACTATACTGTCATTAATGAGCTCTTATGGAATCTAGCTCTAAGAAGGTGGATATAGAGGCTCAACACAAGAATCTATAAAATAAATGATGGAAGAGTGAGTTTAGAGCTCAATGAGTGAATAATCTTAAAGATCAATAATAATTCATAATAGCTCATTCATCAGACTATCCTCTTTTAACATTTCATATCACATTTAAGCATATTAATAACTAAGAGTTAATAACAATACAATTAATACATAATCATTTCTTTCTCAATGTATCATATAAGAATAGACATGATTAACTATACTTAAGATCATTTCTTGTTTGGAAAAATAAATAACAGATAGAATACATTCATCTACCTTTTATCTTCTGAGTTAACTTTATGCCCTTCACAAACTCTCAATCCTTATCCTTCTAAGTTCTACCTTATATCCTTTACAAATATATCACTGACAATTTTCCATCTGTTATTTACAAAATCTCCCTTATCACATTTCTCAATTTTAATGCCACTTATGGCATGACACATAATGTAATTTAAACTCTAAAGCTCAAGCTCTATCCAATACAGTTACAATTCAATTTCAATGTATATAATAATACATATAAGTATCATTATGCCCTTTTGTATAGCTATAAGCAATCACATATATCATAGTAATTAATCTATAAAACATTTCTCAACACATTTCATTATATGAGTAATGCAATAAGTTCATTACATTACACCTTATATCATTACCCAAGTCACATACTTATTTTATAATTATCATAAACTACTCTATTTTTAAGGCTTAGAGACTAAACACCCCATGTTGCACCATTATAAATCATGAAAATATAAAAGAGATTGGTTATGGGTTATTATACGGTCACTATAATTGTAAACTTTGAATCATACTTTATGAATAACTTAAAAATTATGAACAAATTATTCACAAAACTTATTTCATATGAAAATAGACTTAATTACCCTTTTATAGATAGGTTATTTTCCTAAATTGATTAAGTTTTGAAAAGGTTACACCTTTTTGAAGATAAACATAAAAAGTCCATTTTTTGAAATCTTGAATTTTTTACCTTTATCCACTCTTTTAATCATATCTTAAAATATATATTAGATATTAGGTTGAAACTATTTTCATTTGAAAATAGATTCAATTAATTTAAAATAATATATTATTCATTTAAATTGGATGTAAGATGAATGAGTTATATCTCTTCAAAATTAGCATGAAATTATAGGCTTGGTGAATTAATTGACCGATGGATTTACCTATCTTGAATTTGTCTCTAAACCTTTAGAATTGATTGATCACTTGATTCACACATGAAAATATCAATTTTTTACAAAAAAAAATTCATTGTCCATCCAATTTTAAATGTCCTTTAAACACATATATTACACATCAAACCTTAATACAGTCATTAATACATATATTTAATATCTCATATCACTTTTTTTATTATTTATTACTTCCACTACATCAAATTAAACATAATTCAAGAAAAATCACAAATAACCAATACTTCCTCAATGTCATTACATAGCCATAAAATTCACAAATTTAGTTAGATTATCCACTCACCTTGCATGGAAGAGGATGCTAAGAAACTAGTTTGAAGATCTTTCAACTTTAATCATGTCAAAATTCATGGGTTCTATGGTTAAGATTTAGAATAACTAACAAAACTAAATCAATCTCAAATTCTTTCATCAACTAAGAAGAGATAGAGATATTCTTGATGAAAGCAATGTTCTTGCCTGATTGATTCACACATGAAAATATCAATTTTTTACAAAAATCATTGTTCATCTGACTTTAAATGCCTTCTAAACACATATATTACATACCAAACCTTGATACAATTATTAATACACCTATTTAACATCTCATATCATCTTTCTTCATTATTTATTGAAGAAGAATCACAAACAACCAATATTTCCTCAATATCATTACAAAGCCATAAAATTCATAAATTTAGCTAAATTATCCACTCACTTTATATAGAAAAGGACGTTAAGAAGTTAGTTTGAAGATATTTCAACTCTAATCACATCAAAATTCATAGGTTCCACTATTAGGGTTTAAAATAACCAACAAAACCAAATTAATCTTAAATTCCTTCATTAACCAAGAAGAGATAAGGAGATTCTTGATGAAAGCAATGTTTTTATCTTGATTGGAGAATCGAGACTTCCCTTAGTTAGTTAATAGAGTGGTGGAGAGATTGTGTAAGGAGAGAGTTGGGAGGAATAAGTAAATTGAAAGAAATGAAAGAGAGCGAAGTTTAGGGTTAATATAAGGAAATAAGGCCTTAAGAGCATTTTCAAAAAGTTGCTCCTAAATCTCTTCTATACTCATATACTTACTTATATTAGTACATAACTTTATACTTCATGATTCTAATAAGTTTTCCTCTTTAAAATTTTGTCAAATTTATATTCTCATATTCTTAATTTTATTGATTATATTTTATTTTATATTTCACACATAAAATTCCTAATTCAACTAAATTTTCTAATTATCTTAGCTATTCTTTCTCATAAAATAATTTTTAATTTAATAATAATTAAAAAGGGTGTAATAATACTTCCTTCCTTTAAAAGAATTTGTCCTTAAATTCTTAATGTATGTAGTATTCTAAACCAAGTACAAAATATGGTTCTATCATGTTCACCATTCACCAAATAAATGAGGATATCATTACTGCATTTCAGATTTTAACTCCCATTTAACCTCTTTCACTCAATGACATTCCTAATGAACTTTCATATAAAGAACTTTTTTAGATATCAGCTTTTGAACTTAGTGATCTAAGATCTCTACCAGTTGCTCATCGTAGGATAATTTAGGATCAAGTTATAGCGATCCATCTTGGATTACATAAGACTCTCTAAAAGGTATTTTCTAAGCATAGATAGATAAGATATAGGATGGATGGCTCATAAGCTATCTAGTAACTTCAATGGATAGACTATTGCTCCAACACATTTAAAAATTAGAAAAGACCTAATGAAATGCAGTGCTAATTTATCTTTTTTCCTAAATTTCATGACACCCTTCATAGGTGAAACTTTTAAAAAACCATATCTCCTACATGAAATTCTAATTTTTTTATTTTTTTTATTTGCATATGACTTTTATCAATCTTGAGCTGCTTTCAATCAATCTTGTATGATTTAAACTTTTTTCCAAGGTATCATTTATTAAATTCAATCTTAAAAGTTTTACCTCCTTAGGTTTAAACCATTCTACTAGTGATTGACATTTTCAGCCATAAAGTGTTTCATATAGTGCCATTTGAATGCTAGATTGATAGCTATTATTATAAACAAACTCTATTAGTAGTAGATACTTTTCCTATGTACTTTCGAATTCTAATGCATAAGCTCTAAGCATATCCTCTAGTATCTGAATGATTTTTTCATATTATTTATCAATTTATAGATGAAAGGCGAAATAAAACTACAACTGAGTTCCTAATGCATGTTGGAATGACTTCTAGAAATAAGATGTAAATTGAGTATCATGATCTAATATAATAGTAATTGAGGCTTCATACAACGGCATAATCTTGTCAAGGTACATTTGGATATATTGAGTTGTAGTGAAGGTAGTCTTAACAAGAAGAAAATGTGTAGACTTTGTCAATCTATCAATAATGATCCAAATGAAATCATATCTTTTCTGTGTATTAAGTAACTCGATTAAAAAGTCCATTCTAATACTTTCCCATTTCCATTCTGGTATTAGGAGTGGTTAATGTATTCTAGCTAGACGTTGATGTTATGTTTTTGCTTATAGATAAGTGAGGTGTTTCATTATATAGTCCAATGCATCATTTTTCATCCTTTTCCACCAGAAGACTTCCTTTAAGTTATGGTACATTTTTGCTACTTCTAGGTGCATGGTGTAAGATAAATTGTAAGCTTGGTATATCAATTTATTCTATTTATTTGTTAGAACCTAAATCCTTACTTGGTGGCGAACTACTCCCTTTTTATTAATAATTAAATTAAATTCTTGTTCTTTAGTTGCCTCTTTCACCAAAGTTGTATAATTCAGATCACTCTTATATGCATCTTGGATTGTTTTTACAAGAGCAAACTGAATGGTTGTATAAGCCAATGCCACACTTGAATCTTTAGTTGGTACCTCTATTAGTTTACTTACGGATTTCCTGCTAAGTGCATCTACTATCACATAAGTCTTGTTAGGCTGATATAAAATAAAGTAATTCTAATCTTTAACTAACTCCATTTACCTCCTTTGTCTTAAATTGAGATCTTTTTATTCGAAAATATATTTTCCTTTTTTTCATCGATGGATTTCTTACCATTTCAAAACGTAGTTAAACTCTAATTTTTAGTGATATTATATTTTAGTAATTATTTATATTATATTATGTGAGAATTTATTATTTTTTACAAAGTATTAAATTTTAATACAAGTATAATAATTTTTTAATTATTTGAACTTAATTAAAGCATATATTTAATCATAAAATATTTAAATTATCTTATATTGTTTACTTTGAATTTAGCTAAATTTATTTTTTATTATCATTTTATTCAAAAAATTTTAAATTTAAGAGTGGCATTTTTTAATGCATTTAGAAAAGTTGGAGTAAGTTTTAAAATTAGAAAGGATGCTAGCATAATAAACTTATGAGAGATTAAAGTATTTTTCTTATATTTGAAGAGAAGATTTAAATAAGTTTTAAAATTAGAGTGAGATCTATAGAATTTTATTAAAATTCAGAATATTATTCTTTTAAAAATAATATATAGTTTAAGTTTTTTTTGTAATTAGTTTAAGATATTTTTGAATAGGCAAGTAATTATTTAAGCATCTTATACCAGTAAAATAAAAGATATATGTAATAATAAAGGTAACATGTTGGCAGCAAAAAAAAAAAATGAAAAGTCTATTTGTTTACTATTTTTAAAAATAGTTTTTTATATTTTATAAATGCAAGAAGGAGTGTAGGAATCGCAAATAGATTATAAAAAACAAAATGCAAGAACGAAAATAAGGATGAGAGCTTAAGAGGGAAATAGGGATGGTAATTTGAATTTCTTATATTTACCTTATGAACTTCTTATCAGCCTCTAAGTATGAATGAAATTCTAGAGAAATTGATGTAACTAGTAATATAAGTTCATGAAGAGGAGTAAATCCTGATTAGGTCATGTGGATAGGTGTTTAAGTTGCCTTTGTTACCCGTGCTCTCATATGAATAATAAATCAAAGCTAGAAAATTTAGAATGATTAAATCATATTCAGATTGTAATATTTAGTTTATATTGTAAGTATAATAAATTCTTAAGATTATCTTTATGGAACATAAAAGTGCTTTGATGTTGGTCCTTAAAATTTTTTATATATTTTTAATGTCTTTTTTACGATCTTTCTCTCTCATTTTTCATCCAATCCTTCTTTGTCAAAATCTTCTTTCAAATTTAAAAATGAATTAACTTCAACTTCTATTTTTAAAGAAGAAATCAAATTTGAGAATATAAGTAAAAAAAATAAATAACTAGAAGATGTTGAATATCCTAGACAAAGAATTTTACTCTATTTAAAATTACTCATTCTTTAGCAAGTCTAATTATATAATTAAAACTATTGAAGAAACAGTTAGGGTAAAACCTAAAAATGTGAACTTCATTCTCATTTCAAGCTAAGAAGCCTTTAAACATCAAAAGAAGTATAACTTTGTGCACATTAATTATATCCAAATAGCAACAAAATTTACTTTTTAAAAAGAGTTAAATAATGCTATCTTTCTTTGTTTTAGAAATGGAAAAAATAATGATTTCAAAAACTCCTTTTTAGGAGTAGTAGAAACTAATTTTTCATAAGAACTAGTTGTTAATACCTAATTTTGTCTAAATAATAATATAAATAAAATGAATATTAAAAAAAAGTACATTAAATTATTAAAAAATAAAAATAATAAAATTTAAAAAAATATAAAAATAAAATTTTTTATGCAAGATAATAATGGTAAATGAGGAATTGTTGACATTTTCTATCTTTTCTATATTACACCTCCTCATACCTACCTATTGCATTTTACTTAGTCATGCAATGAACTCTATCAATCATAGACTCATTGCCAGTCTATCTTTATTCTCATAATAAGATGAAATGATTTTGAATTATTCAAAAGAAGAAAATCTGCATATGGCAATAGCCAATATTGAAAAACAATGAGATTTTATTAAATTCTTAGCCTGTCGACAATGCATAGGTGAAATATAAATCAAATATGGGTTAAATGTAAATGTAACTGTTGAAGCCTTCTCTATAAAAGTAAAAGCAAACCTACTTAAAGGGGGCATTTAGAAAGTTTCAAAGAAATCCAGAAAGATTAGAAAAATTTTAGAAGAAGTGAAAAAAGAACATAGGAAAGGAAGAGAAAAGGAATAATCAGAAAAGTGAAATAAGAAGATAAAAACAAAAGAGAAAGGTAGTAGAGAGAATTTATTGAAAGAAAATTCTTTATCAACAAGTAAACTTTCTTTTACTCTCTCCAATTTTATATTTGAAATATTAGAACTTTCATTGTTCTAGAATCCTAAATGTGTTTTTCAAGCATAAAATATTTTTAATTGCACACACTGAAATAATAATTGTTGTTAATTTTGAAAATATTTGTATAAAAAAATGAAAAGGATAAAAAAAAAGAACCTTATCCTAGTAATGTGTGATTTTGAGCTCCTAGGAAAAAATGAGGGAAATGGAATTGTAGAAGAGATGAATGAAGAACAAAAACAAGTGGGACATTGAGTTTCAAGATAAATAAAAGAAAAAATAGAACTACACATATTATTTTAAAACATACTATCTCATCATGGTACCTTTTTAAATTGCTTATAAGTAGGAAAAAAGTAAAAAATAAATTGTAAAAAAATATAAAAATAAAAATAAAAGGATGCCTGCTTTAGTGGGATGGGGTGGTACTAACCGTCCTATCCTATTTTGTTTTTTATTTTTTTTATTTTAAAAAAATATTATTTTATTTATTTAATGTGTGATGTTAGAAGTGTTTTTGTATAATTCCCTGTGACATAATAAATTAAAATAATTTGGAAGTTCAAGTTATTTTAATATTCTTGAGGTAAAAGATATTTAAAAGTTAAATCAAATAAGTGAATTAAACTAAACATTTTGATATTATTACATACATAAAAAAAATCTTTCATTTATCATTTTTACGAGTGATGTATTTTAATGGGTTTCACTCCATTGGATTAATATGTGTTTTATGTTTTTATTTTTTAAATGTTTTTGTAAATAGAAGTTATTAAAAAGAAAAAAGAAAAGCAATACTTTCTTTTAAAAAAAAGTGGCGGATGGGACGGCACTGTCATTATGCACTGTCTATCCCACCCATCCATGTTTCAATATGTTTTTCTAATTCATATCTTTTTTTTTCTAAAATGTTTTTCTAATTTTTATTGATTTAAGTATTTCGCATCTTATTTTATTTTACATGGTGTTAATTAAATTCACTAAAAAAACCACTTTCACTAGTAAATTGAATACTATTAATTTTTTAAAAAAATAATTTTGTTGATACATATTTCTTTTTACCTTTATAAATTTTTAATTTAAAATTTTATGATGATAGAATAATACTAAAATTAATTGTAAGTGTAATAAATATAATTTTAATTTTTTAAGTAATTTTTTATTTCAATTTAACTATGAAGTTGTATAAATTTAATATTTTAAAAATTATAAAATAATATTAAAATTATGATTTTAATTTTTTTCAATAATTCTATATTTGAATTTGGCTATGAAATTGGACAAATTTAATACTTCAAAATTATAGGATAATATTGAAATTATAATTTTAAATTTTCTAAACATTTTTATTCAGATTTAGCCATAAAGGTAAGGTAAATTTTTTTATTTAGATTGAGTCATAAAGTTAGATAAAATTGATATTTTAAAAATTACAAAATGATATTGAAATTGCAATTTCAATTTTTCTAAATAATTTCTTATTTTAGATTTAGTCATAAAATTGAATAAATTTGATAATCTAAATTAATAAATTATTAATTTGATGCTTTTAAATAAAAAATAAATAAGATTGAATAAAATAATTTTTTATCTTATTATATTACAATTATTTTATTAAAAATATTTCAAAAAAATAAAATAAAAATCTTTCTAAAATGATAAAGTAAAAATCTTGAAAATATTGAAATAGAAATCTTTTAGAAACAATAAAATAAAAATATTTTTAAAATAATAAAATTTATATCTTTCAAAAATAATAATAAAATTTGCACTTATGACATATTAAAATTAAGTAATCTGATTGCAAGTGCAATTATAATAATATTTAATATTATTAAGGTACTCTATTTTATCTAAATCCTACCATAAAATTAGGTAGATTTAGATAATCAAATTAATAAATTAATTAAAATTAAAAATTACTTTTTAGGAAAACATATATAAAATATATTAAAGATCATTGTAATTCAATTAAAAAGATAGAATTAGAATAAACAAGTAATTGTTCTTTGAATGAATGTTGTTAGGTGCTAATACTTTCCCTACATGTAATCAACTCTCGAATTTGAACTTTGGGAATGCAAACTATCTTTAGTGTTTCAATCATACCATAAAAAATAATTTGTGGTAACTCTTTTTTTTTTTCCTTTTATTCATTCTCACTAATGTTTTCAAGGTGGTAAAAACTATTCACCTCTTACAAATTCCGTCGTGGGGCATATCGCAACACCAATCTATTTAAATTAATTTCTAGATCTTGATATAGGCCTTACAACAAAGCAATTTTCAAAAGGTTTTCTTAAACTTCACGTAAAACTATATGGATACACCATGGAATCCAAACAAGTCCCTATGGTAATCATTTAATGAATTCATTATAAATTGTACAACTTTCTTCTATCACTGTGCATCAAGCCACCTAATAAGAAAGGAGAAACTTTTTTCTTTCTTGTAGATTGTACTAAGGTTAATCTATCTATTCCTATAGAAATAAAATGGGATGGTATAAATTAGTCTTGAAATTAAGGTTTCAAAAATACTGTTAAGCTTGAAGAAATCCTAACAAAGATATATTAAGAATAAAAACTATGCTAGATGGTTCTGCCTTGATCTTAGTTTAAAATCACAAAAAACTAAATATTGAAGAAATTGAGGCATCTTTTGAAATAGGTAGATCCTAGAAATATGGTTATAAGATTAAAAAGATCTTTCTCAAGAAAAATTAGGCTTGGGAGAAATTTTAGGCTTGATCCTTCTAGAAGATTTGTTTCATCTACTTAATCAACAATTAATGTTAACTTGAGAGGTGTTGAAAATATTTTAAGGGTCCTAAGACCAGTATATGATCAAACCACTCAAAGAGAAGATAAAAAAATATGGTGAAATGATAAGAAATGGTAGTGACCATGAAGGATTTACCGAATTTATCAATTTATTAAGCGCCTCGTAACTTTGCCTTAATGACCCTAAACCAATATAAATTATGAAAAATAATTTCAGATTGATAAGGATTCTTTAAGAAAAAAATTTTATTCTAAAGAATTCACTCCTCAAAAAACTTAGTTTTTAAATAAATTTAAAACGAAATCTAGGATAAATATTCAAGAAAGACATCATAATTTTATAAATTTGATTCAAACAAATATCTCTTTCCTTGTATGGTTTGAAGCATATGTTGAAAATAACCAAATAGACTTCTTTCAGAGAATTAAATTATGTTAGTGTAATCTCTAAAAATACTCAAGTGTGGATTACAATCAAAGGGGAAAAACTTATTTCTAAGCTACCTCCAAAAATGGCTTTTCAAATGAAGACTACAAACCTAAAGAAATAGATTATGGCGGTTTTGTTTAACCAAAAAGTTGCTACAAAAGGAAGCTTTGATAGAATAGAATAACTACAACAACAGTTATCTTCAAACTCTTAAAAACCATATACTGAATATTGGCATTTCTGAAAATTTTGCATGAGAATCCTTTGTTATAAAGAAAGTTGAAAACCCTTTATTTAAATAATGCCAAATTCCTTCTAGCAAACAAATAGCTTAGTTAGAATAGACTTGATAAATTAGGAAAGGTGTACATTAATGAGTTAGCTTCACCCATGTTGGCTAAATCTATTACTAATCATGTGATAAGTGTTAGGATAGGGAGCTAAACAAATGTAGCGGAATTAATCGATCCTAGCTAAGGATTCATTTGAAACAATTAACTCAAGATAGAGATTTGATTATCTTTTACAAACACTTTAGAGGTTCGATCATTGATCGCCCTTTTCGACTTGCTTCCGATCGAAAATTCCGAGATATCTATATGAACCTACAAATCACTAGCTAACGTCTCACGTGCATTGATTGGAATTCACCTCCTTTTCTTTTGTAGTGCTAGCTACGCCCTTTAAGGGTTCAAAGGGGCTCATAGGTTTTTTTGTATTTTTAGGATGCATGAATAAATCCTTGTTATTACCTATTAAGCTTATTTAAATAGGTACATAGAAAACCCTAACTAATTAGACTTTATTCCATATATAATTATAAGCTTATTATTGGGCTTTATAATTATAACATGAAATTCCCATATATTTGTTTCATGCATAATTATAAGCTTATTATTGGACCTTATAATTATAACATGAAATTCCCATATATTAGACTTAAACAATTTAGTCCATCAATTCCAAATCTACTAGGTTCTAAGTGTATAACCTTATAAGCTCTTATTATATTAGTAATGATCATAAATCATATTAATAATCATAAATAAAAAGCGGTATTTAGCAATACATCATTATTATCCAAGTAATGAAAAAGTTGATGATTCGACTGAACCTTTACATGGGATCATCATCTATATCCTTTTATCCTAGACATCTAGATTGAGCACAAGACATAGACTGTGCTATTCCTGTATAGCCCAATTCAAAAGTTTCTTTATTCTTAAGTAAGCTGACTAAAACAAATAGAATTGACATCCCATGTCAATTCATCTAAGCATGGCCATGCATTTTTTTTCTCAGCTTTACTTAATCAAAGAGTCCACAGATGTCACTCCTATTATATAAGAGGGACTAAATTCCATATTGATCATATAAATTCCTTTGCATGATATGTGACATATCCAATAACTAACCTTGCATTCACTTAACTATGAGTGACATAGAGTAGTGTCAAAATATGAAACTTATATATAAGGAACATTGACGATCTCAGGTCAAAGGATCATATTAATGATGATTACTAAGAATCACTCATGACACTCATATAATGATCCATGTAGTGTTCTTAGGGTGAGTTGATATAGTATACAAGTTCTCTAACTTATACTCATGTGTAGACTTAATATCTCATATAAGTCACTACACATGCTAGTCTTAACATATTAAAGTAATCCAATCAACAATGATATATGATTAGGGATATTTAAAAATATAATTATTTTAAGGTTATTATCATAATTAAATATATTATGCAAATAATATATGTATAAATATGATAATTGGAATTGCCATTAAAATAATATGATTCAAATTTATAATCATCCATATGATTAGTTTTAGGGCATATACACCAATAATAAGAGTTTCCAACAATGATTTTGAAATATCTTTATAAAGTTGTTAAGAATCAAACCTAATTAAAAAGGAATCTAGAGAAAACCAATTAGAGAGTATCTCAAAAGCTATATTATCTAAAAGCTAGTTACCTTAACCAAAAGAAAACCCCCTAAATCATTCAAAATTCTTACAATAGGATAACATTTATAAGTGGAACATAAATATTAAATTTAAGTATGAAATCCTTAATACCCTTCAATAAATGGCTGTAGTTAGCAACTGCTACTAATCAATCCATAACTTTGATGATACAATAATACTTCATTACTTAGTCATAGGGTTTACTGGTTAACTTAAAGGATGGTGGGATGAACATTTTAGTGAAATAGAGAAAACTCAAATAATAGAAGCTATCAAATGTGACCAAAAAGGTTATTTAGTCCCAAGACCTAATGGTTAACTAATTCCAAATGCTGCAAATACCTTGATTTATACAATCATTAAACATTTCATAAGAGATCCTAGTCTATGGAAAGATAAATTAACTAAACTCCTCTCCAATCTCAAATACAAAACCCTATCTCACTTTAGATGGTATAAGGGTACCTTTTTTAGTAGGATTTACTTTAGATGACATAGTAATAAAAAAAATTAAAAACTAATTTTGGTGCTCAAATCCTTTAGGAGCAGCTTATTTATGGGTACTTGGTTAGTTATGTTCAAAAGATAACTCTTAAGATTTATCAGGATGATAAAATACAAAGGCAATTAGCTAAAGAAAAATCCTAAAATCAGAGAGAGTTAGGAACCTTCTGTGAACACTTTGATTTCATCTGTCTAAAATCCTTCAAACCCAAGCATAGGTGGAGAGTTAGGCAACAACAATAGCAATTTAAGCTTAAACCTTAGCTTTAACCAAAACACCAATCCAAAAAATATCAAATGAGGAACTCTAAACCTAAATATAATTAACTTTTTTATCAAACTCAAGATATTAGGCCTGTGTGCTACAAGTGTAACAAGTCCGGGTACATTGCTAAATATGGTAGATTGAATAGGAAGATTAGACAATTGGAGTTAGATGAATCTATCTTGAACTAAATAACTAACCTTTTTACTAACAAATTTTTTTAATCAGAAAAGGAATCAGTAAGAGAGGAAGAAAATCAAGTCCAATAAATGTTTCAATTACCTAAAGATAATGAAATATCTTCAGAAGAATCATCTTCTAAGCAAGAGCTAAACATGTTCAATACAAAGCAAAACTTGCTTCTTAACATTATTAGTGATTATTTGAATAATGAAAAGCAAAAACTTAAATAAATTCTAGATAAACCTTTAAGTTCAAAAGGTTTTCCTCAATTAAATACTTATAATTTCAAAGATGTTTTGAAAAAAATCTAAACAAAACAAACTAAGCCTGTTACATTATAGGATTTACAATTTAAGATAGATCTTTTCAAAATAGAAGTAAAAGAACCTAAAGAAATTTAATAACTCTAAGGTGCAGTTTCATTTGAACTTCAAAACTCTCGTCAAGGAAAGGAAATGATTAAAATCAATGGAGATAGAGAAAAATGATTTCTTAGAATTTATTTTAAAAGCCTCAATCATAAAATATCATATTCTAATAAAAATGGCCAAGAACAACTAGAAATTAGAAATAATTGCCTTAGTTGATATAGAGGTAGATATTAATTGTATTTAAGAAGGCCGAGTTAAAAAATTATCTAGCAAAGTAATTTTGGGTACTCCTTTTATCCAAGCTTTAACTCTATATAAGGTTATAGATAGAGGGATTTTCTTTAAAGTTCTTAGAGAAAAAATCACCTTTTAATTTATCAAAAAATCTAACAAGATTAATTTAATAGATTGTAAGGAAGCTTAAATTAACTATCTTTCTAAAAAAATATCTTACAAAAGGATAGAATAGTAGTTAGGTTGTCCAATTGTCCAAGCAAAAATCAATTCTTCAGAAAAAAGGATTGTCAGCAAGATTTATGTTAATCTTCTAAATGCTTTCTGAAATAAAAAGCAGCATATGGTAGAACTACCATATGAAAAAGATTTTTTAAAAAGAAAATTCGATTAAAGTAAGGCTAATCCAAATGAACAAAGAACTTCTAGAGCACTGTCAAAAGGAAATAAATAATCTCTTGAAAAAAAGAATTATTAGGAAATAAAAAAGTCTTGAGTCTTGTGCAACATTTTTTGTTAATAAAAGTGTTGAAATTAAACAAGTTATATTAAGGCTTGCAATCAATTACAAGCTACTTAATATTGTACTCTAATAAATTTAGTATCCAATCCCTAATAATTTTTTTTGATTAAATTATCTTTATTCAATAAAAATAGTTTTCAAATTTTGATAAGAAATTTAGGTTTTGGTAAATTTAGATAAAACCTAAAGATAGGTATAAAATAATATTTATGGTACTATTTTGTCAATATGAATGGAACATAATGTCGTTTGATCTAAAAAATACATTATTAGAATTTCAAAAGATTATGAATGATATTTATAATCCATTTTCCAAATTTATTATTGTTTATATTAATGATGTTTTAGTATTTTTAGAAAATATTAATTAACACTTTAAACATCTAAATATTTTTCTTAAAACTATTCAACAAAATGGTTTAGTTATTTCAAGAACTAAATATTCTTTTTTCCAAACAAAAATTTGATTTCTTGGTCATTACATTTATTAGGGAACTATAACCCCAATTGAGAGATTAATTGAGTTTATTGATAAATTTTCTAACTAACTTATTAGAAAAATTCAACTCCAAAGATTTTTGGAATGTTTATGTTATATCTCAAATTTCTTTCCAAACCTTTCAAATCTTATTAAACCATTGAATAAGTGTCTAAAAAAGAATACTTCTTCGTAGACTGGTGTTCATACTAGACTTATATTGGGTAAGTCAAAGCTCAAGTCAAGAGTTTTCCTTATTTAGATATCTTAAATCCAAATGCATTTAAAATTGTTAAAAGTGATGCCTTTAATTTAGGTTATGGGTGTGTTCTTAAACAAGTTTTAAATGGTATAGAACATGTAGTTGCATATGCATTAAAGTATTGGAATTCTGCATAATAAAATTATTCAACTCTCGAAAAGAAAATTTTAGCTATTGATTTATGTATTTAAAAATTTCAATCTAAACTTTTAAATTAAGAAATTCATATAAAAGTTAATCACAACTCATCCAAATTAGTTTTAAAAAAGATATTAAAAATATTGCATTAAAAAATTTTTGCCTATTGGTAAGGCATTTTAAGCGTCTTTGATTTTGAGATTGGATATTTAAAAGATTTTTCAAATTCCCTTTTAAATTTTCTTACAAGAAAATTTTTGAAAGGATCAAACCAATGATAATGCCTTTAAAGAAACTAAAAAATCTAGATCTTCTCGATCCCCCTTAGAATTAAAGCTAACTGTATCGAAAGCAACTACTAAAGAAAAAGTCAAATAAATTGCCTTCTTTTTCAAATTGAAGTTACTTCATAAATTTTTCACAACTCTAAGAGAAATTGATGATAATAATTTCTTAATTGACATTTTGCAAGCCTTAGTAGCTTTATTCCAAAAGCTTTTCCAAATTGCCAAAATATTTTAGGCAAACATAGTTGAAGAAGAAGAAGCTAAGGAACTCATCCTTAGCCAATTCAAAATCCTTGAGGCTATCTCAAATAAAAATAAATAAATTACAACAACAATAACTTCATCCAAATTTATTACCCTAAAAAATAAAACAGTAAAAATTACTACTAAATATATCAAGAAACTAAATCATCAAATTCTTCTTTAAACAGAACTAAAATATTAGGCTAAAGACCCAAAAAAATTATCTTTAAAGTTTTCATAAAAGGTGGCACTTCATTACTAATACACCATTTCATTCAAGAGAATTTTATGAGCACATTTTGGTTGATTTTGACTCAATCAAAATCAAACATCATATAAGTTAAGATGATCCAAATTTGGTGACTTATTCAAGTTTTAAAATAAAAAAAATATTATTTCAGTATAAGAGGTTTTAAAACTATTCAAAATGAAAAAATTCAAACATTTTTTCCATCCAAATCTAATAAGGTATTTATATTGGGATTATCAGAAAGCCTAGGTTAATAATTTATATTTTCAAAACAAAAATTTTAAATATTTTTAGCTAATTTATTTCTTATGTGATGCCAAGTACCAAATTCGAAATTTGTTCATTAGGGGATGGCACATCTTTTGACCAATTGAAAATTTTTTTCCGTCAAATATAAAATAAGGAGGGGAAACTTTCAAAGATCACTTTGATAATGAAAATCATAGCAATCTCCTTATGCTTCTTCGATTCTTTTTAAAAATTAAGCTACCATGGGCATAGTTTTAGAAGTATCAACTTGGTCAGAATACTCAAGGCAGATATCCAATCTCCAAAGATAAAGGTCTATAAAATGGTAGGCTAGTTTCAAATAATTTGCGAAAGCAAAAAAATCTAGAATCCAAAAATGGTTTGATAAATTACCGTAATTCAATAAAAATTCTAAAAAGAACATGAATTAGTTCCTCTAAAATAAATCTAATTTATAACGGCACTTGCCTCAACTTTAACTAAGGAGGATTTTAGTTTTTGGATTGAAAATATCCTCCTCATGTTTAAATCCAAATCTTAAGCTAAGTCTTAAGTGTCTAACAATTCAAAAGAAAACTTTGAAAACTATATTCAATCAAATGAAAATTACTGTTTTGGTATTAATCTTGAAGGAAATAGAACCTTCATAAATTTTGAAGAGCTAATCTCAACCATTCAATGTAAATACAAATTAAAAAATGAAGCGAATCTAGTTGTTGACATAAGAAGACAAATTCTTTTTCAAGGCTAGCAAATTCCCAAGGTAAAATATAACTAAAATTCCTAATAGGATAATTCTAATAAAAAAAGGAGACATAAAGGAATAAATTGTTTGATAAGAATATTATTATAATTGTACTTTTCTAACTTTAATTTAAAATAAAATGGCAATAACTTAACTTTTTTAACTTAAATTTTAAATGTAATAATAATAAAGTGTCGGCCACTGTATTTTTTTGACCTAAATGTAATAATAGGGTATTGACAAATTATTTAGAAATCTTGTAATAGTATTTGAAATTGCATATAAATAAGATACCCCTTAACTAAGAAAACTAAGCTTTTCTAAACGCCTTCCTAAGCTCTCAAATGTTGTTTTTAAAAATTATTTTTTATTTTTTATTTTTAAAAATAAAAGAATCTATTTGATAATTTATTTGTAAAATCTATTTTTAAAAATTATAATTCTAAATATGTAAATTAAAAACTAAAAAAATAAAAATAACTTTTAATTATTTCTTGAACTTATTTTCTTATTTTTAAAAACAAAATTTCTTATTTTGGATATTAAAAAGACTTGTTTATTTTATAACGCAAGAATAATTTTTGAGATAAATAATTTTTAAAAACATAAAACAAAATATATTCAAACATACTTAAAATTTTCAGTTTTAAGTTCTAATCTAAATTCAAATACAAGGTAAACAAATAAGTTAATATCATGATTTGGGAATGAAAATATGGAAATGAGTGAAAGAAACTAGTAATTATGTATTCAAAAATTGAACTTGAGGTGACGGTTAGGTTTAAATGTCCGTTGAAATAGTGGTAGGGAAAAATGAGCTCATCTGAATGTATCTCTTAGTTTTCTTGCTCCAACAAAGCTTTAGCTTGAAGGACTCTATCTTCAAATTAAACCTATGGTCTTAATCATCCTGATGTCATGGTACATATGTACGAGTTAAGCATTCCATTTTCTTTTTTCTTTAAAATTAATACATGTATTGTTTAGTGTAGTATCTTATGCCTTTGATGTTTATATCATTTGTAAGGCTTATAACATCCCTAATTGGTAAGCCTACCACTTCTATCTCAACCTTGCTTTATTACAGCGATTTTCTTCCTTAAAATATGCTTCTCCTAAGAATGGTTCGCCACTAATTGCTTGATTAAGAAAATTATCTCTTCCTTCTTCTTATCAGCTTCATGAATTATTTATGTTAATTATTTCTTCCATCACCTATCTTTCAAGCAAACCATTATTAAATGTTACGACTAAACTTGTATTCATGTAATTTGATGGATCTATATATGTATTTGTTATGATTTTTTTAAGAAATTTTTTATATGTTATATTTTGGCAAATGATACAAGAAATAGGGTATTACTACTTTTGACTTTTTCTGCAGAAACCTCCAAAGAAGGTTAGCATCAGTTTACTTATTACCTTATTACATTGTTGAAGTTGAACCTCTAATTTTTCCCTGATCATGCCCAATTAGCTAAATTTTAACTAATAAAAAAATCAGTGACAATTACCTTCCTTGGGTTATGGAGATGCTGATAATGATGCCATACTGTATGAGCAAGCCACATCCATATCTGATGTGGTTCAATTACTTTAATTTACTTTCATCATTTTTCCCTATAAATTCCACCGAAAGGCTGATCTTGTTTGTTTTTTCTTCATTTTATATTATTATTATTATTATTATTATTATTATTATTATTATTATTATTATTATTATTATTATGTGTTACCTAAAGATTCACGTAGAGTCTAATTAATACATGTTGTTGTTACATGATAATAAAAATAACAATCCATTTATAAGTTGGAATTGGATTACTATTCCTCTTTAGAATAAATAATAAAGTGCAATTTATGGGTGACAAGGCATTGAACAAAGTTGGTCTTGTGGTTTTTTCTTCCATCACCTCAAATTTAATATTTTATGCTTCTTTCTAGTAATTTTGTCTAATTCAAGTACCTAGAAACTTATATCCCTAACTCTTTATTTATTTGTAATTTATAAAAAATAAAGATATCTTTTTTTATTTTGAATTTACTATTTATTATTTATTCAAACCTACCATTATTTATATTTATTTCTCTTTTAAATTCACACTCATAGTTTCTTCTCAAAATCTAGTGATCCAATATCCTCTTTCCTCGATAGCCTACTTGTACCTAATGAAAGAAAATAAAATATGTCCTTTATGATGAAACCTCATAATCATAATAATAAGAGTAAAAGTTAATAAAAATTTAGTTCACATATATCACCTATGCAATTCATTTTCTTCTATGGTTGTCTTATTTCTATTTCCATTATTACAAATAAGTCAAATCATATCAAGAATGACAATTGTTATCGATATTAGGAAGAGAGAGAGAGGATCAAGACTTGGAATAATAATTGACATTGACAATGTATAGTACTATTACCAATTTCTTCTAATAACACCTATATATCCATTGTAAGTTGGATTTTTTTAAAAATAAAATTTTAGATTCAAATCTTATAATATATATATATATATATATATATATATATATATATATATATATATATATATTTAACAGAATTTTATTTTTTGAAAAAAATTAATTCGATTCGATTAGAAATTGATTTGATCTAATATAATGATTGAATACAAGGATTCATGAATAAATGATGTTCACTTTTCCTAGTAAATGTAGGGTCTGCATATCATACACAGCGAAGAATACTACATCTTTTTTTTGCTTACAAATAACTATTTATCCTATTGTCATCATTCCTTATAGTTTTAACTTGAGCCATCTGAGTCTTTGCTATTGGGTAGTAATAGCTGCTATTGGTGCATTCAGAATTGTGTAGCAAAGCAAATACACTAGAATTTTATTATAGTGAGAAGTTTTTTTTATAAATAAAAAATAAAAGTTGAATGGGAAAAAAGTGATCCGTATATCTTTTGGCAAACCAATTGTAAAGCTAGAGTGACAAGAACAAGCACATTCGTAAGTTATAAATACATGTTCAATACTCGGTACACAATATTACAAGACATAAAGTAATTCATAACTTATCAAGTACATTAGTTTATGGGTAGAGAAATAAGAGATAGATATAGAAGATTTTTGCCATATTGTGCACACATAGTAACAAATGTTATAATCTTCCTATGCCCAGAAAAAGCCTTACATTAATGTCCTCCCATATAGGTTAGCTCACAATGAGCATACAAACCACCATCTATTCATACTAACAAAACTCCATTATTTTGCAATACAACAAGATCAATTTTAATTTTTACAATATGTTAGCATTTAATCATAATAAAATAACATAACAAAAAGAAGTTGTCAGTGCATACCATCATCTGTGACTCAACTAACTCCTGCATTGACCATAAGCTAATACAATATTTGCAATCGTACTTATGGTGGAACACAAAAAAATTTCTTCTTCACCTTTTTATTATTTACATTAAAAGCTATAGCACTTCATTTGAAATTCCTAAGGTACTCATATATTCTCTAACTCCATCCACACTTTTGCCTCATTATAATGACAAGGTTTATTATTTTCAAGGATCGAAGGCTTCTTTTAACTATTTGGACATGCCTTTGAGCTACCTCTATCATAACATTAGTTAAATTGTTGATCCCTATGTTTAATTTTTCATACCTCTTTTCAAGTAAATTAACTATTAGCGCCTTCCACTTTGAGCCTTTCGATAAAGAAGTTTCTTGAGATTATTTGAGTAAGGATACTCATGGGACTAGTTAGAAGGAGCACCTTTAAGACTAAATATATCAACATTCCCTACAAAGTTAGGGGCATCACTTTCCTAATGAACATTAGAATCTGACATCAGATCAAAACTATCATTCAAATCTAGGCTTTTTTCCCTTATCTCCTCATTTTGTCTCCTAAACTCTCAATATATGCACTTGTAGTCTTGTCTTTTCAAAAAAGTTTCAATAACTTGTTGTAATTATGATTGGTGTATGCTTCCATTTCTCAACCTTGGGCTTTTCTTGTATACACGTATATAATTACATCATTATACAATAATATTGGTGTCATGCAACGTCCTTCTATAAGAACTACTAAAAGAAAAATAATGCCATTAATAATTTGCCATCACCAAATACTTTATTCATTTGTAGACATGTATAAAGGCATACACCTTTACATATGTTTGTATATTATATCACTTTGTATCATATTCTTTGCAATACCATAAGTAATAAAGAACCATTAGATATTTTTGTTCATGCTAAAAGAAACTATCAATAGGTCTGCATGTTGATTCACATGTGTAAAAATGAATAAGTACATTGTCATCTATGTATGTGCCTAAGTTAACGATGAATCTCATTCCATGAATTCAACAAGATACTATCATGTGGTATTATGCATGTGATGATGATACTAAATTCATTACCTTATAAATTTCATTTCATACTTATTGTTCAACTTTAAACATTTGTGTTGTTGGAATCTAAGCGATTCTACTCTACCTATGGAATAAATCGTAGCATTCATTGAAATGGTTATTCAAGGTCTTCATCTAGTTTTTTATATGTTACTTTTAGAAGAAAAGACCTATTACTTGCTTCAACTTTGCCACCACGATGGCATATGTCATAAAAGTAAATATGCTATCAAGTTAATTCCTTTTGTGAACTTTCTCTCATAATAAGTCTAACAACATAGCATCCATATCAGACGTCCATTATAATAAACCTTTCGAAGATGTATCTTCCTTGTTGTTAGACTTTTTGTTCTTTGACATACTTTAATTTGCAAAAAGCATTATACAACCAAGTAATATGTAATAATACAAGCGATACATAAGTATGCAATACATGCATGATCACATTCAGTGTAATTAAGACATTTTATTACTTTCAAGCATTACATAATATACAATGATGTGCAAGAATATACAACATATAACTTATACATACCAAACATAAAATATAGTTCACAATATACAATGATATGTAAGAATACGTAATATATAACTTATACGAAGTAAACATAAAATATAGTTCACAATCCTATTTGTGGCACAAGAATCATAAGCATGTACAATAAAGTACAAAGACTTATTGAATAAATAACATAATCTATGACAAGCTCTGCTCATTGTTATTCCACATATAAGTTACTATAATTTCTTTTAAAATGAATCCATGTGTATAGTATTTTTTAGTGTTCTATAATTTATGATCCCTTATATCTTCTATATTATAATCTAACAGCTTACGGCCTACTTTATCAATTAACCGTGGATTAGGATTAACATTTATTAGAAAGTTATGCAATATACAACAAGCAATAATAATGTCCATCATGCTCCTGAAAGAGTAATGTGATTTTCTATCACTAGCTATTATTGGAAATCTCTTTTTTAAAACCCTAAATGCCCTTTTAATTACATTTCTTAACAATGCATGACAAGTTATCAAAATAGCATAATCTATGACAAGTTCTACTTATAATCATTCCACATATGAGTTGTTACGATTTCTCTTAAAATGAATTTATGCCCATAGTCTTTTTTAGTGTTCTATAATTTATGATCCCTTATATCTTCTATATTATTATCTAGTAGCTCACAGTCTGTCTCATTAATCAACTATGGCTTAGGATTAACATTCATTATAAAGTTATGCAATATACAACAAGTAATAGTAATGTCTATTATGCTCTTGAAAGAGTAATGTGGTTCTGTACCACTAGTTATTATTGAAAATCTCTTTTTTAAGATCTTAAATATCCTTTCAATTACATTTCTTAACTATGCATGCTGATGGTTAAATGTTTCCTTTGCATTTTAAGGACCATGTGCTGTATGCTCTTTTAGGTAATAATGCACACCTCTATATAGTGTGAGTAATCCTCTCTTTAGAGGAAAACTTATATCTCCTAGGTAGAATTTACCTAAAATTTACAATAATGATACAAATATATGTCACAAAATATAATTATAATGAGAAACACTTTATAGGAATAACTCATAACTTTTCATTATGCATGACAAATAATAGTGAAGCTTACCTCTTGGAATTCTTAATTTATCCCCTCTTACTTAAAGCATACTTAAGAATTCTAGAGTCAGATGCAGTTCTTTTCTAACTAGATAGTACATAAATGAACTTCATATCAAAAGAACACACTACTAACATATTTTGTATTGAATAATTTTTTCTTCCTTGAAAGTGAGAAATATCTTTTCTTAAAACTTTGACTCATATACACGTCCCATTTAGAGCTCCAAAACAATCCTATAATTTATTTTTTTAAAAAAAATTTGATTACACAATATGACAATTAAACTTATTTATATGAATTGAGTACTGGAACCTACATAATTTATTATATTACCTTGAAATAACGATAAAATTCACTATTATTGAGTATTATGGATGAATCTCTGATGCAGAAGGTTGGACAAAATATTCATTTTTGAGAAATATTATAGCTTGTAAAATGTTGTGAAAATGATAATTAACTCTCTCTCCTAACCGATGAAAGAAAAAAGACATAATTCTATTTTTTACATTATGTGCTAGGATATGTAAGAATTTAACAACTTTTTCCTCCATTATAGAATAAGTGAAATCTTTTACTCTACTCGTTGCTCTTAACTTCTCACATAGTCATAAGAAAGCATAAGGAGTCATGCATACCATATCATGTCATTTATCTATTTGTAATAAATTTTGTATATCTAATATCTTCTTTCAATCATCCCATCAATGGGTTTATGCATAATATTTGTTTGCAATTGTAACAAATATATAACATAACCAATATGGCAAATAAGTTGCACAACACATATTTGACATAATCTATCCCATTCCACTATCATATTAACATTAAGCGAGTTGTCTAATTCCAACTTCTCTTTATATATATCATCCATGTTATTTTCTGTGGTCACTTGTGAAATAACTCCAAATTATAACTATTAAATAGGATAAGGTACCAATCATTACACAAATCAGTATATATATTTGGAAAAACATAAAATACAGTCTAATAAACATTGATAATCACATAATTTTGGTATTTAAGTGTAACGACACTAATACTTATAATTTAGTACAAAAATTTTTCAATAACATTAAATGTTGCTATTTGAATTGTACAAGCAACAGTCTAGTACAAATGCAGACATACGTGTTAACTTCATAATATGTGGACTAGGATAAGGTACCAATCATTACACAAATCAGTATATATATTTGGAAAGACATGATCAAAGTCCATACCCACAAGTATATGCATAGGGGAACACAAAGCCGCTAGAAACATACCTTTGGGGATAGCAAAGGTTTGTGCAGATTGACTGAAAAATTTATGTAGATGTAAGTCCTCTCTCAGAGTGTATCTTTGAATTGGTGGCTTCCTACAGTACCTATTGAAGTGAGTAACTTATGTAAAATATCAACATCAAATAACTTTCATATAAGACAATATATTTTTTCACTATTAGAAAATTTCAATTAATTTAAATTTTCTATTTCATTATATTTATTAAGTAAATTTTAAACTTTTATTATAATATAATTAACACAATATTTCTTTTCATTTTATTTGCTCCATCATATATTTATCCTTTTTATGCACACTTTTATCAATTATATTTCTGCCACAAATTACTTTAAAATGCATGGGCATAACATGATATAAAGAAAAGAATACTGTCACCATAATTTCTATTTTAATAATTTTTAGTACTATTGTACTCATTTAATATTGTATATTAATAAAATTTTATTAATATAAACTAGATTTTGTTTAGTGTTGATATTAAAGTTAATTAATATAAGTTAATTTATAAATATAAGTGATGTTTTGAATATTGGTTTATACTGTTTTATTTAGAGGGTTAGAATATACAACTACCTAGTACTCTAATTACAAGTGCATCAATGAGAAAACATGTCACAAAAATTATCAATACATGGTTAGCATCACAAAATTAGGCACATTAGGCAACTCAATTTCACATAAATTTCTTGATGGTTCTGTGTTGTGTATGGTGAGAAATGAAAGTAAAATGATTTACATTTATAATTGGAAAAAAATTGTTCAAATGAAAAAAAAATGAAAACTGGGTCAGGTATTTAACCCAATCGACTCACCTATGAATTAGGTCAGGTCTGCGCGACTCAGAATGGAGGATCTTAGACCCAAGCTGGCAGCTATGGCGGAACATGGTGGGGTGTAGTCAATATGATCACCTATGGACAACATTGCACGACCGTTTATTGCTTGATTCATTGGATTTTGTTAGTGACAACCTCGGAGCCACAATCGTCCATGACAAATCCATACCTCACAGGCCCTTTGCAAATCCTACCTTCTAACTTAGCCAATCTACAATACAAAAATGACAGAGATGGGAGAGCAACCACTCCATGCATTTTATCTTATTAGATCATCGACAGGGGATGATGTTGGTTGGTAAAGTGTAGTGGCAAGAAAGCTTAAATTGTGTGAGGCGACGAGGGTAACAGTAAAAAAAAAAAGTCCAGTTCAACCCTTCTCTCCAAATTTCTCCTTGTAGATGGGGCAATATTTTTTCTGGGTCCCATTTTTTGTTCTTGGAATCTATTCCAAACACAAGGTAAATTTACCCACAAAAGTCATTAATCTTGACGTCCAGGGTCACGCCACCATAGTCAAACCTAATATCTCCGCTGCGCTTGAACATAACTCACCTGTGTACCCAGAATACCCCTGTAACGTTCACTTGATCAACCGGCGACCCCACCTTTGTCTTAATCACAAAACCCAAAGGTCATTATCGTAAATAAATAATAAAACTTGTTCTCATCTCTTTGAAAAAGAGTCCAACTACACTGAAGCGGCTTCAGAAAGAACCTTTCGTTGATTTAGAATTTCCTTCTGTTTCCTGCTTCTTCTATTATCGTTCTTCATTTTCCTCCCTTCCCCTAACTCATCTAGTCTGCTTCTGCGTCTTCCACATAGAGTTTGGCGCTGTTGCTCTCTCCCTCTCTGAAACTTAGCTTCCTCACTAATGGCGAATCTCACATTCTGAGCTTTCGAGTCAGATCTTTCACTGAGTGGAACTGCGGAATCGGACGAAGTAAGGGATCCACCATGTTGGATGGAATACTTGGCCGTGGCTTCGCTGCTAAATGGTTTGCTTATTATCTCTTACTGTGTATTTGTTTTATTTTGGTCTTAATCTGATTTTGTTTTGACGAGGTTGGGGCGGAGGAAAATTAGCATGTGATTGGGGATAGCTGTGTTTTGGTTTTTGCAGTAAATCGTTGATCAAACTCACCAAGAGTCGGATCGATGTGATAAGGAGAAAGAGGAAGGCGACGGAGAAGTTTCTGAAGAGAGACGTCGCTGATCTGTTGGCGAATGGCCTGGATATCAATGCATATGGAAGGGTAATTCATGCATTTTTAGGATTCAGTTATATTGGATTCCTCTCTTGTCTTCTACCCGATCTTTCATTCATTTCATCTGGTTAATGTGGTTTAGATGAAAATAGCAATAGAAATCCTCGTACGAATAATGAAATGATACAGTGATTTCATTCAAAAATAATAATAAGCCATGCAGTGAGCTCTCTGATAATTGTATGCTTATGAACCATTTTTTTGAGCTTTATGTGAATAAAAAAAATTAAAAATCCTAAGGAACTAGAATCTAATTTCCACGGAATTTCTGTTTTATTTGCAGTAACACATAAAGAATAAGTCACTTGATCGATGAATCTCTGTCTCCTGTTATTATTTTTCTTTATTGATTGCACCTGATGGAACTTTTACGAGTTGTTATAATGCCTTCTTCTGCCTTACAACAGCTTTCTTGCAATTGGTGAAACAGGCTGATGGACTTCTGGCTGAGTTGACGCTGTCATCTTGTTATGATTTTGTTGAGCGGTACTGTGACTTTGTGTTGAAGCATCTTCCAGTGATGCAAAAAATCAGGTGTGTTTTTGTTTGCCTGCTTTGTGCTTTAGACGATTGATTTTCTTTGAGTTATGGCTGATCAAAACTTATTTGTGTCTCTTGTAATTGCTCTGACCTTGAAATAACTCATGTGAGGGAGGCAACACGAATAAAGAACATATCATCATTGGATTATATTCTGATCACAACAACAATCATTATAACTTATATAAACTTTTTTACCTCAAATTGACTAGGACTTTAACTCCATATACAGATATGCACCTTCTGGTTATATAACCTAGGTTATGTTGCCTCTTTCAAGGTCATGTGGTTTCTTTACAGTCACAGGTAGAACTCATTGCTTGTACATACAATTCATTATGTTAAACTTGACATACATTCATGTTGTTATATACTAAAATTGTGTTGTTTGATGAATGAGGGCATTTGGATGTTGTCTTTTCCCTTTCTGTTTTGAGCTGTTCTCCCTGTTAATTAGATGTTTAAGTTATGATTGTAACAATTTGTTAATTGATGGATGGTCTCTAAAAATGGGGAGCTTCAGTGATCTAAAAATATGGGTTTATACGGGTTTTTGTTTGTTTGAAAGGAAAATCTTATTGAGCATTGTTCAGCATTTTCCATTAGCTGATGCAAGTAGATGAATCTGATTAATACAGCATAACCCTTCAAGAGCCAATAAATAATATGTGTTAGTTGTTTCACAGAAATTCATATTTTGAAATGGTCCTGTTAGATTCTGCTAATGTGCGGATTTTGGTTTTGATGGAGTACTGCATAGACTGAGGTATAGGTTATATAATGAAGAGATCTTTTACAATTGGAATTTTGATACCTAGTTTACATGATGAATTTCAATGTTTGCACATTTGAGAAGCAGAAAGGTAAAAGAAAGACCAATAAAACTTTAAAAAGAGGGAAGTATCTAGTACATAGATAGTAAGAAATTTATATAATACTAACTAACTTTCATTTCTCTAGTCTTTAGATGTGTTTTTTTTCTTTTTCTTTTTTTTTTTTTGGTTGGTTTTTTTTTTTTGGGGGGGGGGGGGCGGGGGAAGGTATGTTGTTTGTTTGAACAGTTTCTGACTTTCTGTGGATTGCTAACCTGGAAGTTTCTTCTTTGTTTGCTTATGTCCTGTGTGAATTTCTTTGGGCACCCATTGTGTGATAGATATCCCTAACCATGTGATGGGGAACCATTTCAAAATGGAGAAGTTAACACACTAGCTGCTTTTATTCTTGTCCAGTGGATGTCCAGAGGAGTGCAGGGAAGCTGTATCATCTCTAATGTTTTCTGCTGCAAGATTTTCAGATCTACCAGAGTTACGTGATCTTAGGCAAATATTTCAGGACAAATATGGGAGTTCTCTTGAATGCTATGTGAATCAAGAGGTCACTCTTCACAAACTCATGTTGATTACAATTATGTTTTCATGACTTGCTCCTGAACTGACTGATAGAATTGCTTATTTTCAGTTTGCTGCAAATTGTAATTTGAAGTCTTCTACACTGGAAAAGAAGGTCCACTTGATGGAGGAGATTGCGTTAGAATTTTCGATAAAGTGGGACTCCAAGGCCTTTGAACAAAGGATGTCTAAACCTTCTGCATTTCCACAGGTCTTGTTCTATATTTCTTTTTAGTTTTCCCATTATCTTTCTGTGGTAAATGAGTATTTTTGCAAATCTTATTATACTTAGTTTCCAGTTTGGTTTATACAAAGTTTTCCTCTACATTGTTTATGACATGTGCAGGACCGGAAAACTTCCAATATTAACCATGTGACTGATTATAATAAACCATCAAATGTCAAAGCTACACAAGAAGGAGTCAAGTATGATGCTTTGTTTGAGAAAAGTCCTGACCTTCCCAATAATGGACACAGATTTTACTATGGCAAGGATGCTTCTGTCTCAAAAACAGATGATCATGATCTTCTGTCTAAATCTAAACCCCCTAGAGATGGATTCAAGCTGCCACTAAATGGGTGTGATGAGGCCATTCTAAAAGTGGATAGTCATCCCAAGTCACTTCCAGAGAGGCAAGAGATTGCTGCTAAAAAGAATGATAGAGAGTGCAAGAAGGAGGGCAGCATGCTGAAACCAATTGGACAATATGGCTCATCCCAGAGTAACAGAGATGTACAATTTGAAAGTCGATTCAAGCTGCATGATAACAAGGGGATTTCCAATACTCAAAGAGAAAGCCACCACACTGCTGCCTCTGGGAGGCCAGATTTTACTCCTAGTAATGCAGGATTGCATTTAAAGAGCAATGTCAATGAGCTATGTGCTGTTAATCCCGATGGCCTGCTTGATATTGACAACTCTGTGAAGAGAGTCTCTAAGGATGAAAAACATAAGGTGAAGTCACACTACAATCATGTTATTCCTCCTCCTTATGTTAAAAAATATTCTAAGGGCAATGAATGTGGAACTGATGCATCCTCTTCACATCTTGATGGTGATGGCATCTCTTCAGTACATGATAAGCCTAATGAGGTTAATGCATCAGAGAGGATTGATGATTTTGAACAGGAGAGGCATGCTGCTAGACATTCAAGATGGATTAGACGCAGTCATGAAAATGAATTCTTCATTCCTCAAGATGATTCAGATATGTCTGTACCAAAACCGAAATCTCTGAGGCGCAAGCACTCAAAATCACGACTTAGTCACAGTGCTGCTAGTACTGAAGACACTCGAGATGTTACAAGAAGATCAAGGAGCAGGAAACGAGATGAATCAAGACGTGGCCTGCAAATCTTGTTCGATGATGAGCAGCGTGGGAATGACGAAGAGGAACGGATAATAGACAAATTACTGATCCATTACAGCAAAAAACCTAACATCCCGGTTCCTGAGAAAACAAGAAAGTCTAGAAGTCGCCATGCACATAAAATGGATGGCGCAGCTGGGGAATACTTAATGGATGGCAGCAGAGTGCAGCCTAATGAGACACAAGAAATTACTCATACCCTGCGATCGTCTTCCCTTCCTCGTGAACAAACACATCAAATGGAGGTAAACAAAGTATATACTCGTGCTGCTACATTTCAGCCTGATAGATCGGATGCACCTCGGTTTGTTCACCCAAAGTTGCCGGACTATGATGATTTGGCTGCAAGGTTTGCGGCATTGAGAGGAAGATAGAGGATAGAGCAATCAATAGACCCTTATTCAGCGGCATTGTTGCAGTTATGATATTCTTGTGTGTGTCTTGCATTCTTGTGGTGATTGTGATTTGACTACTTCGGAGCCGTGCTTTCAGGCATCAGAGATGGCTGCCGTGTGTTGTTTGACACGATAACTATATATAAGCCCTTTAACCTACTAATGTATTTATAGGTTATACGCAATTTTAATTCTTTTTTAGTTATTGTTGTACTATTGTATGTGACAAAAAATTTACAGTGACTCTACGACGCATTGAAGTTAAAAGTTGAGATCACACCTCAGAAATTGCATATTTGCATTATAGTCCTTATTCATTCATTAGCAACCCTCAACTTCCACGCCACAAGTATGAAGGCGACCAGAGTTGAAGCATCAGTGAACTCATGATTGACGGTGATAAATTGCAGTTTATGCAGTCTCATTATCCTTGCGTTGACCCATGCTTGATAAAATGGAAAATTGAGTAAAAAAGAAAGAGAAGTGTAAATTTAAAAATTTTCACTTGATTGGTTAAAAGGAAAATGGAGGGAAGAGAAAACGTAATAATATAATTTAGGGTTATATTATTGCCGCACATGACTAATTCAAAATTTTCTTTTCTTTTTATTTTCTTTTGTAACTAAATTTTAAAATTTTCCTTTCTTTCTTCCAATTTTTTTCATCATTAAGTATGGGGTGAGTAACAATTAGGTCAGGTTTATTCTTGGAAAGGAGGAATATGGCGGGAGGAAGGCAGGTGAGGTGAATAATTTTGCCCGCGGTGAGTGATGGTAAATAGTAGTAGTGTGGAGTTCTGTTAGATGACCAATCGGGGCTCTGTTGTCAGAACTGCTTTGCTAGTTCAAAGTTCAGAACAAAAGCCTTTGCGTTCCCCAGAACCATTGCCCTTTTCAAGATTCCCATCCCGTCTTCTGCTTTCTTTGTCAAAGATAAAGCATTGTTTCCCGCCAAAAAGAGCTTATATATTTACTGCTGCCTCTTTTACCGCCACACATTCCTCTATTAGGTTTCAGAAGCAAGAAACAGACTCAAAAACAGAGAAAGTCAGATTCCAGAGAAATGAAGGGCACGTCCAAAGTCATTATGGGTGCCACTTTGGTAATGGTGGTGAGCCTTGCTGTGGTGCTTGGCCTGATACTAGTGCTGCTTGCAGAGCTCTACTGTTCTCTCTTACTCCGCCGGCGTAAGCTCAGAAATAGCAACTCTGCCACCATCCCGACTGCCGCACAGACCGCCGCAACCAGAGCCAATGCATCGCCATCAGAAGCCTTGCATCCCCAAGAACAATCCCCTCCTTCTCTGTTCAGTAGCATATATGCTCATGGAGTTCTCCAAGCGCCAAGAAGCTTCTTCTTCCGTGAAGCTGCTTCCAAAGAAGACATGGCTGATCCAAAGAAGCAGCTTTCTGAGCTTCATCAGATTATTCAAATCCAAACCCAAGAATTCAATGCAAGTCCACATCAGATTGGACTTCTATCTGCTTCCTCCCCACCAGCAGCATCCCTCAAATCTAAAATTCCCCCAAAGTCAATCCAAGCAGCCCCACATGAAGAAAGTACAAGTAGCACTCTTTGTCCTGATAAATCTTGTAACGGTGGGGAACATCTTATGTATATTTCAAACCCCATTTATGAAAATGATGAAGGAAGCAAGCCCAGCAGACCAAATACTCCATTTGAGACACCAGACACTTCACCTTCTCGCCTGGAACGGAGTGGCTCTTCTGGTGATGATGAGGTTGCTCGGCCTCAAGCATCCACTCAGTCACCGCCATGTATACCTCCCTTGACTCCAATGAAGAAGCTTCCTGCAGAGGCTTCCTCTATTTCTTTTAGAGATCCAAGGTCATTGGGTACTTCAGGCAGTGATTCACACAGTAACAATGGCCTCTCATCTTCATCATCCGGTTCCCCTTGTACTTCCCCATCATGGTGATCCATCTTATGGCAAGATTTGACCGCCAGCTTTTTGTTCTGTACTTTTAGTTTAATTTTGTTTTGTCTTTTATTTTGTGTGCGCGAAGATAAATGCTACTTTTTTTTTTTTTGTTAATTCTCATCCACAATGTCTCGCTAGATTACAAGCGTGTGCTTTCTTAAATTTACTCTCTTGATCACTCCCTCCTCGCAAGACGTCGGTAGGATCTAAAGTCCCGCATAGCTGTAAGAGGTAGCGAGTTTAGGAAATAAGTTATTCATGTTTTTGTATAAGTGAAACCTTAGCGAGGCTGGTCGAATGAAAACAACAGAGATTATCATTTTCTTTTTGTGAAAATATCAGGAAGAATGCAAGTAGTTGCAGGAGAAAGAAAGCTCCAAGACAGTCCAAAGTATACTTTCTCTTTGCAGGCGTAGCCATGGCTCGTTGATCAAAGCCTACGCCAACGCGAGTTCTGACCTTGCTTTTCCTTCTTATCAGTTGCATTGGGGAAATGCATGTTTATTTCAATTTTTTTTTTGTATATTTTAAAAAATGTGTTGCATTTTCACGTTGTTGTGGAGAACAAATTCTTAATTTTTTTTCCCCTTGTAGGAGGAGAAAAGAAGTTCTTATTTTTCTGTCTGATTCTCCATTTTTTGAGATTTTGAGAGGCCACGTGAATTTTGAAGGGAGGACTAAAAAGAAAGATCGGTGCCGTTTCCATGAAAATGGAAAAATGGTTTCAGTTTTTAAGGAGCCTCGAGTTATGATTTCAATGCACTGAGGGGTAAAAACAAACAAAAACTATGGCCTCTGGTCCAGTCCACTTCGATAACGACGATTCCAGTTGCTGTGCTGGAACTCCATTAGGCAAGAACCTTCGGTTTTCGCATTTACTGTGTAATTTTGTGCTGATAAAGAAAGATATCCCACTTCGCCAAATAAAATATTTTGAAAGAGAACACTTCAACATGGTGTATTTTGAACTACATTTAAGATCCACTTCTTTACTTTTATTTTTATGTTTTTTGAAATAATTTTTTTTTCATAATTGTTTTTATAATTATTTTTAAAAATTATAATTCTATGTGTAACTTAAAAAATAAAAATAAAAATAACCTTTAGAGGCTTTTTAATTTTTAATAATAATTTTATAATTAAATAAAACTTTTCTTTATTTATTGCACTAATTGTTATTCATTCTTTATTTTCTTCAAATTAAAAAATATTAAAAATAAAAAATTAATTTTAAAAGTAATTTATAAAAACAATGTTTTTTAAAGAATAAAAGTATGGCAAAAAACACTCGAACATCTACTAAAGGCTTTTACAAACAGTTGTTTTTTACCATTAATTGATAGATTTATCGCAAAAGGTATATTTAGGTTTTGCTTCACATATTAAATAAGTTAATTTATATTTTATTGACTTATTTAATAAGTTATAAATTAATATCTTCAAGAATTTTATGCATTATTTATTTAAAAAATAAGTTATAATTTAATGAGTTATATTAAATGACTTATACTTTATAAGTTGATAAATTTTCAAATATTTTTCAAATTTAATATTTTTTTATTAATTTACGGTCCATACTCTTGATAAATAATTATAATTTTATTTTGAATAATAAATAAATAAAAATTAAATAAGTAAATAAATAAATAATATTATAAAGTTAGTATAAATAATTAAATAAAAATGAGCAAGTAAATAATAAATGTGTTGTTATAAATCATAATTTATTAAATTTTAGATAATCATATTCTTATCCAAAATCCTAGATAAATAATAATAAGTAAATAAATAAATGCGTGATATTATAAATTATGCTTAATTCAATTTTAATTAATTATCAATTAGATTATTGACTAGTTGCATGAAACAAAACCTTAATCTCCTAACTTTTGTTAAAGTTTCAATATTATCCCTTAAGGTTTATTTGAAATAAGTTTATCATCTAATTTTTTAAAAATATGCAATTTTATTTAGTAGTTTGACACATAATTTTAGCTAATTTATATCATTTTATAATTTCAACTAATTTAATAGTTAATTTTACAATGTACTTCTTATACAATTAACCAACTAATCAATTATCAATTATCAATCATTAGTTATTAACTAGTTTATTAATTATTAACTATTTGTATGGAACAAAATCTTGATCTCCTAGCTTTGGTTAAAGTCTCAATATTATCCCTTAAGGTTTATTTAAAATAAATTTATCATCTAATTTTTTAAAAAAGTGCAATTTTACTTAGCATCTAATACATATCATCTAATATGGCATCCTACATGGCATTAAAAGACATTTTTTTATATTCTCATAACAAGAAAAAATACTCTTAATTTTCTAACTTTCATTGAAATTTCAATCTTATCCTTTAAATTATATTTGAACCAAATTTATTCTTTAATTTAATCATATATATATATAAGAAGAAGATTTATCAAAATTTAACTTTTTTTGGCATCCATAATCTTGTGGAACCAATTCTTTGAACTCAGAACCATTGAACTTTTTTTTTATTAGAATAAGAAGTAGGAGACACACAATAAATTCACTAGTAGTAATAAATCTAAACAAATATAATTTAAAATTTGAAAATATATTTTTTACAATATCACATACTTGTTATGAATCTTTAAGGACTATTATGATGGAAAAATAATGTAAAAATATAAACACAATTTGTCTTTAGAGTTTTTTAAATTATTATTTAGATTTATTCAATATTAACATTAGTCAATTACAATCGAGCCCATCACATATTATGGCATTTTGTGTGTTTTTAAGAGGATAAAAAGCAACTTTATTTAAATAAAATTTAGAAAATAAGATTGAAATTTTAATAAAAATTAAAAATAAAATTATTTTTTACAAGAATATAAAAATATAACTTATGTATGCCATATAAGATGTTAAATTGGATATTATATAAATATCTCTCTTAGAAAAGTCCAATGATGTTAGCTAATTAAATAATATTGTACTTTTTTTAAAAAATAAAAAATAAATTTATTTTAAATAAAATTTAAAAATAAAATTTAAAATTTAATTAAAATTAGAGGGTAAAAAATATTTTCTAATCATGATTTATTGGCTTAAATTTAATAATTATAAATAAGAAAAGTGTTATCACTTCGAGCGGTGATGAAGTTTCACACGAGCAAAAGGAGGGTGGCTCTAAAATTTATTTAATGAGTTTCATGTAGTTTTATAATTTTTTAAACAATATGTTCTATCTTTTTTTTTTCAATAGATATTAAAGGGTGTGGGACCAAGCGTGGGGGATGGGGGACCTAGACTTTCTCTCTCTTAGGAGTCGTTTGATTCATGTGAGAAATAAGTTCTTGTGAGAAGTTAAATTTTTTAGGAAGTTACTTCCTATGTGAATTTTCGGGGAAGTTCTCAATGTTGTTTGGTTGACATGAAAGAAATTATATTTTCCAAGAAATAGAAGTTATTTAGGGGGAGTAGGTAAATGATCTTTCACATTCTGTGAGAAATACAATTTCTTGAAAAATAATTTTTCATGTTTTGTGGGTAATCAAACAACTTATAATTTTTTATTTCTTGAAAAATACAACTTCTCACATTTTTGCTGCGAACCAAATGACCTCTTAGTATCACCTATAATGAGAGCAATAGTGGTTGCCATTAAACTGACCCTTAATGGTTACCCTTAAAAATTCATTTCAAGATCCATTATTTTCTTGAAGGTACCCAAAAAAAAAAAGGAAAAAAAAAGGCTTCCAATGTAGGACCAAAAATGGAAATTCATTATAGAAGACAACCATTTAAGTTTGTTTTTAGGGTTAGTAATGAGTTGAATTTCAAGTTCAGCTTAATCTAATTTTATTTAATTCATAATTTATTTTGAATTTGATTCAAATTAATTTTTTTCTCTAAAAACTTAACTCAAAATATGTTTACTGCTAACTTAATCTGATTCAATAAATTCAAATTAGTATTTTAAAAAATGAATTGGATTGACTTATTTAACAAAAAAAAAATTATAAACTCAACATATATTTAATCTGATTTATCATTAAAGTTAGGAGTGCTTTAAATTGTATAAAAAATATTAAACCAATTAAAAGACATGAACCAATTAGAGTCTTAAGGTTTCCACAACTTTAAGATTTTGCATTATCACTTTCATTTTTATAACGAAAATATTTGCACTCACCTTTTATACTATTAGATATAAACTTTCTTTTGGAGAATTTCCACACCTTCTTTACCCTCTTTTGAATGATGATCTTAAATTATATTTATCTTAATCACATAGTTAATATCAAAATAAAAATTATTTTAATAATGTTCATCAATAATTCTATTTATTTTTTTATTTTAATTACAATTGAAATTCAAATATAAATATTAAATTATAATTATTATGGTTACTAATTTTTTTCATGACAAATATTTAGTTTAGAATATACATTACAAAAGAATATAATACACACACACACACACACACACACACACGTATTAATTATATATTATTTGATTTAAGCATGTGATATAATCAATTTAAACATCTTTATGTTTCAACTTGGTTCCTTTAATATATGAGTTAAAAGTATTCAATTCATATATTGTTTATTTTATTCATAAGCTTGAGCCATTGAATTAAAAATTCCACGATCCGCCTAGACAATCCTACTCGTCTTCTATAGGGATTAATTTAAAATGATACCATGTATGCAGATAAACGGCATAACGAACTGTGAGAGCATGTGTTCGGTTTCTCTACCTCTAGTAGTATTCATTTTTCTTGACTTCTATTGAATTGGAACCAGGGTATATCATTCACCGAACATTTCTATTACACTTAATGTAAGTAAATTACTAGTTGACAGGAAAAAATAATTTACAACCTATTGGATGGCTGTTCTTACAAGTGAAAATCTGTCAGAAACAAAGAATGAAAAGGAGGACAAGTACCTGCAATCTTTTTTTTTTCTCTCGCTTTTTTTTTTCCTTCTCAGAACACAAGACGTATCAACAAAAGAAATGTTGAACTTGAGTGACGAAAAAGGGAAACGTAATTTTACATGTATAGATGGACAGAACAATGACAAATAAATCAAGTTCCAAGACTTATTTGAACAGAAATAAGATGCCATAAGTTAACGACACATCAAAATGGGAATTTGCAATTGCAGATTCATCACCATCATCATCCACAACAAAACAGTCTTCTACTTTCTTGAGGTGTGGTATGCAACTTAATTCCCGTTTGACGAGAAGGGTTAGTTTTCGCCAGTCTCTTTGCTGCAAAACTTTCATTCTGTAAGTAAATTATGGATAAAATTCGAACCAACTTTTGCTATTTATGGATCAACAAAAATTCTCAAGATATCATAGAGATTTTGAAAAATGAATGAAAACATAGTTACCTATTTCATAGAAGAGGTCGTTAACATTCTGTGCAGTTTTTGCTGAAGTTTCAAGAAAAGACAAAGCATTTTGTTTGGCATATTCCTCACCTATCTGCAGGTGGAAGAAACAACCGCATTAGGTATATAACAGGCTAAGCAGAGTCTATTGTATAAAGGCCATCAAAATTGTAAAGGGATTATTGCATAAGAAATACCTCGCTTCCTACTTGTCTTCTGTCTTGTAAATCGGCCTTGTTCCCCACCAAAAACATTGTCAAGCTTGGATTTGCTGACATATTTGTCAAATAAAACAAACTGCAGATTTAGTATTCATCATAGTATTATAATGTCGAATGAGACGCTCGGAGACCCTGCTTGAGTTTGAAGTATGAATAAAGAATTTCGGCACAGTTATTATTCTTTAGCATTTCATTTTTTTTATTTCTAAGATGATTTTGATCCTAATACAAAATAATTTCTTAAATCATTGGCAATAAGAAGACTGCAATTTGAGACAGTAATGATGGTATATATCATTGTGCAAATTCTAGATTCTCAAATTCACAACTTGGGAGAAGTAGCAATGGATTGATGGAAAACCAGTTTACCTTGTCTTAGAACTTCTTGAACCCACTTTTTGGCCCGCACAAAAGAATCCTACGCCAAAACAAAAATCATTCATTCATCAATCATATGAGAGAGATGTAAAATGTTTCTAATCTAGCAAAGCAAAGGTAAATAAACAGTTACCAACCATGCTAGTGATATCATAAACTACTATGGCAGCAGCAGCACCTCGATAATACATAGGAGCCAAGCTGTGGTATCTCTCCTGCCCTGCTGTGTCCCATATATCAAATTTGATAGATGCTTCGTTTAACGACAATACCTGTGTGAAGAATGCTGCTCCTATTGTTGATTCCTACAACATTAATGTGGATTGCACTATGATTTGCAAAGAAGCCAACAGACATTATGGGTTGAGAAAAAAAAAAAAGAAGAAAAAAAATTAAAAGTAGAACAATAACCTGGTACTCAGAAAATTGGCCTTTGACAAATCGAATCACCAAACTTGTCTTCCCCGCTCCCATGTCCCCAAGAAGTACCTGGGACATTATACAGGTGTTCATAACTTAGTTTCTATTGATTCGTGATTAGCCAAGGCCAAAGTATCTCTATTGATCCGTGATTATCCAAGGCCAAAGTATCCCTCAAGGATCGGGATTTTAGAGCATGATTATTAGAATAACAAGGTTAAATAATCGCTTGTGTCAAATAACTAAATAGTTTGATTACTCAGTACCACATCAGATGATTGGCCCAACAAATTAATTTGAATCTAAAAAGGCATTTGAAGAGTACTTAGTTTCTGTCCTCCTAGTAATAACACCTAACATAGTAACGTGTCTTGCTAATTTTCTCAAACAAAGCCCACTTTCTATGAAAATATTTTATCATGACACCAAGAAAAGGGAAGACATACCCACCAGTTTGGCTTGCAAACTTTTGTTTCCGGTCCTGGGTCTCGGCATACCTGATCGATGGAGAAAAATGGAAATAAAAAATAGTTGAAATAGTACTAAACTGAACAAAGTTTCTGACAGATTGATGAGAAGATCATTCAAAGACAAGGCAAAGACTATGTTTGTGTGATGGGAAGAAGAAGAGATTTGTTTGTAAATGCTGCTGATGCCAGAGAAGTAAGGCTTGTTTCCACGAAAGCGCTCATAAAATATGAGTGGCCTCAGACAAATGGAAGAGCTGGGGAGGCTAGAAAGTCAGAGTGAGAACAGCGTTATATTGTGTGAGAAGACTGGTAGTTTTGGTTGGACTGGTAAGTGCGTTACTTTCTTGGCCTTTTTAGCTGTATTTTATTGTCCGTTTCTGTACTATTTAACAAATAAATACATGTTGATCTTCGCCTACTTTTTTTTTAAATATATCCATAGAAATTAAAGAATAAAATGAAAAAAAAATAAGAGAGGAGAAATCTCATTCACAAATTTTAGAAAGTTTTTGTGACATAAGTTCTTTACATAGAGGTAAAATTTGACCAGCCCGTAGCAGTACATGTTTAAAATTAAAATATTACTTGTGTCTTGTGTAATTTATTACTTCTTCATCTGGAAGTAAATTGATCATGGAAGAATTTGTGATTTTTTTGTATGAAAGTTATTTTATATTATTCTATTCAAATAAATTAATAATTAATAATAATAACAGAAATAATGTTCATCGAAAAGAAATATAAGTTGGTAGCATAGTATTAAAAATTAAAATGTTTAGAAAGTTCAGTTTAATGTGCTGGATCCTGTTACTCCGTGTCTATTGAAATCCTCGACAATTTTTTAGAAATGAAAATCATATATTTGATATTTTAAATAAAATTTAGAGCAAAAATGGTTTGAGTGGAGCAGGGATTTGAAGAGCGTTTGATGATGCTGGTGCATTTTGACTTGGCCCTTCCCGCTGGAAATCTGACGCTGAATTGAATGCATGCGCTTTTGCGATTTGAAATGTGAACTGGGTAATGCCCGTCAGATTGCCAAAATTCTTATCCACAATATGGCTTCTCTGTTACATTCTCAAGTGATTCAGAAGCTGTTTTGTCTTCCTTCAACAAAAACAAAAACAAAAACAAAAACAAAAACAAGGAAGAAATCATTGTACATGTAGGATATAAAAGTTAGCCCCTCCGTTTTCGCCACTTGTATCCAACGTACCAACTTTTTCGTTAAACTTTCGGTATACATCTTTAATGGGTAAGGGAGTATTGTTGATTTATCCTCCCTAGAGAGAAAAAATTTATGTACAACTTACTCATAATCTATATTTAAATATCGCCGAAGCATTTGCATGTCTCGGGTCTTAAGAATGCTCCACATTATGAATAAAAAAAGGGGATAATTTTGAATACAATAAGGAACAGCTTTTTTCATTAAATATATAATATATGTCTTATTCTATTCGTTGAATATATAAGAGATAATCATAAATCAATAAATCAAATTATCATATTAGGCTACTAACACTTTACTCTTTAAAGAGTATTTTGAATCAAATGTCATTTTTATAACTACATATACTTTTTGCAAGTTAATATAAACTCTTTTTTCTAAGTTTTGAGTGAGAAATTAATATCATCTCATATTGAAATAATGATAAGAATGTGAGAATCGTAATTATGGACTTTTTAATTTTTTTCAAATTCTCAAATCATGCCAAACCTTAAATTTGAGAAAATTGAAGAAAAAAAATATACATAAGAAGAATTTCTCTCAATTTTAAGCCAGAGAATCCTTAAGTCATAATTGATTGGTCCACCATGTTTCATTTAAAATTGAATTTATTTATCTATTGAAATTGCTACAATAACTAGTCTATAACACTTAGTCGAGTGAGGAATTAGGTTTTCACATGTTTTAAATAGTGTAATAGCACATTCAAGGTAATTACTCTCCATCTCTAAGAATCTGTTTGAATAAACTTAAATTTACTTTTTTTAAATTCACTCTTTATAAACCCTTTTTCATATGTTTATAAGATTTAGAATCTTGGATCTCACAAGCATGAAAGGAAGAGTAGGCAAAGAGTGAATTTATAAAAGTAAGTGTAATATTACTCTTCCTATACTTATTTTTATGTGATAAGTGTTCCTTATACATAACAATATTTTTGTTTACTATTAATTAGTATTCTTCCTCAATATTCTTAATATGTAGTAATTATTATTGTTCACTCTTGTTCTCCAATCCCATTGTTGGATCTATTTTAAAAACATATTAATTTAAAAGATTAAAAACATTTGTTACTTTTATTTTAATTTATTTATTCATTTTAATGTATTTATTTTAATGGTCTGGCCACATCACATTTGATGTTTGTGGATGATACAACTATTTTTATACAAGCTAATATTGATAAGGCTATAACTTTAAGAAATATTTTGGAAGTTTATAAGGGTTGGTTAGGGCAAAAAGTTAATTTTGGTAAATCTGAAACTTTCTTTTCAACCAATGTTCAAAGAGGACCTTAACAAGAATTGATGGAAGTTATAAATATATCCTTAATAAGGAATGAGGCAAAGTATTTAGGAATCCCATTATTCTTGACAAAAGCAAAAATCAAGGTATTTTCATTTTTTGCTAGGTAAGGTTCAGAATCAATTAATAGGTTGGAAAAGAAATGCATTGGCTTGAGCTCAAAAATACATAATGATTGCCTCTGTTCTACAACAAATTTCCTCTTACATAATGTTAATGCTTAAGTTTCCTACTTCAATTTGTGAATGAATAGATGCTTCATGTAGGTGATTTTGGTGAAATATGGATAAATATAGGGCTCATTATTTTAGCTTAAGATCCTAGCCTTTTTATGTTATGAAAAATCATTAAGTGGCTTAGGATTTAAGCAGTTTAGCATATAAATGAAGCCTTATTAGCAAAGTTGACATGGAAGTTAGAGATGGAGAAGAATTCCCATTAGGTGAGATGTCTTTAGGTTAAGTATATTGGAGTTATTTCTTTTTTGGATAGTGAAAATTGTTGAGGATCATAGGTTTGGAAGGCTATTCAACAAGCAAAGGAAGTTATTGCACGAGGTAGATGCTTTATTACAAGGTTAGGCTATTCAATAAAGCATTAGTTGATCCTTAGGTCCTAAATTATCTAAATTTCATTCCTCAATTGAAAAGTAAAGTAATACTTAATCACAAACTTTTGCTATTTGAATTAATGTGTGAGAATCCTAGGACTTGGAATGACTAGTTATTTTCTAATTTTTTTCTTAATAATGATGTATTTAAAATCAAAATGTTACATATTAGAGAAAATGATATGGGTTTACTAGTTTGGGGTTTAAATAGTTTTGGAATCTTTATTATTAAATTAGCATATAAGGTGATATCTTAATAGCAAGGTGCTCTAGCAATCAATATAATGTGGAATTAAATATGGAAAGTAAATATTCAGGATTGTTATAAGTTGATTTTATGATGTTATGTAATTAGAGTATTATCCACTAGAAGTAAGGTAGGATACTTATTTAGGTCAAGCAAAATTTTATTTTGTATATGTAAGAAGGAACTAAAAAACCAAATTACACTTGCTAGAGGCTTATGCTATTATTAAGCAATTATGGTTTAGCATTTAGGTTACTAGAATTAATAATTTGCAATCTCATTATGTGCAAGATCATTTAGATTTTATCCTCCTTAGTGATTGCAACCTTGAAATGATGAAAGATGCTAACATGTGGTAATGGACTTTTATTTTTGCGGCAGTGTTTATGAAACATAATTGGGATGTAAAGTGTCATTTGGTGTATTATGGGCATTAAATTGGACTTCAGCAACTCTCAAACATCATCTTCTATGACTATATGGAAGAGCTTTATTGTTTGGTAAAGGAAAGGCTAATTTTTCAAGGAATTTCAAATTAAGCTTTTGGAATTGGGTTAAATCTTATCAAATGGAATCCTCTTGTTAGAAATGTGATCAAAATAAATTCATATGCTTGCTAGGCTAGGCACTTTAGGATGGTTGTGATGCTAACCTGTAATTATTTAAGGAAGGTTCTAAGCTTTTGGCATAATAATTTTTAGTGTGCTTTGCCTCTTTCAATTAAGTTATTAGTTATTCATAAAGTGATTATGGTTTCATTCAATTTTCAAAGAAGATCAATTCTTGTAGAGAGTGATTATAAGGTTATTACTAATATCTTGTTAGGCCAAATTAAGATTCCATGGAGAATTAATCCTTTAGTTAAGATTATTAATAGGTTTTTGGAAATAAATTTAGATTTAGTTTTATCATGGTGCTCAAGGAAGGCTAACATTGTAGCCTATGAAGTTACGAAATAGGTTGTTCAAGATATTAGGATTAGGTTTAGGCATTTATCTTAGGTGTTTTTTACTTTAGATATTGTTATCCTCAAGGATACAACTTCTTTTATAGTTTGATTGTTACTTTTGGAATAAAGTTTCATGTTTCTAAGCAAATAATAATAATAATAATAAAATAAATTTATATTAGATTCTAAAAAAAAAGTGATTGAAATTGAATGAAGATGTAGCTAATAATGATTGAGTAATTATACTCAAAAATTTCTTTTCATTATTTTTAAGACATGGAAAGTGATTTGGTTAAAATTGAAATAAGATTTTACAAAAAAATCCTAATATTTTAAGTGACTTTAAAGTTTTAGTGTGGTATATAAGCCTAATATCATATAATTGGATATAGATCCTACAATGAGTAGGATTTATGATCCAGTTAAATTAATTATTATAAAAAGTTTCCACTTTTATAAACCCTTGTGATGATTGCATTCCATCTACCTGAGCACAATAAAAGAGAAACCTTATCAAAGAATACTAAAGTGAGGCTAAAGGAAATACACCTTTCATCTTTTTTTTAAATTATGTTTTATGCTTTCAGGGTGTCATTAAAGCAATTTGATTGTTCATAAATTATGATAAACTTTGACCAATTCTTAGAGACTGATAGCAATCAATATTAAGGAAAATTATGGATGCTCATCAATCAAGTGGATTTAATTTTTGAAATCCTTTAAAATATTATTAATTCTTAGGGTTTTATAATTGGACATGTAAGTATGATAATGAAATCCTTAAGAATGCCTTAAGAGAAGAAAGAATAATCACTCTTTATAAAGTATTTTAGCAGGGTAAAGTGGGTCTTTTATAATGATTTTTTATTATAATTTCATTTTATCCTTTGGATGGGTGCATGTAAGGCTTTTTATATGCATGACAAGGTAATGGTATAAGCAATAAGTTATAACTTGTTAACTTGGATTAGGGTTAATTGTATAATAAGATAATAATTAATATAGATAATATTCAAAAAATTATAATAAGAGGTTAATTGATATAGGATATTAGATAATGTATTAAGATATTTATGGTAATGGATATAGATTAATAAAAGTGATTGTGTGAGACTAGGATAAATTAGGGTTATAAAAAAAGGGGTAAGAATCATAATGACATTTTTACTAACTTCAAATAAAAGGCTCACAATAAAGGGGTTTAAGTGTGATATGCTTGACACTCTTATGTACTATGGGTGGGGCCTTTATTGTAATCTAACCAAGCACCCTTAAAGCAGTTCCTAGTGGGTTAAAGAGATGTTTCTACTTTCTGCAACCAAAATGACTTTTTGCTACCTTTAGTGTTTTAGTCACTCTAAACTTACTTTTTGGACTAATATAATTTGGACTTTTTTGAGCCTTGGTTTACTTTTTAGTGCTTTTTTGAGGTGCACTTTAACATTGAGCTTTGTGAAGTTTTATGGATTGGCCCATGTCATTAACCTTTTAGAAACAAAGCATTTATAAGTGTAATTTGTATTCTAGTAATTATTTACAAATTACTCATTAATTAACTCATAATCAATTATCCAAGAATTTTGTAAACGAATATAATTTGGACTTTTTTGAGCCTTGGTTTACTTTTTAGTCCTTTTTTGAGGTGCACTTTAACATTGAGCTTTGTGAAGTTTTATGGACTGGCCCATGCCATTAACCTTTTAGAAACAAAGCATCTACAAGTGTAATTTGTATTCTAGTAATTATTTACAAATTACTCATTAATTAATTCATAATCAATTATCCAAAAATTTTGTAAACTAATAAAATTTTTCAATAATTAGTATTAGAGCATAGTTTGGTTATGGATCTATCATAACCTAATCTCAGGGCACATGAATGGTGTAGAAATTTGCCTTTAGCAACCTCGTACTAATCTTTTTAAATAAAAATACAATTTTAATGAAAATATTTTATAACATCCTAACCATTAATGGAAATGAGTAGTTTGAATGATAAAATGCAAAAAAATGTAGAATTCACTAATAAGTGCATGTATCACTAACCATCTCAACAATCTAGTGACTCATCTCAGCACTAAAATACACAATTAGGCTGACTTCCATCCTAACAAACAATAATTGAGTATTTGAGGAGAAAAATTTTCCAAATAAATAAAAATAATAATAAAATAAGTTTTCATAAAAAAAACTCAATATGTAAATAAAAGTGATGTGCATTAACTAAAATAAACTAAAGAATATTTATCTTATTATATAATTTACATGATGAAAAATAATAGATATTTATACCTTCTTAGGGGAAAATATTATTTATGAATTAACTTACCTTTTTGAGAAACAGATATAACATATGTGGTGGAAGATTTAACTGCTATTATCTCACTTATCTTTTAATGTTGCACTCAATAGAAATGTTTAATTCGCAAACTATTATATTGATATGCATAATCTCATTGACCAATCACAACCGTACATCGATAGTTTTATATGTATCATAATGATAACATTATACTTAGTAAGTAAACAATCTACTTCTTAGTATATATACAAGGGTATTATCAAACCTTTTCCACTTAGATTATTTTTCATTTATATATAAGTGCTTGCATTCAAGAATATAGAAAATAAAAGTGAATAAGTAATATAAGAAAGCATTTAAATTTCTTTTGCCTTTTGCTCAGTTTTATCCCTTCATAAACCCATCATTATCTCTCTAAGGTTTACTTTATCCTTTCAAAAATAGTTTTTTGAATTCAATAAAAATCATAATTCATATATTTCGATTCCGTTTCTTAATATTTTGCATCATAACACATCTAATTCCAAAATTTAGCATTATAAGTTGATTACAATAACATCCACATGCATAATATGTAATATAACACCTATGTAGGATTATAATAATATTCACAAGCTTAATATGTAAACACAACATTTATATATGATTACTATTTCTTAAAATCCCATAAAATAAATAAAACTAGATGAAATAAAGAGATATTCAAATTTGTAGTCGATTATAAGGGTAAAAAGGTGAATTTTGGCCTTTATAATCGATTATGCTTATTCAGAGAGCAAATATGGAGGTTATAATCAACTACATAGTGATTATAGGCATTTAAAGAGTAATATTTTTAAAATAGTTGATTATAAGCCTTGAGAAGCCTTTTAAGAGCAACTCTTAGGGCTATAATCAATTATAAGCTCGAAAGTTTATAGAATTTTTGTATTTTTACTATTTATATAGTTAAACTTCATTAATTCATCTAAACATGCAATCATAAGTCCAAAATTTATTATAATACAAGTATCTATACTCATTCTTAACTATAAATGACAAAACACTTATCTTAAATATATGTTTTTAACATTCAATTATTAATTTTCAAATATGTATAATTTCATCCCCAATAATATAAAATCATACAAAACAAGTAGATTTAAGTAAATTATTTACTTATTTAAGTACAGAAGAGATGTAAGAAGACTAGAATGATGGTTAGCTTGCCTTGCTCATTCAAATTCAACAAGTTAACCTTTTTTGACCCAAAATCCCTCAATTCCTTAATCCAAAGCAAAACTTCAGAAAACAACCACCAAATAGTTTCAAATGAAAAGTATATGCCCTACTTGGGCTAAGATTTATTGATGATCAATTGAGGGTGATTGCTTATTTTGTTAGAATTGGATGAAGAATAAAAAGGAATGAAAGAGAGGAGATAGAGGAACAAAACAAATGGTATTTGGGTAAGGAGTATATAGAGTTATAAGGGCGTTTGAGATTTTTTAAGGGTAATTTAAGAAATAAGGGGAAACCTAGGGGTAATATTAGAAAAGATCTTTTTAAATCTCTTCTATACCTATTTACTTAATTTTAACTATACTTTTATCTTATTTTATTTCTTCCTATCCTTAATGGTCTATCTTATATTTCATTACATAAATTCTATTATTCTCTATTAAATCCTTATTTTGAAAAAAATTGTAATAGTTAAATAATTATTTTTAGATGTAAAAATATTCTAATTATTTCAAATTTTTTAAAAGGATGTAATAGGACTATGGTTGAGTTACTAGAACAATTTTGAGTATATTATGTGTCTTTCCTTTTTTTGCTAATTTTGTATTCTTTTAAAGTAGTTTTATTAGTTTTTAGAGTTAAAATTTTGGCAAAAATGAAACTATTTTTTTATGTTAATATATTAATGTGTTGATTTTGTCTATACCTAGTTTATGTCTTTCAGTGTGTGTGTTACATATATTTAATTTTATGGAATTGACCTTATTATGTGTTCTAATATTTTAAAATTATTTAGTTAATATTAGATTTTTATATTATTTTAATTTTTTAGTTAAAACTTGAGTTTTAGATATTTAATTTAAGTGATCTTTATATTGTTAGAAAGTTTATAAAAAAACTCTATAATTTTCATGTTTTAGCCAAAGTCCAATTCAGACATCTAACAGGTTAAAATTAGCCATGAAATTAATTTTTTTTAGTTCAAGCTAAACTACTCTTGATTTTTAGGCCATATTTAAAGTTTTAAAGGTCTAATGAAGATGAAACTAATATTCAAAGTTTCCTAAAACCCAATTAACAATTTTCATGTTTCTAATTTTTGTGAAACTATATAGTTTTGGAGGTTTTACAAGACCCATAAGACTTCACTATGATAACTTTTATAGTATATTATTTAATAAATTAGATTCTGTATTTTTAAAATTAGCAAAGTCCTATTCTTTGTAACCTTAGGATGTATGTTATCTTGGTCCATTAGGTTTAGGAGTAGAGAAAATTATATATAAGGTTTATGCCTCCAAAGGCAAAAATAATTTTACACAACTTTAGATAACTTTCTTCTCTTTTCCAAGTTTCTTCTTCTTTAACAATGGAAGGCTAATTCTTTAATTGATTGAAAGGCAAAAACAATTCTACATAACTTTAGACAATTGTCTTCTTCTTTTCGAGTTTCTTCTTCTTTAATAATGGAAAGTTAATTTTTTTATCAATTCAAAAATTAAGGCTTATCTCTATTTAAGTTATGAGATCTTAAGTTGTAATGTTAACTTTTTTAAATTTATTTTTCTTTTTTCCTTATTTTTTATTTTGATTATTTGAATTGCATGACTTAAATACTAACTTGGTACAATTTGTGTTCAATCTTGTGATTTTTGATATTTAACTATTTTTATGTTAAATTATGATTGCTTAATCATTATTCTTCACGTGAGAATAGAGATATAGTCAACTATATAATCAATTATAACCTAGGTTTTTATAGGATTTCTTGCAATTTTACTATTCACCCAACACTTATTCCTTGCTATTTCAATTTTGAGGCTATTATGTTCAATTAAATCATCAAATATTATATTCACATCATTACTTGGACTAGATTCATTGAGAAAATCAAATCAAACTATTCAAAATCATTATATTCATCTAGATTGAGGAGAAACAAAGAAAACCTAGCACAAAAAACCAAATTTATCCAAATTTATTGAAGTTTAGTTAAAATATCTATTCATCTAGTATGATGGAGGAACTTAGTTATAAGAATTTGTAGATTGATGTTCCTTATTCATCTAAGAATCAAAATATCAAAGTTAGGGCTTAAATTTTTCTTTGAGATAAAACCCTTTAATCCATCCAAACTTTAAGAGGATAAGGAAGAAACTTTGCAAAAATTATCAATTTTGAGCTTTTTACGTTCATTAAATGAAAGGATTGACAAGGATTGATTTTTTTATTGATTAATAAAGAAAAGGAGATGAAGAGAAAAGGATGAAAGTTGAGTTTGTTTAAGTGAAAATGAAAAAGATGGCTATTAAATTTTTGAGGAAATAAAAGGATTATGACCAAGGGTATTTTGAAAAAAGTAATCTAAATTTCTTTTATCTTACATACTCATTTCTAAACATATTTAGTCTTTAAACATTTCATTTCTCCTACTTTTTCTTAACCATTCCATATAAAGTTTTCATTTTAATTTCATTCAAATAATTGATTACCTCTTACGCAACATTTTATCTCATTTTTTCTTATAATATTTTATCTTTGTCATAAAAGACTTCATTTCAAATTAATCATCATTATTAATTAATTATTTATATTTCCACACAAACAAATTTTAAATAAAAAAGGGTATGACACCTATATAATAAATATTGTGACAACTTCGTTTACCAAAAAAAATACTTTTTACTTTTATATATACATAATAATATTTTTAATGTGGAGTAAATTAATAAAATGAATGATACTTATTATTAAAATATAATAATTAGTCAGGAAATCAATAACATAAATATGATAAAAGCAATAATTATGTAAAAAAGTTAAAGGTATTTTACAAAAGAAGTTATGATATTATTAAAAATAATTATTAGTTATTATTAAAATTATTAAAATATTATGTAAGACTAGAAGAATTACTCAATTATAATTATTTTTAAGAATATCCATAGAATGTTTCTTTTGATTACCGGAGCATGTTTCTTTTCATTAGAACTCCAAATTTTTATTTTTTAAATTTTGAATAGAATTTATCGTCAACAAATAAAAAATTAGAGAGAGTGGATTTTAGCCATAAGCAATTTGCACTAAAAGTGAGAGGTTTTCATAGAGAGTGTCTCCAGGCTCCAATAAAGCTAAATGCATTATTGGAAAATTAATTTGTTAACTCTTTTTATTAATTTTTCTCTTTTATTTTCTCTTCATATTTGGAAATAACAAAATTGTTGTAGGGCTTATACTAAATCTCTTTTCAAATTTCCTTTCCTTTTTACTACTTTATCATTCAAATAATTGAAATTTCTTTTTCTTCTATTTTTTTCTCTATCAATTTCTACTGATCCAAACAATGGGTAAGAGTGGCCTAATAAACCCCCGTTATACACTTAGTCCAAGAGAGGTTTACAAATTCCTGACTTAATCTTGTGCAATAGGACATCTTAAGAGTTTAGATTAATATAGTCTCTTAAGGGTAGAAAAACAATTAGTGGTCATCCAACCTTGAACAAAGATTGCTTTAATTGTAAGGAAAGTAGAGTATTTTTCCCCACTAAACACATTGAAAATCTGAGTCTTGTGGCATGAAAGGATTAGAGTGAAGATTTTATCCTTAACACATAAGAAGTAGGCATGTTACATCTAATTCTTTTTGCAATGAATCATCCAAATTAGGCCAAGTAAAGAAATTGTGAGCCTTCCTTTTAAGTCATCCTTTCCTAATAAAGATAAAATCCTAATTATGTCATATCTCTTTTTAGATTACAAATAAATGACATATGACCACTATTTCTAATAACCACTATTAGTAAGTATTACACTTTACTTGTTGCCCCTCACTTAGCCTGGCAACTTAATCCTTTTGTACAATTTGTTAATACTATTCACCAACCTTTTTTTTTTCCCTATGAATACCCTTATACAAAACTTGAAGGAGACAACCCAAATAACATATAAGAGTCTATTCAATAAAACCTTAACAAAAAATGGTAACTCTTTAATCCTCCTTAGTTATATTTTGGGATTCTATTCTTGTACTTACATCATTGTGCTTAGAATTGTCATTACAAATAAAATTAAACTTCTAAAAAAATATAGAATTTTTGAAAAAGTGTTCAGAATTATATAGTTGACAATAATAAATTAACATTTCTCAAAAATTAATTTTTTATATGTTATTTGATTTAACTTTAATTTTTAAACTTCTCCAAAAAATATTTTTGAACTGTTTAATATGTACTTCAAAATTGTAATGCCAAAAAAATAGAAATATTGAATGAATTTCAATCGTCTTTGATTCTCTTCCTTGGAATCATATCTCTAATTTTTCTTTCTATCATAATTTTTTATTTTTTTAATTTGTCATAAAAATTTAAATTGATTTAATGAATTATATGTAAAAATTAATATGGCTCATATATCATATATTTCGTTCCAAACTCATGATGATGAAAATCTTAATAATAAAGATAAAAGGATAATGTTGTTATTAATTAATCTGGATCGGGATAGTTTTGTATTTTGACTCAAAAAAAATATTTTTAAAGGTGGATAAATAGTTTCTTATATTTTGTAAGAATTAAAACTTCTTAAAAAAATTCTTATTTCCTTTATTCCATTAATCAATGGCTAATATACTAGTTCGCTTATTTTGAATTTAATTTTTGGGCAGTTAAATTACCTCCTAAAACAACGTCAGAATTTTAGAACGAAATGAGCGCGAACATTACGTTGAATTGTGATGACCCACCAATCCACCTTTCGATTTCACTTTAAAGGTTATGTGCAACCCAAGTTACTCGTCCCATATCACCTAAAATGGGGAAAAGAAAGAGAAGTAATGACTGATGATATGATTCTGTCGTTGATTTTGCATTATGTAATCATATTCATAAGCATTTTCCAGTAACAACACTTGAACTTTATTTTTAAAACCAAACCAACATTCAAAATACTTCGAACCTATGGGATTTCGAATGAGTAATGTTGTACTGGATCAGTTTATGTTCATTAAGTAATTACTTAAGATGGAAAAGAAGATCAGCTGGATATAAATGAAATCCAAAGGAAGCACAATCAGAAAATAGACTACTCTGTAAGCGGAGTTAACGAGTGCATATTAAAAATTAAAAAAATATTAATATATGTGAATCCCATGTCAATTAAATTTAAAATTTAAGTAAGATATATAAGACATTAAATTCGATTATTTAAACAATTCAAATTAATTTTTTCAAGCTAGTGTATCAGATTTATTAGTTATTTTAAGCTAACGAAGATGTTAGGAATATCACAATATTATTATAAAACATTATACTTGATTATATAAATAATTCTAGGATTAATCAAGTTTATTAGTGGATGAAGCCTAATAATTGTTTAATTTACTAATGTTACAAAATATTTTAAATCGTTAATAGTGAATCAAATTTCAACCCTTATATTAGATTTCAAGAAAAATAAATGAAAGTTACTCTTATACACTTATTTTTTTGGGCCACTATACACATTTTTTTTCATTTCTCCTCACATGTTTTAGGAATCTGAAATGCTAATTTCACAAAAGAAAAAAAAAAAGACGGGGTAGATTCAAAATATGTGTAAGGGCGTGGTTTTTCATTTGTTTTTTAGTATTGTCTATTGATGGTTGATGGTGGGGTACTACAAGACTCCGTGACCGGCCCCTGGTTTCCATGTTTTTAGATGATCTTATTTTTATGGATACTCACAAAAAGGCAAGAAGGCGGGGTACATCTGTTTTGAGGGAGGAAATTTATGAATAATATTGTAAAATTTTATGAAAAAATATGAAATTTTATAAAAAAATTATAAATTTTATATGAATATTTTATTTTATATAATTTATATCATATAAAAAATCATATATAATTATCTATATAAAATTTATACATTTTTTTATAAACTTTTATAAGTTTATTTATGTTAGATAATATAAAAGTGGATATAAAATGAATTCATACATACCAAAATATCGAAGTATGTAACAGAAGATTCTGGATCCAATATTTGTTTTCATTAGTCGTATTAACAATCACTTAGAAAGATAACTTTATTCATGACCTAAATCTCCTTTTTATATATAAAGAGAAAAAAGAGAGAGAATTTCTTAATATTTTGAGGAATGTTTTTGTTAACCGACCTCAAACTTCTTTTCTTCTGCCTATTTATAAGTATTTCTTGTGTCGGGATATAGATTAGGTTATGAATCCATTTTAGGCGACTTGGATCCATGATTCAACATCTCCCACTAGCACATAATAAGATCCATTACTCTCACAATATTTCATAAGAGAACATCATCTCTTATACTTTGTAACAAATCATATGAGAAAATAGGTCGTATGACTAGCATACTTCGAGAGTCTTTGCTATACATCAATTAGGAATATATAGCTTCTTGATAAATAATGGATCTTAAGTAGACTTTAAGTATGTAGCACTCTAGATCATTTTATCACATTTAAATTTCTCACATGATCTCATTCATATACATCATATGCATTAGATATTATATTCACAATTATAGACACACTATAACTAGTATACCAGTGAATACAAATATAATATGATACGTTTAATGATTTTCCTCTTTTCTTAGATGTTTTAAATTTAATTTAATTTGCTTTTCTAGTAGTACCCTGTTAGACTGAATCTCTTATAGTCTTTTGATAACATTCTAAAATAGCAATCATTAAATTTAAATATCAAGAAATATAATAAAGTCATAAGGGTACGAGTATGAGGACATTATTCCCTCAAAGGTCTCACACATCAAAGTTAAGATCTAGACTTTGATCACCTATATTAGTCATAATTTGCACACGTGGTATGAAACATGTGTTATGGTATTCTCTCCTTTTTCATGGAGCATATGTCTTTTATATAATATATCAATACTGTACAGATAGTGGTTTATACATACTCAATGTCTAACTTGAGTTTACCGATCTACTCATTCTCTTTTCCATTAGAGTTCATATCTGACAATTCAGATAGATGAAATGAATTCCTTATTAGTTCACTTATAGTCTTACATATAACCTCATCTTATTTGTTAACAAAGTGACATTTATATTTTAAGCTTGGATCTCAATTATCACTTAGATAAGAAGCTTAAAATTATTTCATTTCTTATCAATTACAAAAATTGGCAAGAGGCAATTACCTATATGAGTGGGCTAATCTTCTATCTGTCCGATATAATTTTCAATAACTTTAGAATATTTCAAGAAACATTCTTACATCTATATATGTAGGATTATAATAAATACAATTATTATTCAGATATTAATATTCTATGAATATTATTGAAAAAATACAATAATTGTATCAACATCTATGTCATCTTTGGGATTTTACATGTTTTACAAATACATCTTTAGAAAAAGGCTTAGTCATGAGATCTGCTACGATCTCATGTATAGAAATATATTTCATATTCAATTCTTTACTCGCAACCATATCTCTCACAAAGTTGTGCTTTGTATCTATATGCTTAGTCTTGTAATGATATTTGGAGTTCTTTGTGTTTGCTATTACTGCTTGGTTATCACAATTTACTAAAACTAGATTAACAATGTTAACATTTACACCCAAATGATTCAAGAATCTTTTGAGACACATTGCTTCTTGTACCGTTGCTAAAATGATATAAATTTAGCTTCCATTTTAAATAAGGCTATGCATGATTGCTTCTTACTATTCCAAGATATGATGTCATTATTTAGTAAAAAGATATACACAGAAGTAGACTTCCTTTCATCTAAGTCTCTTCCCTAATCAGCATCACTATAACCTTTCAATTGCATATCATTTCCTTCAAAATATAATGAATAATTGGTAGTATCGTTTAGATACCTTAGTATTCTTTTAACTATTTTCTAATATGCTAGGCTTAGGTTAGACTAATATTGACTTACCATGCCAATGACAAAACAAATATCTAGCGTTGTATACATCATTGCATACATCAGATATCCAACTACACTTGTATAGAGAATTTTTCTCATATATGTTTCTTTTTATGGAGTCTTAAGATACATCCTTCGGCTTAGAATTTCACCTTTAGCAATAGGATTATGTATGGATTTACAATGCTACATTTGGAATCGTCAAGAATTTTATTGACATAATGCTTTTATGACAGAAATAGGAATTTTTTTGAATGATTTCTTGAAATTTTAACTCCAAGAATATATACAGCTTCACCCATATCTTTCATTTCAAAATTAGATGACAACCATCCTTTAATTTCATTGACATACTCGTTACTATTTTCAACTATAAGTATATTGTTAATATATAACGATAAAATTATAAACTTGTCCTTAGGCCATTTTATATATACAAAATGATCTTCATCAATCATGATAAAATCATTTGGCTGATCATGTTGTGAAAATATACCATTGTCTCGAAGAATACTTCAAGCTATATATAGACTTCAAATGTCTACAAACTTTGTTTTCTTAACTTTCTTTGATAAAACCTACAGGTTGTTGCATATAGATTTCTTCTTCTAAATCTTCATTGATAAATGTAATTTTTACATCCATTTGATATAATTTAAGGTTCATACTAGCAACTCTAGCCAGTAACAAACGGATTGAGGTGAATCTAACAATAGGTGAAAAGGTTTCTTTATAATTTATTCTTTCTTGTTGTGTGTAGCCTTTTCCTACTAGTCTAGCCTTTGTTTTTTCAATAGTACCATCAGTTTTATACTTGATTTTGAGAACCTATTTGTTCCTAATGGCCTTACGTGTTTCTGAAAAATCAACAAGTTCCCAAACTTAATTTAATTTCATAACTCTATCTCTTCTTCCATTGCTTTTGTCCAATCTTCTTTATTAGGGCTAGAGAGAGCCTTTGTGATATTTCTTAGCTTATTTTCATCTTGTGTAATGGCCACAAAGGCTTTACTACCTTTAATGTCGAAATGACGACAAGGAATGTCTTTTCTGCCACTATGTTGTAATTAAGGCTTTAGAGAAACATATTTCTCAAGGATCCTCAAATTACTCTTACTCGGACTAGGATTATGTTGGATTACTTCTATATTAATCAAGATCACTATCATTCGCACTCAGAATTAGAAATATATTTCATAAAATTCTTCCACTCGAAGAAAGTGAGTCTTGAGTACTTGTATCCATAGTCTTATATAAAAATAAGTCCTTATTTATATCGTGCAGTTTAGGAAAATCATTCTTTAAGAATGTGACATCTTGTGATTCAAATTATGTGAAACTTATACTATCATGTTCACAAATGAATATATAATCTTTTGAATATCCTGAGTATCTAATAAAGATACATTTCTTTTCTCGAGCACTTAATTTGCCATTTGGGTGCGAGGTATCTAGAATATAGGTTGCATATCCCCAAGGTCTTAAAATACTTAAGTCAAGTTTTTACTTTATCTGCAACTCATATAGCATAGTGGGAACAATTTTGCTAGGCACACAATTAAGAATAAATGTGGCAATTAAGAGTGCATCAACCTAATAAGTGATAGGCAAATTTACTTGTGCCATCATTAACCTAACCAATTCTAAGAGTATTTGATTTCTTCTCTCTGTAATACCTTTTTTCTTAAGGAGTACATGAATTCATCAACTGATGTTGAATCTCTTTTTATCATATAATTGTCTGAATTGATCAAATAAATACTCACGACCATGATCAATTTGTAATGCTTTTATTTTTTTATCTAATTAATTTTCAACTAAGCTTATATAGCTTTGGAAGCAACTTAATACTTTAGACTTGTTTGTTATCAAATAGACAGTACCAAATCGTGTAAAATCATCTATAAATGTGATGAAATAGAAAGCTCTATGCTTAACTCTTACATTCATTAGACCATATATATTGGAATGGACTAATTGTAAAGGGAAGTTAGCTTTGATTCCTTTTTCAAATGATTTTTTGGTACTTTTGCTAACTAAGCAATGCTCACAAGTAGATAGATTTACTTTTTCATAATTAGCCAATAACCCTTTTTTAACTAGCCTATCCATATGATGTTGACTAATATGGCCAAGTTAAGCATACTAAAGATTCGCATCAATTTCAGAATTATATGATAATATAAACATAGAATAACTAAGATTACATTTATAATAATTAATATCTATGATAATAAAATCATTTCTTATGTAACTAGATCCATAATAAGTTATTCCTAAAGATAATTCAATATTATCATCAGCAGGAAACAAATTAAAACTAAGTTTTAACAAAATCAATGCAGAGATTAAATTTCGATAAATTTGAGGTGCATATAAAATATCACGCAAAAGTAGAGTTTGGCCACCTCACAAAACTAACTTGCATGTGCCAATTTCTTAAACTGTAACTCGTGCATTATTTCCTATATAGATCTATTTTGCTCCATGTGGTATTCGCCGAAATTCCATGAAGGTGTCTTGATCCTTTGCTACATGGTTCATTACCCCTGAGTCTATAATCCATAAAGAATGAAAATCTGTTAGAAAAATAAAACTAGTTACACAAAGTTCACTAACTTGAGTATGACTTAATATCTTCTTAGGTTTAGAGTAGTCATAAGCAAAATGCTTTTTCTTATTGCAATTGAAGTACTTGACCTTAGCCATGTTCTTCTTCTTGAAAGGACGTTTTTTTCCCATGTTAGTTAAGTGTTAATTTCTTGCTGAAGTAAGCTATTTTCTTTCTTGTATCCTGAGACTCATTTTTATATTTGCGCTTTCCCTCAAAAACTTTTCCTGAGCTAGATGAAGTCATATACATATCTGTATTAGGCTTAGTAGCTTCAAACCTTTCTTCTTCTAACTTAAGATGGCACATAACATATCCAACATTCGAATGCTTTCATTATGAGTTAAATGTATCTTCATATGCTCCCATGAATAAAGTAAGGAGCAAATTATAGTTTGGACTTGTTGCTCATCGGTTAACACATGACTCATATCTTTTAATTCATAAATCATATTTGACATTTTATGTAAATATTTTTTCATTGAATGTTTAAATTTTTTTGTAAGTATTAAATTTGATTGTGAGAGATCTTAATTTGATCACAGATGTTCCACCAAACTTATTTTTTAGAGTAGACCACATATCTTTAACTAAGTTGTAATTCTTGAACTCTGGCATGATATCATTCTCCATATTGCTTAACAATGTAATGCAAGCGAGACAATTATATATATATATATATAAGAGACCAGAAAAACAAACAATCAAATGCTTTGATACTAATGTTGGATAATATAAAAATGGATATGAAATGAATTCATACATACCAGAATATTGAAGTACGTAGTAGAAGATTTTGGATCCAATATTTATTTTTACTGGTCATATTGGTAATAACTCAGAAAAATAATCTTATTCACAGCCTAAATCTCCTTTTTGCATGCAAAGAGCAAAAGAGAGAAAGAGTTTCTTAATATTCTAAGTAATGTTTTTATTAACTGACCCCAAACTTCTTTTCTCCTACCTATTTATAGGCATTTCTTGGGTCGAGATATGGATTAGATTATAGACCCATTTTGGGCACTCAAATCCATGATCCAACATTTTATAAATCTCACAATTAGAATAAATTTACTCCCATTTTCACTAGAGTATTGTAAACTTGGCCCTCACAAAAACAACACGCATTGTAAGACTTAAGTGGAAAAACAATGCTCTTGTTTTGTTGCCTTTAAATAAATCTAATTTTCTTTGTCAATTAAAATTTTAAAATTATTCAACAATTCTACATCGTAGATATGAAAAGAAAAGATATCTACACTTTGAATTTTTTTATTAACAAATATTTTTATATGATTTTAGATTGTAATAAGAATAATAATGATGAACATACACTTAAATTTTCTTTTAATAGTAAGAGTAGTTAAATTATTAAATATATATACGTAAAATTTTGGAATGAAGTTCAGGATAAAAAAAATTAACTAACATCATATATCACTTAATTTAAATGCTTTTGATAATATATAATTTGAAGTTTAAACATACTTAAAAGATAAAATGCTTTTGTTATAAACCGGTTTCATGTTCTCAAAATTTTTTGGTGCTACTCGTATATACCAATCTTTCTTGTATGGTGATTTTATTCTTATGAAAAATCCAATCGATGATTTAAAACGGAAAAATTAAATTAACTAAGAGTATCTAGACAATTTATTAATATGCATTATTGCTCCTAGGTATAGAGTTCACATGCCAATAATTATTTAGAAATGAGCAATGATACACTCCATTCAATCACTAAGTTAATTACTAATAATGTCTATATATACAATTTGAGACAATTAAATATGAATCAAAATATCAATTAAATTAAACTTGTGAGTGAAGAAAGTGAAAATATTAATACTCTTTAACCATTTTGTATCCATATTAGTTGGTTCTGACGTATTTTCAATTTGATTTGATTATGCAATCCGCCAAATGAATCATAGAGTTTCCACATGCCTCGCCCATCACCATGTTCACTTGATTTGATAAGATTCCACTATGGATTGGGTTGGGTCCCATTCAAATTAGGTACCGCTTTCTTTATCCATTCCCCCGTTATCATTTAATTAAATAACATGTCACCGAACCTCCAATGTTATACGAAGTAATCTATACTTATTCAAGATATTTGTTCCCTCGTAATAATGATAATAATGATAGATTATAAAACTAGTAACATTTATTTATTTAAAGGATAAATTAAACTTTTTTAATACCATTACATTCATACTATTTTTATTTTTAAAATGTTACTTTTACATAAAATTAAATTTAATTCATTATAATATAAATTAATTTATATTATCATACATCTATATATTATTATTTTAATAAAAATTATTAAAATATTTTTACTGTATATAAAATCTATTAATATTTAAGAAAATTACACTTCATAAATTTGTAATTTCACTTTTTTTCATTTAATTCATATATAATTTTAAGTATTATAATTTATTTATATATACTTTTTTGTTATAATTTAATCTACTTAATATATATATATGTAAAGTCGAGAGTTTGAATTCATGATGCAAGAAGAATAGAACCTCTAAAACCATATTGAATGCTATTATATCATTAAAAGTGCTAGTACTTATATGCGCTTTTAATTAATTAATATTTTGTCTACATAAATTAGTTTTATCCACAATTAAATATAAAAACTCACATTCAAAAATGTGATAGTTACTACCTCAAATCTTAACTTAACTTGACATTTATTCAAAATTAAATTATTTTAAAATATTTAATTTTATTGAAGACTTATATTTATTAAATAAAAAATGTTAAATAAAATTTTTTTTAAAAAAATTAATTTTAAATGAATATTATGTTGAGTCAAAATTTACGAAAGTAAATATACATAACTGCAACTTTTCTTTCTTTCTTTCATCTTATTTTAAATTTATATTACTTTCCTACTTTATTGAAATAAAGAAAACGATATATAACTATAATTAAGTTAATTTTCAAGAAAAATGAATATAATTTACTGTTATTTTAGTTATTGAATATTTTAATACATATGATAAAAAAATGTTTTAATACGTCAAAAAAAATTTACGAGTAAGATTTTTTCGACAAATAGAGAAAAATAGGAAAAAAAATTAAACAGGACAATCCAAATCCTCCAACAAAATTATTCCCCAAGCATATCTTCTTTTAAGGGAAAAAAAAAGACACGAAAAATGATTTTAAGATCGTTTGTATGTGTAAAGATTTAGAATCGACCACTTCTAGTACAAATAAATTAATAATTCACTTGAAAAGTAAAGAAAATGAAAAAAAAAGAAAGAAAGAAAGAGGCTCTGTTTGTTTTTCTAGAGGCTATATTAATAAGAAATTTTCATTTTTTTCATATATAAATTAAAAAAATCATATATTATTTTATAATTAACTAAAATGAATTATAAAATTATAATAATAAGAAAAATTCTTAAAAATGAATAAATTATTTTATATTAAATATATAAATTTTTTATTATTTTAATAATTTATAATTATATTTTCATATATAAATAATATTTTTGGTAAAAATAGATGAGATAAAGGGTTGAGAAATACCACAAAACATATAAAAAATTGAATACTCTTCATCTATCTCACTTCTTGAGTATATTATGTGGATTGAGAGGTCCGTTGCACTATGTGCAAACAAACAAACAAATAATGGACGAATGATAGAGGAGCACCATTAATTGAACTTTTGGCCTCACTCCCTCTCCTCGACCGAGAATATATATATTTTTTAACCCTAACTCTATCTATTATTAACCGAAGAAAGAGTCTAAAATATCCATGGCGTCCCAAATTCAGGGTCCGGCGAAGCTCACCGTTTCAACATCACCCAAGAGCGACAACGGGGGCGGCGGAGTGGCGTCGCCAAAAGGGCAGTGTTTGTGCTCACCGACGACGCACGAGGGATCGTTCCGATGCCGCTTACATCGCTCGGCTTGGATCATGAAACGATCCAAGTCCATGCCTACCAACAATAAGTCTGTCTCTTCAGAATCCACTTGATTACTGCTGCTAATTATCTGTGTATTAATAATTTCATAAAAAATATTGGCAAAGGGTAATGGGTTGGACACTGCTTTCAGTTCAGCCCTCCATTTGCCTGCTTGCTGGGTTATGAGAACCCTACAGCTGTAAGATTATACATATATGTATGTATGTATACGTTGTTTTAATCATATGTATATATATATGTATATATATATATATCTTGTTCATCTCCCTTCTTATACTCTATCTAAACAGCACAACTCCCATTTAAGGGGATAATATTTTCAAAGGAAATTCTCAGTTTTAATCGTCTCAAGAGCAGTGATCTCTTTTTTTTGGTAAATATGAGCAGTGATTAATTTGTTGTAAAATCTAATTGGAGATATATTATGCTCAATGCATCAACACCAAAACATAGAAAAGATATCGTTATTGATCTATTTATTGATTATCAGTAATCAAATTCATATAATTCATTCTTTTTTTTTTTTGTGGTGAAGTAAATTTGGTTCGACAACATTTGGATTATTGATTGATATTTGTTTTTCTGGAAACTAAAAGAAAGATTTGGATGGGTTTCGAATGGCCTGTAATTTTGGACGCACTGCAATTAAAAAATCTTGAAGAAGCGATAATTATCAAGGTGGTAGTCAAATTTTAGGGAAACCCCCCCAGTCTACCAAGGAAAAGTGATGGCCCGCGATAAGGACGGTGTAAACCATTTCCACATATTTTCTCTCCCGAGGTCGCTTTCCTCTTCCGGACAAGGGAAAATTATTGGAAAGGATGCAGTTTACAACTTAAAAAACAAGTAAAATAGATTATCCTTTGCATCAAACATAAAAAAGATTAAGTAAATGGGGTACAATAATTAAGGAGCCATGCAACAAGAAGATTAACATTGTCACTGTTAGATATAAAATTAATACGCGTCCACTACTATTACCACTAAGAATTTATCGTATCATTATTATAAATAAATTAATATTAATATTATAATTATTTTTTATAAACTTATTAATTCTTTTTTTTAATAACGGATGCACTAGTATATATTCCCCCGTAACGAAGAATTTTTCTTAGAAACTAAACGCGACTAGAGGAAAGTTATAGTAACTGTCTGGTTCCATGTAATAAAGAAATGAACAAGAAATGTTGGTTGCAATTTTATTAAAAGGGATTTTTCTTATGATTTGCATTTTAAATTGCAGACATAACATGTCTTGATAAATTGGTTCTGTGGTATGAAAAATATCTAGAGAAGTGCCAATCACAAGGTTATTCATGATAAGGAGCTAGTATTTTGTTCGTGGAATTATAAAATTCTGGAATATAATTTTTAAGAATGTGATATTTTATTCAATTAAAAAAAGGTTTTTATAATTTAATTAATATATATTTAAAAATATTGTTAGATAATTAAAAATGTGCTCAATAAGTAGTTAATAATATTAGATGTTGGTAAGTTAAAAGTGGTGAATTATAGAAGATAGTAATCAATTATGGCAATAGAGGTGAACAATAATAAGTGACATTTAATAACTAAAGATAATGATAGATGGTAAATCATAGTGACCAATAATCATAGGTGAAAGTAGGCAATAATCAATGCGATTAATTATTATAAATGATAATGTGTGGTGACGAACATTAAATAGTAATAATTGATAATGGATAATAGTAAAATAAGAATGTAAGATTTGGAAGGGTGGATGATATAATTATTTTATATCATTAAAACATTTCTATAATATGATAATGTAAGATATTCATCTTTTATAGAAAATATTTTGTAAGAATATTAGCTTAAAACTTATTTGAAGATGTGAATATTTTTTGAAACATTTTACTTAATTTTGAACTAGGTATAAAAAATTTAATACTTTTCTAGAATATTTCTAAAAATGTGAAAGATTCTATTAATCAAAAGTGATTGTAAATTTAGTGTAAGTCAATTACCAGTAAAATGAAGAGCTAGTGTTATTTTCAAGTTTTTAATAAATTTCCATAATATAATGGAGTAAAATTCAACTATTTTAAAATTAAAAATGGTAATTTATGTTCTTTTCTTTTTAATTTATATTTATTTAATCTTTTAGATCAGTTTATACGCAGACTAGTTTAATCTCCGGACATGACCAAATCAAAGGATGTATATTTATCCCAAACAATGCATAAAAAAGTTTCATGGCAACCCATCATCTATTCCCTAATTCGGGAATCCATGTTCTAAATGTTTTGACATAACGACTAAGATCTTTTATCACTTAACCGCGTAAAATAAGTGGAGGTAACAATCCAATCATTTTACTTTACGCAATTAGTTTCTAAATTCGACGGACATCTTTTGTTTTTCTTTTTCCTTTTTCTTTTTTTTCAGTACCTGAACTTTATAAACAAGGCGGCAGGCGCCAACAAATAATGGGCTGGGCTGGTGCGCTGTAAAATCTTAGCCCCAAAAATATCCATATTCCATTAGATGCTTCTTGCTGAATTGGGCTCTACTACTCATATTAATGATATGTGTCTAATCATCAACTTTCCTCAAGACCCAAAAAAAGGAAAAAATCATCAACTCTCCTCGACTTACGCATGCTCCAAACGTCGTCGTTATACTGCCCACTGGCGGAACTGCAGATGCGCCTTTTGCTCCGGCGAACTCTTCCTTGTGCTTTTGTCGCAGCCGCAACCTCTTCATCCTCTAATTGATTCGATTCCAACCGATCTATATGGGTTGGGTAATGGTTCCCTGTGTTCATCCTTTGAGGATTCGGCTAGGGATGTAATTCCCTTTCAATGTTCATATGAAGATATGTTTCTTCACTGTTTCCGAAAGTGGTCGTTTTTTCCTCAATCCAATGCGATTGCATTCTGGTTTAATCGCATATCACTTTGTATTTGTGCTGATCTTGATTTATATCCTACTGTTGTTCCGAGTGGGTGTTTTAAATGCGGAAATTTGGCTTTGTTGAGCGAAACATTGAGCTTTATATCTTCACTTAACTAGCTATGTCATATCTCGAAGACGGTACCCTGCTTGTATAATGCATTGTTTTTCGTCTGATGTTGCACGAGATCATCGAAATATGTCTACAAATTTTCCTCTAATTGTGTAGTTGGAATATCAGCCTTATAACTTTATTAGATTAATCTTATATAGATGTGCTAGTGTGTTTTCATGATCATGACATTTGTCTGCTTTTATTTTTCTTAAATAAATAAGAGTATTGTTACTCATACAATGACAATAAATTTTTAGGTATACTGTCGTGTACCAAATGCTTTAAAATAGGTTGCAGCAGCTTAACTCAAATTTGGCATATAAAAAAAATGATTGTGAGTCGTATTTCTCAAATAAGAATGGCTTCCATATTAATTATTGTTTGCTAAACTCAGATCAGAGAAAATTAAAATGATAGGTATTTGTGCATATAAACAGTTACATATTTGTGTTCTATTATGATTTCTTGAAGAAAACATGAAGAAAGTAACCCTATCTTTGTACAATTCCATACATCTCATTGGGTCAAACGACCCACTTCTACTTAATTAATCTGTTATCCCACACACAGCCATGATGCATGCCCATTGAGATAGAAGCTTGGAAGCCATCTTCCGTGCACTGCTAAGTTTTGTTTTCCATGTGCTACGAGGTGACACATTTTCAACTCTGAGCTTATCTCTTTTTCCTCTTCTTTAACTTTATATATGCCCTTTCTGTGTTCGGGTCTTTAGAAAAATGAAGAAAGAATATGCTGGGAGTTGCAACTTTGTAGAGGAAGAAAACTAATGGAGTTTCAGGTGGTGGACAACTAGGTAATTCTTTGTTTGTTTGGCATAAAGGGGTTTTAGATAGACTCCCCCTAGAAAGAAGTTTGGGCAACTGGCATTGCATAAGTAAGCCAAAGCCCATGCACTTGCTAGTTGCTAGGAACAAACAAACTTCGCAAAAAAGAGAGGCGTGTGGGTTCGCAGACTCATTATTCCATGAACTATCTATCTCTAGCTGATGTTGCCGCGTGGGTATGTGCTCTGCATGGCATTCATCAAGGAAAGGTTTTTCTGGGGCGAATTGTGACCACCACTCAATTAGTGGTATTCTTGGGCATAAATTTGTGGGCAATAGCTGTCAAATTCTTCCACTCTATTTTAGGGACATTTGGGACAGAAGGCATGTAACTAATTGCTGCACAGTAAGTGGTTGCGAATTTGCTGAGTGGTGCAAGTGGAAATTAAGCTTTAGGCTCGTGCTTCTTGTTAGAGACACACACATATGGGACCTGCGGATAAATTAGTTCCTCAGATTTATAATCAAAATCTTAGTTCTCTTAAAGTTTACCTTTTCTGAATTAGATGCTTACTTAACCAAAGTTGCAGACTTGCAGTTTCGTTCACCATTATGCCACTATTTAGTGTTCAGATGAAATGTTATGCCCGTGGCATCTAATATTTATGCACAGCTGCCACAACATAAAGCCAGAAAGGACACGGTTTCCGATTATTGCGTCCTACGCTATTAGTACTAACATTCTTTCATGCATGCCTCAATTATTTTCTTCACTAAGCAGGTGGGATCTTTGTGTTAGGCTCCATCATGTGCGTTCAGAAAATCCCTTTTTCTTGAAAGAAATTTTCCCTTGCACTGAGGCCAGATAAAAGAAAAAAAAAAATTGCTGGGTTTGGGGATCGATAATGCAACGTAGTTAATTTGTTAACATCCAAGCGGTGTCCTCAGTTAAATTTGTGTTTATTTTAATGAATTAATTAATCTCTTTGAATAAGTCCAAGGTATTATGCTTAGACTAAAGAATTCGTAAGTATCTTTGCAGTCTGTTGTCAAACAATAATTTCACAGTCTCAAGGATATTTGATTGTTGGGAATATATGAATAATTAAAACAAGGCAAAATTTATCATTCTATGGCTATCTGCGGGAGCCTCGAATTAGCTTGTATGAAATGTAGTAACCAATTTAAAACTGTTCAATCCGTAGTGGAGACAAGCCTTCGGAACTTGTTGACATTTCAAGTTTGACTGACAATTTGCTGATGCGTCAAATTTATTATACTAGTCAAACATAAATCTTGTCCCGAGCCTAAGTTGGATGGCTGTGGACTTTAGAAATATGCGTTTAAATTCCTATCTTCTAACTTAATTAGTTCGAGTACAACCTAAAATTTACGTTTATATGAAGAAAGTTTTAAAGATCATAATCAGAATACGTCTTCATGGAAGCATCATCTGGAATAATTATTCTCTAATGGTAGATATTAGACAATTCACCATCCTTCTAACCTGTCAACTGATATTCTAGAACTTGCTTCTTCTTGTTTATAAAAGAGCATCGGATTCGAAACTTACACGCCACGAGGCATAAGACGTCAGACAATTCACCTTCTCGGCTGTGATAGCTCCTTCCTCCCATTGTCCTTTATTGTCCTTTACTTCATATTATATCAATATCCGCGTCCGAATCCGAGTCAATGAGCCGCCAACCCAGTCCAAATTTCTCAGCTTTGCTGACGCCTCCCTTCAAACCTAAACACGCACAAAACACACACAAACTCCTTTTCTCTCCTTGAAATTTCTTAACAACATTAAAAGGGTCCTCTTCCTTCTTCGATTCTCTACCTATAAATACCATCTATTACAGTCTCTCTCTCCAGACACAAACCCTTTTGCAACTTTCTCAGGGTCACATTCCCTTGCTTCACTTTTTTTGCACCTTAATTTTGCAACTTTTCTCTAAAATTTTTGAAAAATGAGAACTTTGAGGCTTTTTGCTCTCCCAATTATCAGTTTGCTGCTCATGGCACTCTGTCATATGGGGCAAGCACAGGATTCAGGTCTTTCTCCCGCTCCTGCTCCTACCAGTGATGGTGAGTTTAATTATGGATTTTTCTATTCATTCAATTTTTTTTTCTGGGAATTTCCTTAGTAAAGTTACTGAATTTCTCATTGGTTTTTGTTTGTTCGCAGGCACTGCGATTGATCAAGGAGTCGCCTACGTTCTTATGTTAGTGGCACTGGCGATCACGTACATGTTCCACTGATTTTGTTTTTTCACCTAGAAGTACGAGATTGTTCCGATTCTTTTTGTATTTTCTCATGAGTAATTAGCAGGAGAAATTGCAGGATTTTTTTTTTTTTGGTTATGTAAAGTAACGATAAATAAAGTATTATTCTTTTACTAGAATTTTATTTACAGCAGTATGCTGTTTGGTTCCTTTCTTCATTTCTTTTCTTCTGCGAGTATCTTCCTTTATTTATTCAGACTTTTTGTACGCGGTTTTACTTTCCCTACGGCGCATCTCTTCCCTTTTTTCATTTTTTTTTTCTTGGCATCTGGGAGAAGTGTGGTCAAGCCGCGGCTTTGAATGTCATGGGTTCTGAGGATTTCTTTGATTAGCGAGTGCTCTATGGGTAAAGTTCGATTTGCATATTTCAACTATATTGATATGATATTGATGCGTGATTATTCCATGTTACTTTCAAAATATGCAAAATTGATTATTTCATGTTTCACAAGATTATGGTATGTGGTTTAGTGGTGAGATTTTTGAGTTGTTTATTCCAGGTTTAGTGTTCAAACCTCTCCCTCATCAATGGAATAAAACGGAGAATTTGCCTCCTTTAAATGTAACTCGCGCACTATTTTTTTGTTTTTTATATTCAGAGAAATTAGATACCAATTACAAGTACCAACGAGCTAGTAATAAATATTCCTGGACAAGGAGATAGAAGCTAACAAAGAGGGCTGGAATGCAAATATCCAACCAAAAGGAGTAAAGTAATTCCTTTTAAATACTAACTAGTCGTGCGTTCTTGCAATAGCTCTGCAAAGTCATAGAATCAGTGACGTTGGAAAATTGGACGTTGTTAACTTTAGGGATTGATATAAACAACTTTGAATCAAGAGAAGAAATTGCTCGTAAATCACACATAGGTTAGATTCTGATTTGCTCATAATTAATTAATCTGTTGCCATCGCTGAAATAAAAATCAATAGACTTTATGGAACGTTTCTGTAGCCATTAGACCAGTAGCTTTTGATGCAGCGGAACTGCAAGTGATGGCAGAGGAATTCACTCCTCTGAACTACCATTAACATTTTAACGAAATGGGTAGTGAAAGATGTTAAGTTTGTCATCAAAATACCAAATGATGTGGTAAGTATTGCATATTACCTAGGAGGCTCGCCCATGAGAAGTTAAAATCTACTTATCTCAATTTTAGTGTAGAAACCTGTGCTGGCGTTTGCTTCTGAACCTGCTATCTAACAGGCTGGAAAAATACTGGTGCTGCCAAGGTGGAATTTAAGCTTCGCTGAATATTATATTATATGTCCAACTGCATTATTACAAAATTTGCAGGTTCCATCACAACCCTATTCAGAAAATTATGTCATATTCCACATGGCAATGTTGCTTCAATAAAAATGTTCCACATGGATATGAGCCAACGATCTGCAGTTCGTCACGTGCTTGTGCTAGAGTATAGAATGTGATCCACATAATGTGGGTGCAAATATATCTGGTAGGATCTTGGATTGATTTAATTAAGTAGATTTGTTCAGTTGATCAGGTTACCTCATTAGGCTTTACTTTCGCAAGTAAATAAAACCATTCTTGAAAGCCAAAAAGGATGAAGAAAGGGTCCAAATGACCGGCCAATCTACACACTCATCTCTGGGGAATCCATAATTCTTCTTCCAACTACAAACATAACACAATTTGAATTAAATCAACACCACTTATTTTAAAAGTAAGTGAACTAATTTGATGAGTTTGTATTTTGTGAAATAATAGTGGCAAAATGAGGCAACCGCTCTTGAGATTGGAATATTATAGAATTTCTTCCCTCCTTTTAAGAATTATCTTTAGAATTCAAACTGAACTCCTATTTATTGACAAATAAAATCAGTTGGGGCCAGCATTATTTCCACTGAATGAAAGCCTTGATGATAAGTTTGTTCTCCATGCGTAGATGTGAAAGAAGACTGAATAAAATAAATGCAAGTAGCGCACTCTATTTCCAACCCAATACGACCAGTACCATGTGCTTGGTATTCAAAAGGTTCTCACTCGGGAGCAAGCTTTTGTACCCTACTGGTGGGTAACTGTCGAGTGTAGACACTAGAATTAATTGCAGGCTTAAACTTGCCGGTGGGAGTGCAGCCATGGACGTCAGAAACTGGTGCAATTCAGGCTGGGAGACTATCAAACTGGGAAGCTGTTCTGAAGAGATTGAGCATACAAACTTCATAACAGTTTGTGGATCAAGCAAATTGAGGTGGAAAATGTTGTGGATCAAATTCAAGAAAGAGAAAAAGAAGTTGTTTGTGCCTTCGGCAACCCCGCACGTCCCTTATGATCCGTACACTTACTCTCAGAATTTCGACCAAGGGAATGCCTTAGATGAACCTGACAACCTCTGTAGATCTTTCTCCGTTCGGTTTGCTGATCCTTCTAGAATACTTGCAAAGAAACCTCAAGTATGAACTAACACAAGGCAAATTTGTGTCTCAGCTGTCTCTTCTTATTACAATGCAGACTCCATGGTAGTTAGTATTATTGTTTGTCTGTCTTTTTATGTCTTTCTCTTCATCCCTCAACTGAGAGCCCTCGGCCTCCATGTACGCGATTGGTATCATTAAACCTTCTTATGAATAGCATTTAAATGTGTGTGCATAACTTGCTGAATGTTAATTTTCTTTTTCTTTTTTTTTTCGGTATTGAATTGGATTCATTTGTGTTTGGAATCTAAAACGAAGGATGGGCTGATTGGAAGGGGAAAGATTGGTTCTGGGAAAAGGAAAACAAAATTGCTTCCTTAAAAATAAAGGGAATATAATGTACCTCTCATCTCTTTCCATATAAAAGGAATGACAAGTCTTATCACACATGATACTCGGAGTTTGAATCCAATTTATTGGAAGAAAAAATCTTCCAAGGCAGTAAGGAGTGTCACTACAGAAAAAAAAAAAGAACATATTTTGTGGGGCCCATCAATTCCTTTCTCCTTTGCAAGTTTGATAATATAATAAATCTGTTCAGTTGCCTTCAATGAGACGATCATAAACTCATATTTGATATATTCTCTCTGGCTTCAAACGAAAAGTCAATCAATTGCTTATAGAAGCTGGCAATGAAGTCATTTTCATTGAAAAAATTCTTCATTATTGAAGAAACTAGAACCCCTCCAGCTGTAGAGCACCCATCCCGAGAAAACAAAGTTTTTTTTTTTTTTTTTTGTGTGTGTCCGAAGGTAAAACGAAGGCCGAAAGGAAGAGTTCAACAAAACGGCAGTAAAAATCCAGTGTAATGCATATGGACCATATCACAGCCGCAAGAACCCAGCTCCTCTTCCCAGACCCGTTTCTGCAGCAAGACTTGGTGGTCCACCAATGGACTTATCGGCCCAACTAGATTATGCATATATCATGAAGCCCATGTACTTGAAGATGCACCTTACCCATTTAGGTTTCTTTGTTACAGAGATGAAATAATTGATTACTGATGCATTTAAGTTTGTAACTTGATTTTATGTTCGGCATAAACTTTAGCAATAACTGATTTTTTATGAGAGAATATTTAATTATTGACTATAAGGTATAATAGATAATTTATTATTTTATCATATTTCTCTCTTTAAAAATATTTGATATCAACTTTTTTTAAAATAAATTAATTATTACTAAAAGTATTTTTGCCAATTAAAATTTTTAGGAAAATTTACACTTTACCCACTTATAATTTCACCATTTTTCACTTAACTTATATGTGCTTTTAAGTATAACAATTCATCCACTCATACTTTCAATTATTAATACTTTATTTGTCTAAATTATTTTTATCCAAAATTTAGCAAAAAAACTCATATGTATTGCATGTAATCTTTATTTTTTTGAATGAATCTATAAAAAAATTAATTTTATTGAAAATTTATTTTTTTACAATTTAGTTCTTGATTGCTAAATAGAGGAATTGATTTTTTTTTTTTAAATAAATTAGTTTTTATTACGCATTAAATTGAATTAAAATTTGAAAAAATAAATATTATATACAATGCATATGAATTTTTTTTGTTAAATTTTGATAAAAATAATTTAAATAGATAAAGTGTTAATAATTGAAAGTATAAGTAGGTAAATTGTAACACTTAAAACTACATGTAGATTAAATAAAAAGGGACAAAATTAAATATAAGTAAAGTATAATTTTCTTAAATTTTTAATTTTTTTATTATGTATAAAGTTACAATTTTCAACAAATACTTATGAAAAGTATGAAAAAAAATTTTCAAAAAGTTTACGAGGAATGTGGATAAATTGATAGCAATGTTTTAAAATTGAATTAGATAATGAACAAAAAAAGTTATCAAGTGATGGTTTAATTTGTTCAATCAGTTAAATAATGGTTAAACTGAATTATGTATATACATGCATATATATTTTATTTTTTATTAAAAAGAATTTAAAATCATAAATAATTATATAATAAAGTTAAATATTTTTTGTCAATTACAATATTTACTTTGTTAAAACTAAGGGTACAAATGAGTTAGTTTACTTATGAATAGTTTAAGATCAATTCATAAAAAATTTAGTTTGAGTTTGAATTTTAATGAGTCGAACCTAAATAGACCAAGCTCATTTACTAAACGAGTTAAGTTTAAACTTTTTATTACTCAACTTAAACTATTTGTGAGTCTAAACAAAACTAAGTATAAAATATATTTTTATTCTTTTATATTATATATAAAATAAATATAAAAAAACTCATAGAACTATTATAGACTTATATAAGCTCATTTAAGCTTGAAATAAACTAAGCTTAAGCTTGAATACTTTGGGTTAATTAGAAATTTGAAGTAAAGAATTTAAAACTTAAGCTTAAATAAATTTAATTAAGCTCATGTTTGAATCTAATTCGAGTTTGAACTTAACTTTTTTAGGTTTAATGAGTTAGAGCACAAGCTCAAGCTTATTTAATATTATCGAGCTTATGCTTGAATATATAGATGTTTGCTTGATTTGACTTATTTGCAACTCTAATTAAAATATTGCTTATATTATATAAATGCAATAAGTAGAAAATTATATTATTATTTATTATTTATGAAAAGTGGCAATTTTTATGATATATATATATATATATATTATATGTTATATGTTAAAGTCCCAGTCCAAGCAAAATATCAATAGCAAGAATATTTGTATTCTCTTTGGGTGAGAATTATATAAGTTTAATAGGATAATAATACTCCCACTCATTCATGTCTAATACATATAAATAAACAACCTTATGGACCTCCAGCACATGTAGTCAAAACTAAAGGTCTATGATTACAACAAGATCAAATAACTAAAAGCACATTTAACAAAATGTGAAATAAATGAAATCGTTTGCAATAGTTACTATTCATATCTATAATAGTTATTGTTCATGTGCCATCATGCAAAATACTTAGGGTTTCTTTTGATTACATATTGAGGGCATTGTGGCTTTTGTAGAGTTGTATCATTACCCTTTTTTCCAATTGGATGCTTATCTTTAAGGTTCAAATTAGGGTATTGCTTCATAAACTCATCAATGCTCTCCTATATGGCATCCTCTATAGATAATTTATGCCATTTGACCAGGTTTCTTCAAAGAATTTAGCTTTATGTTTGAACTAACGTGTGTCCAAGATAATTTTTAGTTCCATAATTATTGTACCATTATTGGCCATAGGTGGAAGCTCTATGCTAGGTACAATGGTATCACCAACCTTCTTTTTAAATATTGAAAGATGAAAAACTATAGGTAGTTAGGAACCTTTTGGTAATTTAAGCTTGTAGGCCATTGCACTTATCTTCTTTTCAATTAGATATGGGCCATGAAATTTGCTTGCCAGCTTTTGATAGGCACATTTAGAAATAGAGTGTTGTTGATAAGGTTAGAGTTTAAAGAAGACCATATTTCCTTCATGAAATAATACATCATACTGACCACAATCTATAAATTATTTCATTTTATTGCATGCAACTGCTAAGTTCTCCTTGAGATGCTTTGACAAGGTATCTCGAGTCATAAGATTATGATTAATTTCAACAACCAGTGATGAGCCAGTCGAGTATGACGGAATCATTAGCGAAAGTCGCCTATAAAGTGCTTGGAATAGAATTATTCACGTAGAAGAATAATAAGTTATATTACATCATAGCTCTTCCTAAGGAAGGAATAAATTCTATTAGTGTGGTTGATGATATATAAAACAACATAAATATTGTTCTATGCACCTATTAACAACTTCGAATTGAGCATCTGTTTCAAAATGGTAGGCAAATCTCATTTTTAGTTTTGTACCTAACATCTTAAAGAACTCCTACCAGAACTTATTGATGAAGATAGGATCCCTGTTATTAATAATAAATTGAGCCATGCCATGCAATTTCACAACTTTGTCTATATATTTTTCTGCTACTACTTTTGTCGTGAATAGATGAGACATAGATATAAAGTGCACATATTTCCTTAGGCGATCAATGACTATTAAAATTGCATCTTTGTCATAGAAAGATGGTAGACCCTTAATAAAATCCATTGTAATATCATCACATACTTGACAAGGAATAGAAAGAGGTTGGAGAAGTCCTATTAGGGAAAAGCTATCAATTTTATTCTTCTAGCAAGTTTCATATAATTTACTATACTTTTGAATTAAGCTATTCATGGATAGCCAATAAAATTGTTACACTAGCCATTTGAACATCCTTGAAACATTTGAATGTCCTTCTATCTGAGTATCATGGAATTCTTGGAGCAATAGGTTAATTAATGGAATGTTAATTGGCACGACTACTTGAGTTTTGTAGAAAACTAGTCTATCTTGCTCAGTGTACGGCTTCCCTGGATTATCCTAGGGTTATTTAAGCATTTGCTCCATATATAGGTGGTCTTTTGAAGCTTTCTTGATGTCATCTTACAATCTCACTTGCAACATAAATAAAGTGTTAAGAAGAGGACTCCTAAGCATACAAGATAATGCATCTGTAATTGAATTCTCATGTCTTGGGTGATAAATAATTTCATAATTGTAGCTAAGCAATTTGGCCACCCATTTCTATTATTTTAGAGTTATAATTTGTTACTTCAATAGGCATTTGAGGCTTTGTTAGTCTGTTTGGATGAAAAATTTCTTATCGAGTAGATATGGTCTCCATATACATATTGCCTGAAGTACGTATGACTAATATTTCTTTGGCATGTATAAACCAATAAAGTTTGGTAACCCTTAGTGCTTAGCTTATGAAGGCAATAGGTTAGCCTTGTTGGGTAAGTATTGCTCCAATACCATCATTAAAAGCATTTATCTTAATAGTAAAAAGTTTACTAAAATTCAGCATGGCCAAAATTAGTGCCTTGGTCATGGCATGTTTGAGCTTAAGAAAGGCCTACTCAGCCTTATCATTCCGCCTAAGTTGGCTTTTCTTTAATAGGTTAGTGATGGGCCTAACCATAATCCCATAATTTTGTACAAACTTCCTATAATGTCCTATAAAACCTAAAAATCCACATAATTTTGAAATATTGCTAGGTTATAGCTAATTAACCATTACTTCAATTTTGCTTTAGTTCACCTTGACTCTTTGATTTATCACTATATGACCTAAATACTCTAATTCTTATTGTTTAAAAGCATATTTGCTAGCTTTAAAAAAATTAGTGCTACCTCAAAATTTTAAAAACTTTCATAACATGTCTATGATGCATCGTTCAATTAGGGCTATAAACTAATATGTCATAAAAAAGGACTAACATGAATTTACAAGGATGTGGTCGAAAAATAGAGTTTATAATACCCTAAAAAGTTGAAAAAGCATTACATAATCTAAAGAGCATGACCAAATATTCATAGTGACCATTGTGTGTATGAAAGATAATTTTATGAATGTCTTAGGGACTAACTCTCACTTAGTGATATCCCATCCTTAAGTTTAATTTAGTGAAATAAGTAGCATTGTGGAGCTTATCAAGCATACCATCAACTATAGGAAAAGGAACCTATCCTTAATAGTCACAGCATTAAGTACTCTATAATCTGTATAAAAATGCCAAGTTCTATCTTTCTTTTTAACTAGTAAAATAGGTGAAGAAAAAGGACTAATGCTAGGTTTTATAAGCCCTAACTTAAGCATATTATGAACTTGTTTCTCTATTTTAGCCTTTTAAAAATGGGCATCCCTATAAGGTTATAGGTTGATGGGCTCAATACCATTCTTAAGTGGAATGCAATGATTTATTACATTAGTTGGTGGTAACTTTGTGGACTCATAAAAAATATCCCTATAAGTCTCGATTATCTTTTACATGTTTGGATGTATGTTAGACTTTTCTACTTTATTCATGGTCTGAAAGTAAATACCAAAAGTTGAACTCCTTTGGTTGACTTCTTTAGACACACACTTTAATGAATTTGATTGGATAATGGAGTTATCCAAACCTGACCACTTGGTGCTTGATCTTTCTTATGAAACTCCATGGTCATCTTTTGCTAATTACAAGCCACTAGTCCCAATTGCTCAAGCCATTGTACTCTTAACATAAGGTCTAATCCTATAAGAAGTAGTAAATAAAAAGTTAATGCTAATAGTATATCTTGCAAGTTAACCTAGACTTACTTGAATCTTCCTCTACATTGGAGTTTATTTTCATTAGCCACACATATAGTAGAAAGATTCGTAGGAATAATTAGAAGTTATAGTTTGTTTGCCATTTTTGTACTGATGAAGTTATGTGTGAACCCACTATTAATGAGTGCTATTAAATCCTGATTTCCATTCTAAACTTTGATATTCATAGTCCTGGCGTGGACTATCCTGTTAATGTATAGAGAGAAATCTCAAGCTTAAGTAGTTCCTCCTTTTAATCCTCTGCATCATTCTCGCAAATAATTCCATGGTCATCAGTATGGCTTTCTAATAGTAATAATTAAGGATCCTTGCACTTGTCCTACTATAAACCAATTATTATAGTTAAAATAGAGCCTTTGTGCTCATCACCGCTGCATTTTATCCTACATTGGTTGCTTCACTGAAGATAAAGGCATTACTTTTACTAGAGGTGGGAGTATAGTTAGCATGTGAGTTAGAAGGGATGGACGCACAAACTTTCTTTGTTAACAAAGTTGCTCATCTTTCATGCATGCCAAGCTTATAATTTCTTTTAGTGTCTTTGGCTTAAATATTCAAATAGCTTCTAAAATTTCTAACTTTAGCCTACCCATAAACATTTTTACTAGGTCTTTTTATGTCTAGCCATGAACCCAATTACCAAACCTTTTAAATTTTTTTTTAGTAATCATGAAAGTAGCTAACTTATGTAACTCTAGAAAAAGTCTCGTCAAAATTTTTACACTCTATTGGACTAAACTAGGCTTATAGTTTTTCTTAAAAAATTTCTCGTGTCATTGTTTGCCTTTCCTCTTTGTAAGCACGACGTAACCATTGCCATCATTTATTAGCTTTATCCTCAAGATGGAAGAATGCTAATGAAACTTTGTGCTAATTGGTGGTGCCTTAAGATTCAAAGAATTGATTAACGCAATTGAACCATTTTATTAGATTATATCCAAAGAACTGTAAAAATTCAAGCTTAGCTATCTTGGATAAAAATATTTGTCAACCCCTATCCATTTCATCTTTGCTAGTGTAGGAATGAACCTTACATTTATTGTTATTATGGCTAAAACCTTCCTTGTTTGAAAACAAGACCTTAGATAATTGCTTGATTGACTATTCCAATTGGTGTATTTTGTTAGTAAGCCCTATTTCCATCTTATTCACACCTTTTTGCAGTTTTTCAAGCTTAGCCTCCGAGTTTTCAATATGTTTCTTATTAGTCGCTATTGAACCAAGCTCAAATACCAATTGTTAAAATCCCAATCTAAGTAAGATATTAATAGCAAAAATATTTGTATTCTCTTTGGATGAAAATTGTACCACAAGTTTAATAGGATAATAATGCTCCCGCTCATTCATGTTTGATACATATAAATAAATAACCTAGTAGACTTTTAGCATGTGTAGTTGAAACTAAAGGTCCATGATTACAATGAAATCAAATAATTGAAATCACATCCAATAAAATGTGAAATAAATGAAACCGTCTACAATAGTTATTGTTTATGTCTACAACATTACTATTCATGTGCCATCATAAAGAATACTTAGGGTTTCTTTTGATTACATGTTGAAGGTGTTGTGGCATTTGTAGAGGTGCATCATTATATTTGCACTTACATGAATAAGGGAACTCTTAAAAAGGATTAGGGTTTGAGTTTATAACATTTAATTTTATAGCAAAAGGATTGGCGAGCTAATTTTGTGAATTTGCTGATGATTTAACGATTCTTTGGAACTATGCAAAAACTAAGCTTGGTTCATGGTTAAATATTTTGGTCTTATCCAATTCTTTAAATATCAAATGATATAATTTTTTTTTCTAATTATCAAAGTATAAGCCTTATTGAAAGGAAAGGTTTAATAGCATGATAGATTTTATCATTTAACATATCAACAAACCATATTTGGCTATAAGTTTTTTATTTTTTTATTACACTATAAACAATAGTAGCAATAAACATAGGATACAAGCTTATTTAAAACAAATATATGCAACATATTTTGCAACTAACAATTGACAATAAATACCGATAACAACAAAACAACATACTAGACAACTAGAAACCCATAATCATAACTTTTAAAATCAAACAAGTCATTGAATCAAATAAGTCATTAATTTATCAGTTTACTAGTTCAATCACTAATTCACCGGTTGAATTGATTTTGAATTAAAAATATAAATTATATATATAATGTTAATTATAATAACAAGTCATGATAAAAGCAAAAAAAAAGTAAAATAATATGAGTTAATGAAATAAATAAGTAATAAAATATAAATGATATAATAATTTATGCTAAAAATATTAAGAAAATAATATAAATTCAATTGTTTTAAAATTATGTAAGTTTTATATCTCAATTGTCATGAAATTATAAAATTTTTACTTTTTTACAAAAAATATATATAAAAAACTAGCTTACCAATCTAATTTATTGGTTTTGACTGCTTAACACCAATTTTGATTGGTTTGCATAGCTCTACTTAGTTCACATTGGTTTATATATATTTTCAATTCAATACTTATAATTCAATTGACTTAGTGGTTGATTCATTGGTCTAATTGACTAGTTTAGTCCAATTTTTTAAACTTTATTTATAATTAAATTTCACTAAATCTGGAGGATGATTATAATTCATGATCTCCAAAATATATTTCTTACTATTATATAGAGTGAAAAACTATAGAATGCTTCTTTACACTATTCCATGAGAAAATTAGATGTTAACTTTGAGTCATAACTCTCTGTAAGATGCTGGTAGATTCCTTTACTTCTATGTGAAACCTTATATGCTATTTGCTAGGTTGCAATATGCTTTTGAATATTCCTTGAAGAACTTTTAACTTTGAATCTTTCCTTGATAGATGTTAATGATAATGAAGTTTTTTTAAGAGCAAAGATTAGAATAACTTCATTTAAACTTATTTCTGCTTAATGTTGATATAAGGAATCTTTCTTTTTGAGTAGAAGTCTACACCTGAGGAGCAATCACTTGACTTATAGTACACAGTGAAACCTTTAAGGCTAATAAACTACCATTAAAATGGTGTCTTGGCTTACCATGAAAAAAAGGTCTCGTAGGACTTTGAAAGTAGAAAAAACAACGATGCGATATTAAAAAACCTCCACTAACTTGAGACTTGGCACAAAATGTTGAAACATAACTTAGTTGGACACAATTTGAACACACTTTCATAACTTTTTCCTTTTTAAAAAGAACCAAAAGAGGATGAGCTGTATCAAAAGGAACAAATACCTAAACTTTTGTACATGAATTAACTTTCTTAAATAGTTTCTAAGAAAGTTATATTGACTTGCATCTAAACCCTTTTATTTTTGTTAATTGGATTCCTTAAACTAATTTACTAATTGTGAATTTTGATTTTTTAATTAGTTAAGTTTTTCATTCATCTTCTTAATAGTGTTTTACAAAATATCAATGTTGAAAATTAAATCTTAGTTCATAGCTTTCAATTTACAGGCTTTTTCAATTGAAACATTAGCTTAGATAACCTCTGATTTTAGAATCACCCTACAATGACAATTGTCACTCATAACTATAGTTAGAACTTGTGTAATCAAATCTTTAAAAGAATATTGTTGATAATTCCGTGGTGTAAATTGCTTGAGAATGTCAAAACAAAACTCCTCATACATTTCCAAAAGAAAAATAAAGTTTTGCAAAACCTCTATCATATCCACTTGGGATTCATTTATGCAATTAAAATCACTATGTTTCATATACATTTTCTCTCTTGACAATCACTTTTTCTTGTCCAAATCACTGATAGCTTATTTGGTCATGGAGAAAAGTAGGAAGAAGAGAAAAAACAAGTAGAAAACAAGATAGAAAACACTGTTCCTGCCCGTTTAGCTGCAGTGGAAAGGAGAGGAGAAGAGAAAAAAAAAGTTTGAAAAAAAAAGTTTGAAAATAAGGAGAAAATGCAACTTGTTAACTGGAGTTAGGTACTGTGTAACAGAAGGGAGATGCAGTGAGGATTCGACTGCCACTCGAGATGCCGGAGAAGAAGCTGCTGAGAAATTGCTTCGATAAGTATGTTGATCACCATCCTTCCACATTCTCCTACTTTTCTTGTTTAAGTGTTATTGCTGTTGTAACATAGCCCGAGCTTGCCTTCTTCTCCGTTGGTGGGCATTATAGCACCTTCATCAGTGGCCGTCAACTGCAACCACCATGTATTTGGCCTCTGCACTCTGTCGCCGGTCCGATCTATAGCCAGAGAGGAAGCATGAAGACAACCCATGCTTGGCTTCTTCTCAGGTCAAGGTGACCTGCCACTAGGTTGGGGGCATGGAACCGACCCGAGTTCCTGCTCAACTCGAGTTAGCCAGGTCACATAGACCTGAAAATTTTTTTTAAATTGCAAAAAAAATTACATATAAATATATATATTGGGGTATTTTCATTAATTATTTGTTCATATATATGTGATGAGAATATTAACTAGTAATGGGTTAGTTAATTTTAGGTAGTTACATGTGTAATTTGATATTTTAGAAACCCAACATATTTGAACAAAAATTCTATTGACTACAATAAATTTGGGGAAAAAAATTTTCTTCCTAGTTTAGGTCATTATCTATACAAAATATTTGTGACTTGTTTTGAAATAGGATAAATTTGACCAATATGGGAATTGTTTAATTTTTAATATTTATCCTAATATTAATATTCTTTATAGTTAGGATATACAATGTTAATTATTTATAGACATAGCAAACTTTTCCTGTCATTCTCATTTACTTAGATTTTGATGTTGTTAATTTATATACGTATAGGTATGTTTAAAAAATTCAATAAAATACTAATAATAATCTATTTAGTTCTAGATTTAATGATAACCACATATTTTTTATTGTGGATGGCTTATATTTGTCATTTTCTTCCATTGTTGCAGATTATCTTAGCACCATCCATATCTCATCTGTTGCTAGAAGTGGAAATTTACCTACAGGTACCTAATTTGTGTATTGTAATATAGTGCAGTATGCACCATGTTGTACTACTAATCATTATGTCTATATCAATAATTATCCTGTCAGAATTGATACATTAACATAGCTAAATTGTGTTGTGTTGATATTTAGGAGAGTATTACAACTAATAGTTAGATCCTTGTTTAGGAAAGAGTGAATCTTTCTTTATTTTGGACTTGATAACCAATGAAATGTTGTTAAAAATGGCACTTCTTCTATGCTTTGATATCTGTCTTAAAAATATTTGGGATCATGTGAATTGACTATTTTATGCACACATCAGGATTAATAATGGAAGGTGAAAATGACAATGTATTTGATGAGCTGATGAAATTAAAATAATTAATTAACTTTGACTCAATAGAAGAATGTTAAATGCAATGGCAAATGTGTACTGTGTAACTTGCATGTATCATTATCCATGCTATCATCTATTAATTATGCAAGCAACATTACTTCGTGCACCTAATCATGTGTTGGATAGTAAGAGAGAGGGAATGTGAGAATAATTAATGCGTAATTTGTTGACAACTGATAAATTTTGTGATGTGATATAAATGAGTCCTCGTGCTTTCCTTTCATTATGTGAGAAATTGAAAGGAACTGATAGGGTGAGGGATTCTGTACATGTTACAGTAAAAGAGCAAGTGGCAAAATTTTTGCACATTTTATCACACAATGTCAAGAATAGAATTGTATCATTCTTCCTCCATCGATCGGGGGAGACAATCAGTAGGCATTTTCACAATATTCTACAAGCGGTTATATCATTGGAGAATGAGTACTTGGTGCAAGCTTCAGGTTCAGGAGTTCCACCATAGATACTTAACAGTGGAAGATTCTTTCCTTACTTCAGGGTAAGATAACAATTCATATAGATCTAGTTTCTATAAGTGTATTAATTATTCAAGCTTGTCAGTCACTTTTGCATGATAATTGTTATAATAATTAAAATAAAGGATTATGTTGGAGTTATAGATGGAGCGCATGTGCACGTGAAAGTTCCAAATAGAGATGCCTCTCGCTTTCGAGGAAGGAAAGACTTCCTGATCATAAATGTGTTAGTCACTTGCACATTTGATATGAAGTTCACTTATGTATTAACTGATTAGGAAGGAACTGCTGGAAATCGCGCATCATACATGCATAGCGGAATAAAATTTTTACACGATTTCCACCAAGGATCCATGCGAATTTAGAACGCTATAGATAAGGGATTAGGGTTTATACCTTTCGGTAAAATTCTTCTGACCGCTGCAGCAAATCTGATCTGCTTCCAAATCACGAACCGGAATGGAAACCAGTAAATCAGATCACCAGTACAACGTTTTGTGGCTGCACCTCTGTGGTATCCACACGAACCCGTGAATCACCGATGAATGTCTGCTACACACACCGGTTGGAATTGATCTCCTTAGACTTCGTAGTGCTAGCTACGCCTCTTCAGAGATTTTAGTCAAGGAGAGTGGCTAGGGTTTTTCTATGCTTTTACTTGGGGTGCGTGAAGAATAATAGTAATCCTATTATTACCCAATAAGCCTATTTAAATAGGTGCATAGAAAAACCTAACCTATTTGGGCCTTATTCCATTGTATAATTATAGGCTTACTATTGGGCCTTATAATTATAACATGAATTCCCAAATATTAAGCCCAAACAATTTGGTCCATTAATTCCAAATTCACTAAGCTCTAAGTGTGCAACCCTACAGGCTCTCATTACGTTGGCAATGACCATTAATCATATTAATGATCATAAACAAAGATTGGTGTCTAGCAATACATCATTGTTACCCAAATAATGAGAAAGTCGGTGATTTGACTAAACCTTTACACGTGATCATCACTTATGTCCTTTTGTCCTATACATCTAGATTGAGCACGAGACATGGACCGTGTCATTCCCGTATAGCCCAATCTTAAGGTTTCTTGATTCCTAAGTAAGCTGACTGAAACAAATGTAATCGACATCTCATGTCAATTCATCTGAGCATGGCCATGCATTTTCTCAACTTTACTTAATTAAGGGGCCCATAGATGTTACTCCTGTTATATAGGAGGGACAAATCCCATCTTGATCACACAAACCCCTCCGCATGATATGTGACATATCCAATATCTACCCTTGCATTCACTTAACCATTAGTGACATAGAATAGTATCAAAATATGAAACTCACATGTAGGGAACCTTGGTAATCTCAGGTCAAAGGACCATATTAATAATGATCACTAAGAACCACTTATGACACTCATATAACGATCCATGTAGTGTTCTTAATATGGGTCGGTCCAGTATACAAGTTCTCTAACTTGTACTCATGTGTAAACTTAATATCCCATATAAGTCTTCACACATGCTAGTCTTAACATATCAAAGCAACCTAATCCACAATGATATATGACTAGGGACATTTAAGAATACAATTATTCTAAGGTTATTATTATAATTAAATATATTACGCAGACAATATATATAAATATAATAATTGGAATTGCCATTAAAATAACATGATTCAAAATTACAATCACCAATATAATTGATTTTAGGGCATATACACTAACAATCTCCCACTTGCACTAAAGCCAATCATCCATGTATCTAATACCTATGGATCTCATATGACTATCATGCTTTTGCTGCGTTAGGGCTTTTGTCAGTGGATCAGCGACATTATCATCAGTCGGTATTTTGCATATCCTGACATCATTTCTGTCAACAATATCTCTTATGAGATGATAGCATCGGAGTATGTGTTTGGATTTCTGGTGAGATCTAGGTTCCTTGGCTTGCGCAATGGCTCCATTATTGTCACAATAGAGCTCTACTGGGTCAGCAATGCTAGGAACAACTCCAAGTTCATTGATGAACTTCTTAATCCAAACAGCCTCTTTTGCGGCATCTGATGCTGCAATGTATTCAGCTTCTGTTGTAGAATCAGCCACTGTCCCTTGCTTTGAACTCTTCCAGGTCACAGCGCCACCATTAAGGCAAAATACATAACCTGACTGCGACCTGAAGTCATCTTTATCGGTTTGAAAGCTAGCATCAGTGTAACCATTTACAATGAGCTCTTCCTCACCTCCATAAATCAAAAACATGTCTTTAGTTCTTCTTAAGTACTTAAGAATGTTCTTGACAGCTGTCCAGTGACTTTCACCAGGATCTGATTGGTATCTGCTTGTCATGCTTAAAGCATACGAGACATCAGGACGAGTACATAACATAGCATACATGATAGATCCAATTGCAGATGCATAAGGGATCTTACTCATACGTTGTCTCTCATACTCTGTGGAAGGACATTGAGTTCTTGAGAGACTTATGCCATGTGACATCGGCAAGAATCCTCTTTTAGAATCTTGCATGCTAAACCTTTTTAGCACCTTGTCGATGTATGTACTCTGACTTAGGCCAAGCAATTTTCTTGATCTATCTCTATAGATCTTGATACCTAATACATAGGAGGCCTCACCTAAGTCTTTCATAGAAAAACAATTTCCTAACCAAGTTTTTACAGACTGTAGTATAGGAATGTCATTTCCAATGAGTAATATGTCATCTACATACAACACTAGAAAGACTATTGTGCTCCCACTAACCTTCTTGTATACACAGGGTTCATCTTCATTTTTGATGAAACCAAACTCTTTGATCGCATCATCGAAACGAAGATTCCAACTCCGAGAAGCTTGCTTTAACCTATAAATGGATCGTTGCAATTTGCAAACTTTTCCAGCATTTTCAGGATTTACAAAACCTTCAGGTTGTGTCATGTACACATCCTCAAGAAGATTTCCATTAAGGAAAGCAGTTTTGACATCTATTTGCCAGATTTCATAATCATAATATGCTGCTATAGCTAGAAGAATCCTGATGGATTTAAGCATGACAACTGGAGAAAAAGTCTCATTATAGTCAATACCATGAATTTGTTTGAAACCTTTTGCAACCAATCGTCCCTTAAAGGTACACACATTACCATCCATGTCAGTTTTCTTTTTGAAAACCCATTTGCACCCAATGGGTTTTACCCCTTCAGGTGGATCAACCAAAGTCCAAACTTGGTTTGAATACATGGAGTCCATCTCTGATTTCATAGCTTCTAGCCATTTCTCAGAATCTGGCCCCATCATAGCCTCTTAGTAGGTTGTGGGCTCATCTTGGTCCATGAGCAACACATCACCGTGATGAGTCACGAGAAAACCATATCTCTCGGGCTCACGACGTATCCTACTAGATCTACGTGGGTTTTGTGTTACATGAGCAGGTTCTTCCACAACTGTTTGTGGAACCGGCTCAGGTTCCATCTCAAGTTCAATGTTTTCTCGTTGATCTTGAATTTCTTCAAGTTCTATTCTTCTCCCACTGATTCTTTTAGAGATAAATTCTCTCTCTAGAAAAATACCAATTCGAGTAATAAACACTTTTTGCTCGGTTGAATTATAAAAATAATATCCTTTTGTTTCCTTAGGATATCCAACGAAAAAACATTTATCAGATTTGGGTCCAAGTTTATCAGAAGCCTGACGTCTTACATAAGCTTCGCAGCCCCAAATCTTCATAAAAGACAAACTAGGACGTTTCCCAGTCCATATCTCATATGGTGTCTTTTGAACTGATTTTGATGGAACACGGTTTAGTGTGAAAGTTGCAGTCTCTAGAGCATGTCCCCAGAAGGAATTTGGAAGGTCAGCCTGACTCATCATTGACCGAACCATGTCTAACAAAGTTCGATTCCTCCTTTCAGAAACACCATTCCATTGAGGTGTTCTTGGTGGAGTGAGTTGTGATACAATGCCACACTCCTTTAGATGATTAAGGAACTCTCGGTCTAAGTATTCACCACCTCGATCTGATCGAAGTGCTTTAATACTTTTACCAAGTTGGTTTTGTACTTCATTTTTGAACTCTTTGAACTTTTCAAAAGATTCAGACTTGTGCTTCATAAGAAACACGTAACCATATCTACTGAAATCATCAGTAAAAGTAATGAAGTACTGATAACCTCCTCTAGCTTGTGTGTTTAAAGGTCCACATACATCACTATGTATAAGCCCCAATAAATCACTAGCCCTTTCACTTTTCCCAGAAAAAGGGGCTTTAGTCATCTTACCTAATAAACATGACTCACATACCTCATATGATTCGAAATCAAATGAGTCCAAAAATCCATCCTTATGAAGTTTGGAGATGCGTGTCTCATTTATATGGCCTAAACGACAATGCCAAAGATAGGTTGGATTTGAATCATTAGTTTTGACCTTCTTCGTGTTTATGTTATAGATTGGATTTTCAAGGTCCAGAACATAAAGACCATTCATTAATTGTGCACAGCCATAAAACATTTCATTTAAATAAATAGAGCAACATTTGTCCTTTATTATAAATGAAAAACCTTTCTTGTCTAAACAAGAAACAGAAATCAAATTTCTACTAACAGTAGGCACAAAATAACAATTGTCCAATTCTAAAACTAATCCACTAGGTAAAGATAAATAATAAGTCCCTACAGCTAATGCAGCAACTCTTGCTCCATTTCCAACGCGCAGGTCCACTTCACCTTTGGCTAATGATCTACTTTCTTTAAGATCCTGCACATTTACACAAATGTGAGTACCACATCCAGTATCTAATACCCAAGATGTAGAAGTAGATAAATTAATCTCTATAACATAAATACCTGAGTTGAAAGTCCCACTTTCCTTTTGCTTCTTAAGCTCTTCCAGGTAAATCTTGCAATTTCGCTTCCAATGTCCTGATTCTTTACAATGGAAGCATTGTCCTTCCTTGGCCACGCCACCTTTGGGTTTCAGTGCAGAGGAACTTGACTTGGACTTTCCATCAGTCTTGTCCTTTTTCTTTTTATTCTTGGCCTTAGACTTGCCTTTTCCTTTGCCCTTTTGAACCATCATAATGGAATTGGGCTTGGACTTTTTTAAGTTCTGCTCAGCAGTTCTCAACATGTTAAGCAGTTCAGGCAAAGTCTTGTCAATTTCGTTCATGTTGTAATTCATGACGAATTGACTATAGCTCTCAGGCAACGATTGCAGAACTATATCAGTAGCCAATTCTTGCTGTAAAGGAAAACCCAATCTTTCAAGGCTATTAATGTACCCAATCATTTTAAGTACATGTGTAGCAACGGGTGTTCCTTCAGCCATCTTACACTGAAACAATGCTTTGGATACATCATATCTCTCATGTCTTGCTTGCTCTTGGTAGAGCTGTTTAAGGTGATCAATCATATTGAACGCCTCCATGTTCTCATGTTGCTTCTGAAGCTCAGAGTTCATGGTAGCAAGCATGAGACAACTGACATCCAGAGCATCTTCTAGATGCTTCTTATAAGCATCCTTTTCTGCTCGAGGAGCATTAGCAGCAGGCTCATTTGGAGTAGGTTGCTCTAGGACATATTGCTTTTTCTCATGCTTGAGGACAATCCTCAAGTTTCGATACCAATCGAGAAAATTCGTCCCATTCAGCTTATCCTTCTCAAGGATAGATCGCAGTGATAAATTTGATGCATTTGATGCCATGGTTATCTACAATAGAAAAATATGCAAAATGAGAATCATGTATTTTATTTATTTAATAAGGTCTTTTATTAAATAATACTCCCACTATTTTACTCAAAATAATAGCCCTCACTATTATTTCGGAAAATCGTAGCGTTTGAGATTTTCTAGTGGGCCAAGATCCATATTTCACCTAGACTTAAGTCAGCTTTGGCTGATCACTCAAGTTTTGGCTATTTAGGTAGGCAACTCCTTGCCAATTACATCTTATGTAACTCTTGGATAGTTGGGTGAATAACACTTGTTCAAATCCATCTTATGGACTTAAGCCCAACTCCATGCCTCTAGGCCCCCAATCCTATTGAGATGGCCTAGTTAAGTCAAAACTCAATTATTGGCATTTGGATATCACTATTATCCTATCGTGTCTCACCAAGATAAACTAGGCACTTTGCTTTGGCAAACCTGCCTTATGTTGATCAAGGCCTTGACAAGTGCCATTCATTGGAAGGCATCACTTTTATTACTGACTTAATATTTGCATTGAGGGATTTAAATGTCTATTTTAGATCTCACCATTATTTGCCATCCATACATGCCTATATCTAACATATCATATACATTAATATAAAGCATGCAATAAAGCATAAAATAAATGTGCATAGTTATGGTCCAACTACTTTGATTTTCCCAAGCCAATAAGAAAACCAAAAGGTCAACCTAGGGTAAAGATATCTTCTTTAAGCATCTTCCACGGTTGTCCTCATATTGATTTTGGCTCCTTGTCTCCATGGCAGCAAGCTCCAGGCTTAAACATATTGTACATTTGAAAGTAAACTATTCTAACTTTACAATACATAATGAAGGAGAAAACTCGAGTTACATTCGAGGGGAGTGAGGTGAGAGAAAGAATGTACAACTAGAATTTATAGAGAAAGGCACGACACGCAGGCCGTATTTAATTACAATAAAACCAAAACCAATAAATGAAATATAACCATACATTATGGTTTAAGGGCCATAACTATGCATCATGCAGCAAACATCACATGTAAGCATACAAACAACCATAGGTATTTATTTGAAATTGATCTTGTTTCCAATTTTAACTTGTTTAAAATTAGAAGGTTATGAAAAGATTGATTTTAAAACGCAGCTTAGATTTAGGCAATCAATTATTGCGCTACGTAGAGTTAGTACGGCGGTCCCGCTAACTCAAAATTTTGAGGACTTTCGGGCAAAAATCTAGAAAATTTTGAACGTTTCGATTTCTGTTTTAACCATTAAAACAATCGGCCAAAATTAGAATTTATCAAGAACCCTAATTCCAGAACTGTTCCGGAATCCTACTTCTTGATGTTCCGCCATATTAACTCAAACAGTAATCCATGTTCTATTTAATTTAATCTCATTAAACGAAACAGAATGCATACATCACATGTATACAACCAGACATGTTTCTGATCGAATTTTAATCTCATTAAAACAGAAACTCATCAGCTACGTTTCCAGTTTTTTTTTTTAATCTCATTAAAAAAAAAATGAATCATTAATTATGTATGTTTCAATCTAATTTTAATCTAATCAAAACCGATTCATTAACATACAAAATTACATTGATCCAGAACCCTAATTGCATCATGCGTGATCTGATTAAACACCAATTATCTAGATTTAAACGCATAACACAGAAAACTAATCTATGGATTCGCAAGTGGCTCTGATACCACTGCTGGAAATCGCGCATCATACATGCACAGCGGAATAAAATTTTTACACGATTTCCACCAAGGATCCATGCGAATTTAGAACGCCATAGATCAGGGATTAGGGTTTATACCTTTCGGCAAAATTCTTCTGACCGCTGCAGCAAATCTGATCTGCTTCCAAATCACGAACCGGAATGGAAACCAGTAAATCAGATCACCAGTACAACGTTTTGTGGCTGCACCTCTGTGGTATCCACACGAACCCGTGAATCACCGATGAATGTCTGCTACACACACCGGTTGAAATTGATCTCCTTAGACTTCGTAGTGCTAGCTACGCCTCTTCAGAGATTTTAGTCAAGGAGAGTGGCTAGGGTTTTTCTATGCTTTTACTTGGGGTGCGTGAAGAATAATAGTAATCCTATTATTACCCAATAAGCCTATTTAAATAGGTGCATAGAAAAACCTAACCTATTTGGGCCTTATTCCATTGTATAATTATAGGCTTACTATTGGGCCTTATAATTATAACATGAATTCCCAAATATTAAGCCCAAACAATTTGGTCCATTAATTCCAAATTCACTAAGCTCTAAGTGTGCGACCCTACAGGCTCTCATTACGTTGGCAATGACCATTAATCATATTAATGATCATAAACAAAGATTGGTGTCTAGCAACACATCATTGTTACCCAAATAATGAGAAAGTTGGTGATTTGACTAAACCTTTACACGTGATCATCACTTATGTCCTTTTGTCCTATACATCTAGATTAAGCACGAGACATGGACCGTGTCATTCCCGTATAGCCCAATCTTAAGGTTTCTTGATTCCTAAGTAAGCTGACTGAAACAAATGTAATCGACATCTCATGTCAATTCATCTGAGCATGGCCATGCATTTTCTCAACTTTACTTAATCAAGGGGCCCATAGATGTTACTCCTGTTATATAGGAGGGACAAATCCCATCTTGATCACACAAACCCCTCCGCATGATATGTGACATATCCAATATCTACCCTTGCATTCACTTAACCATTAGTGACATAGAATAGTATCAAAATATGAAACTCACATGTAGGGAACCTTGGTAATCTCAGGTCAAAGGACCATATTAATAATGATCACTAAGAACCACTTATGACACTCATATAACGATCCATGTAGTGTTCTTAATATGGGTCGGTCCAGTATACAAGTTCTCTAACTTGTACTCATGTGTAAACTTAATATCCCATATAAGTCTTCACACATGCTAGTCTTAACATATCAAAGCAACCTAATCCACAATGATATATGACTAGGGACATTTAAGAATACAATTATTCTAAGGTTATTATTATAATTAAATATATTACGCAGACAATATATATAAATATAATAATTGGAATTGCCATTAAAATAACATGATTCAAAATTACAATCACCAATATAATTGGTTTTAGGGCATATACACTAACAGGAACAACATCAGACTCTAGGATTTTAAAGCATGCATTAACTAAGAGGGGAGATAAACTTAAGATTCCTAGAGGTAAGTAAACATTTTGACTTAATCAAGCATCATATTCAATGGTAGAGAACTGCAGTTCGTAAATTACATAGTAAGAATGGTATATAACATGTAATCATATAAATTTTTTATTTTTTAGGTAAATATTACTTGGGAAACGCAGGATATCCATTGAAAAGTGGTTTGCTAACACCATATAGAGGTGTGCACTATCACTTAAAGAAGTACTTCATGCGTAGTCCGCAGAATGCAAAGAAAATTTTCAATCACTGACGCACTTCATTGAGAATGGTCATTGAAAGAGCTTTTGGGATAGTGAAAAAAGGTTTCCTATCATAGCTAATGACATAGAGCCGCAATACTCATTCGAGACCATGTCCGACATCGTGGTTGCATGTTGTATATTACATAACTTTCTATTGGATATTGATCCTGATGAGGGTTTGATAGAAGAAATGGATCGTAAGATACTTCAAGGGTTGGCGGATGATCCTGGGGACCACGATGCATGAACCTTAGAGGAGGATTACAGACAAGGCCTAGTTTTAAAGGATAGCATAGCTACCTAAATGTGGAATGATTATTAAAAGAGTTTATCATAAATATGTTTTGTATGCCATGTAATTTATGTATTTCCTAAAAATTATGAGGATCTTGATGGATTCATGACATTAATGTAGTAGGATTGTTATTTGAATGGTATATAGAATGGTATGACTTTTATATGTGCTTTGTAGAAATGAATATTGCATACAAAATGTGTAAGTTGAGAGTGATGCAATGACGTTGGTGTTATCCATGCTATCATCCTATCACATGTGGCATACATGGCTATATCTATTTCAATGTAATTAATATACTTACTTGTGCTAAAGTTATGTACGGATGTTAAAGTATCTACCAAAATGTGTAGGTGCATTCATATCTAGGAGCCGGAGATTAGAAACAGGACAAGGTTCCTCCAAAGATAACTTGCGGTGGACACATGATATGGACACTACACTTCTAAACGCCTTGCTAGAAGAAGTCCACAAGGGGAATAGGCCAGATGGGACCTTCACATCCTTTGAATACGCCACCGTGGTGAAAACAATGCAGGCAATGGTAGGACCATTATTCCAGAAGCAACATATTAAAAACAGGCTAAAGACATTGAAGTTAGTTTTCCACGAATGTTATGATTTATTCCACATATGGAGTAGAGTTAGGTGAAATCCTGTAACCCAAATGTTTGAAGTGGAGTCGGAGGTTTGGGAAGAAATTATAAAGGTAATTACATATGTAAATGAAATGGCAATTTAGAATGAATTAATTCATTCATTATGTTTTCACTTAATGGGGGCTCGTTAACCTCTAATTTTTTGTTGATATTACTAACCATTATTAAATACACAGGAGAAACCCGAAGCATAAAAGTGGAAAAGAACCCTTATCTACAACTACGATAAATTAACGAATTTATTTGGAAAGGACAGGGCAATAGGTGCAAAAGCTGAGAGTGCAAAGGACAAAATGCTTCGATGGGAGAGAGAGAACATCGACATTAATGACCATTTTAATGTTGTTTCAGATTCCGATATTTGTTAGGGAAATGAAGGTCAAAACTCTATAGGTGTACAGGACACCTATAGTCCTGTATATGGTGGTTCAACTCTATCCCAAGGAAATCATTCACAGGGAACTACATCTTCTAAAGGAACTAAAAAGAAAGCTCCTATGATTGATTTAGTGGAGAGTGGATACGAGAAAATGCAACTAAGAATAGATAACTTAATTGATGTGATGCAGGAAGGGGTTGCATTGGCCAAAACACAGATCGAGATAGCCAGAGAAGGTTTTGCAATGCTTCAAAGAAGAGGACCTCAACATTATGATCCTGCGGAGGTGTGGAGTGAGCTAGAAAGCATAGGAGTGATGCAAGAGCTCCGACTCCAGTGCTATAATTTCTTGCATGATAATGAGAATGCCAAGCAAAAATTTTTTGGCATGCTACAGGAAATGCGATGAAGTCTTCTCTACCAACTCATGAAGAAAGCAGGAATCTTCTAAAAACTCCTCAGATGTGTTATAGGCTTATCCAGGTTTGTATGTCACCAATAGAAAGTATTCTTATTTTTTTTTCTATTCGTAGTTGTTACAATACTTGTGAATTAAATTCTTGTGTGTTGTAGAAGTTATATTAGTTAAGGTCAATGAATCACAACTAGACCAACATTAGTAGCTATATATAATGGTTCCGGATCTGAGTATTTCAACATGTCTGTAACTATTATCATACTTACATACATAATTACTGTCTAAACTATAATTCTGTTAATTTGTTGAGATGTAAGTCACTAACAAAACTTAATTGCTTCAATTGCTGTGGAGGACTACTTTGGTTGACCTGTTGTAGCTTGAAACAAATGTTATGTTAGAAAAATGTGTATTGTATAATATGAAACCATTTGCAGTTTGGATTATTGTAGTATTTATCCCCAGGTCTGTATGGATCATATGAGATTTCTTCGACTAATCCCATGGACATGCACATCTTTCTTGGATCATCTATGTTCCGCATTGGTGGATTCTCCGCATTTTCTATTATGTTACGTGTGAAAATTATTTGAGTAATCACATTTTATCTTGAGAGTTGGTATGTTGTTGATTGGTTAGTTGCTTCTGCCTACGTATTCAATGTTGATAATGCAAGATTTTAATACAGTGGATGATGATTATTATATTTACACATTTTATAAGAGAGGTATTTTGAATTGATAACATTCAAGAAAAGGAGGAGAAAGTTTATAACTCTCTATTTCATGTGATAGTGAGTTAATTAAATTAACATTGTGCATGATTTTTTATTTTTTTAGTAATTGAATCTGTAAATATTAACCAAAAATTGAATGCTTGAAATTATAATTAAATATTTATTTTAATTGTTATTAATTTAATATTTAAAATTTGAAAGTTAATTTGGTACAATAAATCTTTTTCTATCAATTCATATCCATTCTAATAAAATTAAACTATTTTATTCGTTTTCTTTCTCTCCTATTTTCTCCTCTATGCAAACACATCTATTTTTTGCTTCATTTTCTTTTCTCCCCTATTTTCTTTTACAACTAAACAACTTAAAGAAAATAATTTCTTTCCTAATTTCTTTCTCCCTCATTTTTTTTCCTAACCAAACAAAGTCTGATGGAAACAAATTGACTAATATCCTAAATAGTAATTCTTCACAAACCTCAACAAAATCAACTGAACAAGGTTTTGAATTAACTTTGTACTTTGTGTAACATACTATCACCATCCTCACAAGCAAGGCGCACTAATTTACACAAAACCCCCATCTTTACTCCTAATTTACACTTTGCGTTAGCCATATTGATAAATAAACACTAGAATCAACGTAATAAACGAAAACCTTTTTCTAAGCTAAAAAATGATAATCCGCGGCAAACTATTCAGCAATACACAGGTATAACAGAGAAGAACTCGTAACTTGTTGCATCCAGGCTCGAAATAGCCAACCCCAAAACAAATTTAATTGTACCTGGTCTAACAAACTAGATCAACAATTCTTGTTATATCTACAATCCTGCCATTCTCTGTGTGCAAGAATGTCTGACTATTGAGAGACTCGCTTTTAAAATTAATAATGTCTGTTATATCTACAATTCTGCCATTCTCTATGTACAAGAACGCCTGACTATGGAGAGACTCGCTCTTAAAATTAATAGTGTCCTTGCAACTCTAAGAAAACACATCGACAACCATACATGGGTTAAAGTTCTGAAGCAAGGAGTGAAGATAAGATTGTTTGAAGTGAAGGAGTGAAGGCTTGACGGCGACAATCATAGATCGACGATGAAGCGGCAACGAATAGGAGATGAGGGTTTCTAGAGAGTTTTGAACATTCTCAGGAGAAATTATTTTATATGCATTTTATAATTATATTGATTATCTTGTTGCAGGTTAAACAGTAATAAAATTGGTAACCGGTGCCATTGTACATAAATAATTTTATTTTAACACTAAAACTGACAAACAGTAATTAGCTTGGTATTCGGTTCTATCAATGTACATAAATAATCTTTATTTTAATACTAAAAGTAACCTTAATGAATATTTAATAAAATGTATGTTATAAGAGAAAAAAACCCGTTACATGCAAAGCATTATTTTCGGTCAAAGAGAGGCATTGTATTTGAAGAATTTCTTGAACTATGACACTATTTTCCTTGGTTTACTCTTACTCCTTTTACATTTTTTTATAAAGGAATTTGAGCTCCCAATAATCTGGTGCCTTCTATTTAAATGTATATTAAACAATTCCTCCATAGTTTCGGACTCAAGGAAAATTACTTTAAAAAAATTGGATAAATTATTCATAATCCTCCTGAACTTTATTTTATGTGTGATTTACCTCATATATTATTAAATGTGTTTGTCACCTACCTCTACTTAATTAATGGTATAAAAACCCTTTTTCCATTAACTTTTTGTTTCATAACTTGACAGAATATTCCACATATGCAATTTTTTTTAAACTCCTTTTATCCACATTTTTCAGTTGTTTTGCATTCAATTTATCAATACATAGAATCTATATTTTTTATTAGTTTATAGAATTTGTAAAAAATTTATTGGCCAAATTTAGAAATCAAACTATGACAAGCATCCTATGGATATAGATTTTATCACTACGATTCTTACTTTTCTAAATAATATTACAATGATTATTCTTATTTTTTTTATTGTTCTAATGAATTATAATCTTAATTGTTAGGGTGTATTGAAATCTCATAATGCCTTTGAGATTCATGATATGAAATTTCTCTAAAGTCACTCTACATGAAATTAAATTGATTATTTGAAGGGTAAGGATTCATCATCTAAGTACCTAACCAATTTAAGTGTAGTATTAATACCATTAGTTAAAAATTTTAGAATGAGAATTGATTGTGCATTTTCATTGTAATACATTATATTATTGCAATATTCAAATTGTTGTGAAATAATAATTACGGAACTAGAAACAAAAGAAGGATTATTAGAAGAAAACTAGCAAAAGGAGATAAACTTTTATTCAAGGTAGTAATTAATAGAAGTGCAAATGAGTTGGGCTGAGTTCGGCTTTACCTTAAATAAACCAGACTTACTTTTCAAATCATTGGCCTAAACCTGATCTGTTAGCCTGTATAAGGTTAAAATTCAGGTTCGGCCTGACTGATTAAAGAAGTCTAATTTAACTTGTTAATCTATTTAAAAATCTCTTTATAAAATAGTCTTACAAATTTGTCAATAAATAAATTTTTTTAAAATTTAAAATTATCCAATGGCCTAATTAGGCCTATATATATGTATTAAAATATTTATATTATTTTAACTATATAATATATTATATTATATTATTTATAAATATATTTATAATTAAATAAATCTGCCTGATAGATATATATATCGAGCCTAAAGAAAAAAGTCTGACTTATTTAGATAAATAGATCAGATTAGGTTAAGCCTTAAGTAAATTAAGTCGTAGGTCCTTGATAGATTACCCAACCTACTTGCACCCCTAGTAATCAATGCAATGAAAAATAAAGTTTTAGTTATTAAACAGTTTTTTTTCCAATGAATAATAATGGCATTAACAAAAACACTTTAAAGACTTTTCTAAACTAATATTTTTACAAGAAATAAAATTAAAATAACAATTTTTAAATTTTTTTTTTATAAAATTGTTATTGATATTTGATGGATGAAAAACATTGGAGACCTTTCTAGAATTAAAGCATTAGTTTTCTTTGATATTAAATAGAAAATGTTGCTCATGTAGATACTTTGTTAGGGTTTCTAATAGAAAGTTAACAGATGGAAGTTTTTTTACACTATTAAATAAATAAAAGTACGTAACAAATACATTTTAAGGGGAAGACTACAGTGCCCTTAGGGGTTTCCAAACTCTGGGGATGTGACACAATCTCATCTATTGGATGAGATTACCTAAAGATTTAGGTAATCTCATCCAATGGATGAGATTGTGCCACATCACTCAGGGTTTAGAAACTCTTGGGATACCTTAGAATTTCCCATATTTTAAAAGTATGAGCCGTAAATCACACATAAAAAAAATTGAGGAGGGTTCCATGTAATTTATCCAGAAAATTTAATAGAAATAGCCTATTAAATATCATCTTAGCTTTTAATAGTAGAATATTTTGAAATTGGGCAGGCAAATAAACAAAGAAAATTAAATAAGTCAGATATGATAACGTCATGGATATATGCAGCTCTAGCTATGCCTATTCTCTAGGTTTCAGGCAAACTATGAACGCCGCCTTTGATCGCAAGTTTGCAAATTCAACTCGTTGAATTCTAATACCTGAAACATAATATCCAATTCAACCTTAACTTAAACCATTTTATCTTTCAATTCTAAATAATTTTTAATTATACTGTAATCACCTTTTAATGAGCTCATAGCCATGTGACTGGTTCTAACAAATTCAAAATTTACTGTAATAATATTCTACTCGAGTGTTACAATATTAACGTATATTGTCATTTTGTGAGGGAAGAAATGGAGATTACGAGACCGTTGCTTTATCATTTTGTGTCACAATATAATAGAAAATTACTGTAATCACCTTTTAATGAGCTCATAGCCATATGGCTGGTTTTAACAAATTTAAAATTTACTGTAATAATATTCTATTCGAGTGGATTCATTTGGACCCTTAACCCTTCTAAAAAGTCAAGAACTTTGACTAATTAAGACATAAAGTGGGAGGGAAGAAATGAAGATCACGAGGCCATTGCTTTGTTGTTTTATGTGACGCCCAACAATAGGGTAGGCTAGTATGTTTGTGGGACTAGGTTACCCTGAAGGCATTTAAAGGCAAATAACTATGGCTTGATGGTCTGGTTGGTTTTTTATTTCTATTTTCATAAGAAAGTAAAAAATGGATCGATCCATAGAGCGACTGTAGTTTGCAATAGCCTGATCCGTATGGACTACAATTTATAACTTTAACTAATGTTATTATTAAATAAAAAAAGTGACATTATTCAATATTTAAATTATAAAATTTAAAACTTTGAATATCTAAAGTGTTAATAATCCAAGTGAAAATTTAAGGAAAAAAAAAAAGGAGTGAAAGCTTCGGAATTGCTTTTCTCTAAAGAACCTTCTGGCACTTGTCAAATTTATTCACCAACATCATTTTCCTTGCCTGTTTCTCGAATCAACTTCTCTAATCTCTTTCTTCACGAATCGAATCCGTAAAATGAGCTGGTCAGAGAGTTCTTCGAACTTTGCAGAACTTTCAGTGGATCCCTTAGAAAATCTCCTTTTCCGTTCTTGTCGTGGTCCTATTATATAGTTCCTTCATGATGTCGTACAATTCAGTTATGTCTGGAAATTTTGTTTAGTTTGTTACTATTAGGATAATTGATATATTTTAGCTTCTTCACTAGATCACACACTCCAAGCAGCTTGGTGCCTTCGAGGACTCTTTAAAGTTATGGATTGTGTGGGTAAAGCTTATATCATCTAATTCCAACACGAAGATGATTGAGACTATATTTTCAAAAATGGACCTTGGTTTGTGAGGGGAGCCTTACTAATCACTGATGGATGGGAGCCCAATATCAGACTAGATCGGGTCTATGTTGAAACATTCCCAATTTGGGTTCAACTTTGGGGTTTGCCTTTAGCTGTGCCTATTCTCTAGGTTTCTGGCAAACTATGAACGCCGCCTTTGGTCGCAAGTCTGCAAATTCAACTCGTTGAATTCTAATACCTGAAACATAATATCTAATTCAAATCTCTCATCAGAATTCCACAGCAACTGCAAAATAAGGTCGGCAGGCAACTTTTCACTCTCAGTCTCACGGTTTTAATTAGCTTAAATTGGTATTTGTTATATTTCATTTGTCTTGTGTGATAGAAGTCAAATTTTATTTTGAAGGGCAAAATTCTAAAAATAAAAATAGTTATTATATTATCCAGAATTTTTTATTTGAATGACATTTATTATTTCTTAAAACTTTCGTGTCTTTCACTATATTAAAAATCTAATCCTTGATTCTTATATACATATGTATAATAACCACATCAATCACTAAAAAAATAGCTACCACGTTAAAATTAGAATATACTATTAATCTCTTAATTTAAAAGTTTATAATGCATGACATTTATATATTGTCGCTGCCGGTAATAAAATATAAATTGTTAAAGGTAACAAACTTCGTAAACTGTATCACGTTACGGGAAAAAAATTAGGAAGGGTATGCCACTGATCCGATAATGTAAGCACGTACTGACATATACCATTGACCAAAAATTACAATAATTATCAAGATGCAGTGACATGTTTTATTAATTTTAAGATTTTTCTTGTTTTAATATCATTCAGTCCAAACTCGAGATTCGAAAAACAAAAATTGCACAAGTTGAAACGGTAAAAATGGTTTGGTCTGCATAATCAGAATCATAATACTTTTACAAATATAATTTTTTTAAAATTATTACATTACCATATTTAAATTAATTAAAAAATATTATAATACTATATTTTAATTAATTTATATATTTTTAAAATATTATTAAATTTTTAAAAACAACTTTATAAGAAATTGGTCAATCAACACTAAAAAAATGGTTTATTTATCAATAACATTTAGTGGCAATGGCACAACCACAATAAATAATAATCAACGATAATTAAAGGCATCAAGTGATATAAAACAATAATTAATAGATGATGATATGTTACTGATGGATAGAAATAAATAATATTAGTAAGTTGAAATGATAATTGTATTAAAATTCTAAAGAAAGAAAGAGTAGAGTGATCCCTCTATTTAACTAAAATTATTCTTCAAATTTGAAAATCTTTAAGTAGTTTTTTTAGATCTTAAATGTGTGCAAGAATTTATTATTATTGTTTTTGATAAATTTTCTTGGAGTGGAGTGTAAGAAATTTTAAACATTTAACAAGATTTCATATCAAATCTAGAACCATAAACTAAACTAAGAAAAATTAAGATTACATACTTCTTAATTTACTTCAATAACTTTTATGAAACTTGTATATAATTTAAGATACTATAAAAATAAAATTAATACAAAAGCGTATCTTTACTCCTGAATAAAGTAGTATTTAGATGAATACCTTGAGCATAAATCTTTGTCTCTTTCTCCTAGAGTGTGTAACTCTCAATAGGATAAGCCAATGAATCAAATTATGTTAGGAGTGAAGAGGGAACCTAACCAATAAATAAAACCTTATGAGGCCCTCTCATTATGGGTCAGAAAAAATATAGGCTTACACTTTAACCGTCAAATATATTAATCCAAAATTAAGTATTTATAAGTTCAAGTAATAGATCACTTTAATAATTGAACTTTAGCAAATAAAAATCTCTTAAATTATTGTTTAGATAGTTTTATAAAAAATAAAATGCCTATAAGTAATCGTGGCTCATATAAAAATTTTAACATTCTTCCACTTAGGTAATATTAATTATAAAGAGTTTACTTTAAAATATTTTATATGAAAATAACTCTTAAGCTAAACATAAAATTTTGAATACTTGGCCACGATTTTGAAAACGTACCATCCAAGAGATGATACCTAAAACATAACTCACACTTAAGCAACTAACAATATTAAATCATGACGGTAATTGTATTATTATCAACACAAGACATTTCATGGTTACATATATCATCAATTACTTAAATATAAGTCATTAATGTGAAAATGTAACAAGAAAAATAACATCAAAAAGTGTGATCTAACAAACATGTTATTATTCTAGTCTATCCTTAATAATTTCTCTATAACAAGCATAATAATAAGATAAAAAAATCTTCTGGTAAAAATAAATTTAATTGTCTCAAAATAATGTCAATTAAGAGACAAATATCAAACAAGAAGTTAGCGACTGATACTGAGTCCTAGTCCTCATAAACCTATTAACCAAAATGTTTTTAAGTTTTATAATAATATTAACTAAGAGATAAATATATAACTTAGGAACTAATGAATAAATAACAAATATTAGTCTTCATAAAGTGTCATACAAAAAAATATACTAGACCTAATACCTAACATTTATTAAGACAATTTTCATTATTCCAATATAGTGTGCATAGAAACCATATATACAAATTCAAGAGTTAACAATAGGTACCATGTTTTAGTCCTTATAATTATAGTAATTGGTACATTTCACAATATGAAAATACATGTGTTATTAAAAAATCCATAAATTACATATATAAATGCATAATAAGCACCAATATGATAAAAAAATATGATAAAAATTAATAAATTGCGTAATAATACACATGATATATGTATCTTGTATATTAATAAACATATTATAATTATTAATTGAGATTAAATGTTCTATATAATATAGAACTCCCACTAACTAAGTATATTATAAGAAAAAAAATCTGAATGCTTATATCTCAATATGCTTTTAAACATCTTGTAAATGTAAAAACCTTAGTTTAGGAAAAAAATATTTAACTTTAGTATTTCAAGCAAGTTATTTACATTATGATTAAAATTAGATACTAAAATTGATACAAGTTAATGTAACAAGAGAATTTTCTAATATATATTTTTAGAGATTACCAAAACAAGTATGAATAAAAACTATTTGAAAAATTATCATGATAGCATTATACACTATTAACTAAAAAAAATCTCATAAAAATTAAAAAAAAATATTCACAATGCATATGTTAAGAACTTTATAAGTTATTTTATATTGTACTCAAAGAAATACACAATAACTTATCTGTCAAATTTATTAGTATTTGTGAAAATATGCTTAAAAAAATTAATTCAAAATTCAAATATTATATAAATGAAAGAGGATTCAATAAAATTCGCACCTCTTTATCATATATATTTTCTAACAAAAAAATGTATGCATTAACACATAATGAATGTTCTCTTTTTGAAATACTATTCTCTTCTATGAATGCATTATATTTGTTAAATCAAGATCAAGTTATTTAATTAGGAATAGGCTGGTGAAAATTGAAAAAAGACTTCAACGTTAGTTATGATCAGGTTATGATCGTGACAGTAAGTCTTAAAGGTGTATTCCTAGAACTCATGTTTAATTATGATAATTGATTACTACTATGAATACGAATTTCATTAATATTCATTATGATATTCTAATATCTAAATATGTATACATACATATATATATATATATATATATATATATATATATATATATATATATATATATATATATATATATATAATCTAAATAAATACATGTATATATATAATCTTCTATAATAATTAAATATGCCTACCTATAAGAATGTTTTGTAGTAACTAATATATGATAAAGAAGTTTATTATAATAATGAAATATATGTTTTTATAATTAAATACTAACATAAAATATGCTCCTAAGAGTTAGGTAACATGATTCAATACTATAATATGATATCAAATAATATAAATTCATACTATTGAAAAATATGGGGTTATATAGTTTATTACTTTATTACTTTAATAGAATGTAAGATAATATGATACAATACTATATTGAATATAAAGTGATATATTTTTGTTTTATAGCAATACTTCACTTTTATAATGGAAGATAAGTCATTATTATCTAATACTATAATAATATGGACTACTATAATCTACCATCATAAACCGATACAATCTAATACCATAATGGATTATAAATTAATATGATTTAATACTATGTCAGATTATAAACTATTATAGTTCTATATAATAGGATAAATATAAAGTACTTATGATCTATGTGTGTTAATCTGAAAAAATTCACTTTTCCTCTGATTAAAGTTTCTAATCCATGTTCACTAATTTAATGATATCTTAAAATACATATAAGACTTTGATGTGAGATCAATTCCATTATAGAGTAAACTCAATTACCTTTCATTCATATTTCTACTTATATAATTGAGTCAAGAAAAACTTCATTAGCCAACATAATCTTAGAAATAAAAGTAATTTATAACTTAAATATATGTCATAAATTGAATTGGCATGCAACTATATAAAATAATATGGTAGCATTCAAGAACTTAAGTATGGTACTTGAATAAAAGCCTTTTTTTAGGCAGTACTTGAGTACTGTACATGAGTATTTTAATGTAAAGGCAAAAATGCATTTAAGTAAGCAAGTATAGTATCTAAGCATAAGCTTTTTTTCTAAAGCAATACTTGAACATTGTATCTGAGTACTTTGAGATACAAGCAAAATTACTTTTGAGTACCTAATTATAGTACTTGTGTACAAGTCCTTTGAATACATTTTTAAAATAGTACTTGAGTACTGTATTTTAGTACAAATATAGAATTTCTAGAAACACTTAAATTTTCTAGAAATCTCCACATATTTTATCCTAAAACTTTCATTCATCAACATATAACAATTAAAACTACAATACTAGCTTTTAGGCTTTAATTTTAACTCAATTGTAAGCAATAATTTCATAACAAACACATATTACTAAATCATTATCATCACACATCTAATTTTTATTAGAAACTTAATAAAATTCATAAATTTAACATGCAATAAATGATTTAAATAAATTATCTACTTACCTCAAATTAAAGGGAGTGGAAGATATAGGAAGATCAGTTGAAGAATGGTTGACCTTGCTTCAATGGAAGTGTGAACAAGAAACCTTTAAGATTTGATCAAAGAATGCTAGAATTAAGATGAGAAGAAAATTAGATTTTGAAGAGATGAAAAGGCATCAAAGTTAACAGAAAAAAGAGAGAAAGAAACAGAAAGGGGTTTGGAGTTTTTATGATTACCAAGGATAGTTTAGGTATTTTTAATGTTCATAAGAGCAAATTAGGAAATAATGGTTATATGTCTTTTCCAAACATCCTATTTCAATTATAATTTCACACTACTTTATGTTTTATTTAATCCAACCAAACTTCATAATAAAATTTCATTTTTCATAGTTAATCACTCACTCTAAACTTATCTATCACTTTTTTCTAATTACTTGTACAAATCTACAAGGTAAATGATTAAGATACCTTTTTAAAATATTTAAGGTGTGACACCAAACCAAGTATAATTGCTATAATTAGTTAATTCCTTCATTTAGCAAATCTAAGAAAGCTGAAAGCAAAAGGAAAAGATATAAAGCGAGGCTTCTTCAAGTTAATATGTGTTAGTGTTGTGAGTATTTCCTTTATTAATTAGAATATTTTAAGTGTATAATATATTAAGCATTTAAGTGATTTAAAGTATGCTCTTTATTTACCATTAGTATAGATTTTGTACATTAAAAATTATCACACTATTATAATTAATATTTGAATTTTTAAGTGAGTATAATTTTTTTGATTCAATGAATAAAATTATTTTTTACATTCAATTGAGAATTTGCAAGTTTATTATTCTTTTTTGCTTAATTATTTGACATTTTACTCAATAACCTAGTATTAGAGATATGTAGTTAAGGACTAATTTCTAAAAAGTGATGATTGGAAAATTTTGCTCATATATAGTTTGGGATTGTAAGCTTACTCAGTTTAAGATCAAGTAGGTAATTTATTGTCAAAAAAATTACAATGACAAAATTACAATCTATGAGAAGCATTGAAAAGTTAAACAATAATAATTATGACATATGGTTTACATGTATAGAGTCATACTTACAAGAATAAGAGTTATGAAAAGTCATGAATGATAATATTGATATACAATAAGAACAAGGAGAGATGTTGAAATATTCAGAAAATGGTGAATTAAGCCATATTTGCAGTTAAGACTACTATAAATTAGGTAATGATAAAGCATATCAAAGCTAAAGAATCCTAAAGAAGCTTGAGATAGTTTTACTTTTCAATTTGTAAAGAAGAATGATACCTGACCTTACTTATTGAAAAATAAGTTGATATTTATATCTCAAAGTGATAAGATAGTGAGTAAATATTCTTCAAAAATCAAATTTATCTATAGTGACATAGCAGAAATGGATCTAAAGTAACAAATCTCGAAGGCTTGTATGAGGAGCATAATCATTCATGGTTTGTTATTAAAGTATAAAGATTTTATGGCAGTAGTACAAAGATGGCCTATTCAAGTATTTTTTAGGAGAGCTAGAAAACTTATTGATAGCTCAAGAATCATTAGCACAATAACTAGCTAGAGTATCACTAAAATGTGAAGAAGAAGTATTTTTTAATGGCATCAATAAAGGTAAGCCTAAAGGCCAGAAGAGATCAAAAGGGAAAATAACAACCAAAGGCGGCGATAAAATAAAGGTTAAAGGAACGCATAATCAAATGGAGCACCTCAGCAGCATCTTTAAATGTGTCTTATAGCAAATAAACACTACAATGATAAGTGCCACAATTATGGCAAGAAAGTTCATTATGCCAGAGATTGCTAGTCCAAGAAAAAGAATACTAAAAGAAATATAACAACACCTAAGAGCCATGAAAAAGGCTATAAAAGTGAAGGTGAATAGAATGCTAAAGCATCATTAGCTATAATAAAGCTATAGAGAGGAAGAAGCTGATTCTTGTGTAGAAAAATTAGCATTGATAATATCTATTACATAAGTGATAGATTATAATAAGAATTAGATTGTTAACTTTAACTACTCAAACCATATGACTAGTGATAAAGACAAGAGGAAAGATGTTCTAAACTAAAAAGGCAAACAAATAATAGTGACTACTAATAACTCTAAATTTCTAATAAGTCATATTGGTAAATGATAATAACAACCTATTGTAATTCTTAAGAAATGCAACTTGAGAATGTCTACCATGTGCCTAGCATGAGGAAGGATTTATTATTAGTGCTGTAATTAGTAAATAAATGTAATTTTATTCTATTTAAGCTTAAAGACATGAAGGTAGACAAAGATATGAAGGTATTTGGGACCCAAATCATGGTTGGACAATGGCTAGAATTTATCTATATGATGTTTGTAGAAGCAATATATGTAGAAAAAGCTTTGAAAGAATGAAATAATTGATTTTTAGGATGTATGTTTGGTATATGTTAGTTATCACATGTTTAAAGTGCATGAAAATTATAGCTTATGTCATTAATCGATTATCATAAATAAGGTTAGAATTTACCTTACCATTTCAAAAATTATGGAATATAAAATATGCAGTTAATCATTTCAAAGTATTTGGCTATATATTCTATGTATTTGTTCTTAATCATTTAAAGAGCAAGTTTAATTAAAAGGCTTTGAAGTGTATTTTTATCAGATATGACAAAAAGAGAAAATGGTGGAGGTGTTATGATCCAATAATGGGTAAATGCCATATTTTTAGAAATGTAGTATTTGAAGGGCATTATCTTGGTAGTCCCTATAACATGTGATATTGCTTAGTTCAAAGGAAATTAAAGATATGTTGCATAAAAAGCTATGGAGCAAGATCAAAATAAAAAATATCTTAGAAAGCATATACTATCAAATAAGTCAACGTTTGAAATAGAAGAAAATTCTTGGCAAACTGGTGTATATCAACAACTAATAAAGGATACTAATGATAAAGTTAAAGGTAATTTTGAGCCATAACTTAGAAAACCAACAAGATAGAGAAAGCCCGACCTTAAGTATATTAATGTGGCATTAGCTAAGGAAGAAAGTATCAGTAAGCAATCAACCTTTGAGGAAACAACTGAAAAGGTAAAATGAAGACAAGCAATGAAGGAGGAGATTAGAGTTTTAAGTAAGAATTTAACTTGGAATCTAGTTCTAAAGCCAAAAGATATATAACCTGTTTCATGCAAATAGGTGTACAAAATAAAGACTTGTCCTAATAGGACAATAGAAAGATACAAAGCTTGACTAGAATGAAGACAAGCAATGAAGGAGAAGATTGAAGCTTTAAGTTTAGGATCTAGTTCTAAAGCTAAAAGATGTACAACCTATTTCATACAAATGGGTGTACAAAATATAGACTCATCCTAATAAGATAGTGGAAAGATACAAAGTTGGATTAATTGCTTGTGGATTCTCACAATAATATCGATTGTATTATAATGAAACTTTTAGTTTAATAGTAAAGATTACAATAGTACCTATACTATTAGCACTTGCATCTAGTAAATCATGAAATTTATGATAGTTAGATGAAAAGAATATTTTCCTCCATGGTGAAATAGATAAAAAAATTTACATGGAGAAACAATAAGGATTTTGAAGTAAGACTCATTTAGAATTTGTGTGCAAGTTATAAAAAGCACTTTATAGGCTAAAACAAGGGCAAAGGGCATGATATGCAAAAATTACCGAATTCTTAGTTCAAAGCAACTTTTCTCTCATATCATGAAAGAATGAGATAAAAAATTGACAATTGTACTTGTGTACATGAATTATCTAATCATCATAAGATATGATAATGAGGAGATCATCAAACTAAAGAAAATATTGCAGCTTATTTCCAAATGAAAGAATTTAGAGAACTCAAACATTTTTGTGGCTTAAGATCGAAAGAAATAAAAATGGATTATTTCTATGTCAAGCAAAATATATGAAAGACTTATTAGAGAAATTTAGACTATTAGATTTTAAGCTATTTTTAACTCCACTGGAGCTCAATGTCAAGTTATGTGCAGTAGAAGCAAAAGATCTAGATGACCTAACCATGTACCATCAGCTAGTTGGTAGCTTAATCTATTTAACTTTGACATGTCTAGACATTGGTCATGTAGTTGAGATCATAACCTGATTCATGCAAAATCCAAAAAAGCCTAATCTAAAAGTAGTTTGATGTATTCTAAGATATGTGAAGGCAACAATAGATTTTAGTCTCTTATATAAAAGAGACATGTGAAAATTAGTTAGCTATTGTGATGTTGATAATCTTGGCATAAGAAGATCTACCACTAGTTATGTATTTAACCTTAGATTTGGAGCAATTTTAGTGTAATAAAAGATAATTAATTGTATCATTATTAACTATTGAAGCAAAATATCAAGTAGTAACAATAGTAGCTTAAAAGAATGCATAGTTAGTACAATTGTTAAAAAATCTTCATTAACCAGTTAATTATGCAACTGAACTACACTGTGACAATCAGTTAGTAATTTAATTAGCTGAGAATCTTGTCTTCCATGCAAGAATAAAATATGTAGAAATACATTATCATTTTATTTAAAAGAAAGCACTTCAAGAAAAAATAGATATGTATAAAATGAGTATGAAAAATCAAATAACTAATATATTCACCAAATGACTCAATGCAAGAAAATTTGAAAAATTTCAAAAGTTACTTAGCATAATACCGAGAGAGAGATTTAGTGATAAGGGAGAATGTTAAAAATCATCACATTATCCCTTTTTCTTTTAGCTTCACATGGCTTAAAGGTGAAAATTTCTTTGCCTTAACCTATTGTAATAAATGGCTCTACAATTGCGTGTGAAAATTTTCATCTTAACAATAATAGTTGTAAGTTTTGACACTTAAATCTACAAAGTAAGAAAAAGAAAGTTTTGGAATAATAAAATATTGTAAAGTTGAATCATATGATGAATGGAATTTAATGTCTAACCTAAGTATAATGGCTACAGATAGCCAATCCATTCATTTGGTAAATCTAAAATAGTTGAAAGCAAAAAGAAAAGATGCAAAGTAATGCTTCTTCAAGTTAATGTGTGCTAGTGTTGTAAGTATTTCTTTTCTTAATGAAAATATTTTGAGTGTGGAATATAATCAACAATTGGGTGATTTGAAGTATACTTTGTACTTGTTACGTGGATGAATATTGTACACTAGAAATTATTACATAATTATAATTAATATTTAAATCTTTTAAATGAGTATAATTTTCTTATTTTAGTAAATAAAATTAAAATATTCTCTTTTACATTCAATTGAGAATTTACAAATTAATTATTCTCTTTTACTCAATTATCCAACATTTTATTTTATCTAAATTTTGAGCAAAGTTTTATATTTAGAGGTATTAATATGAGTTGAGTTTAACAGATTAACCTGAAACTAATATAATTTTGCTTGGTTTGAGACTAAAATTGATACAAAAAAATAATAAAAATGATCAAATTTGATAAAGGATTAAGGTTGATTAGTTTAACTTGATAAAGTATTTGAATTGGTAAATGTTAATCTATTAGGTTATTAGGTTTACCTCTTAATCTAGTAAAAATAGTAAATAACAAATAATTAATTTATTTTTTATACATTTATACATATTATAATAATGATTTTGATATATTAAAATTATACTTTAATATATATAATATTAAAAATCATATATGTGAGTAATATTAAATAATTTTTAATATTAAAATTAATAAATTTATATATTTAATATTTTCAACATATATTATATAAGTTTATTAAAATAAATAATTACATTAAAATATAAAAATATTTAATATTAAAATTAATAATTTTATTTATTTAATATTATTAACATATATTACACAAAGTTATTAAAATTATAAAATTATTAAAATTTATGAGAAAAATTCAATTGATCACCATAAAATTGAAAATTAATGAAAAATAATTACACAAAGTAATTATTATAACTAAACATATATAAAATAATTACCATAATTAAATAAATATATTAATTAGGATAATGAATTATTATTGGTATAGTAAAATAGTGATATATTTTTATATATATATATATATTATAAATTTAGTTAATAAAATATTTATATTTATTTTAATTAATACTAATTTTTTTGTTTAGATTCCATAGTTTTTAATTACTCTTTAAATTGGAGATTTCCCATATTAAAAAATATTTTATTTGGATTTCTTTTTTCTTTTTGCTATTTTAGTTATATCTAATAATAATAAATTTTTAAATGATAATAATAATTAATTTTAATTAAATAATTATGTAAAATTAAAAATAAACAAATAAATGATGTTGTAATAATAATAATAATAATAATAATAATAAATTGTAAAACTTGCTTGGAACTACCGAAAAAAGTTGGTATAGGATTAAAATTGAGAGTAAAAAGTTGGTTGAGAGTGAAATTGATATTGAAACTATAATAATTCAGCCTAATCCAACTTAATGAAAAAGTAAACTAATTTAGCTGATATGTAATTTTTATCCATAGAATCGGATTAACCGATTTTCATCGTTTGTGCTAGATTTCAATCGCCCAACCCGCTTTTCTTTTGTTATTACTATTTTTCTTAAAACCAACCGGGTTGAGCTGGGGCATTTCAACCAAGAAAACAGTGCATCTGTGCACCTAAAATGAAAGTCCAAAACCGGGTGACCTTCTTTTGTCCGATAAGTTGTTCAACCTGTTAGGTCAGAAAAGGTTCGACTGGTATGTTAAAGGGGCCTTCCTACGCTGACGAATGCCTCCTTTCTCTTCTCTGAAGTCTACAACAAACAAGTGGGAGAGGCAGGATTTACTGTCCATCGCAACCCACGTTATCCATACCGTGGATAACTTTAGACTTTAAGATGGGGCGCAGACTAATTGGAAAGGGAAAAAAAATTTTAAGGAAGGGAGATACGTACAAGTAGGTCACGGGAAAACTCAGTCATATTTCTGACTCAAATCGCTGTCCTTGTGTGTGTGTGTGTACATATATATATATATAAAGAATCCCCCCTCCATTAGTCAACTTGCATTCCCTCTCTATTCAACTGTTGCTTAGCAGAGACAGAGACAGAGACAGAAAGCAGATCATATGGCAAATTTCTTAAATTTCGAACAAAACCAGCCCTTCTTCAAGATTCCTCCTATCAAGTTCACCAAGCTCTTCATCAATGGACAATTCCATGACTCTGTTTCAGGTTCTTCCTATTTCTTCTCTTCTCCTCTTTGTTCCCCTCTCTCTCTCCCCTGTTCTTCATACTTTTGGTTTTAACCTGAAATTTATATAGGTAAAAAACGTTTCAAGTTAAAATCTCTTTACCGTTAATGTAGCAGAATAAAAAGTGAAGTTTACGTGAATTATGGATTGCACCGAATTTGCTTAGCCCTTGTGTTGTAGTTGTGCATTTAAAAGATAGATATATATGTTTTAATAATTCTAACCAGTCAAACCATAAGTATGTATTTTTATACAACATTTCTCTTAGAAAAAGAAAATTGTCGAACATTTTGTGATTCCCTGGAGAAAATGCAAAAAAACAGGTAAAACGTTTGAGACGATAGACCCAAGAACAGGAGAAGTGATTGCAAGGATTGCAGAGGGAAGTAAAGAAGATGTTGATATTGCTGTAAAGGCCGCCCGAGAGGCTTTTGAGTCCGGTCCATGGCCTCGCATGCCCCCCATTGTATGCTCTCTTTCCTCTCTCTCCGATTTATATCTTCAAAACCTCATTTTTTTCTACTCTCTCTCTAGTTTTTATCCCATCGGGTTTACAATATTTGTAAGTCAACTTGTTTTAAAGTTACCACATTGTCGCCAGTCACATGTTTCGTTGAATTTATATATTGTTGAATTTACTGCACCAAATTATTCTAATCCTTGATTAATAGATGAAAACGCATTTTGAAGTTTTTGGCATTTCTTTTGTATGTGAATGGAATACCATGTTTACTTCAAATGGTTCTGACTTGCATTCCGTAATTCAATAAAGTCATTAACTATCTCCATTCTGTCATAAAATGAGCCAGCTACTGTAGCTAAACTTATAAAAACAGCAGTTATATAACAGAAACTGATTACTTTACCGGATTAATCCTGTCGTGGTATGTTGATCAGCAAAGAGCGAAGATTATGATGAAATGGGTCGATCTAATTGAAGAACACGCAGAAGAAATAGCAGCATTAGATGCCATTGATGCGGGCAAGCTATACACTATGTGCAAGTTTATGGATATTCCTCACGCAGCCGACACTTTACGTTACTACGCGGGTGCTGCTGACAAAATTCATGGAAACGTACTCAAAATGGCCGGCCAACACCATGGATATACACTGCTTGAACCTATTGGCGTTGTGGGACACATCATTCCCTGGAATTTCCCAACCATCATGTTCTTCGCCAAAGTCAGCCCTTCCTTGGCCGCAGGATGCACTATGATCCTCAAGCCTGCTGAGCAAACACCTTTGTCTGCTTTGTTTTATGCTCATCTTGCTAAGCTGGTATGCTTGAACAAAATATGGTTTTACTCATTCATTTTCATAGCAAACGTAACCTGGAATCCAAACTGAATTGGTTCCTTCTGTTTTTCCTTTTAAGGCTGGAATCCCAGACGGAGTGCTCAATGTAATACCTGGATTTGGTTCAACTGCTGGAGCTGCAATAAGTTCGCATATGGACATTGATATGGTAATTTTTACGTGTAAACATTTAGGAATTTCACAACATCAATTGAAATCAGCTGCAATAAAGGGGCATAAGCTGTATTTTGATGGCAAGGTGCAACGTGACAATCACTAATGACAAATTCAAAATCGTTGGTAGTCATAAACTTATAAATGATCTCTGTATATTAATTTGAACTGTTTGATGTTTTCATCCGCGGTTATTTATATTCATATTACACTTTACCTTAAAGCGTTAGATATATAAAGTTCACCGCCAGGTGTCGAGTTTGATTATTGTGATTTTTATAGGTTAGTTTTACCGGCTCCACTGAAGTAGGTCGTGAAATAATGCAAGCTGCAGCCCGTAGCAATTTGAAGCCAGTTTCACTTGAATTAGGAGGCAAGTCACCGCTTATAGTCTTTGATGACGCTGATGTAGATAAAGCTGCTGATCTTGCACTCTTGGGCGTCCTACTTAACAAGGTAAAATCACATTTTACTGATCTTATTTAAATGATCATTGCAATCAACAGTGCCACATGTTTAACTTACTGGAATTTCAGGGTGAAATTTGTCTTGCAAGTTCTCGCGTGTTTGTTCAAGAAGGGATCTATGATGAATTTGAAAAGAAATTAATAGAAAAAGTCAAGGATTGGGTAGTTGGGGACCCATTTGATCCTAAAGCTCGGCAAGGCCCCCAAGTAATGACAATTTGAATTATCAGAGCTAAACTTTAATCTTATAACAGCAAAAGATACGAGAGGTAAAGATTTTTCAATTTTATATATTGCAGGTTGACAAGAAGCAATTTGAAAAGATTCTTACCTACATTGAGCATGGAAAGAGAGAAGGAGCCACTCTGTTATGTGGGGGTAAAAGAGTGGGCAAGAAGGGGTACTACATTGAGCCTACAATCTTCTCTAATGTCAAGGTAAATTTCAATTTTCCATAACACCGTAGAGGTTATGATAATGATTAACTAACTAACTATGCATTTCATTGTTTAGGAGGAAATGCTCGTAGCACAGGATGAAATATTTGGTCCTGTGATGGCACTCATGAAATTTAAGTAAGTCAAAATTTGATTTATTTGTTTTGCATTAGTATGAGGAGGCGTTTGTAAATATTGAAGTATGAACAACATCACAGGACTATTGAGGATGCAATCAAGAGTGGCAATAATACGAGATATGGGCTAGCAGCGGGAATTGTGACCAACAACTTGGATATAGCAAACACGGTGTCAAGGTCAATCAAAGCAGGCATCATCTGGATAAATTGCTATTTTGAGACTGGGATTGTCGTCCCAATTGGAGGGTATAAGATGAGTGGATTTGGAAAAGATTTTGGATTGGAAGCCCTCCACAAATACATGCAAATCAAATCCGTCGTAATGCCTATTTACAATTCTCCATGGCTTTGAAATCCCCTTCGTCAAACTGTAGTGAGCTATAAGCTGAATGTGGTCAAACTGTAGTGAGCAATAAGCTGAACATTGTCAAACTGTTGCGAGCAATAAGCTGGACATGAGCACATCATGGAAATGATGAAGAGGGTCGTGCTATGTATGTTCTGTTTCTTAGACAATAAAAAGGCTATGCGCTGTAATTCCCAGTTTTCGCTACAAAACATCACCGAACATCCTATGTGATTGACAATGTTAGTTTGGGTTGTCCATATCATTACTTGTCAACTAGCGCACGCATGCTAACCCAGAACACTGCCACTCTAGATAGAGGATGGTATTTACTAATTTATGATCCGAGTTATACGACGAGTATGATTTAGGATAGGAACTCCCATAAATCAAATTTTCCTCATCACATATTCTGCCATTACTGACATAATTATTATTCTTTTAAGAGCAAAAATTTCATGATTAGCTTAATTGCTTGCTATTTGAACAGGGGGAGATTGAATTTGTAGATAAGAAAAACAAAGATTAAGATCAGAGAAAGCACATCGATATAAACAGTATCCAAACTGAGATTTTATTACATGATAATCTGGCCAGCTTCCCCAATATCTATTACTACAAATTACAACTTAGGCTTAATCCATTAATCTTCCCATCCATTATCACTTTTCACCCCACTCCCATTGTTCGTTGGCCGCCCAAGAAACAGCAGCTCAATGTAAGAAAACTGCACAAAAGAAAACCAGAATGTAAGAAGACGCAAAAGGTAATAAACTAGACGAAGGTTCAGAAATTATTTTCTGACTTTTCCCCTGAGCTTCACGCCGAGAACTCTCTCCATCTTTGCCAGCACCGCTTGGTTCGGCACAGCTTTACCATTCTTGTAGTCTTGGACCACCTGTGGCCTCTCGTTGATCTGCTTGGCCAGTTCGGCTTGGTTCATCTTCTTATCCAGCCGAGCTTTCTGTATGGCCTGCCGGACCTCTGTCGCTACGTTTCCCAGAGCCGCCGGTTCGGCTGCTTCATCGAGCTTCCTTGGGTTGACGACGGACGGAGTTTTCTTGTTGGAACCAGCATCAAACTTCTTGATGGTTTGAACTTCTGCCCCGGATCGGGGTGCCTGGTTCACCGCCTTGGGATTGAGCAAATCTTGAACCTTGGGCTTTGACTCGTGGAAAACAACGGTTCCCAGTCTTGAGAAATGGTTCCGTATGGTTCCGTTGGACCGATTTGGCGTCTTCACAAATAAAATATCACACGACAATGCATGAAAAGGAAGGAATTGGGGGAGCGATTGATGAGTTGGTGGAATACAATGCGTAGAATGCAGAAAACGGAGAACCAAGCATATAGTGGAAGAATACATGGAACGTTCGATGGTACTGGTTGCTGTGTATCGTACTGGGAAGATTCTAGGCCTGTAAAAAATGGAGAAGATATGGTATGTTTTAGTTATCACATTCTCTTCTCTCGAAAGTAAACGTCAATGGTTTCTTTTAGAATGAAGATCCTCCACTACGTGGAAACTTAACTCAGTATGGATTAGATGACAAAGATGCAATAGCAATTTCACGCTATAAACCAAATTTCCTTCCAACAGACTACACTGCTAACTTGCACGGTGCCTGCCCAGTTCACTACTCACACAAAGAACCTGACCCATAATCTGCCTTTGCAATAGCTGATTAGTAGAAGGTGCCAATTGCTTGGAAAATATCATCTTGCTCTAAAGTAAGGCATTATTTCCTACGAGAGAGATAAAAAGAGTTAAGTGGGGTGAGCAATAATGGAGTGGGGTGGGATCCACATAATGGAACTTACGCCACTTACTTCTTTTTATTTCTCTCTCCTATAGTATTTTATTTCAGGAATAAGGTAGTATTTCTTTTACTACTTTTACAATTAGTATATCAAAGGTATTAGTTTTTTTATTTAGGATTGCCACATAATACTTGAGCTACTATTAAAAATTTCTCTTAAGTCCTTTTTATTTTTAAAGTTCAAGGTATTTATTTTAACCAACTTATTATTTCAATTTTTTTTATTTAATAAAATCAAATAAATTAATTGATTGTATATTTAATTATTGAAACGTTATTTATTTTACTTTATGATAAAAATCTAAAAATTTAATTCTTTTCCTAGAAATATTATAAATATATTTACTTAGCTAAAGTATTGTTACAAGATTTATTTAAATAATTTTTATGATGGTTGTGTCACAAAATTAAGAATATTTAACAATTATGCATGCAATGATTTATGAAAATATTTATGTATGCTTTAATAAATGGTTTTCTCAAAATTTATGAAATTATGAGATAATCACTTTTAAGCTCCTAAATTTAATAAGAGAATTATTGAGAAAATAGAAATGGAGGAAATTAGTATTGTATGGCTTTGATATGACAAGATTAGAGTTTATATATATATATAAGGCTACCTTAGGATTGATTTTACTTGCGGTAAACCCACATTCTATTATACCATATTTCTTTTCCTATTGACTTTTCTTTTGAAGCCAAATAAGTGAAGGGTTGAAATTAAGCACCTGTTTGGAACAGGCGAAAAGCGGGGAGGGGGAAACGAAGATGAAATTCAAAATTTTACCCGTTTGGTTACCGGGTGAATTTGGAAGGGGAGGTAAATGGCATTAAAAAAATAGGTGGACCCCAGTGAAAATAAAACCCCTTATGGGAAGAAAATCGGGGTGGAGGCTGTGTTTGCTTTTTTTCATTCTGGTTGCTACCTTTTGAAAACTCCAATCGTAGCTCAAGCAAGCATTCAAGCGTCCGCCACCCACAGCGCCTCCGGTAGCAACTTTCCAGCACACGACTGTTGCCTCCTTCAAGCACACAAGTATGAATCCTTCTTCCTTGTGTTGTATTTACTCATTCTGCCATTTCTATCTCCTTGAAACAGGGAGCTTGTTGTCCGAATCGAAGGAGGAGGCTTGTTTATGGTAGAGATTCGATCATTGGAAGCTCAGTTGCCGATGTTCACTACTTTATCCATGCCGATCTGCTGCTTATCAGACAGGATTTGCCTAGGCTAGAAGCTAATCTGCAGGGGCAATGGGTTTGGAGCTTTTTGTACTTCGTTTGGCCAAGTCGAGTTTAGAATTGATCGAACCAGGTACAAAAGGCATGCCTGACCTGACTCGTTTGAAGAATAAATTTAATTTTTTTTATTAAAAGTCCAATTTTTCTTTTCATAAATTCTTCCTTCTTCCCTCGTTGTAAGCTGATCAAAATGAAATTGAAATATGACTAGTTTTTGTGTTTCAAATAACAATTTTTTGATTAGAGGGTGTGATTTTTTTTTGTTCCTACAACTAATCGAAATTGACGTGGAGAATAAATCATATAAATATGAGAATAAATAGTAGTTGAATTATTTGTAATTAAAACATATTAAATCAGAATATAGAAATTCAATTATTCCTAAATTAAAAACAATCAAACCAATTATTCTTGAATAATTCAAATTCCTAAGTTAGAAAATAATAAAAGGAATTGTTACTAAACAAATAAATTCCTTAATTAAAAATAATAAAAGAAATTATTTTTTAATCAATCCAAATCCGAAATAATCAAACCTATATTTCTTAAATAAAAAATTCTTAAGTTTCAAAATAATAAAAATGAATTATTTCTAAATCAAATTAATTCCTGAACTAGAAAATATGCAAATCAAATATTTTTAAACCAATTCAATTCTTAAATAAAAAATTTAATGGATAAAAATTAATTGATGTAATATAATAGTTAATTAATTAGAAGATAAGTGTTGTTTTTAAATTTTATAAAATTTAAGATAATTTTTTAAATTTTCAAAATTAAAAGAATACAATTCAATCATCTCAAAGTTGAAGTGAATAATTACCACATGAATGTTATTGTTAATTTTTAACCGAAAAATTAGGATATAAATAAATAATTATATTAAAAAATAATGGGGTCATCTAATTATTGATAAAGTTCTACATTTGTAATTAACGGAAATTATAGTATAAATATTTTTCATTTATTAAAAAACAATGTGATATCATTCATTCTTTTTTATTTTAATTTTTATTAATATGTTTTTACAAATTTTAAAATAATTAATAAATACCATTTATTAGTATATTATATTAAATTATTTTTTATTATGATATAAAATTAAATATTTACAGTATATTAAATTTAAAATTAAGTAAATCAGTATCTTTTAAGTATAAAAATAGTAAATGTTATATTAAATACTCTTTAATATGAATTTTTTAGATTATTTTAGAAGTCCGATTTTTCCATTTTGAGAGTTTTATGACAAGATATAAATTAATAGATCATTAACACAGTAAAACATAATTGATATATTAAGTAATAAATATAAAAAATTTGTTACACATTATTTTTTATTATTATATTTCCAATAATTAATTTTTTAATTATAAAATATAAAAATATTCATTTTTGTATGTATAAAGAAGGGATTTATTTTTAATAAACCTCACTCTGAAAAAACAAAGACATCTTGAAATGACATATAAATGCACATTGGAAAGGAAATTTTGAAGTTTATTGTTGACAGAGATACTGTCATTTTATTTTTACAATTAATGGAAATTATAGTATGAAGTTTTAAATTTGATGAATACATTGTATGGGGCAAAGGCAATTATAGTATGAAGTTTGATGAATACATTATAGTATGAAGTTCTAAATTCACGGAAATTATTGTTAATAAATATTAATTTATTACATTTAAAAAAATTGGATTTATTCAACGTAAAAGGAGATCATTATGATTAATTTACAATGAAAATTAATGATAAACTTCAAAATCTTCGAAAACACAAAAAATTATTTAATATAATTAATTCCCACAATTATTTGATTTTAATTCACTTTATAAATTTCAAAATTAACTTTAGTATTTGAATTTATGATATATGTGTATTCATTGTATTTAAATTCTATTAACAATTATGTTATGTTTATGTGCCATTAGATGTTATATATAATCTATTTTATAATTGAATGAGAATATATATTAAATTAAAATATATAATAAATTATTCATATGAAATAACAATATATATGTGTGTGTATTAAATAGTTAAATAATATGATATATATCTTCTTCTACAAACAATCAAATTAACATAAATTATTTCATCCTAATATTATTTTTTATTTAATTTTATTAAATAGTATTATAACTACCTCACCATAAGATTTTTTTTTAAATTATAGTGCAAATTTTTTAAAATTTATTAATTTTATGAAATTTAAAATTATAAATATAAATATGTAAATAATAAGAAAAAAATTTAACATAATTTTCTTTATCCATATATCATTTTTTTATTTAATTTTATTAAATAATATTATAACTATCTCACCATAATATAGCAAAAAGGCATTTTAATCATTTTACTCATTCACATTTTCTCCCTCTCCTATTTTCACTTATTTCAAATAAAGAAAATTTATTTTACTCCTATTTACTTCCCTTCCCATTTTCATCCATTCCAAACACCACAAGGTAAATTTTTTTCACCTTCAATTTCTTCCTCCTCAATTTCCTTTCACCCCCAATTACTCCCCCTCTATTTTCATCTTCATCCAAATATACCATAAGAGAACTTGAGCTCAGGGTACACCCACCTTACACTATACTTTCCTTTGGCTTTTTTATTTTTTATCAAATCTATTTTTCTTTCTTTAAACTCATCTCTCTCTTTTTGTTCATCTCTCTCTTCTGATATCTTTGTTCTTCTTGTGCTATTTTATCCTCGCTCTTTCTTCTTGCCATTGCAATCGGTTGCTAAAATGCAACCTCTTACCACTTTGTCATATCTCCACCTTTTTTCTAACCATCAGAGTCTATGGTAGCTAGACAAAAATTGCAAAATTGCAATTGGTTTCGACAATAAACTAAGGTCATTGGCCTTTTCTCCATTAAACCTTTACTACACTACAATCACCAAAAAGCATAGGATGGTTCCCTTGGATAAAGGTAAGTCTTTTTAGAGCATAATGTCTTAATATTTTGCTTGCATATGCTTAACTTAAGAACCTTTAAATATTTGCATATTTATGATTTCTTGATTAAGCTTTAGAAATATAAGAAAATAATATTTTGATTCAGTAGAGTGGTATAACTAAAGCTTAGAATAGGAATTTTTAGAGGGAAAAAATTGCTATTAGTATATTTATAGTTTATCTTTTTAGATTGATGAATAGACGGAAAAGAAAAAAAAGTATATACTTTGGAATTCTTGGAAGAAATTAGCATCTTAAGTTAAATGTATTTCTTACCTAAATTTAATAGTTTATTTGATCTTATATTTACACCTATTGTATATATAGATCATATTCTTATATATATGTATCTAAATATGTTTATAGATGTGATTATAAAATCGTAACATGCTAGTATATAACAAATCCTAATTCTAATTACCTATTAATGTTTAATTTATTGTGATAATAATTGGTATGCCTTGTGTATAATAATATGTCTTTCTTATGGATTACTATTAAATATATCCTTCAGGCCATGTAGTAAAGGTATGGAATTATCATTGCTTAGATTGATATATTAAGAATGTGTTAATATAAATTTATTAATTGTTGTTGAATAAATAATTTATGGCCACACAAGAGAGATGTAGAATTGCTATTTATAACATTATATTAGTCATGTTAGGATTGAGTTGTTATGTCAATTTGTAACATATGATATATGATGAAAATAATGTCATGGGTATGATTGATGTGATGAAATGAATGTGAATATGATTTGTATCGAATTCGAGAAATCATTTGTAAAGAGATAAGACAGATCCTAAAGGAACAAGGATGGATTTGTAAAGTAATAGGGTTAATTGGAAGTCATAAAGAAATTTAATTACTTTCTTACTTTTATCTATATTTTGTATAATTGTGTATGTGATAAAGGACTTATAGAAGCATTTATGAAACTACTTGAGAAGTATAAATTAATATGAGAATTTTATTATTTAGAATTCTATATGTGAATTATTTCAGAGTTATTTTCTATATCTCAAGCATTTTACAATTTTCCCTTATTTATGTGAATGAGACCTTTGATTGTTTGACAATAAAAACCTTTTTGGGTACAATTACTTTTTTATTTATGGAAATTCCTAAAGTAGGTATGAGCAGAAAAATGTACCAACTAAATTGTCTTATGAGTTAAAGAGGTCAAGTAGGGAACCTAATAAAACCATTTGATTATTATTCAAATAAATTATTTGAACTATTCTTAGTTAGTTTCTATTAATGATTTTTTTATAGATATACACTCTCTAAGTTTATAAAACACATTCCTTCATTTATCTTTAACATTTTCAAGACTAACTTGAATTATCTAGTTGAGCTACTTCTATAGAGGTGCAAGGCATTTTAGCAAATAAATTTGACAATTAGGGAAGTGTCAGTTGTAAATTATGTCTTAATAGACATTATGTGTAAAGTTTTCTTTATTTTCATGCTTAGTTTTTAGTATCTATTTATTAAGTTATAAGTTTGCATTTTTATAGTGAGTAACCTTCTTAAGTATCTAGAAATAAGAGAAACCCTACCCATTCATTTTGAAATTTTTTATCCATTCTAGTCCTTACAGAAACAATACAATTTTTGTAAAGACAAAGTGTACATAGTCTGTCACTGAGACTAGTGGAAATCTAATAATATATTCCATGCTGATCATGATCAACTTGGGTCGTGATATGCTAGCATAAGAGACATTACAAAGATAATATCCAAGGTAAATGCCCCTTCAAACCTTTACACTTTTCTATATGTGTTTATGAATTGAGTTTCTATTAATTAAGATTCACATCGAATAAGGTTGAATCCCATATGCCCTAATAATGGTAAGACCACTATATGCAAGGTCATGGCCAGATGGGTTTTTAAAAATAAGTTATAGTTAACAAGTCTTTAAACCGCATAACTAAGGCAGTGGATGAAGCCTACTAAATTATCATCACATAGCTGAAGGCCCTCATTCAATTCTAGTGTTAAAGTTATATTAATATTGTCATTTAAGTTTAATAACTTGTGATCTGTATTTTAATAACCTTTTAATCATAATCAAAAGGCATTGCCAACAAAGATTGACAATTCTTAAGGCTTAAGTCTAGGTTCCAATAGAGGTAGAGTGGTAAAAGCATCTTATCTATTATTTATTGAAAAGAATGGCATTTTGCAACTCTTAAGGATACAAGAGCTCAATGTCATTTATATATAGCTCTAAGTGGGGTGATTTTATTTTGCCTTCTTTAAACAAATATTATTTACTCTTAATTATTTTTGAATATGTATTTAGTTCATCTCTCTCCTGTTGTAGGCATTATTATGACTATTGCACTTCCCTAAAGGCAAAAAGCCATTATGGGTTCTTGTTTCCATATCACATCAACCATCAAGTCCATAACAATAATAGGAAAAAACATTAATACATAAAGACTATATTACTAGTGGAGCTTAAGAAATAGTGCTACTTTACTTTGCACCACGAAGGGCAAGTCTTACTTATACATCAATTGTGATTGAGTGAATTTTGTAAATAAATTTTAATATTATGTTATGACATAGTATTGTAGACTTCATTAGATGTTTGTCATGGTGTACTTAGTGAAAAGCCTGTCTTTTGTAAGATCCCCTGGGTAAAACAGCACAATTGACCTTGAGGCAGGTCCTAAAGTGCTCTAGCAGTATCTACAAGTATGGCTTGGTACTGAAAGGGAAAGAAAAAAAGTAAGATAACTCAAAATGAAAGTAAATTTCTTAAGTAAGATTATAAGATGTTACGAATAGAAACTTATACGTTAATCAAATGAAATTAACATGATATCTTATTGTAATGCCTTAAACAAACTAATAATATGGAGTGTGGCTACTATGTCATGTAATACATGACTGATATAATACATATTCAATAAAACACAAGTAATCACTTTTACTTATTTACAACTACTTTCACACGTAATTACCTAAATTGATTTTGATGTTAATATGTTAATTATGCATAATTGTAGTGTTTCAACAATGACATAAAACCATGTAATGAAAATGATCTCAACAAAGTGTAAGAGTTTTAGATAGGATATTTCCTAAGGGCCAAAGGTACACCAGAATGAATGGTTTTGATTTCTATGTATTTGAATATATAGTGTCCAATTAAGATTGTCACCTTTTGTAAATTTTGACAACAATGCTTTGTTTGTAAATAGCAATGTTTTAAAAATCAGATCGATCATTAAACCGAAATTGAGAGCAGTTCAAGGTTTAATGATTCAACTGGAGTCAGATTAGATTGAACCGAAATTATAATATAAAGTGTAAATTAAAAATTTTAATATATACATATACAATTAAAAATAATTAAATTATCATAAAGTTAAATTTATATATATATAATATGAAAACATTTAAAAATTCTCAAATAATTTTAAATTTTCATAAGTTCATAATTTAAATTATCACAAAAATTAATATTGAACTCAATTTTTTAGTTATGTGTCTTTCATTTATATATATAAAGTAATTTTTTACTATTTAAAAATTTAACTTTGAATATATATATACAAAAGCAAGCAAAAATAATATTATTTTATAAACATTTAAACAATAATATTTTTTCAAAAATTGGTCAAACTATGAAAATTGTAACTGATTCACATGATTTGATCGATTTATCACCGATTTACTGATTTTTTCAAGATTGATTTTAAGGATTAATTAGACCGGCTAAGTGATTGGTTCATGATTTTTTTTGTTCAACCAATTGGTCTAGTCTAGTTTTTTAAACCTTAGTAAATAACATGATTTTAGTTTTCATTGTATTTTGATGTGTAAGTAAAAATTCAAAAACTTTATATAAAAGCTTCAACAATTGTTTCTACTTTTGTTGTCAATTGGTATTTGTTTCTGTCATTATTGTCAATTAGTTGTTTTTCATATGGACAAAAAAAATTAAGTGGTAGAAATGACATTGTTTACTTACCATAAACCAAGTCTTAATAAGATATTGGTTTTGAGTAAATATTAATTAATAAGACAATGTTATTATCATTTAGGTGTTGATTTTCTAGTTATAACCAATTTCTATATTGACACATATAACAAAGGGCATCACAATTATAGAAGTTAGATTTGTATAAATAATCAACCTATAAAGAAAAACAATACTACTTAACTATTTATTTGCAAAATCCCTCGGCAAAAATTGAAAATAACAAAAGTAAATTATTGAAACTAATTACAAATTTCATCCTGAAATTCTTTAAACTCTAAGATGATCTCCAAGATGATGTTCTAACTAATAAGGTATGCTTATCTTACAAGTTTTATGTTTGTGCTTGTAGACTTTTTGATTTTATACTTATGCTTATCAATTATTTTGCAAAATTAATTTTGTTAGTCCGTTATTAAATATATGAGGTTTAATATTCCCTTGAAAAATGTAGCATATAAATGTAAGAGTTCATTGACTATATTTTATTATCGATACATTTTTTACACATTTATATAGGTAAAAAATTTAATTTCATTCATTTTTTTGTCCTTTAAAATTATTATTATACATCAATTGCTACTCTAATTATAATACATCTTTAATTTTAGCTAATAGAGATAAAACAATTGTAAGTTTTGTAGAACGCACGTGCATTAAAAGTTATAATTTTCAACTTTCAATGTATTAGAAATTAAAATTATCTTTTTTAGTTGGTTGAAAGTAAAGACATATATTATCACTAGAATATGCAAGAATTTCTTCACCAGCCCACCCCTCAATTAAAAAAAGAGAAAAACATGTTTCTATATCATTTATGAAAAGAGTAGAGACGATTGATATATCATAGATAAAATGGATAAAATTACAATTTTGCCACATGTGATATAACTTGGGGTTATCTTTTGGTTGTAATTTAAAATATTAAAATTAGCTTGTACGTGATTTATTTTGTCAATACTTTGTCTATCTTAATGATTTTTCAAGATAAAGTATGCATGTTTTTTTCATATAATCTTTTTTATTTCTTATTAAAGCCATAAAATTAAGTAGTTAAGAATTTTTTGAATAGTAGTTGCGACAACATACCTCTAAGTTTTATTTATGAATAACTTAAACATCACTTCTCAAATCAAATAGTCCGTCCAAGAAACCTTGCTTGCTTAGTTCTATTTTGCGGTTTTAACAAATGGAGGAAAAAATATTTTTCAAAAAAGATAAGCAAAATTTTCATGTGTTTTTATATGTAACGTTGTTTATTTCTCATTGGAGAAACAAAAACTACTTGAATTATTGACATCACTTCTGCTTTTATTATAATAAAAAATTCCTCTTTTATGTGGAAAAAGCTCGTATTCTTAATTATGATTTTAAGTATAGACAATTCCTCGATATCTTGTTCATTGGCAACAAAGTATTTTCTTTGTGTGGTGGTAAAAAAAAAATTTTTGGAGAGAGATATTATTTCATCAATCAAGTCAAGATAAGATTATGTGATTGGTTGCTTGATTTAATTTTGTGGTGTTAATAGATAAAATAAAGAATAAGAAAAAATGTGCAAATCTCTTATTCTCTAGAAGAAATATTTCAAGTGAATAAAATGTTAAAAATTTAAGTTTTCAGGTAAATAAGATGTTAGAAAAATCAAGTTTGGTACTTTAAACTACTTGAAAATAAACAAAAACACCATATGCATAAAAAATTATATTTAAATTTGAGTCTTAAATTTTTTATATTTATTGGATTGAATTTTACAAATTTTTTCAATTATTTTATATTTAATAATAATTCTTAATTTGTATTTGATATCCAGCTTAAAATTTCATTTTTAATACGTATGGTATCGCTGGTAAATAAATAAAGTGGGCTCAAAATGATACGAAAAGCGGATGGACATATTATATTTTCCCCAAAGTTACAACGGGCATGATAAATTCCGGTATATATACTGTACAACAATGTGCACCGAAAGAGGGAAACAACAGAGCCACACAAATTTATGCAACGCAATACATATGCAGTAGTTACAGCGGCAGGATTGACTAGAATGCGACGTCCACGATGTCTGCTTTGGATCTGCGAAGTGAATATTGGCATGCCACCATTGCATCATCTAAAGTCAGATAGAATGCCTCCTTCCCAATCTTGTCCACGAAATGCGATACTATCAGCTTCTCTATCACCTCAATTCTCGGGTTTACAATTGTCATCTGCAAAATTATGCAAATTATTAAATTTTTTTCCTCTAATTCATCATCAATAAATTAATTAAAGATTGATTTTTATCTGCATTCGGTTCTTCGCCTCCCCCAATCCTTCGATTGCAGTAACATCGATGGATGTCACCGCTGTACAATAGACATTGCTAACTTAATTTTTGTTGAATTCCCAGCAAATGCAATATCAAAAAGAGTTGGCTATATTCTTTATCTGACAAATCGATTGTGACATGCTCGACGACACCTCCTTCAGAGGCGCTCTGCGCGTCCCAAACATATCTCAATATTCTAATAAAAAATCTTTAAAAATCCATGTTAAATTAATTCATGCTCAGCTGCATATCAAAATTTAAACTCTATTGATTATATAGTTTGTGTCACTATTTAGAAGAATAGTTACGTACCGCTGGTCAAATAGCATCAGGTGAAAGAACCGCACGAGTTCATTAAGCCAAAAGCTATCATCTCCTTGTTCCCATCGTGAGGTGTATTGTCAAGCGTAGCAAAGCTCCTTCCTATTGCGATTCCTTCCTGCATATATTAAAATTTTATTAATAAAAACTAAAAGGAAATTATTAAAACAGATTGAACTTGTGAGAGTAACAAATATAATTATTATTGTAATCTTGTGTGTTATTCCAATAATAGATGAGTACAATATATACAAGTTACGAAGAAAATAAATTCCTAAAATTTTCTAATATGTATTGATCATGATTTCTATCCCTAGAATTATTTCCAATATGCATTAATTATGATTGATCATGATATGTATAAGATTTCCTAAATATCAGTAATAAGATAATTAACATGATTAAGATAGTTCTTGTAAATAATTACTATAATTAATATAATATGATTTTTCTAATACTCCCCCTCAAGTTGACACATGAAAGTCTTGAATGCCCAACTTGTCCAAAAGAAAGTTAAATTGTTGTTTCCTGAGAGCTTTAATTAAGATATAATTAAGATATTGGCAAACTGGTTGTAAGTTCATACATGCATAGTAGTAATGTTACCAACTTGGATTTCATCACAAATGAAATGACAATCCATCTCAATATGTTTAGTGCGTTCATGAAATAGCGGATTGGCTACGATATGAATGGTTGCTTGGCTATCACAATAGAGTTGTATAAGTTAAGGGTGTGATACCCGTAAGTCACCCAGAAGAATTTTAAGCCATTTCAATTCACAAGTTGTAGTAACCATAGATCTATATTCAGCCTCTGTTGAGGAATGGGAAACTGTGGCCTACTTTTTAGTTTTCCAAGATATAGGAGACTGGCCTAATAAAATAAAATATCCTATCAATGAACATTTACTAAGAGGATAGCTGGCCCAATCAGAATCACAGTAAACATATAATTGTAAATCACTATCCGACTGAAGAAAGATTCCTTGTCCTGAATTAGCTTTCAAATATTGAACCACCTTTATTGCAGCATCCCAATGTTCCTGACGAAGATAATGCATGAATTGAATTAGGATATGCACAGAGTAACTAAGTTCAGGTCAAGATATGGTTAAATAGATAAGTCTCCCAATGAGACGATGATATTTCTCAAGATCCTCTAAAATAGCTTCATTAGCAAGGGCTAATCCATGATTTTGCTTAAAAGGAAAACTAGCTGGTTTGGCTCTTAACATCCCAGTTCCTGAGATAATATCCAAAGCATATTTACGTTGACACAAAAAAATCCCTTAAAGTCCTCGGGCCTCCTCAAGACCTAAAAAATACTTCAGAGAGCCAAGATCCTTCATGTAGAAGCATGTGCTAAGATACTGCTTGAATCGTTCAATCACATCTCCATTGTTCCCTATAATAATGAGATCATCAACATACACTAAAACAATTAAAATCACATTCCGTTCATGATAAGTGAAAAGTGAGTAATTGGTATGGGATTGTTTGAACCTATATTTCTTCAATGCGGCAGCAAGTTTTGCAAACCAATTTCATGACGCTGCTTTAAGTCATAAAGGGATTATTGGAGCTTGCACACTTTCCCAGGATCTACACTAGAAAAGCCATAAGGTAATTGCATATAAACTCCCTCATCCAAATCACCATGCAGGAAAGCATTATGAACATTTATCTGATGTAGTATCCATGATCGACCAGTAGCAACGGCTAAAAGTGTTCGAATTGTAACCGTCTTTGCGACTGGTGCAAAAGTCTTATTATAATCAATTCCTTCTTTTTTACTATCTCCTTGAAAAACTAGTCTCTCCTTATGACGTTCCACAGTCCCATTTGATTTATACTTAATCTTATACACCCATTTGCAACCAATAGCTTTCTTTCTGGGTTAAAGTATTGTTAATGTCCAAGTGCCATTCTTTTCTAAAGCATCTATTTCTTTTTTCATGGCTTTGCGCCATAAAGGGTCTTGAATAGTGTTTGAGAATCGAGATGGCTCATATCCAAAAGTCATTGCTATAAGGTACTATCTATGTTTCATAGAAAAATTACTACAAGTCACATAGTGTGCAATAGGGTATAACGTACCTGAGGATTGTGATGGAGTGAGTGCCTTAGTAGTAGGGTCATTAATGCAATGCACAGTGTGACATAGATAATCTTTGAGCTTGCTTGGTGTATGACGTTCTTTGTGACCTTGACCAAGAGATTCATTTATAAGTGGTGCTAGCACAACATTCTTATCTGAGGGATTTAGATTTGAACTTCCTTCTTGTACCTCCCCCAATGTGTCCCTCAACTTCACTACTTCCCCTTACACCAAGCATACCTGTGCTAGATTCATCAATGAAAGGAGATCCATCATTCCATAAGGTCTGTGTAGAGGCATGAGATTTATTTGTTATATAGGAGTGATCAATGAAAGGAAACTCATTTTCATAAAACACAATATCACGAGACTCAAAGTATTCCTTACTCTCCAAGTCATAGAGACGTCATCCTTTTTTTCATAAGGATATCCTACAAAAATGCATTTCTGACTTCTTTCACCAAACTTGTCCTTTTGGTAGGGTCGATTGTGAGCATAACATAGACACCCAAAAGTGCGAATATGAGAATAAATAGGGGTCTTACCAAACAACACTTCATGAGGACTTTTACCTTTATGAAAAGTGGAAGAAGTGCGATTTATCAAGTATCCTACAGTAAGAATACATTTTCCCTAAAATTTAATAGGTAGATTAGCTTGAAATCGAAAAGTTTGAGCTACATTTAAAATATGCTTATGTTTTCTCTCCATACGGCCATTTTGTTAAGGTGTGTCAACTATGGAAGTTTGATGAATTATTTTGTGTTCAATGAAATAAGATTTCAAGGCTTTAAATTCAACTCCATTATCACTTCTCACAATTTTCACCAACTTGTTAAATAGAGTGTTCCCATAGCACAAAATTTTTTAAGAATATTCCCAACTTTACTTTTTTATGCTAATAAATAAATCCACACAGCAGGAGAAAAGTCATCCACAATGGTTAAAAAATAAGAAGCACCACAAGAAGAGCGAACACAATAAGCACCCCACACATCACAATGTATTAAATCAAAGGGTTCAATTGTATTATTTTGACTTAGAATAAAAATATCTCGTGTTTGCTTAGCTCTCAAACAAATATCACAATTTTTCTCATGTTTATCACTAATTTGAATACCATGAAGTAAATTAACTATTTGACTTGCAGGATGTCCCATATGCCTATGCCACTTGATAAAAGAGTTAGTTCGAGTTGCTTTGCACACTTGGACAAAGGTCATTGCACGAAAATGATAGACCCCATTCTATTGTTCACCCACATCAATCACTATTCTCGAAGTGCGATCCTATATTACATACAATTTATTAGAAAAAGTGACTGCACAGTTTGAGTCATATATCAATTGAGATATAAAAATAAGGTTACACGTTAAATTGGAAACGTATGACACATTATTCAAGATTAGGCCTTTCCTAAAATTTATTGTTCCTTTCTCGTCTGTAATTGCATTTCTTCCATCAGGTAGCCTAATAGGACAAGGTGAGACATCAATTATGTTTATCAACAAACTTATATCACCTGTCATATGATTTGAAGCCCCTGTATCTGGCAACTAAGAAATTTTTCACTTGCTTACTAATGGATGTGATATTTTTGTGGTTGTTAAGAATGTTTAGTAGGGCTATCCATTGATCATCGTTTAGCTCAGGAAAGGATTCACGGTCATCAGTGACTCCCCTTATCTGCATGGCTGTTGTACTATGAGCTTGCTGCATTTGTGCGACATTAGCCTTCTTCATGTCTTGCCCAGCCATAATCACGCAGTGGTCAGGTTACCCTGCGCTCTGATACCATAACAAATATAATTATTATTGTAATCTTGTGTGTTATTTCAATAATAGATGAGTACAATATATATAAGTCATGAAAAAAAATAAATTCTCGAAATTTCCTAATATGTATTGATTATTATTCCTATTCCTAGAATCATTCCTAATATGCATTAATCATGATTGATCATGATATATACAAGATTTTCTAAATATCAGTAATGAGATAATTAATATAATTAAAATTGATCATCTCCTTGTTCCCGTGAGGTGTATTGTCAAGCATAGCAAAGCTCCTTCCTATTGCGATTCCTTCCTGCATATATTAAAATTTTATTAACAAAAACTAAATGGAAATTGTTGAAACAGATTGAACTTGTGAGAGCGTAAGATTCTAATTTCTTACAGCCAAAGACAAAATGTCTGTTATAATGCCTGCTTTCATAGCTGCTGTTAAATACTTCTTGGTCAAAGTTAAAATACTGGATGGATGGACGATTCAGTCCCTTGTCCAAGTGACCAACCTAAAGGTAAAAAGCAAGTGTAAGAAGAAACGAAAATCTTGATAGCTTATAATAAGCAAAATATACAGTGACTTACTATTTGAATTCCATGATCCGGGCCACTGACGAGGTATACAAAAACTTCGGATATTATAGTTGTTGCCATCGGCGCTATGGCTGATACCCAGAAGAGTTTTGGTTTTTGTTTTCTGACAGATTGTAGCATGCTCAATAGCAAAGTCTGGGAGGAATTTGACTTAAAATTAGGCTCTAATGAAATTTCCTTTCAATTAATTATGGTCATGCCACCATTATTCTGTCTTGAAGATGGTGGGATCCACAGAGTTAGCAAAGGTTTGAGGGTCACATAATCTTTTCATGATATATCTTTATCTCAAAGAATGTAAATCTCCTCCATTTAAAAAAAAAGAATAAATTTTTTTGTATTAAAATAACAAGTCCTAATTCAAAAAAATTATGAGTTTCAGAATAAGAGATTCGTTTTTCATCTCTTCTAAATAAAAAAAAAATTGATACGTGAAAAATTATAATATCTTAATAACATATGCAAAATCAAAACAAAAGGAGAAGAATAACTACTTTGTTACTAAATGAATTTTAAGTAATTATATTTGATTATATAATATATCACGGAACAAAAAGTTGCAATGTATATATGGATTACTTCATACAATATAAAGTATGAATTTGAATTTTTATATGTAGATTTTTTTTTTATTAATTGTGGAATGAGAATTACAATCAAGTAATAGAGCACTCACCACCCATCTAGTGAACTGCAGGAAAATAAGTAAGACCACACCAAGAACTGTAGTCTCCCACCTTATCTGGATGAGAAAAAAAATTATCATTCATTTTTTTATCATATTTTTATTTCTTTGATATGCGATCCAGTAACTCGAATGAACTTCTCTTCTTTCTCCAATATTTAGCACATGGGTTCTATATTTGGAAATCAGGAGATAGAAGATTACTATTTGGGGTCATGCATGTATCTGTCGAAAGAGAAATTAAGTAAGTTTGTTTCAAATCTATAACCTGGAAAGGAAAAAACAGCGCTATTATATTATATTTTTTTTCTGAAGTAATGGCCATCTCTTTCATAAAATATAGTTTAGCTAATTAGGTTCAATGCACAATGAGAGTATTCTGTTTGTTTATTGTTTTTAAAAGTAATTTTTATTTTTTTTAAAAATTCTTGATTGGTAATCATTTTTATAATTTAATTTTAGAAATTATGATTCTAAATATAAAATTAAAAAATAGAAAAATAAAAATAATATTTAATTCATTTTTAGGTCAATTTTGTAATTAAATTAACTTTTTTAACACCAACTGCCTTTTATACTTTATTTTCCTTAAATCTTAAAACTATTTTTAAAAATAAAAAAATAATTTTGGAAAAGTTTATTTCAAATAATAAATAAAAAATATATCCAAGCAACCTATGGTTTTCTTTTCAAATTGTTACGCACGAACTTTGCGTCCATTCTGCCAGATGGCTCCGATCTAGACATGTAAAACGAGGCCCATGACCACGGGCAACCCACGGTCACGGGCTAATGTAGGCAACCTTTTATAAAACTCGCATTTGATGCAGGCTTATATGGGTAAGCCCGTACGGGCAAAAGATCACAGGGGTTTAACCGCGGACAAAAAATTATTATTTTTAATTATTTTTTCTTTATATCTAGGCATAATATATATTAAAAAAATTCAACACAATTACTTCCTAATAAATTCAATTCAATTTCTATACTTTAATTCAATTTTTTACCTAAATAATTCAATAAAAATTAAAATATTAAAATATAATTTATATATTATAAAATAAAATAATTAAAAAATGTATTAAAAAAATGTGGGTTACGCGCGGGCACCCTAGTAAGAAGCCTGCATTTATGTGGGCAAGCCCACGTGGACAAAAGCCCGCTTGGGTAAAGCCCGTATAAGCCTGACCCGCCCGTTTTACATGCCTACTCCGATCATTGATACAACATCCATTTCAGTCGTAAAATGTTTCAACCCAAATACGTCTTTCAACCGTTGAAGGCAGAGAATTATTGCTGTGCCTCCCATGAAGCCAATGATGGTAGAATGAGAAAAGAAATCCACTAATATCCCCAACCTACAAATGCAAAATCATTCTTAGCTTTATGGAAAATGAATTACTATATGATCTTATTAGGATTGTGTATATATTTAGGATTATTTCTTTCCTATGTTTTAAGGATATAATGTAATCTTCTTTTTATATTTAAGATGATTTTTTTTCTATATTTTAGGGTATATCTTCTTTTTATATTTAAGATATCTTCTTTCCTATATTTTAGGGATATGACTTATATCTTCTTTTCTATCTATTTCAGGAATACATATTTGATTGGCCTAAATCACATTATTGTAATCTGAATATAAGCTCAAAGAGCTAATGAGAATGGATAAGCTTTTTTCCATCAAGTTTTCTCATGGTATCAAAGCTTGGTTCTAAGAACCCTTGATCTTCATTGTGGTAGAGACTAAGAATGAAGGCGGAATTGGAGATGGATTGCAGTCAAAGAAATAAATCTTTCCTTATGATTTGTATTGGAGTAACAATTCAAGGAATCTTATTACTCATGTGTAACTAAGAGGTGGGAATTATGAAGAATGGGCTTGTGCAGTTTGAGGCTCGTTGAGGGTAAGAAGAAAGTTTAGGTTTGTTGTTAAGACAAATGTGAGACAAATTAATAAAGACTCACCTTTCCCATGGATCATCGACACAGGAGCTTCGCATCACATTACTAGCACTCTTAAATGCCTAACAAATTTTGGAGATATTGAACCCTGCCCTGTTAGGATGCCTAATGGCACAGAGACTTATGCAACAAAAGAGGGAGCAATCATTCTTAGGGACAAACTTATACTCAAACATATTTTATTTGTTCTTAAATTAAATTGTAACTTGATTTCAGTTTCTCATATATTGCATGATGTTAACTGCATTGTTCAATTTACTAATAAAGTGTGTGTAATATAGGGCCGTGTTTCAAGGACACTGATTAGAGTGGGTGAACTGACTGATGAGCTTTATCTTTTTTGTGAGGTGACACCAATTCGTGCATACAAAGCAAGTGACATTGGATCTTGTGAGTTGTGGTATAAAATAATAAGACATCTAGCTACTAAAATAGTCAGTATGCTTCCTAATATTAATAAGAAAGAAGCTATTAGTGGACTTAAGTCTTGTGATATTTGTTTTAGAGCTAAACAAACAAAAGAGACATTTTTGTTAAGTGAGAATAATGCAAAGGATTGTTTTGATTTAATCAATTGTGATTTATGGAGAGCATATAGAATTCCTGCTTCTTATGGTGCCATTTATTTCCTAACTATACCAGATGATTATTCACATGTAATACAAGCATACTTATTGAAAACAAAAGATGAAGTTCCTTAGATTATTAAAAATTATTTTGCCATGGTCCAAAGACAATTTAATAAATAAATCAGGATTGTGAGAAGTGATAATGGTACAGAATTTTGAAGTCTAAAAAATTATTTCCAAGAAAATGGTATTTTACACCAAACCTCAATTCGTCATACACCTCAACAGAATGGAAGGGTAGAGAGGAAACATCATCATATTTAAATGTGGTGAGGACATTAAGGTTTCAGGCCAATTTACCTTTGAAATTTTAGGGAGAATGTATACTTACTTTGAGATATTTAATTATTCGAACACATTCTACTCTTATTAACAGGAAAACACCTCATGAAATATTATTTGGTGCAAAGCCATCATATACACATATTTAAACATTTGGTTTCTTATGCTATGCTCATAACAATGATAGAGGAGGTGATAAGTTTGCTAGTCGAAGTCGAAAGTGTATTTTTGTGGGATACTTCTATAAGGAAAAGGGATCAGAATTATACGATATTGAAAGTGAAGAATATTTTGTCTCCCAAGATGTGAAATTTATGGCAAATATTTTTCCTTCTGATGACATTAGTGTGATAAGTGAAAAACAAATAGGTGGATCGATGTTGTCACTTGATTTAGGTGATAATAATGATGAAGAGAATGCTGTGTAAAATGGAATGAGTGTCAGTGAGAGTGACTTGAGCTCTCCAAATATACCATTAGGAAACAACAGCAAGGGAAAGGAAAATCCTAAAGAAGTGAATGATGTGCAGTAGTAGATTGAGAATATGGAGCAAAAAAAGCAAGCTGAGAATGTTGGCACTCAACAGGCCAATCTTCTTGGTTGTAAATATCAGGTTAGGAAGCCTTCTTCGCGTCTAAAAGATTATATCAGCCATAATACCTATGTAAGCCCTTCAGCTGGTCTGTCTCTCTATTCTAAATCTTCAAGTACACATTATCTAATTGCACACTTTGTTAACTGTGACAAATTTTTTAATGAAACATCGAGAGTTTCTAATAGCTATTACTACAAAATATGAGCCAACCTCATTTCCTAAGGCTATAAAAGATATGAAATGGAGAGATATAATGCAAGAAGAGATTCGAGCTCTAGAGGATAATGGTACACAGATGATAAAAGATTTACCACCATGTAAGAAAGCGATAGGATGCAAATGGATATATAAAATTAATTATAATTCAAATGGAACCATTAAATAACACAAAGCAAGGTTGGTGATTCATGGGAATAGATAAGTCAAAGGCATCGACTATAATGAGACTTTTGCTCCCATAGCAAAATTAGTGATAGTCCAAACCTTTTTGGCTATTGCAACTATCAAGAATTTTGAACTACATCAAATGAATGTTTGAAATGCTTTCTTGTATGAGGCTCGGAGGAAGATGTGTATATGAAATTGCCCCTTAGCTATATAGTTTAGTCTCCTGGTAAGGTGTGTCAACTTGGTAAATCTTTATATGGCTTGAAACATGCTCTTAAGTACTGGTTTGCTAAATTATTTGAAACTTTGAAAGCTTATGGTTTCCAACAATTGTATTTAAATTACTCTATTTTCATACGACATGTTCATGGCATGGAACTGAATGTCTTAATTTATGTTAATAACATTATTATTTTAGAAACAATGGCACTGCCATACAAAAATTCAAGGTTTATCTTGATTGTTATTTTCACATGAAAGATCTTGAAAAATTAAAATATTTTCTAAGCATCAAGGTAGCACAAAATACCACTGGGATTTTTTTGTCTCAATAGAAGTATGCCCAAGATCTCATATTTGATTATGGGTTGCTTGGAGCAAAGCTAGCGGCAATTCCTATTGAATAGAATCATCAATTAGCACTTACTAAGGAAGCAATTTTACAAGACCTGACTAGATATAGACATCTTATTAGGTGTCTCATTTATTTGTCCATTACACTTCCTAGGTTATCTTATTATGTTCACATCTTAGCATAATTCATGCAAAATATGAAAATAGGGCATTGGGATGCGGCATTACATGTCGTTTGGTACTTAAAAGGTAATCTAGGCCAAGGAATTTTATTATATACTGATTGTGAGTTGTTCTTACATGGATATTGTGATGCTGACTAGACTAGTTGTCCGCTCACTCGATGGTCTTTAATAGTTTATTTTGTAATGTTGGGAAATTCTCTTATTTCTTGGAAGACTAAGAAATAGTTCACAATTTCTCCCTCTTTTGCTGAAGCCGAATATCGTTTTATGACCACTACTGCTTGTGAGCTAAAGTGGTTGAAAGGATTATTATTTTCTTTTGGCATTGTTCATTTGTGTCCAATGTGACTCTATTGTGATAGTCAATCTACCCTTCACATTGCCAATAGCTTGGTGTTCCATGAACATACAAAACACATTAAGGTTGATTGTAGGACGAAATCACCAAGGATAATATTAAACCCATGTATGTTCACAAATCCGCACAACTTGTTGTCATTCTTACAAAGGTTTTAGGCAAATGACAATTTGACACTCTTTTTTCCAAGTTCGGTGTCCATCATCTTCATGCTCCAACTTGACAATAGGTATTAGGATTGTGTATATATTTAGGATGATTTCTTTCCTATGTTTTAGAGATATGATGTATATCTTCCTTTTATATTTAGGATGATTTTTTCCTATGTTTTAAGATATATCTTCTTTTTATATTAGAATGATTTCTTTCCTATATTTTAGGGATATGATCTATATCTTCTTTCCAATCAATTTTACTGGTGTATATCACATGAATCACATTATTATAATCTGTATATAAGTTCAAAAAAATAATGAGAATGGATGAATTTTTTCTCATCGAATTTTCTCAGATCTCTTTCTTTCTCATCTTAGAAATCCCAGACCAGCCCGGAAGACTCCAATGATGAAGATGGTGGTGAAAATCAAATGAATGTACAAAACGGGGTCATTTTCTGGCTTTACTGCCCTCGAGATTGTTGGAAATATGAGCAGTGAAGCTGCTGCTATCGTCCTCACTACCATATGCTTTGGGCTCTCAAACACGGCATACACAAGAGGCGGCACAAAACTGGAATCTGAGATTGTAACAAAGAAACTATGGCTGTCACCCATTAAGAATCAAAACCAACTAACAATTGAAAAAGTAAAGGCATGCTTACATAGGCCAATGATGGGGGGAATGCTGGCGAGTTTGGCATAGCTAATGCCCTGAGGGATGGCGAGACTAGTGATGGTGAGGCTGGCGAGGAAGTCAAAGGCAAAGAGGCGCACAGTGTAACTGGGAAGCCAGTCGAAGATTGGGATGAAATACTGAAGGTCTCGGACGAGTCTGCCAACAGCTCCGGTTTCTTTCTTAAACTGCTTGAATAGATCATCTGGGAAGCGTGCTTCCTGGACGCTGGATTTGAATTTGGTTCCGAATTATCCGGGCTTGCAGAAGTTCACGCTGTGGTCGCTGTCGTCGAACTGTTATGAATTAGAGTAATAAAATATTATTAAAATAAATATATTGATTAGAGTTACAAATTATTATTGACATAGTAAAATAGTGAAATATATATATATATATATATATAATGAATTTAGTTGACAACATTTATATCTATTTTAGTTAATATTAATTTATTTAATTTAAGTTTTATAGTTTTAATTACTCTTTTAATTAGAGATTTTTTTATATTAAAAAATATTATGCTTTAATTTATTTTTTACTATTTTAATTATGTATAATAATAATAATAAATTCTAATTAACCGATAATAAATAAATAAGTGATGTAATAATAATAATATTTAAGTATAATGGTTTGCAAAATCTATCTGAAACCGCTTAGTAAAAACCACCCTAAGGTTAGAATTAGGATTGGGATTATGGTTAGTACTATAATAACTTAGCCTAACCTAACTTTGTGAAAAAATAGTCTAATCAAGAATTAATTTGACGTATAATTTTTACCTATTTGATTAGTATGATAAAATTAAATTAACATATTTTAATAACTTTACTTGCATTGGAGTTGGTTACTTGTATAAAATTTCATTCACCAATTTTTCCATTTTTAAGTACCAACTCGATTAAGCTGAAAAAAACATAACAACATTTAGTAGTCATGAAAAAAGTTATAAAAGTGAAGGTGAATAAGATGCTGAAGCATCATTTGCTATGATGGAGCTAATTAAATAATCTTTCTTTGATAAAGAGAAAGAAGCTAATTTTTATACAAAAGAATTAGCACTGACAATGTCTATTATAGAAGTGATAGACTACAATAAGAATTGGATTATTAACTTTAAGTACTCAAACCATATAACTAGTGATAAAGATAAGTTAAAGGACGTTTTAAAGTACAAAAGCAAAGAAATAGTAATGACTATTAATAACTATAAACTTCTAATTAGTCATATTGGTAAAACAACAATAACAACCCATTATAACTCTCGAGAAGTGCAACTTGAGAATGTCTCCCGTGCATCTAGCATGAAGAAGAATTTATTATGAGTAGTATAATTAATAGACGAAGATAATTTTATTCTATTTAGACCTATAGATATGAAGGTGTTAGGAATATAGATCATGGCTAGACAATTATTAGAATCTATCTATATGATGTTTGCAAAAGCAACATATGTAGAGAAAACTTGGAAGAATAAAATAGTTGATCTTTAACATGTATGTTTAGGGACATGTTAGCTAAGAGTACAATTACTTGACTATTTGAAACGTTAAGATAAACTCTTTATTGTAGAAATAATAATCACAAGGTTGTTTATTTATTATTCACTTGAAGCAAATCTTTTTAGCGAGTTTAGTCTATGAAATTTTTTTCATTTAATTTTTTAGAATGTTTTAAGGAAATATCTTGGTTCAAAATTAACAAGAATTTATTTGAAAATATTTTTAACTCAATGTTATTACAAGATTAAATGATAATGATTATGCTTAAATGAAACATTTCATTCAACAAAAGCCATTATATTAACATGAAAGTTATTTATTTATATGGAATCTTTTCTAGTGTAATAACATGATTAATTTGTTGAAGCATGGGTCTTAGTGCTTTTGAAGGCAAAATAAAGAAACCCACTGTAAATTGAATCACTACATCAGAGATCCATTATGAGAAGATGAAATACTAGATGATTTCAACATCATATGCATAAAGGAGATATAGTTTAAACCATCACAAGCTTAAAGTGATTATGACAAAATTTATGTTGAAAAGACTTCCTAACTAGAAGTTTGAGGTGATATAGTTTGTACTAGATGTTAATATGGTAAAGTACATCAATTACTATATGTGAAGTCAAACGATAGAGCAAAAAAACCATTAGCATTAGTACATTTAGATGTTTTTAACCAATAAAATAACTTTTAATTGGTGGCATGAAGTACATAATTACTTTCATTGATGATTTCTTAAGATATGTCTGGGTATCCTTCATGAAAGAAAAATCTAAAGCCTTGAATAAGTTCAAGAAGTTTAAAGAATCAATCAAAACTAAAACTAAAAGAAAGATAAAATGTCTTTGCATAGAAAATAGTAGAGAATATACCACAAGAGAATTCTTATACTATCTTAACAATTCACGTATCCTAATACTCTACAACAAAATAGAGTTGTTGAAAAGAAGAATCATCACCTTACTAAAATTTGCCATAGCATGTTGCTTGCTAAAAATGTACAAAGATAATATTAGGCAAAGTACATGAAAATTACAACTTATGTCATTAACCAATTGCCACAAACAATGTTAGAGTTTACCTCACCATTTCAAAAATTATGGAATATAAAACATGTAGTCAATCACTTCAAAGTATTTGACTTTATGTGCTATGTATTTGTTTTTAATCACTTAAAGAGCAAGTTTGATAAAAAGGTTTTAAAGTGTATCCTTGTCAGATATGACAAAAAGAGAAAAAGGTGGAGATGTTATGATCCAACAACAGGTAAACGCCATGTTTTTAGAAATGTAATGTTTAATGGGGCATCATCTTGGTAATCCTTGAAACATACAATATTGCCTGATTCAAATAAAATTGAAGATATGTTACATGAAAAGTTGTAAAGGAATATCAAAATAAAAAATATCTTAAAAAGCCTACACCATTAAATAAGTTAATACTTGAAAAAGAAGAAAATTCATGACAAACAAGTGTATATTAACAACTAATAAAAAATATTATTGATAAAGTTAAAGGTAATTCTAAACTATAACTCATAAAATCAATAAGATAGAGAAAGCCTAAGGTCAAATATGCTAATGTAACATTAGCTGAAGAAGAAAGCATCATTAAACAATTAACTTTTTAGGAAACAACTAAAAAGGTAGAATGGAAACAAGTGATAAAGAAAGAGATGAAGCTTTAAGTGAAAATGAAACTTGGAATCTGGTTCTAAAGCTAAAATATGTATAGCTTATTTCATGCAAATAGATGTATAAAATAAAGACTCATCCTAATAAGACAATGGAAAAATACAACACTCAACTAGTTACTTGTGGATTCTCACAATAATATGGATTGGATTATGATGAAACCTTCAATCTAATAACAAAAATTACAACTTACGTGTACTATCAGCACTTACAGCTAGTAAATTATGAAATTTATGATAGTCAGATGTTAAGAATGCTTTCCTCCATGGTAAAATAAATTGAAAAATTTACATAAAACAACCATAAGGATTTTGAAGCAAAACTTGTCTAAAATTTATGTGCAAGCTATAACAAGCACTTTATAGGTTGAAACAAGCATGAAAGGCATGTTATGTGAAGATTATTGAATTCTTGATTCAAAGCAACTTTTCTCTTATATTAGTAAATTCCAGCTTATTGATAAAAAAAAGATGAAAAATTGATAATTTTGCTTGTGTACATGAATGATCTATTCATCATAAGAGATGACAATGAAGAGATTCATCACACTAAAAAAAATCTTGTAGTTCATTTCCAAATGAAAGAATTTGGAGAACTCAAACACTTTTTGGGGCTTAAGATTGAAAGAAATAAAAATTGATTATTTATATGTCAACAAAAGTATACGAAAAATTTCTTGAAAAAATTTGGACTATTAGATTGCAAGCCATTTTCAACTCCATTGGAGCCCAATGTCAAGTTATATGTAACAAAAAGGAAAGATCTGGATGACCTAACCATGTACCATTAGCTAGTTGGTAGCTTAATTTATCTAACCCTAATACATCCAGATATTGCTCATGTAGTTGGGATTATAAGCTAATTAATGCAAAATTTAGAAAAGTCTCATTTGAAAATAGTTTGAAATATTCTAAGATACGTGGAGGGAATAACAAACTTTGGTCTCTTCTACAAAAAAGACATGTAAAAATTAGTTAGCTATTAAGATGTCAATAATCATTATACAAGAAGATCTACCACTAGTTATGTATTTAACCTTGGATTTAGAGCAATTTTATGGTGTAATAAAAGGCAACCAACTGTATCATTATCAATTACTTAAGCAAAATATTGAGTATTAACAATAGCCAATCAAGAGAGCATAGTTGGTGCAACTGTTAAAGAATCTACATCAAACAATTGATTATGCAACTAAGCCACACTATGACAATCAGTTAGTAATTTAATTAGCTGAGAATCTTATCTTCCATGCAAGAATAAAGCATATAAAAATGTATTATCCTTTTATTCAAGAAAGTACTTCAAGAAGAAATAGAGATATATTCATCAAATGATGCAATGCAAGAAAGTTTGAAATGATGCAATGCAAGAAAGTTTCAATATAGAAAATTAAGTAACTGATATATTCATCAAATGATGCAATGCAAGAAAGTTTGAAAAATTTCAAGAGTTACCTGACATGATACCTAAAGAGAGATTTAATGATGAGGGAGAATGTTAAAAATCATCACATTATCTCTCTTTTTCTCAACCTCACATGGCCTAAAAGTGAAATTTTCTTTACGTTAACCTATTGTAATAATGCATGTGAAAATCTTCATGTTAACAATAGTAGCTATAAGTTTTGAAACTTGCATTTGCAAGGTAAGAAAAAGAAAGTTTTGGAACAATAAAATATTGTAAAGTTGAATCATATGGTGAATGGCATTTAATGCCCAACCCAAGTATAATGGCTATAAATAGCCAATCCTTCCATTTGACAAATCCAGAAAAATTGAGAATAGAGAAAAAATGTAAAGTAATGCTTCTTTAAGTTAATATGTGCTAATGTTGCGAGCATTTTTTTTCTTAGTAAAAATATTTTAAGTACATAATATATTAAATAATTAGGTGATTTAAAGTATGCTTTATACTTGCTATTTGGATGGATCTTTTACATAAAAAATTATCATATAATTATAATTAATATTTAAATTTTTTTAATGAATATAATTTTCTTATTTTAGTAAATAAAATTAAGATAATTCTTTTTACATTCAATGGATAATTTACAAATTTATTATTCTCCTTTGCTCAATTATTTAACATTTTATTCAATATAAATTTCGAGCAAAGCTTTGTATTTAAAATTGTCAAAATGAATTGAGTTTAATAGATTAGATTGGGACTAGTATAATTTTACCTGACTTAAAATTGGGATTAGTACGGATACGAAAAATAATAATAATGGCCAGACTTAGTAAAGGATTAGAACTAACTTAGTAAACAAATAGAATTAGTAAGTTTTAAACTATCAAGTTATTGGGTTAATCCGTTAATTTGATAATAATAATAAATAATAAATAATTAATTTATTATTGTATATTTATATATATTAAAATAATAATTTTGATATATTAAAATTATACTTTAATATATAAAATATTAAAATTATACATGTGAATAATATTAAATAATTTTTAATATTAAAATTAATAAATTTATATATTTAATATTATCAACATATATTATATAACTTTATCAAAATAAATAGTTATATTAAAATTAAAAAAATTAATAAAATTTATGTGATAAAATCAATTTATCATCATAAAAATTAAAATTAATAAAAATAATTACACAAAATAATTATTATAACTAAATATACGTTGAATAATTACTATAGCCAAATAAATACATTAATTGAAGCAATAAATTATTTTTGATATAGTAAAATAACGATATATATATTATATAAATTTAGTTAATAAAATATTTATATCCATTTTAATTAATACTAAAAATTTTAGATTAATTTTCATAATTTTTAATTACTCTTCTAATTGATGATTTTTCATATTAAAAACATTCTAGTTTGATTTATTTTTTCTATTTTAATTATATCTAATAATGATAAATTTTTAAATGATAATAATAATTAATTTTAATTAATTAATAATATAAAATTAATAATAATAAAATATAATAAATTATAAATTTTATCTGAAATTATTTAATAAAAATTGATCTAAGACTGAAATTAGGAGCAACCCAACCTAATCTAACTTAGTAAAAAATAATTGGAGATGAGATTGACCTATAATTTTTATCCGTTAAATTAATTTAATAAGATTAAATTAACCGCTTTACATTGGAGTTGGTTATTTATATTAGATTTCTTTCGTCAACCGTTTTTATTTTTATCTTTTTTTTTTTTGGGTACCAACCCGGTTGAGCTGATGGATTTAAGTCCAGAGACAGGGTACGTTTCTTTTGTTTGATAAGTTGTTCAACCTCTTAGATCCCTAAATGTGACGTATGATTAACCATTTGTATTTATCTTTGAATCAACCTAATGTTTTAAGGATAATTAATTATTATATCTCGCCAGCCCACGTTTTACTTACCATGGATAAACTTAACTTTTAGACTTTGAGAGGGGGCGCAGACTTATTGAAATGGGAAAAAAAATATATTTTGAGTGTGTAATAGTTTGAATGTTAAGTAATTGGGTAATTTGAAGTGTGTGATATAGTAGTGAAAATATTTTGAGTGTGTGATATATTGAGCAATTGAGTGATTTAAAATATGTTTGGTACTTATTATTTAGATAGATTTTATATGTTAGAAATTATCATATAATTATAATTAATATTTAAATTTGTTGAGTGATTATAATATTTAATTTTAATAAATAAAATTAAAATATTTTCTTCTATATTAAATTGATAATTTACGAAATTATTATTCTATTTTGTTCAGTTATTCAGTATTTTATTCAATATAAATTTCTAGCAAAGCCTTGCATTGGAGTTGGTTACTTGTGCTAGATTTCGTTCGTCAATTTTCGGGTACCAACTCGGTTCATTTCCAACCTAGAAAACAATGCATCTGTGCAACTTTCTTTTTCAGTTTTTTTAACTTTCTTTTCTTTGATAAGCCGGCCAACCTCTTAGGTCACTAAATTTGACATGTGATTAACCATTTGTTTTTATATTTAAATCAACTTAATGTTTTAGGGATAATTAACTGGGGATGGACTACAATGCCCCGGTACAGAACCGGGGCAACCCACCCTTTTAAACTGTGGTCATCATATAGCCTCAAGCCAATTAAGCTAAAATCAAAGGTCAATAATAATCACCTATAAAATTTGAAGCACACCTTTTTAGAATTGGATAAAATAGTTTACAATCAAAAGAAAAAAATAGCATAATTATAAAATCGCCCCTAACGCAATATAGGATGATTATTATTCATATTTGATATGATATTAAATATTATGATTTATGATAATATTAGTATAGTTATTATTTTTCTACTATTTAAATTTTCACTTTTTTGAACTCATTGTATGTTCACTCCGCTTATAGATTAAAAATTTACAATTTTATGAATTTTATCTATTAAAAATAGGTTCATAATTCAAATAATTTTCAATTTTTTTTGTTAAAATTTATATCTATTATAATTTATGTCTATTTCACAAGATTTGGATATATTATTAAATTTAACTATTTGATTTCAATTATTTTATACAATATTATATAAATGAATAAAATCTTCATCCGCGTTTTAATTGTTACCTAAAGTAAAATAAAATTAGACCTACCGGCCTGATAGAGTTGCATGCTATCTGATGCATGGTGGTCACGACGGGACTTGATAATTTGTATCAAACCTGCAATCCGAGTTAATAAAAAGATTGTTTGTCAATAATATAAAAATTAATTTTATATGATTTAATTTTAGACAAAATTAATAATTTTATTTCTATAATTTACAATGTTAATAAAATAATCCCTAAATTAAAGTTATAATTTTATCTATGAGTAATAATTTATATATGTAATTTTATTCCTTGATCATATTATTTATGGATAAAACTATTTGTATGAATTATGAAAGAAGGAAATTATATGTATGAACTATTATTTAAATATAAAATTATAATTTTATATAATTAAAAAATAATTTAGTCAATGGCTTATAATTTTATAGATAAAATTGTTAATTTCATTATAAACTTATAACCCAAAATATATTATCTTTTAAATATACGATAATATAAAGTAAAAACTTACACTAGTTGAGGTATCTTTTAACACACAGTACAATATCTTTTAATTGATATTAAATCTAACTAATAGAATTCTACATTTTATTTTATGTATAAAATAAATTTTACATGTTGTCATTTTATTTTTGTTTATTCATCAAAATTCATCTATTTTCACCAAAATCATTTCCCATCAAAGTTAAAATCCATTTAATATCCACCTAAAATTATACAATGAAAATTAAAATGAAATAGATAAAAGTTGAATCATGCAATAAGAATTTAAATGTAATGGTTATAATTTAAATCCTATGGGCCAGTTTCATTGGTATTGTAGAATGGAAGCTTAGAAAAATCATTAAATCAATGAATTGGAAATAAATGTATTTTAATTTTGTTAAGAAATACTTTGGTGGAAATAAATGAATTTTAACAACTAAACAAAGATAAAATATCAACATGTAAAATTTAATTGACATATAAGATTCTCTTAGTTAGATTTAATATTTGTCTAGAGAAAGGAGTTGATTATAAATCATTTGAAACTTTAGGAATTAATTAACTACATTAAAATTATAAGAATAATATTACAAATTTAACAAGACTGCAAAGATTAAAACTTCTACTTTTGTTATTGTTTCAATTTGAAAATCAAATTTTTATTATTTATTTCAAATGTTAAATAAGTATTAAATTTACTTTATGATAAAGATACAAGCTCTGAGTTTCATTAAACAACAATATTAAATGTTCTTAATATTTTAAGAAGATGACATGTTATTAAAAAATTAATAATTTTTATTGATAATAAAACTATTTTAATAATTTTATTTATATGATAATATATATGTAAATGATAATATAAAATTAAATCATACTAACAATAAATAAAATAAAAATCCAGTTTTTAATGATACATAATTGAATAAAAATATTTGATAATATCTATTGTATCTATTTCACAAGCATAAATGGGATTAAATGAAATCCCACTTTATGATTTGCGAACATATATAAACTCCGGGGAATAAAAACGAATGCCAAAATTTGTAATCAATGTCATTGAAATGACCTATGGTTTCTCGCTGCAGGTGCCATGCCTTCTAGTAATATAGAATCTCCTCAAAAGGGCCCTTGTAGCAAGATCAGTTACAGGTAGAAAAGTTGGTACTCGTTTCATTGTGATGGCCAAATGTCCACATCTCATTCGGTAGATGAGCTAGGGTAAGTTGCCCTCGAAAAATGCTAGGGATGGAGCGCAGACTTTCTGTATCTCGCCAGTCCACGTTGCACATCCCGTTCGTAAATTCAGACTTTGAGATGGAGCGCAGACTTACCCCGTGTGTGTGAGACAGAGAGCGACAGAGAGAGTGTGTATATATAAAGAATAGAAGTCCTCCCCCCGCCATTCTCAACTTGCATTTCTCTCTTCATTTGTTGCTTAGCAGAGACAGAGACAGAAAACCAGTCAGATGGCAAATTTCTTAAATTTCGGACAACACCAGCCCTCTTTCAAGATTCCTCCTATCAAGTTCACCAAGCTCTTCATCAATGGACAATTCCATGACTCTGTTTCAGGTTCTTCCTATTTCTTCTCCTCTCCTCTTTGTTCCTCTCTCTCCCCAGTTCTTCGTACTTTGGGTTTTAAACTGAAATTTATATCGGAACAAGAACCTTTTAAGTTACAATATCTTTACGTTAATGTAGCAGAATAAAAAGTGAAATTTACGTGAATTATGGATTGCACTGGATTTGCTTAGCCCCTGTATCGTACTTGTGCATTTACAAGATAGATATATATAACCATGAAGTATGTATTTTTATGCAACATTTCTTTTAAAAAATAAGATTGTCGAACATTTTGTGATTTCCTGGAGAAAATGAAAACAAACAGGTAAAACGTTTGAGACGATAGACCCAAGAACAGGAGAAGTGATTGCAAGGATTGCAGAGGGAACTAAAGAAGACGTTGATATTGCTGTAAAGGCCGCCCGTGAGGCCTTTGATTCCGGTCCATGGCCTCGCATGCCCCCCATCGTATGCTCTCCTTCCTCTCTCTCCAATTTATATCTTCAAAACCTCATTTTTTTCTACTTTCTCTAGTTTTTATCCCATCAAATTTACAACATTTGTAAGTCAACTTGTTTTCAAGTTACCACATTGTCGCCAGTCACATGTTTCGTTGACTTCATATATTGTTGAATTTACTGCACCAAATTATTCTAATCCTTGATTAATTGATGCAAACGCATTTTAAAGTTTTTGGCATTTCTCTTGTATGTGAATGGAATACCATTTGTTTACTTCAAATGGTTCTAACTTGCATTCCGTAATTCAACAAAGTCATTAATTATCTCCATTCTGTCATAAAATGAGCCAGCTACTGTAGCTAAACTTATAAAAACAGCAGTTATATAACAGAAACTGATTACTTTACCGGATTAATCCTGTAATGGTATGTGATCAGCAAAGAGCGAAGATTATGATGAAATGGGCCGAACTAGTTGATGAAAACGCAGAAGAAATAGCAGCATTAGATGCCATTGATGCGGGCAAACTATACACTATGTGCAAGTTTCTGGATATTCCTTATGCAGCCGACACTTTACGTTACTATGCGGGTGCTGCTGACAAAATTCATGGAAACGTACTCAAAATGGCCGGCCAACACCATGGATATACCCTGCTTGAACCCATTGGCGTTGTGGGACACATCATTCCCTGGAATTTCCCAACCTTCATGTTCTTCTCCAAAGTCAGCCCTTCCTTGGCCGCAGGATGCACTATGATCCTCAAGCCTGCTGAGCAAACACCTTTGTCTGCTTTGTTTTATGCTCATCTTGCTAAGCTGGTATGCTCGAACAAAATATGGTTTTACTCATTCATTTTGTTAACAAACGTAACCTGGTATCCAAACTGAATTGGTTCGTTTTGTTTTTCCTTTTGAAGGCTGGAATCCCAGACGGAGTGCTCAATGTAATACCCGGATTTGGTTCAACTGCTGGAGCTGCAATAAGTTCGCATATGGACATTGATACGGTAATTTTTACATGTAAACATTTAGGAATTTCACAACATCAATTGAAATCAGCTGCAATAAAGGGGCATAAGCTGTGTTTTGATGGCAAGGTGCAACGTGACAATCACTAATGACAAATTCAAAATCGTTGATAGTCATGAACTTATAAATGATTAATTTGAACTGTTTGATGTTTTCATCCGCAGTTATTTATATTCATATTACACCTTACCTTAAAGCGTTAGATATGTAAAGTTCACCGCCAGGTGTCTAGTTTGATTATTGTGATTTTTATAGGTTAGTTTTACTGGCTCCACTGAAGTAGGTCGTGAAATAATGCAAGCTGCAGCCCGTAGCAATTTGAAGCCAGTTTCACTTGAATTAGGAGGCAAGTCACCGCTTATCGTTTTTGATGACGCTGATGTAGATAAAGCTGCTGATCTTGCACTCTTGGGCATCCTATTTAACAAGGTAAAATCACATTTTACTGATCTTATTTAAATGATCATTGCAATCAACAGTACCACATGTTTAACTTATTGAAATTTCAGGGTGAAATTTGTGTTGCAAGTTCTCGCGTGTTTGTTCAAGAAGGGATCTATGATGAATTTGAAAAGAAATTATTAGAGAAAGTCAAGGGTTGGGTAGTTGGGGACCCATTTGATCCTAAAACTCGGCAAGGCCCCCAAGTAATGACAATTTAAATTATCAAAGCTAAACTTTAATCTTATAAAAGCAAAAGTTACGAGGGGTAAAAATTCTTCAATTTTATATATTGCAGGTTGACAAGAAGCAATTTGAAAAGATTCTTACCTACATTGAGCATGGAAAGAGAGAAGGAGCTACTCTCTTATGCGGGGGTAAAAGAGTGGGCAAGAAGGGGTACTACATTGAGCCTACAATCTTCTCTAATGTCAAGGTAAATTTCAATTTTCCATAACAACGTAGAGGTTATGATAAGGATTAACTAACTAACTATGCATTTCATTGTTTAGGAGGAAATGCTCATAGCACAGGATGAAATATTTGGTCCTGTGATGGCACTCATGAAATTCAAGTAAGTCGAAATTTGATTTATATGTTTTACATTATTATGAAGAGGCGTTTGTAAATATTGAAGTATGAACAACATCACAGGACTATTGAGGATGCAATCAAGAGTGGCAATAATACGAGATATGGGCTGGCAGCGGGAATTGTAACCAACAACTTGGATATAGCAAACACGGTGTCAAGGTCAATCAAAGCAGGCATCATCTGGATAAATTGCTATTTTGAGTTTGGGCTTGACGTCCCAATTGGAGGGTATAAGATGAGTGGATTTGGAAGAGATTTTGGATTGGAAGCCCTCTACAAATACATGCAAGTCAAATCTGTCGTAATGCCTATTTACAATTCTCCATGGCTTTGAAATCCCCTTCCTCAAACGGCAGTGAGCAATTAGCTAGATGTAGTCAAACTGTAGTAAGCAATCAGCTGAACGTGGTCAAACTGTAGTGAGCACTAAGCTGGACAATAAGCACATCATGGAACTGATGACGAAGGTCGTGCTATGTATGCTCTATTTCTTTCACAATAAAAAGGCTATGCGCTGTAATTCACAGTTTTCGCTGGAAAACATGACCGAATATCCTATCTGATTGACAATGTTAGTTTGGGTTGTCCATATCATTACTTGTCAACCGCGCACGCATGCTAACCCAGTACACTGCCACTCTAGATAGAGAATGGTATCTACCCATTTATGATCTGAGTGAGTGTGATTTAGGATTGTAACTCCCATAAATCAAATTTTCCTCATCACATATTCTGCCATTACTGACATCATTATTATTCTTTTAAGAGGAAAAATTTCATGATTAGCTTAATTGCTTGCTATTTGAACAGGGGAAGATTGAATTTGTAGATAAGAGAAACAAAGATTAAGATCAGAGAAAGCACATCGATATTAACAGTATCCAAACCCAGATTTCATTACATAATAAGCTGGCCAATTTCCACGCAATCTATTACTACAAATTACAACTTAGGCTTCATTCATTAATTTTCACATCCATTCACTTTTCACCCCACTCCCATCGTTCGTTGGCCGCCCAAGAAACAGCACCTCAATCCACGAAGACTGCACAAAAGAAAACCAGAAAGTAAGAGGACACTAATGGCAATAAACAAGACGCAGCTTCAGAAATTATTTTCCGATTTTTCCCCTGAGCTTTACGCCGAGAACTCTCTCCATCTTTGCCAGCACCGCTTGGTTCGGCACAGCTTTACCATTCTCGTACTCTTGGACCACCTGTAGCCTCTCGTTGATCTGCTTAGCCAGCTCGGCTTGGCTTATCTTCTTGTCCAGCCGAGCTTTCTGTATGGTCTGCCTGACCTCTGTCGATACCCGCCCCAGAGCCGCCGGTTCGGCTGCTTCATCGAGCTTCCTTGGGTTGACGACGGGCGGAGTTTTCTTGTTGTAACCAGCATCGAACTTCTTGATGGTTTGACCCTCTGCCCCGGATCGGAGTGCCTGGTTCACCGCCTTGGGATTGCACAAATCTTGAATCTTGGGCTTTGACTTGTGGAGAACAACGGGTTCCCAGTCTTGAGAAATGTGATGCGGAATTGTTGAATCTTTCCCGAATCATATGCAATCAAACTAAAAAAAAATGATATTTTCGCCATACTTCAAAAAAGAAGAAGAATCGAAAGTAATAAGAAATATATTTGACGCCATAAATATTGAATGTTCTTTGATAAGTCTTCAAATTCATGCAAAAACATAGCGAGCAAACCCTCATAAACAATCAATTTTTTTTCAAAATGTCTGAATGGTGATAGAATAAGGAACAAGCCTCCTTATTAACTCTCTAAAATCCTAATTGACAAATAGGCTCAAATAAAACATAAAATAGGTCCAAAATATTCTAAAGTGATGCAACACAAAAATAATTACAAATAAGAGCCTAAGTGCTATAATAAAGCCTAAAACATCAAATAATAGAAAATGAGATGAGGTGGTGCCAATTAGGATTATGACTGATGTGGCAGTGATATGGCACCATCTCCATGATGATGTGGCAGTGATATGGTACCATCTCCATGATGATGTGGCAATGACATGGATTGTGGCTGATTTGGCACTGATGTGGCTCCACCTCCTTGATGATGTGGCACCAATTTGATGATGATGTGGCACAATTCAAATGCACTTGATTAAGTTCTCCTCCTATCTTACTTCCTTATGATTGACTCCCTTTAAATTCACATCATTCCCCTTCTCTTCAAAAAGATTCGTCCTCAAATCTTCAAAACCTACATCAAAGGAAGAAAGATTAGAATCACTAAATGAAGTACTCATATCCTACTCACCATGAGAATTCAAATTAAGAAAACAATTATTGTCTTTTCTTGACTTGGTGTGAACCACTTCCACATAGATGTAGCTAGGATTCCTTAGATTGGAAACACTTCCTTTTCCACTCATACCATCAATAAGCAACTACCCGGATCAAATATAAAATAGGAGTCAATAATCTCATGCAAGCACACAAAATTAACAATAGTGAGAAGTTTATCATTGGAAGCACATCGAACATGATTCTTTATAAGTTTCCCACAGAAGTTAATCAAACCATGAAAACTCTCAATTTCACTAACAAATATAGGTGGCAGCCATTGTTTAAGTGCTTTTTCTTTAATCACTTCCATTGCATTGTCACACATAACATATTTCAAATATTTAACACAATTCATGCATAATAAACATTCTTCAAAATCATCGTGTAACTTTTCATTTCCTAAAATTTTGCAAACAGATTTCAAAGATTCAAAATGCTCCTCCACAACTTTGTCATACACAAGAATTTCAACAAGAGATGACACACAATCTTTCCAATGTTTTAAATTCTCAAGTCCTAGCAATATCCAACCTTTCAGCACATAAAAATGATTTAAATGAGCAACAACAAATTTATTCTTGAAAATGCACAAAACATGAAGATAATAGGCACTCACAAAAAACTTGCAACTAAAAACATACAAACTTATCACAAGAATTTTATCTAAATAGACCCTAACAAATTTATTATAAAGAAGTATTCAAAATATGATTCATTAAGCTCACAAAAATACTTGGTGCATTAGACAAACCAAAATGTAAAGACAATCATTCATACAAACTATGCTTTATTTTGAAGATGTTTTTCCATGCATTCCTTACTTCAAAGCAAAGTGGATGAAATCCTCCCATCAAACCATGCTTGAAAAACACATAAGGATCCAACAACACATGAAGCATGTTATATAAACTCTTTTTAAATTCAAAATGTCTAATCAAATTAACTTTTTTGGTGAGAAAACTTCTATAAAACACAAAAGACATATCATGTAAATCCCTTCAAGTCTTCTTAATGTCGAAATGTATTATCAAATCACAATCATAAATTTTTCCAACAAACAAATCATTTAGAGAACTTTTAGGCAGAAACAATTCATTCCTTTTACACAAAATCTTATCATGCCTAAACATTTCCCCAAAAATCATTTCTTCACAAACATTAACTTTGGAAACAAACTCAACTTGTAAAGGAATTACAAAATCATGTGAAAAGGCAGCACTCTCCAAATCAACTACATATGTTACATGTAAAATAGTTTATCAATTAGTGCAAGTGCACACTGTCGTAAACAAGTAATAAAATGATAAGTAAGTATCGTTCCCTCGAGGATTGTTTCACTAAGTACCAAAATTCATAATCCTAACACTATTTAGCAAATCGATTAGTTAGAAAATGAAGTAATTAAATAAAGATCTATACAAAAAATATTTAAAATAAATATGAATGCAATTTAAGTAAAGATAAATATGAATAAAAATCCTAGGGATCAAATTTCACTTAATAATTTTGGATTGAATCATCTATCTACACTAATCCAATTTTAACTCCCTTAATTGATAGTTGAGTTTTTCTAAATTAATTACTAGCCTCTTCCAAGGTCAAGTAATTCTATAATTAATTGCTAATTCACTATATTCCTATGTGAATTAAAATAACTAATCATGCATTAGGATTTATGGAACTCATTAAGATTACATAAACCATATGAATATATTCCTATTTCATATGTAATTTACGATTTTAATTATAGGTTTCATACACATATATCTCCTTCCGGTCTCAACATGCATATTGAGTTCATTCAAAAGATGGCCAATTAATTAAAAGCATTAAGAGCAATAATTAAAACTCATTCTAGGAGAAGAAAATTGAAATTAGTTTCAATAGATTATAATTCAATCCGTTATTATCAAGTTACGTCATTACCCTAGGAAGATGAAAAATTAGAACATAATGAAATTAAAAACAAACTCAAAATAAAATAAAGACATCATCATATTTATGATACAAACATAAGGATACAATTACAAATGCATGAAAATAAAAATATTATTCATCCATGTAAGAGGTAGAACCTTCCATATAGGATGATAACCTAACCTTCCATGTAGGAGGCATACAAGAAGAACTAAAAATACATGAACTAAACTACTCTCTAAGATGAATGCATGAATGAATGCTTCAATACTTGAATGCTGCAAATGATCTCTACTTCTACCTATTTATAGGTGAATGAATCAGCTGCAAGTCATAAATCTTGACCATTAGCTACCAATCACATTCTTTAGCTACCATTCATGATCTTTAACTACTCTTCTTGATTTTTGCAGCAACAAATCTTCTGACTTGTTAGTAATTTTTCACCACCAGAATGATAGATTTACATCTTCGTATTAACATAGAATTGTAGAGCCGGATCTTAACTTTCAAATGTCACAAAGAACTCCTAATTTTGACATTTCTATCTCAAGTTATGATCAGATTAGTAACCAAAGGTCAAATTCCGTCAAAACCACTGTTTCATTTTCCAAGAAAAATTTGAGATCCTTAGATACCGAACTAAACTTTTCTTTAAACATGAAAGTTGTAGGGATTTTTCTTATCTTTTTAACCATATAAAGAACAACACAATCCAACATCCAAAACTCCAGATATAGCCTAAAACCTGAAACAGGGTCAAAATACAGCATTATCTAAAAGATTTAATTTCATTTCAAATTCAAGACCCATTCACAAAATGCAACTAAATTTATTAAATTAAACAAGATAACATCCAAAAAATGCATCATAAAAGGGAAAATAAATATGTAAATATTTTACGTATTAACATACAAATTGTTAAGGCACTCAAAACTTATCAATTCTATATGCAAATAATCCTTAGGCCCAAAATTTAGTGATCTATCATGGAAAGTCAGGAAAAGAGTATACCTTTGAGCCAAAACATTATCTACCTCACTCCTTTTACCTTGCCTACATTGCATTACACATGGATATGCTTTATGAAGTTCTTCCTTCTTACTATATTTTTCAATCATATGATCTTCATAAGTTTGAGTTGAATTTACAAGGATGAAATTTATATGATGTTCTTGTCTCTTCAAAGATTGTACTTCTTTGGAGCTTTCTCTTAAAGGTACATCTTGATGTTTTTGTAAAATAAAATCAAAAGTATTTGGGAAAACAATTGGTCTAGAAACATATAAAGCATTCCTCACAATACTTGTTTTTGCAAACACACTTAACTTTTCTTTTCTTTGTTTTGATGACTTTCCTCTCTCATGTTTTCTCTCTTCTTTTTCACAAGTACTCTCTTTCTTTTCATTCACACTCTTATTCTTTTTATCTTTCTCATTCTGGTCTACACTCTTTTTTCCTTTTTCTTCCTCTTCTCTCTTTTTTTACATCATCATTTGATCGTCATAAACTTGTTTTGGAGTTAAAGGCTTAAGAGAGAACTTCTTTCCATCTTTGACAAGCTTGTATTTGTTGAGAACACCATCATGAGTAACTTGTCTATCAAATTTCCATGGCCTCCTAAGCAAAAGATGGCAAGCATGCATGGGAACCACATCACAAAGAATGTCATCATGGCACTTCCCAAGAGAGAAAGAGACCAGCACTTGTTTATTCACTTTCAACTCCCCATTTTCATTCAATTATTGAAACTTGTAAGAGGTAGGATGCTGTAAAGTAGGTAAACTCAACTTTTCAACCAAGGTAGTGTTAGCCACATTAGCACAACTCCCACTATCAATGATAACTTGACAAGCCTTCCCTTGGATGTTGCACCTTATATGAAAAAGGTTTTCTCTTTGATTCTCACTCTCCTCTTTTATTTGCACATTTAAGGCTCTCCTACTCACCAATGCACTTCCATCAAAAGGATCCTCACTACTCATACTATCTTCATCGGATGAAGTAACTTGTTGCCTTTCACTTATAGAATCTCATTCCCCATTATCTTTGATCACCATAAGCCTTTTGTTTAGACAATTACTAGCAATATGTCCTCTCCCCAAGCATTTGAAACACTTCATGTTAGAATGTTTCTGATTCTCTTCCACTTTGTTTTTACCCTTAAAAGATTCATCTTTTAATTTTGAAGAGAATTTAGATTTGAACTTGCTTCCTCTTTCCTCCTTCTTGTCACTCTTCTTATCCCAAGACTTCCATAGAGAGTTTGATTGTGAATTATATTTAGATGAACTCCTTCTTTTGAGTTGTCTTTCCACTTTCATAACCAAGTGTACTAACTCCTCTAAGGATGCATAGTATTGTAACTCCACCACATTAGCAATGTCTCTATTCAATCCATGGAGAAATATAGCCATAGTTGCTTCTTGACTTTCTTCCACATTGGCTCTTGTCATAGTGATTTCCATTTCCTTGTGATAATCCTCAACACTCTTGGTTCTTTGAATTAGACTTTGCAATTTTTGATGCAAATCCCTTTGGTAATAGCTAGGGACAAATCTTCTTTTCATGACAAATTTCAAGTCTTCCCAAGTTGTAATGGGTCTTTCTCTCTCTCTCTCCTTACATCTATCATCAATTTATCCCACCAAACAATGGCATAATCAGAGAATTCCGTAACAGCAAGTTTTACCTTTTTTTCTTCTAAATAATTGTGGCAATCAAATATCAATTTCATCTTCTTTTTCCATTCAAAATAAGCTTCTGGATCATTTCTTCTTTGGAATGATGGGATTTTCATCTTAATGCTGTCAAGATTGGTATCTACCCTTGCTCTTCTAACATGTCTCCTTTCACCTCTTCTTCTCTCACCCTCATTTGAGCTATCTAATCTCTCACTTCTTCTACCCTCAAAATTTTCAACTCCTTCATCTTCCACATGCCTATCATTTTGTCTTCTTTCTCCTTCAATCCCTCTAATCCTCTCATTCATTCCAGTAATTTGTTCATTTAATCTCTTAAATTGTTAAAACATAGCCCTCATAGTGAAATCTAGATTCTCAGGTTGGAAAGTATTGTTATCACTTCCTCCTGACATTGTTAATGATTAAACCTGCAAAAAAAGGTTAAATAAAAAAAAGGACCTCACAAAACCACACTTCTCACTTGATTTAGGGGCACTCACACTCGTGTTTGCACTGTAATTTAGGCTTTTATCCTCAAATGAACTCCTTTCTTTTCCTTTCTTATGGTTCTTTTAGAACTAAATTGACACAACCAGTAGAAATCCAACAATTGTGGCTATCACTATCTCAAATTGAATGCTAACAAAAGGTGACAACACAATAGCAACATGGCAGCATGGAATTAATACAATTGAACTCTAGGAAGAAAGGAAAAAATAAAAACAAAGACTTAAGGACACAAATAAATGAAAAGTAATAACTCGGAATAACAAGAGGTGTTGATTTAAGAATTCAAGTAATTGAAAGAGACAATGAACTATTTAATGTCAAAATGAGAAGTTCAAGTGTAATTAGAGCATGTCAAGAATCAACAATAAGTAAAAGCAAACAACTTCTTTTCTTTTGAATGTGTTCCAATTTGTTTTCAACAATTCAACATTTTATTTTTCTTGCCTCTACTTTGTAGTTTGCCTTTTGATTCACTAACTTGGCTTTTCTCCTTTGTTTCTTGTTATTTTTTTTGTCAATTATTTTTTTTTTGCTTTCTAACTCACAATTACTCAATATCATTCTTCATTTTGTTCTTACATTTGTTTTTACTTCAAACATAAGTTCCCCATGCAGCATTACATATGTTAATTGAAAGAGTTTTCTCACAACACAAACTTAGTATTATTTGCTTTACTTTAATCAATCACTACATTCAATTGTAGCACTTTGATGTTGTACTATTAGAATATAGCAATTGGTTATTGCAAGTTGAACTTCTTCATTTTGAACTTTTAACAAACATGTCCAATGCACCTTTCATTTACTATAGCAGCAGAAATATTTAGACCAAATTTTGAGTTCAATAATAGCAAACAACACAAAAATGAAAAAGGTGACTAACTATCAAAACAAATTCAGACCTATAATTGACATAGATAACTTATCAAACACATGGAAGGCAGAAATGAAGAACAACACAGATTTGACATAATGATGAATCAAAACACATAAATTTGACATAAACCAAATCAGAAATGAAATGGATACAAAAACCAAATCAAAACAAGATAGAAAAGAGAAGAAATAGGATATAAAAAGCGTGAACAATAGCGTAAATAATGCGATGAACAGTGATGCAACAGTATAGAAATTAAAGAGAAATAAAACCTAAATTGGGAATCTTGATCTGAATACCAAATGATGTGGAATTGTTGGATCTTTCTTAAATCAGATGCAATCAAAGTAAAAAAAAATGATATTCCCACCATGCTTCAGAAAGGAGGAAGAATTAGAAGCAATAAGAGATATATTTGACGCCACAAAGGTTGAATGTCCTTTGATAAGTCTTCAAGCTCATGCAAGAATATAAAGAGGAAACCCTCATAAGCAATCAGCTTTTTTTCAAAATGTCCGAATGGTGATAGAATAAGGACTAAGCCTCTTTATTGACTCTCTAAAATCCTAATTGACAAATGGGCTCAAATAAAGCTCAAAATAGGTCCAAAATATTCTAAAGTGATGCAGCACAAAAATAATTACAAATAAGAGCCTAAGTGCTGTAATAAAGCCTAAAACACCAAATAATAGAAAATGAGATGAAGTGGTGCCAATTAGGATTATGGTTGATGTAGCAGTGATATGGCACCATCTCCATGATGATGTAGCAGTGACATGGATTGTGGCTGATGTGGGCACTAATATGGCTCCACCTCCTTGATGATGTAGCACCAATTTGATGATGATGTAGCACAATTCAAATGCACTTGATTAAGTTCTCCTCCTATCTTACTTCCTTATGATTGACTCCCTTTAAATTCACATTAACAGACTGTTTGGAATAGATGAAATAAGAGGCGGAGGGAATGGGGAGGGTGAAATTCACGGTGAAATTACAATTTTCACTCGTTTGGCAATAGGTGAAATCAGCGGAGGGAGTAAATGGAAACAATAAAAAATTATGGGGCCTAGCGAAATTGCAATCCCCCCAGCAACGAGAAGATATCAAGTGAAAAAGGGGCAATTTTCTGGTTTCTGCATTTTGCCCCTGCTGTTTTTTTGCTAATGTTGAACCGGAACCAACAAGCCTTCTCTGTCTTCTCTACTACAGTGTGTCTACTGGGAAGAACTAGATGTCAAATAGGAAGAAGCTGACAGCTTCTTGCTATGCTAGCCAACTAGAAGGACGCCGATATGCTGCTCTTCGGCCTTGACAGGAAGATTTCGACAACCTGCCTTACTATAAGTATTTTTCTAAAATATAAGTATTTTTCTAAAATATAATGTAAATTTTTTAATATTTATTAATTATATAAAAATAAAAAATTATAATTTTTTAAATATGTTAATATTCAAAAAAAATTTAACATATTTTTTTCATCCAAAATTATTTGTTATTTAATTTTACTAAATAATATTATAACTATCTCAACATAACATAATAAAAGGATATTTTAGTCATTTCACTCATTCACATTTCCTTCCCCCTCTATTTTCACTCATTCCAAACAAAAGAAATTCATTTCACTCATATTTACTCCCCCTCCTATTTTCACTCATTCCAAACAACTCAGGTGAAATTACTTTCACTTCTATTTCCTTCCCCTCCATTTCCACTCCCCTCCATTTACACCCCCTCCCATTTTCACCTCTAGCCAAACATACCCTAAAATGGCTCCGGTTGATCGACTTGGCATCTTCACAGACAAAAATACTCACACTAAAATGTGCAAAAAGGAAGTGGAGAAGCAATCAATCAGTTAAAGGAATACAGAGCATAGAATGTAGACAACAAAAAATAAAGCACTTACATAATAAAAGGTACAAAAATCTTCTAAAATGCTTTTTATACTATAGAGAGATTATAATATTTTAAATTAAAAAATTATAAATTCTTAATTTTAAAATAAATGATTGTGATGTCACTTTTTATTTCTTAAGTGTTAAAAGTACTTTTTTTTAAAGTGTTAAAAGCACTTTAAAAAATGTTTATCTTTCAAAATATCCGGAACGTTCGATGGGACTGGTTACTGCACATCGTACAGGGAAGGTTCTAGGCTTGTTAAGAAAAATGGACAAGTTAGGGTATGTTCTCATTGTCACATACTCCTCTCTCGAAAGTAAATGTCAATGGTTTCTTTTATAATTTTTTTGGTAATGATTTCTTGTATAATTTTTAATATGAGACAAATTATTAAACTTTTATTCTTATCAAATTTATAAGTAAATAATAAAATTGATAATTATTTTTCTTCATTAAGTGACACTAAAATAAGTTGTAATTGAAATATTTGATCAAATCTCAATGAAAAACAGTGAAATGGATATGCCAAGGAAAGATTGGTTGTGTGGTAGTATCTCGATGCAAAAATTACGATTGCTTTTAAAATTTTTATTTCATTCAAAAATATTTTAATTATTTGTGATTTATTATATGTTATAAATTAGTATCATACAACAAGCTTCTCAAAATAAGTTTCAACTAATTAGAAAGATAAGCATCTCTATCACAATATTAGAATTTAACAGACATTTCAATTATATTCAAGGTGTTAAATGTGGTATCAACTTTAGAAACTACTTTGATGCATTAAAGTACTATCTAATGAAATCTTTGGGCTTCAAAATGGAGGATTTCAAAATAAGTATCACCCACTACGTAGAAACTCGACTCAATATGAACTAAACGATAAAGAGACAACAATAATTCCCCACTTTGATAGACCAATTTTTCTTCCAACAAATTACATAACTAAATTTCATAATGCCTGCCTAATTGGCCCTAATGATCATTACTCACATAAAAGACTTAACCCTTATGACAATTACTCCTATAAAGGAGCTAATCTCTATGACTACTACCTAAGTTGGCCCTAGGATAATTGATTGATAAAGGGTGTTGATCACTTCTACCATTGGTATGACAAAGGTACTAACCTTTCTATTTGTGGCTGCCATGGAATACTTGAGTCATTATTAAAAATTTTACTTAAATCTTTTTTTTATTTTTAAGCTTTAAAGTATTCATTCTAATCAACTTATTATTTAAAATTTTTTGTTTAATAAAATTGAATAAATTAATTAATTGTATATTTAATTGTTTAAATGTTATTTATTTTATCTTGTGATAAAAACCTAAAAATTTAATTCTTTTCCTAATAATATTACAAGTATATTTACTTGGCTAAAGTATTGTTACAAGATTTATTTAAATAATTTTTATGGTATTTTTCTTACAAAATTAAAAATATTTAACAATTATGAGTGTGATAATTTATGAAAATATTTTTGTATAATTTAATAAATGATTTTCTCAAAATTTATGAAATTATGGGAGAATCACTTTTGAGCTCCTAAATTTACTAAGTTATCAAAAGAATTATTAGGAAAATAGAAATGGTAAAAATTAGTATTGTATAGCTTTGGTTTGATAGAATTAGAGTCTCTCTCTCTCTCTCTCTCTCTCTCTCTCTCTCTCTCTATATATATATATATATATATATATATATATATATATATATATATATATATATATATATATATATATAAAAGGTTAAGCTAGGATTGATTTTTACTTATGATTACTTCGCATCCTGTTATACCATATCCCTTCCCATTGACTTTTTTTTTTAAATTAAACAAGTGAAAGGTTAAGATTAAACGAACTCAAGCTCACAATACACTCACTTTACATTATGCTTTCCTTTGAATTTTTTATTTTTGATTAAATCCATTTTTCTCTCTTTAAACTCATCTCCCTCTTTTTATTCGCCTCTCTCTCCCTATATCTTTTTTCTTCCTATGTTATTTCATTCTTCTTCTTTCTTTTTGCCACTACAATTAGCTACTAGAGTGCCGCCTTTTGCCACACTACTATATGTCCACCTATCTTCAGGCCATCAAAATCCATGGTAATTGGAGAAATTTTGTAAAATTGCAACTAGTTTCAGTAGTAAAACAAGGTCATTGGCCTTTTCTCCACCGAGCCTTTCTTACACTACAACCACCAAGCAGCAAAGGATGGCTCCCTTAGGTAAAGGTAAATCTATTTAGAGCATAATATCCTAATATTTTACTTGTCTAAGCTTGACTCAAGAACCCTTAGATATTTATATATTTATGATTTCTTGATTAAGCTTTAGAAATATAAGAAAATAATGTTTTAGTTCACTAAAGTGGTATGATTAAAGTTTAGAATAGGAATTTTTAGAAGGTAAATAATTGGTATTAGTATACTTATGATTTATCTTTTTATATTAATGAATAGATAGAAAAGAAAAAGAAAAGTATGGATGCTTTAGAATTCTTAGAGAAAATTAGCATCTTAAGGTGAGTGCATTTCCTATCCAAATTTAATAGTTTATTTGATCTTATATTTACATTTACTATATATATATATATATATATATATATATATATATATATATATATATATATCGTATTTTTATATATATGTATATAAATATGTTTATAGATAAAATTAGAAAATTCTAACATGCTAATATATAAAGGATCTCAATTCTAATTTTCTGTTAATGTTCAATTTACTATGATAATAATTTGTGTGTCTTGTGTATAATAATGTTTTTCTTGTGAATTACTATTAAATATATCCTTCAAGTCATGCAGTAAAGGTATGGCATTGTCATTGCTTGGATTGATACATTAAGAATGTGTTTATATAAATTTTGTGATTATTGTTAAATAGACAATTTATGGTTATACAAGAAAAGTGTGGAATTGTTATTTATAACATTATATTAGTCATGTTAGGAATGACTTTCTATGTTAATTTGTGGTATATGTTATGTGATGAAAATAAGCCAAAGGCATGATTAATGTAATGAAATGAAGGTGAATATGATTATGTGATCAACATCAAATCCAAGAAACCATTTGTGAATAAATAAATCATACCCCAAAAGGAACAAGGAAGGGTTTACAAAGATCGGAAGTCATAAAGAGATTTAATTACTTTTTTACTTTTATCTATGCTTTGTATAGTTGTGTATATGATGATAGACTTGTAGAAGCATTCATAAGACTTATTGAGAAGTACATATTGATTATTATTTAATGTTCCATATGTGAATTATTTCGGAAAGTTCTTTTAAATCTTGAATATTTTACTATTTTCTCTTATTTAGGTGAACAAAACCTTTAATTGTTAGATAATGAAAAGCCTTTTAGGTACAATTACTCTTTTATTTATGGAAATTCCTAAAATAGGTATAAGCAAGAAAATGTATTAGTTAAAATATCTTGTGAGTTAAAAATGTCAAGTATGAAACCTGGTAAAACCATTTAATTATTATTCAAATAAATTATTTGAAATATTCTTAGTTAATTTCTATTAATGATTTTCTTTTTTATAGATATACACTAAGTTTACAAAACTCATTCCTTTATTTATCTTTAACATTTTCATGATTAACTTAAATTATCTAGTTGAGCTACTTCTATAGAGGTCTAAGACATTTTGGCAAAAGAATTTTACAATTAGGGAAGTGTCAGTCATAAATTATGTCTCGATAGATATTGTATGTAAAATTTTATTTATTTTCATGTTTGGTTTCTATTATCTATGTATTAAGTCACATATTTACATATCCAGGATAAGTAAACTTTTTAAATGTTTGGAAATAAGAGAAACCTTATCTATTCATTTTGAAATTTATTATACATTCTAGTCCCTATAAGCATTTCTATTAAGACAAAGTATACATAGTCTATCATTAAGACTAATGAAAACTAAATAATAGATTTCATATCAATCATGATCAGGCTGAGCCATGACATGCCAACACAAGAGACATTATAGAGATGGTATCCAAGGTATATGACTCCCTAAACGCTTACATTTTTCTGTATATGTTTATGAATTAAGTTTCTGATAGTTAAAACTCACATAAAATAAGGTGTAATCTCATATGCTTTGATAATGGCAAGGCCACTATGTGTAAGGTCATGGCCAGATGGATTTTAAAAAATTATAAGCTCTACAATAAGCCATTAACAAATATTTAGGTCAAAGTTATAGTCGACAAGCCTTTAGATCATATAACTGAGGCAATAAACAAAGCCCATTAAACTTTTATCACATGGTTAAAGGCCTTCGTTCAATTCCCAATAGAGGTATTTTCCCACCCACTCTTTTATAAGGTTGAAGTTATATTAGTCTTGTCATTTAAGTTTAATAACTTATAATTTGTATCTTAATGACCTCTTAATTGTAATTAAAAGCCATTGCGAGCAAAGATTGGTACTTCTTAGGGCCCAAGTCTAGGTCCTAATAGAGGAAGAGTGGTAGGAGCATCTTATCTTTATTCATTGAAAAGAATGGCATCTTGTAACTTTTAAAGATAGAAAAACTCAATGTCATTTATACATAGCTTTAAGTGAAGTGATTTTATTTTGTCTTCTTTAAACAAGTACTATTTAATTTTAATTATTATTTGAATATATGTTTAGTTTGTACCTCTTCTATTGTAGGCATTATTATGACTATTGCACTTCCTTAAAGGCAAAAAGCCATTATGGATTCTTATTTCTATATCACATCGATCATCAAGCCCATAACAATAATAAGAAGAGGCACTAATACATAGAGACTATATTACTAGTGGAGCCTAAGAAATAATGGTGCTTTATGTTGCACTACGAGGGATAAATCTTACTTATACATTAGTTATGATTGAGTGATTTTTGTAAATAGATTTTGACATTATGTTATGATATTATATTATAGACTCCATTAAATATTTATCATGGTGTACCTAGCAAAGAAGCTTGTCTTTTGGTTGGATCCTTTGAGCAAAACATCACAATTGACCTTGAGGTAGGATCTGGATAGTGCTTTAGCTATATGCTACAAGTAGGGCTTAATACCGAAAGGCAAAGGCAAAAAAGTAAAATAACTCAAAGTAAAGGTAAGTTTCTTGAGTAAAATTATAAGATGTTACAACTAGAAACTTATGCATCAATTGAATGAAATTAATGTGATGTTTTATTGTAATGCCCTAAATAGACTGGTAATATGAAGTTTAGCTATTATATCATGTGATACATGACTAATATAATACAAATTCAATAAAACACATGTAATTACTTTTACTTATTTATAGCTCCTTTTACACTTAACTACCTAAATTGGTTTTAATGCTAATATGTTAATTATACATAAATTGTAGTGCTTCAATAATGACATAAAACCATTCAATGAAAATGATCTTGATAAAGTGCAAGAACTTTGGATAGGGTATTTCCGAAGGACCAAAAGCGCATAAAATGAATGGTTTTAATTTTTATGTATTTAAATATGTAATGTCGAGTTAAGATTGCAATTTCTTGTAAATTTTAACAACAATGCTGTTTGTAAATAACATGATTCTAGTTTTTCTTTTTTTTTAACTAATGATGTTGTATTTTATTGTGTAAATAAAAGTTCAAAAACCTTATATAAAAATTTCAACAATTAGTTTTGCTTTTGTTGTCAATTGGTATTTGTTTCTATCATTATTATCAATTAGTTATTTTTTATATGGATTAAAAAATTGGGTGATGGAAATGACATTGTTTACTTACCACAGACCAATTTCTTAGATAATAAGACATTAATTTTTAATAAATATTACTTAATAGGACACCATTATTGTCATTTAGGCATCGATTATCTATAACTAAATTTTATGCTGACACCTATAATAAAGGGTATCATAATTATAGAAGTTAGATTTGTACAAATAATTGGCATATAAAGGAAAACAATACTACTTAACTAATAATTTACAAAATCCCTTGGTAGGAGTTAAAAATAATAAGTGTAAATCATTAACACTAATTTGCAAATTTCATACTAAATTCCTTTCAACTCTAAGATGATCTTTAAGATGATGTTCTAGCTAATAAGGTATACTTATCTTAAAAGTTTTATGTTTATGCTTGTAGAATTTTTTATTTTGCATTTATGTTCACCAATTATTTTGCAAAGCTAATTTTGTTAATTTATCATTAAATGTGTGAGGTATAACATTCCCATGAAAAATGTAGCATACAAATATAAGGGTTTATTTAGATTTTGTGTGTGTTTGCAATTTAGTTTTTACTTTTATAATTAACTACATTTTATTCCCTATCATTTTAATGCATTTTTCACATGTTTGTATAAGTAAGAATTTTAATTTTATTCATCTTCTTTACCCTTCGAAGGTATCATCATACAATAACTTCTACTCTAATTATAATACGTCTTTACTTTTAGCTAATAGAGATAAAACAATTATAAGTTTTGCAAAACCTACATGTATTAAAAATCATAATTTTCAATTTTCAATGTATTAAAAATTGAAATCATCTACTTTTTACATGTTCAAAGTAAAAACATATATTATCACTAAAGTATGCAAGAATTTCTTTAGCTACCACTCCTCGTTTTAAAAAAAAAAAATCTTTCTATGTCATTTATGAAAAGAGTAGACAATTGATATGTCATAAATAAAATGGATAAAATTAAAATTTTACCATACATGATATAACTTGAAATTGTCTTTTTGATGTAATTTAAAATTGTTAAAATTAGTTGTTATGTGATTTATTTTGTTAATACTTTGTCTATCTTAATGACTTTTCAAGACAAAATATGCATATTTTTGTCATATTATTTTTTTATTTCTTATTAAAGCCATAAAATTAAGAATTTAAGATTTGGTGAATAGTAGTTATAACAACATGTTTATAGATTTTAGCTTTATTTGGCAATTAGCTATTAGCTGATTCAATTATCTAATTCAATTAAGTTGTTGTAACAACATGTCTATAGATTTTGGCTTTGTTTGGCAATTAGCTATTAGCTAATTCAATTAACTGCTAGTTAATAACTGATTGTATTAGTTGATTTGACTAACTAATAACATTAACTATTTGAGTGAAAATATTTAGTAAAATTAGTTGTTCCTATTAGTTGTTTATATATAAAATAACATATAAGGATATGTATATATTTTATCATTTATTTAAGTATTTTTTAATTTAATAATATTTTATATTTATTATATAATTTATGTTTAATAAATATAATAATTTATTTTTAAGAAAATAATAATTTATTTTTAAATAATTTTTTAAGTTATGCTTGCTTAAAATATGATAAATCTAAAATATAATTAAATATTTATTATATTTCTTAAAAATAAATTATTATATTTCATAAATACTTTATAAAAATTAATAATTATTTAATAAATTTATTTTATCTTTTTTAATAAAGACATAAATAAAAATACACATATTATTTAAGAATAATTTTATATTTTTACAAGTGTATTATCAATAAATTAATTGAAAATAGTAGGTTCATTAATTTTTTCAAATTAATTGATTGAGAGTCAATTAGCTAATTGAATAAATTATTTACTAAATAGTTAAATTAATTGATTGACTCGATCAAATAATTAAATACTATCAATCAGTTAAAAACTCTTCAAAAAGCTCTTTATCAAATATCTTCTTTATTTATGAATAATTTAAACGTAACTTCTCGGACCAAATAGTCCGTCCAAGAAACCTTGCTCATTGTAACCTTGCTTGCTTAGTTCTATTTTGTGGTTTTAACGAATGGAGGAAAAAATATTTTTCATAAAAGACAAGCAAAATTTACATGTTTTTGTCATGTAATGTTGTTTATTTCTTATTAAAGCAATAAAATTAAGAAGTTAAGATTATGTGATTGCTTGCTTGATTTAATTTTGTGGTGTTAAAAGATAAAGGAAAAAAAGGATAAGAAAAAATGTGCGAATCCCTTTTCCTTTAGAACAAATATTTCAGATAAATAAAATGTTAGAAAATTAAGTTTGGTACTTTAACTTACTTGTAAATAATATGAACTAAAAATGAGATTTGAAATTAAATTTGAAATTTTTTTATATTTATTAAATTAAACTTTATAAATTTATTCAATTATTCTATATTTAATGATAATTTTTTATTTGTATTTGATAACCAATTTCGAATTAAATTTTTAATACATATGGTACCGCTGGTAAATGAATAAAGTAGACTCCGAACGACACAAATAGCAGATGGATATATTATATTTTCCCCAAAGTTATAACGGGCACGATGAATCCCATTATATATATTATACAACAATGTGCACCGTAAGAGGGAAACAACAGAGCCACACAAATTTATACAAAACAATACATATGCAGTAGTTACAGCGGCAGGATTAATTAGAATGCGACGTCCTCGATGTCTGCTTTGGATCTGCGAAGTGAATATTGGCATGCCGTCACTGCATCATTTAAAGTCAGATAGAATGCCTCCTTCCCAACCTTGTCCACGAAATGCGATACTATCAGCTTCTCCATCACCTCAATTCTCGGGTTTACAATTGTCATCTGCAAAATTATGCAAATTATGAACTTTTTTCCCCCTAATTCATCCTCAGTAAATTAATTAAAGATTGATTTTTACCTGCATTCCATTCTTCGATAGGGTTCTTCGCGCCTCCCCCAATCCTTCGATTGCAGTAACATCGATGGATGTCACCGCTGTACAATAGACATCGCTAATTTAATTTTTGTTGAATTCCCAGCAAATGCAATATCAAAGAGTTGACTATATTTTATACCTGACAAATCGATTATGACATGCTCTACGACACCTCCTTCAGAGGAGCTCTGCTCGTCCCGAACGTATCTCAATATTCTAATCAAAATTTTTTTAAAATCCATGTTAAATAAATTCATGCTCGGCTGCATATCAAAATTAAAATAAATGCAAAGTTTTACCTATCCTTGATGTAAGTAGCATTTGCAAAGTAAATGGGAGAACCAAGCTGTACGATTAGGATTCCTGGAACTTTAGTTGAACCTGGGTACATCTCGGTATCACGATAAAGACCACTATCCGGTAATTTGCCGAGTGTGCAGGTGGCAGGCCTAGCCACGTACAAGAGTGCCCTCAGTATGCCAAGTGCAACCTCGAATCACACACATCGAAACCAACATCAATCATTGTGTATGTGGAAGAAGCTGAGAATGAAGGCAGAGAAAATTAGGAATACTCACTGACAACATGAGGCCAATATCCATGCTGACAAAGGCGACTCCTAAAAAGGCAGCCATGCAAATGACGAAATCAAACTTGTCAACTTTGAAGAGATGAATGAATTCACCGAAATCCATTAGTCCAATCATTGCGGATATGATGATGGCAGATAGAGAAACAAGCGGGGTGTGGCCAAACAGAGGAGCCAAGAATTGCAGTGTGAGGGCCATCAGCACTGCTTGTACTACGTTTGCCATTGGAGTTTTACACCCTGCGTTGTAATTTACTGCCGTTTTCGAAAATGGTCCTGCGTCCATCCGAATTCATATTAGCTTCATATTATACTTGCATAAACTCTATTGATTATATGGAGTTAGTGTCAGCATTTAGAAGAATAGTTACGTACCGCTGGTCAAATAGCATGAGGTGAAAGAACCGCACAAGTTCATTAAGCCAAAAGCTATCATCTCCTTGTTCCCATCGTGAGGTGTATTGTCAAGCGTAGCAAAGCTCCTTCCTATGGCGATTCCTTCCTGCATATATTAAAATTTTATTAACAAAAACTAAATGGAAATTGTTGAAACAGATTGAACTTGTGAGAGCGTAAGATTTTAATTTCTTACAGCCAAAGACAAAATGCCTGTTATAATGCCTGCTCTCATAGTTGCTGTTAAATACTTCTTGTCAAAGTTAAAAAACTGGATGGATGGACGATTTAGTCCCCTGTCCAAGTGACCAACCTAAAGGTAAAAAGCAAGTGTAAGAAGAAACGAAAATCTTGATAGCTTATAACAAGTAAAATATACGGTGACTTACTATTTGAATTCCATGATCCGGGCCTTTGACGAGGTATACAAAAACTCCAGATATTATAATTGTTGCCATTGGCGCTATGGCTGATACCCAGAAGAGTTTTGGTTTCTTCGTTTTCTGACAGATTATAGTGTGTTCAAAAGCAAAGTCTTGGCGGAATTTGACTCAAAATAGGCTCTAATGAAATTTCCTTTCAATTAATTAGTTGTCATGTCTTGAAGATGGTGGGATCCACAGAGTTAGCAGAGGTTTGGGGGCCACATAATCTTTTCATAATATCTGTTTGTCTCAACGAATCGTAAGGTTGTGTTTGTTTTTGTTTTTGTTTTGCGTTTTTTAAAATGGTTTTGTAAAATAGGTTTTAAAAACAGTTTTTAAAAAAACAAGTGAAATAAAAATGTGTTTGGCAAAATTATTTTGAGAACAGTTTTAATTACAGAATTGCCATTAATGAATGTACATTATCTGCAATTTTCATTGTGTTTGAAAAATAAAATTAACAAAATAAGTTCAAGTTGTTTTTGTTTTATTATTTTTAAAACACATATTTTCAGCGTAGTTTTTAAAAACAAGGACAGAAAACACTTATCCAAACACAATTTTTTGTTTTTAAAAACAAAAAAACTGAAAACAGTGCTTAAAAACTATAACCAGAGATGCTCTAAATCTCCTCCATTTAAGAAAAAAAAAGAATAAAAAGTTTTTTATTAAAATAGCAAGTTCTAATTAAAAGAACATTATGAGTTTCAAAATAAGAGATTCATTTTTCATCTCTTCTAGATAAAAGAAACTGATAAGTGAGAAATTATAATATCTTAATAATATATGCAAAATCAAAACAAAAAGAGAAGAATAACTAATTTGTCACTAAATGAATTTTAAGTAATTATATTTTATTATATTACATATCATGGAACAAAAAGTTGCGATGTATATATGGATTACTTTATACAATATAAAATATGAATTTGATTTTTTATATGCAGCTTTTATTTATTAATTGTGGAATGAAAAATACAATCAAGTAATAGAGCACTCACCACCCATCGAGTGAACTGCAGGAAAATAAGTAAGACCACACCAAGAACTGTAGTCTCCCACCTTATCTGGATGAGAAAAAAAAAATTATCATTCATTTATTTATCATATTTTTATTTCTTTGATATGTGATCCAGTAACTCGAATGAACTTCTCTTCTTTCTCCAATATTTAGCACATGGGTTCTATATTTGGAAATTAGGAGATAGAAGATTACTATCTGGGGTCATGCATGTATGTATCGAAAAAGAAATTAAGTTCAAGTTTGTTTCAAATCTATAACCTGAAAAGGAAAAAACAGCGCTACTATATTATATTTTTCTGAAGTTATGGCCATCTCTTTCATAAAATATAGTTTAGGTAATTCTGTTCAATGCAAAGCTATATTAATGAGAGTATTCGGTTTGTTTGTTGGTTTTAAAAGTAATTTTTTAATTTTTAAAAAAAAATTATTGATTGGTAATTATTTTTGTAATCTATTTTTAAAGATTATAATGCTAAATATGTAATTTAAAAATAGAAAAATAAAAATATTTAATTTATTTTTAGGTCAATTTTGTAATTAAATTAAATTTTTTTAAACACCAACTGACTTTTATACTTTATTTTTCTTAAATCTTAAAACTATTTTTAAAAATAAAAAATAATTTTGGAATTTTTTTTTAAATAATAAATAAAAATATATCCGCGCAACCCATCGTTCTCTTTTCAAATTTGTTACGCACGAACCTCACGTCTATTCCGCCAGATGGCTTCGATCACTGATACAACGTCCGTTTCAGTCGTAAAATGTTTCAACCCAAATACGCCCTTCAACTGTTGAAGGCAGAGAATTATTGCTGTGCCTCCCATGAAGCCAGTGATGGTAGAATGAGAAAAGAAGTCCACTAATATCCCCAACCTGCAAATGCAAAATCATTCTTAGTTTTATGGAAAATGAATTACTATAAGATCTTTCTTTCTCACCTTAGAAATCCCAGAGCAGCCTGGAAGACTCCAGTGATGAAGGTGGTGGTGAAAATCAAATGAAGGTACAAGACGGGATCGTCTTCTGGCTTTACTGCCCTCGAAATTGTTTGAAATATGAGCAATGAAGCTGCTGCTATCGTCCCCACTGCCATATGCTTTGAGCTTCCAAACACGGCATACACAAGAGGCGGCACAAAGCTGGAATCTGAGATTGTAACAAACAAACTATAGCTGTCACCCATTAAGAGCTAAAATATAAAGCTCAAACAGAAATTGCACTAAAGGTGCTCGTTAGTTTACTGCATTGGCTGACAGTGATAGAAGTGGCTACAAGTCATCTTATCATCTTAATTTGCTGTTAATTCGAGCATAAGAGTGATTATTGAAAGGCAAAGTCTTTCGATAAACATTCATTAAAATTTAAACAAAAAACTTTCGGCTATTTTTGTCTTGATCCAAGTTAGATTTGTCCAATTAAAAAAATTGTTTAAATTTTTAATCTATATAGCCCCAAGGAAAAAAAATCAATATCAATTAAACAAATGTCTGATTGATTAAATATGATCCTTAACTAATATCAGTTGATCTATTTAGAATGAATTTTAGTACTCCAACTTAATTTAGCCCTTGTTTTAAGCATGTAGGAAAAATATGCAGTAATTGATTATCGGTGCAATTAATTATGGATAAATATTTTCCAAAGAATTATTATAGATAAATCTATTTCATATTCAGAATTATAATTTGATAATTGATTTATTGAGAGCATAACCCATTTTGAAGAAACTTGAAACAAAATTTCTGAGGGAACAAAATGTGCTTTATATAATTTATAATTATAGAACTTTAAAAATGCAATATCAATCATGAATTTCCCCAAGGAGAGATTTTTGTATATTTCAATTATACCACATTCTTAATCATGTTTAATAAATGAAGGACAATATTAATTTTTTTATTATTCACCATTAATTTTATGAGATTCATACATATTACAGATATGAATATTTTAAATTTTTAACAACTTGGCAAGTATTCTTTATTATTAAAGATGATCGAAGACACGATATATAATTTGAAGGTATAAAAATTTATCCTCTTCGAAATGGATTCTTTCGCGATTAATTATCAAAACCAACCAACAATCGATAAAGTAAAGGCATGCTTACATAGGCCAACGATGGGGGGAATGCTGGCGAGTTTGGCATAGCTAATGCCTTGAGGGATGGCGAGACTAGTGATAGTGAGGCCGGCGAGGAAGTCAGAGGCAAAGAGGCGCAAAGTGTAACTGGGAAGCCACTCGAAGATTGGGATGAAATACTGAAGGCCTCGGACGAGTCTGCCAACAGCTCTGGTTTCTTTCTTAAACTGCTTGAATGGATCATCTGGGAAGAATGTTTCTTTGACGCTGGATTTGAATTTGGTTCCGAATGATCTGGGCTTGCAGAAGTTCACGCCATGGTCGCTGTCGTCGAACTGTGCCATATTATAGCAATTCCTTGTTAGCTATTAGTTTTCCTAATTTCCACTGAATTCTGAAAGAAAAGTTTAAGAGAAGCTGTGTGCCTAAAATTGGTATGATGCTGAGGCAAAACAGGCATTTATATAGGCTTTTTATTGGCAACTGTTAGGAGTGTGTAAATAGTAAATGGGAGGTGGCCTATGTAACAGTTAGTGGATAGCTGGCTCTAGCTTTTAAATTATTTATTGCCTACGGATTTCACAATTTCTGGTTTAAAAATCAATGCTTTTAAATGGTCATCGTGTTTTCTGTTTCCTTTCCTCTGTAATCTGAGAAAAATTTACTGTAAGAGGCATTTTATTTACTAAAAAAAAAAAGGAAGAAATTCTCGAGAAAATTGCAAAAGAGTTTGACCATATATCCTGACGAATATGGTGGTTTGAAAATTTTTACCATGTCGAGAGATTTACATCACAATACCGAGTGCAGACTTAGATGCTCGGATGTATTTGGACAGTGGACCTTCTTCAAATTAAAGGGGTAATAAACTGAAAGCACATATATCATGTGCTTGCTGCAGTTGTCCTGATTTTTTAAATTCGGATGATCAGATAAATTTTCAATTTATTAAATTAAAATTAATTAATTATAATTATTTATTTTTAACATATATAATTAAGTAATTTTAACTTAATAATTTTTAAAATTATCACATTACTCCAATTTCAAATCCTACGGTACCGTAGATTTCCCCAGTATATCAGCTGATTCATAACCGTTTGGGTGTACTAATAATTCGTTAATTTAAATATACACACGGACCCACCTTGTGGTTTGGGCTGCGGTCCCCAATTAGCATTTTCTTGCAGCCAATTTGTCTTCTTTAAATTGTTATATTAGTTCCTAATTAAAACTTCACATTAAGAAAACTTCTCTTAAATTTTTATAATATTAGATTAATAATAGTATTTTATGACACAAAAAATAAACATAAATCATAAATATTTTGTATTCCAATTAAAAATTAATATGTTAATAAATATTTTTAACCTTTTCCTTGCTTCTAATGTGTGAATACTAATATTTCACTAATTATTCTTTTCAACAAAATTACAACTTCTATGAATTATTGGTACAAATTTTGCATTTATTTCCCAAATATATATATAATTTGTATGAATGTTTTTATATAACAAACAAGTATTCAAAACATTTTAATTCTACTAATAACAATCTTAGTGTGAAGTTTTTTTAAAAAATTTACAACTTCAAAATTATTATTTTTGGTTATGAAAAAGTAATAAAAATAAAATTTTTGCACAAAATAACAACCAAAACATATCAATACTAATACCTTATTCCTCTAAATACGAAGCAAATTTATAAAAATAATACTACACAACTTTTGAGCATCGGTTTTGTATATATACTTACTAATATGAATTAAAAAATCCCCAACTTTTTCACAATTATTACCGACTTTTAATTATTCAATTATTTTTTTATTTTGAACATAACCTTTTTGCAATTTAATTTTTTTATAATTTCCCTAAAATTATTTGAATAATAACATTTACTTATATTTCATATATCATTTTCTCACTTCATTATACGCGGTACATATGAAAGAGTTGATGCTTTAGCTCTGTGAATTTAGTGATGACTATTTTCAATTACGTCAAAATCACAACGACTATCAATGAACTTAATTAATCATGGCATGTAATCTCTTTCTTTTTCTTTTCTTTTTCCCCCACCTATTTGATTCCATTAAGGCATCAGAAATTACAACGAGATTTTACTAACCGGAAAATATATTCATATCGACTATACACCGCCAATTTAGAATAGCAATGAATTTCATATGTCAATACAATTTTAACATAAAAAAGTCTTTTTAACTTATAAAGCTTGTCACTATAATCAATAATAAAATAAATGTTATTATTTAAAGATTAAATTTGATAATTATTATATTTTAAATATTAATTAAAAGTCATTAATATTAAAAAAATAATGGGTAGCATTGAAATTTTATAAAATTTGATTTAATTTATATATTTTTATTTAATACAATAACAATAGTAATGTATATTTTTAAATATTTTTTGAAAAATTACATAAAAAATAATCATACATATTCAAAACTAAGAGTTATTTTACACATTAAATAATTTCAAATTGATATTTAAAATGCATGTTCAAAACATCAATTATTTCTAACAAGAAGAATACATGATGAATTATAAACATTGTTAATATGAAATTCACTGGTACCAATGAACATGATCACATGCTTTTAATAATTATACATGATGAATGATAATATTAAAATATTGTAAGTCCTAGGACTCTATTCAGTTTTGTTTATATTATGGAGATTGTAATATCTAAATTTCAACACCAATGCTATGACATTCATATTTTAATTAGTGATATAATTATTTTTTATATACATCATATTTTCATGATTAAATAATATATTTTTTATATACAAGCATATATGTATTCTAGCTTTTCATTTTCACATTTTATTTGTTGATTTCATTTTTAAAAGGAGTTGCTTCATTTATTTGTACGATGTGGTGATAACGATGATGAATGGAAAGATGATAATAATCATAGGAAAAAAATTAAAATATTCCTTGCAAATTTAAAGTGATTGGATTTTATCTCATTTTATTTTATAAATTTAAAATTTATCTTTTTAAACTTCACAAAACTTGAAATCAATCTCTATTATCTACTTAATTAACCATTTTATCAAATGATATAATATTTTTTCATAAACTTTTTTAGCAACAATCATGATATTTTAGTATTTTGGTTTATTTCATTATTTTTTTACATATAATCTCACAAATCATTTTTTATTATTTAATTAAAGCCATATAATATAGAAATTATTTGTGAAAAAATAATAAAATAAACTAACTATGTTATAATATTATAATTATTATTTAAAAATATCATAAAAAATTATGTAATTTGATAAATAATAAATTGAGTTGATAATGAATATTAATTTTAAATTTTATATAGTTTAAGAGGACTAATTTCTAAATATTCAAAGTTGAAGGAGGTATTTTATATTTTTCTCTAACTCATATTACTAACTTTGAAGGTAAAAGTTTAACAATATGTTTGCTATGATATATATATATATATATATATATATATATATATATATATATATATATATATATATATATATATATATATATATATATATATATATATATATATATATACATTTTACTCATTTTATACTTATCACTTGTTCACTATAATTCTTTTTATTTCCAAAATGAGGAATAATTGACTTATATAATTACTACAAGCTTATGATTCTTTTAAGAATACTTAGGATAAAAGTAGTCCTATATAAGCATGTGCGAATTGCAGAGTTTTAATACGGTATGAGGAAAGAGTAGGGAAAAAAACCAAAAGTCAACTAAACCAACATTTTATTAAGGGAAAAACATAAATCATCCCCTTTAATTTTAAAGTGATGAAATTTTATCTCTTTCAACTTTAGAAACTTAAAAACCATTCTTTAACTTTAACAAAACTTGAAAATAACATACATCTTCTATTTAATTAACTATTTTAACAAAATATGCTATTTTTTATAAAAATTTTAAACAAGAATTAAAATATTATAAAATATTGATTTATTTTATTATTTTTTGGATAATTATTTTACACCTTATATATATGTATCTAGTTAAAATTATTTATATATAATTTAATTTCATTAGTTAAATAGCATAAAAATTATGTTTGAAAAAATAACTAAAAATTAAAATGCAATAATATTTTAATTATTGTTTAAAAACTTAATGAAGAAGACATATAATTTGACAAAATATTTAATCAAGTGAATGATTAGTATTAATTCTAAGTTTTACAAAGTTTAAAGGAGAAATTTCTAAGTTTTTAAAATAAAAAAGGGGTAACAACCAATCACCCCAAAGTTAAAAAAGATAACTTACATTTTTTCCTTTTCTTTATAATGTATGTAAGGAAATATTAAATGTCTTAAATTGAATGACTCTTCTCTTAAGTTAAAGTTGTTCAATTCATCATTAGAGATATAAAAATGTATCGTATAAGAGAATGTACTACCATTGTTGATCCTAAAGTTGCAAAGACTATATGTGTTAATAAAGTCAACTCTTCAAATGAAATGGCATTATAAGAATCGAAGGGATGTTGGCATGTTATGTCAACTTTTAGATAAAGAAGCTTGGAAATAACTTGATTGAATTCATCCTAATTTTGCATTTGAGCCTTAAAATGTAAGACTTGTTGTACTCTAATAGTTTTGCTCCATTTAGTCACAATGCAACATTATATTTATGTTGGCTAATGATAGTAACTTCTTACAACTAGCCTTCATAGATGTGTATGATAACCCAATACATGTTCTTCACTTCAATAGTCCTAAGTTTAAAAAATCCTAAGAGTAAGATCAATATGTTCATGCAACCACTAATCAATGAATTATTAAATTTATGGATCAAAAGTGTTCTAACATATGATATTTCAATAAGGAAATACTTTTAGATGAAGGTTGCACTAATATGGACTATAAATAATTTTCCTACATAAGAAATATTATGTGGATGGAAAATGTTAGAAAATTAAGGTGTTCGATCTGTATAGATAAACCAAAAGCATTTACTTTGAAGCATAGTCGAAAACAATCTTGGTTTAATTGTCATAAATAATTTCTACCACATGATCACCCTTATAAGAGAAACAAGAATAATTTTATAAAAAATAGAGTTGAGTAATTTAATCTTTTAACATAAGAAAGTAATGAATAGGTTTTTGATCGATCTTGTCTTATTCCAATAATGATTGATAGTTAGTCAATTAAGGTGTCAAGATATGGGGTGATTCATAATTGAACTAAAAGAAGCATTTGCTGGGACTTATCATACTAGCAAACTAACCAACTACAACATAATCTAGATGTTATGCACATAAAAAAATATTTTTAATAATGTTTTCAATACAGTGATGGATGCTCAAGGCCAAACTAAAGATAATTTAAAGGCTACATTGGATTTGAAGAATGCTATAGATAAAGAAAGTTAGAGCTTTAGCAGGTAAGCAAAGGAAAAATACATAAACCTAAGGCTTGCTACACCTTAAGTTTAGATGAAATGCAAAGTATGAGTGGATTAGAGAATTAAGAATGCCTAATGATTATGCCTTCAAATTGGATAAATGTGTTACTACAGCTAATGGCAAGATAACTGGAATGAAAAGTTATAATTGTCATTTCTTTATAATGTAGTTGCTCCTAAGTGTCTTCAATCATTCAATGCATTACTAGATCCTATATGAAGAGTTTTAACTAAATTAACCCAATTCCTTAGGAAATTGTTCTCGACTATCCTTAGAGAAGAAAATTCACTCTAAATGGAGGAAAATATTCCTATATAATTATGCAAGCTTGAAAAAATCTTTCCATTAACTTTTTTTAATTCAATAGAGCATCTGCCTATTCATCAACCATTTGAACCAAAAGTTAGAGATCTTGTGCAGTATTGATAGATATATCTATTCAAAAAGATTTCTTAACAAATTGAAGAAGAAAGTTTGTAACAAAGATAGGCCAAAAGTAAACCTATACATAGGTTAAGTGACTTATCTGACCCAAAAGGCATAGCCTAGAAAATATAAGATTTAAGTTCATTTTTTATGGGCTAAATATTTATCACCTTTTTTTGTGATTTGATTAATATCTAGCTTAAGCTCATATTACGATAATAAGAAATAAGTTAATCTGACTTGATTGTATAAATTTATTTTTAATAATATAATTATATATTAAAAATAATTATATCTAATTCTTCGTAATTTAAAAAATACTTAATTTGATATAACTAAATATTTGATATGTTTGAATATTATATTATCTCTTTGAATATATATTTTCACATAAAAAATTATTTTTACTTAAAATAATAATGAAAGTAAAAGCAATCATACTTTTAAGCCAGTTGTTAAACCATGTATAAATTTAATCAGGTTAGACTTGACTAAATTTTTTAGAAATTATACGAGCTAGACTTGAGTTTAAGCTATTATATTTCATGTAATTTCACATGAAAAGCCTAGCTTGAAACCTAATGATCTGACCCAATGTACATCTTTTGCTAGAAATGAAGTATTAATAAGGTACATAAAAGATAGTTCATTTCTATCAATATTACTTTAGCCTGATATGTAATTATAAAGCACAAAACCCTATCAAAATGATGATTAAGTTAGTGATGAAGTTTTAAAGAAAATTTTTTCGATCTTCAACCTTCTAAGATATCTATTTGGTTATTGTCAACAACATTTCTTTATTGACAATGAACTGTAGTCAGCTATAAATACATCCTACTAAACTATGACAAAGTTAAACTATACAAAGAATAGGTCTTCTTTCACTTAGTTGATCATTTCATATATTTATCTCTCAATCTGATGGTAAACTAATATTCATTATTTCATGTTGTAGCATGTTTGTATATTGGTTAAGGATTATCTACCTAATATGCAAGAAATGGACATTAAAGCAATAATTAATGCTTAATTCCCTAGTTAGTTTCAAGCATTAGTAAATGTAATGAATATAATGTTTAAATTTGTAGTTATGTTATTGTAAACTAATGTAAAGTTATTCTCTTTTTACGTAGGTTTTTAACAAAGCCAATGAAGTGCACAATCAATATCTTTGGGATCTTGTCTAAGAATGGTGAAAACATAGCTAATTTATTTTGTTAATGGATATAAACTTCACACACATCAATAAACTTATGAGAAAAGAACTTATAAAAGCACCTTGTATGTTAAGGGCATAAAGAATGTCTCAATAAAGGATAGTGACTTCTATACCATTTTAAAGGAAATAATTCAATTGGAGTATCCCAAGATACTAATCAAAAGGGTGGTTCTTTTCCATTGTGAATGATTTAATTTCATGTTAGGATGTAGCATAAGAGTGCACCCTTGATATGACATAGTTAAAAGTAAAAGAAAAAAAGAAAAAATAAGTGATATGGCAAGTATAATCCCCTCGTTCTTGTATAATAAGCAACACAAGTGCATTATGCACTATACCTACATACAAAAAGAGAAAACAAGGTTAATTTGTAATTATCAAGACTAAGATTAGAGGATTAGTGGACGATACGCATATAATACAAAATGTATACTAATATGATTATATATTACATAAATAACATGTAATTAAAGCTTATGACACAATCATTAGATTGCGTGGTGTAAGTAGTGACTTTAAAGAGGTTGATAGGTCATCTTATGTTAAAAAACATGGAGAAGAGGACAAAAAAAAGGAAAATTACAAGAAGATAAATGAAAAAAGGGGAAAAGAAAATGATGATCCAGAAAAAGATGCGAAGAACGAATCAAATGACTGTTTTTGTTTCTTATTCTAGATTTTTTTTTCATCTTTTATGTAACTTATTTGTAAGTACATGTATATAAGTTAACAAAAATTTGCATATTATAGAAATGTTATATGCAAGTTGACAGAAATTATAAATATCATTCATCCCACTTTATATAATTTTTTCTAAAAAAAACTTGTTATATATAATGAATATTTAAAAATTTTAATTACATTAATGAAATGTATTCAGATGTATTTTCAATAGCTTTTTGATGGATTATATATGTCAAATGTCTATTCTCTCCTCATTTTTTCCATTAAAAAAAGAAATTTACCGTGACAAGCTATTTAATAACTAAAATTTATCAAAATTTTGACAAATTTTAAGTTGTTTCCAAAGGAAAAATCCATGAGAAATAGCTAATTTTTTGTAGTGACCACTGTACTAGTTGTAAACCACTATATTAGTGGTACACCATAAACTCTTCTTTGTTAACATAGTATGTAATCAAATCTAGTAATATGTCGATATATTATATTAGTGGTACACCATAAACTCTTCTTTCATAATATTGTACGACAATATTATGGTGCAATTCTATTCGCTGAAAAAATGAAAAATTTATCTAAAAAAATGAATAGAAATATTATCTTAGTTTAAAAGGTATTTAACAATTAGCTAATTTAGGGGCTTTTAATTGATTAATTAAGTTAAACAATTATTTTAGCTATTTGATAAATAACTTATTTGATTAGTTGAGTAGCTTTTAATCATCCAATATGAAAAAGTTGAAAAATTAAATATTTTCAATTAGTTTATTTATAAAAAATATGTAAAGAGAAGAAACTATCCCTAAATTATATAGTTATATGCATATATTTTTTTGCTTAAAATATTAAAAAGAGGAGTTGAAACTTAAGCCTAAAGGTATACAAATAAAAGCTCAATTACCAACTACTAAAAGTGTTTAATATACTTAGAATGTAACTGTTCTTCATAATATTTTTTATTAATTAATTTATATGATAAAATTAATATATATTAATAAAATAAATATTATAATAATAAAAAACTTTTAATTTAAGTGCCATCTAATACTCCTCAAAGGCTTTATGTATTTAGGGTTTGAACCCTAGTTTTTATATGTATACATTTAGTCCCACCATTACCTAAAAAATAAATATTATAATATATTAAAAATTATATTATATTATTATTTAATGACCTTAAATTCTTTTGGTGGGTTCTTCCATCCACATCCAAGGTATGGATGTCTGTACTTAAAGACAAATGAAAAAGCGTTAAAACTCAATAGGAAGAACTTTGCTGCCCAATGTGATCCTACCCGATTCGAATCCAAATTAATTAGTGCCCAATATAATGTCCAAATACCAGATGGTTATATACCCAAAAAAACACAAATGAAAAACAAATATGTTGTAGAAGTTCTGCTTAAAGAATCTAGCTTTTTTATTATGGTTGAAGTTCTTGGTGAGAAATGAAATTTATAAAATCACCTAAGGCTTTTTGGTGGATTATATTTATAACTACCCAAATGCAAAAGTGAATGTATTAAATCAAAATTATTAAACATGAAATAATTTTAATTATTGTAGAATGACACAAAGCTTCTGCTGTGTATAAAATTAATATTAATTTATGAATTATTTCATAGTTGGATGATAATTACGATGATTATATATTTTTTACGTGATTTTTGTTATAAATTTAAATTTTTTTTACATTTTACAATAATTTTATCACAAAAGTTATAAAATTTATAGAGAAAAGTATTTTAACCTTTTATAAAGTAATAAAAAAATACACAGTCCACCCTTTTATTTTTAAAATTTACACATCAACCTAATTAACATGACTCTTAGGAATATTCTTTTTAAATACTAAGGTTATTTCAAAAGTAAGATTTTCAAACAATATTATTCTTAAAAATGAAATTACCCCAAAATATAATTCAATTCAATGTATTGCCTCAAACTAATAATGTGATATCATTATTTTCCTTTTCCAATTTTTTAAATTTTCAAGTATCTATAACTTTTAATTTTTTAATGTGGACAATAAATTTGGTGTATTATACTTTTTATTAATGAAAATTATGATAAAAATAATTTTCATATTAAACCATATTATATTTTGCTTTTCGTTAGTGGAAAAATGAACTTTTTTATTATAATGAAAAAAAATTCATATTAAAATATATTATAATTTATTTTTGATAAATATAAAAAAAATTAAGGATAATAGAAATAATTTAAATTTAATTTACTATTAATATAAATTAATTTTACATTATCACTCACTTCTATGTTGTTATACTATTAAAATATTATTATAACTTTTTAGTACTGTTGATAAAAATTCTTGATTACTATTAATTTTTTAATAACATATCATTTTTATATTTATTAATAGTGTAAAATAATTTTTAGAGTAACACATGTGCAATTAATATAACTGCTTTATTAATATTGATTGATGGATTGTTAGTAATTAATTATATGTAGTATATTTTATATTTGGTAGCAATTTTTAATAGTTGATTATAGATAGTATAATCTTTTTATATAGTTATATAAAAATTATTTTTCAAATTTAAAATAGCGCAATGCTTGTGTTAATTATAGGATTAAAATTAATAAGAAAAATAGAAGTTCTAAAAAAATCCATAAAATATAATTAAATAAAGGATAATACTTTCATGACAAAGAGAAAAAGAATATGATTAGGAGGGTAGTCAATATTAATTACTCTTCCTTACATTTTTTTTAGTAAAAAAAAAAAGAGAAAGGAATATGTATGTAAAATCATCAATTTTACATGAACGCTTTACATTTTTACAATTATTATAAGAAGGTTGTATATCTTAAAAATAATTTGTGCTATAATTTTAGAGTAAACATAATATTTAATCCTTTATTTATAAAAGTAATAATTATTATATTCCTCAAATTTCATAACTAATACTATTAGTCTCTTATTTTTATGTTAATTATAATTATTGATCCCTCTCTTTACATTTAATACAAAAACAAATAGTGAAAAGAAATAATGTAATAGAAAATTGACTATATATTTGATATTATTAATATAAGATTTAACAATTAACTTTAATATTTTTAATTAATTTTAACATTATTGTAAGTAAATGAAGAGACAAATAACAAAAATAAAAATAACTAATTAATAATACTAATTATAAATTTTAAGGAATTTTATAATTACCATATATATAAATGAAGAATTAATTAGTTTACTCTATAATTTTAATTTAATAAAATAAAATTTTTATGTGTTTATTATATATAAAACTTATGTAAAATTGCAATGTTTTGTAAATAAAGTTAAAAAAATATAATAATTTTCAACACAAACATTTTAATATAATTTGATTGGAAGAGATGAGACTATATAGTATATGGGAACAAAGTCGTTGAATTAATAAATGTAAAAATAAGAAAAACTTGAAAAGGAATAATGAAGATTACATAAAAAAATATAATTTTATAAATGTTAACATTTTTTTTGGCCATATAATTGTTAGCCGAAAAAAATTTCTTAAGCTAACAGGCAGAAAAAAAAAATTGCTTACATAAATTCTAAAAAAAAAAACTCAATAAATTAATAATCCAGCCCAATTTGATTAAGGTATTTCGTTAATACATGAATTCTTTTGGGCTGAAAAAATAAATTTTAGAGAATTAACTACACAAATTCTCCGTTTCTCTTCAACAGAAAATCTTCCCATCCGACAGTTATTCATATGCCAAGTGTTTAAGATAGTGATAACCGCACTTCTACCTAAGGCATGGTAGTCAAGGCCAATTCTTTTCACATCGAAAGCAAAAATTAGTAAGATTAACTTATATGCATATATAACGTACATGTATACATAATAGATTTTCTAGTTCATCATTTGGTATAATTTTTAAAATATCATTTAAATGAAAAGGATTATTCAAGATATAATAAAAATAAAAAGACTTTTGATTAAGTTGCATTCTTCTTTAAAAAAAATTTGATGATGAAAAAGGTATATATAATATGAAAGTAGTATGATATAAAATAATTCAAAAGTGAAGACAAACACGTAAATATATTGACTAATTAAAGAAAATTTCAACAAGTATAATAAATTACAATAATTTATTCTTTTAAGAATAACTTAATAAATAGTAAATTACAATACTATATAGTTTAAAATATACTTAAATTAAAAAAATCTTCAAATAAATCATAAAATATATCTATATATTCATATATCGTTTTATATATAAATAATTAATAATAAATAATTAATTTTATTAGATATTATTATTTAAACAATTAATATTATTTAGTTGATTAAATAAGTTAACTGTTAATACAAATAGTTAATTGTTAAACAAGCTAAGTATTTCAAATAAAAAAATTTACCAATAATAAGGGATGACACATACATACACATATATCATGATTATCAATGCTTTATTTTCCTTTATAGCAAAGGCAGTATACATGTAATATTTTAAATTTGAACTAAAGACACTTAAAAAACCCATAAGAACATTGGGAGTCATAGCCATTACATCGTTAAGATTGCCAAAGCCTTCTTTTAATAAATTGTTCATGTTGTAAAAATATATGTAGATGTCCATCAAATTTCTTATTTTATCTATTAGTTATTATAATTAATGATTGCTTAATTTTTAATTATAATTAGTTTGTAATAAGCACCAATTAATAATACTTATCAATTAGTGCATGTCTTACATGTCTATATATAAATAAATGTTATGTGAAGGATTTTATATATTCAAAAATAAGAGAATTTATCTCATTTTATTCTTTTCTCCTCCTCCTAATTTTGTGTTATGTTATTTTCATAATATGTCAAGCAGCTTTCACTATAATTTTGATAATGTGATAATTCACTAAATATACAAATTCTAAATGAACTAAATAATTCATTACTTAAATGATTTAAAAATAAAATTTTATTGATAATAATTTTTTAAAATGGATCTAAAATTATTCTATAATATTTAAAATAGCATACTTCAACAGTAAAAGTAAAACAATTATCAAATATCTAAGATTAAATAATTTAAATTAAATTACATATTAAAAATATTAGAAAAATATTCAATGCTAATTTTAACAGAAAAATTATTCTTCAAATTCAATAAAATATTAAAAACTATTAGGAACTCATGAATATCACACTTAACAGCAAAAAAACAACTCATATATACTAAATCATCCCCCCAAATACAAATTATTAAACTTCAAATATATAAAAGATAAGATTTAAATTTGATATACTATCAATATAAATCAATTTTATACTATTATTCACCAATATATTTCTATATCAATAAAAGTTGTTAAAACATTTTTAATGTTGATAAAAATTATTAATGATGTGCCATTTCATTATATATTGATAGTATAAAAATTTTTACATATTAAATTTAAACTCTAAAAAAAGTTTGAAAACACCGTATATAATCAAATAACACCTTTGGAAGAGTTTGAAGTTGCCAATCGTCGCAAGTTTCGGTTATTGTAAGCTCCATAATGGTAAAATTGTGCGGTATTTCACCTCATACTAATACATTGTGAGCGTAGAGTTTCTTTCCGTATTATAAACAATATTCCTTTTAAAACTTAAAATAAGTAGTGTCCTGATCGTGGTGGTATCATCATCATCATCATCATCATCATCAGGGGTAGGAACAAAACAAAGCTAATCAAGATCAGAAATACAAACATCCTTACAAAACATGTCGGAGAAATAGAACAAAAGAAGTATCCCTCTTAATGAAAGTAACACATCGGGTGAATGACTATAATATAGTTAAAGGAGCTTGATTATTTTTGCTTTTTCTTACTTGCCAATCAATTAATTGGTTGGTTTATCTGAAAATATGTTGAATTATTTGAGGAACTTAATCCAGCAGCATGCTGTATTGATTCAACAAGTTGTTAAGTAACAGATTATCTTCTCTACTAATAATCAAATTAACAAGACTTTGAGCATCTATTTGGATGTGAAAAGCATCCCAATAGCCAATTTGAGACTCTCAAAACACATTATTCGAAATTGTTGTACCCTTGTAAAACCTTTATCCATTGTCCATTACAGTCCCGCAACAGCCCTCCGCTGGTTCCAAAGTACCAACTACCGCACTATGAGCTTTTAGATTGAACCAACCTTCGCTAAGATATTGTCATTTCGCCAAACGAAGTCTTTAAAGTGATTCATTAATCACTTCAAGGAAAATGACTCCTGCCTCAACGATTGTGTTCGAATAAAATATTCGAGAAATATTAGAAATTTTAAAATTTTATACTTAAAAAATAATAATTTTATTTAATTCTCATAAATAAGGATGATAATTAATATGGTATTTCAAGAATGAACGTAAAATTTGTATAATGATATATATTTTGATTAAATTTTGAAATAACAAATTTGATAATTTAGATTCTTCATTTAGAATATTTAAATAATTCATAAGTTTTATCTAATATTGTCATACAAAACATTGCGACCTATAAAACTTAAATTCTTTAGTAACTAAATTACCTACTTCAATTTCTAAATTCAAATACAACATAATTTAATTTATATAAAATTTTTGCATTAAATAAAATGATGTTGATAAAATGTGGTCGTGAAAATAGTTTAAAATATCAAAAAAAATATAATGAAAATAAGAAAATTATTGCTTTGTTTATTTTGGGCAAAAGTATTTTCAAAGAAATAATTTTATTTTCTTATATTTATAATTATAAAATATTAAAATAATAAAAAATATTCTATTTTTTAATATTTGTTGTAAGAATATGGAAAGAATAAATTTTTATTTTAAAAAAAAATATTTCCTCTATTATTATATTACTATATTTTTTATTATAAAATATATAAGTGGCATGAAATTTATATATATATATATATATATATATATATATATATATATATAAATTTCATGCAAGCGCAGATAGATTTTTTCTTCTACAAAATATCTTTCGAGAACGGACCACGTAGGGGCCACTTTACCCTGTCCGCATCAGTGGGTTGGCATTCAGAGTTTATTCCGTCTTTGCAAACTCCTCTTCCCGAAAAGATGTTTTTTTATATGTTTTTTATAGTAATAAGGATAATTATATTACTAAATGCATATAAATAAAAATTAGAATTCGAGCTCTAATTATTATTTTTTATATCAGCAGCCACAGCCATCGGTTCCTGTATCCAAAGTTCAACGGTAACCCACAATTCTCCGCTATTGATTTGATACGCACCGTTAGAATAATTGGGCGGACTTTCATAATTACGGGAAGAAAATCTTGTATAACACAGTTGTAACATATGTCGTTTTCAATCAATAGAGAAACACGGATACTTAATTTTATAAAATTTACATATACTAAAAATTATATTTTTCAATCTTTATCGTAATAAAAATTATAATCACTTCATTGATTGAACATATAAATATATATTATAATTGAAGTATATAAAAATTATTTAATTATATGTATCTACCTGCCTTGATATTATTAAGATTGGTCACTACCAAAAATTAAATATTTCTTTATATTGATAGCATAATATCTACCGTATTTCTTTTGAGAACGAATCCTCTCATGTTTTTTTTTTTTAAATATAAAGGAATCGTTTTCTCATAAATATAAAGAAATCCTTTTCTCATGATTATGGCCGTTGGTAGCATCTAGCGGCACAACATGTCTATACATTAAGAGATGGATAAAAGATTAACAGAAAATCTAGGGAGGTTTGTCTTTTGCTTGCAAAAATTTTTTGTGAATTATTTTTTTAATTTTTTCCCTGACAAATAAAAAAGAGTTAAAATAGAAATTCCCTGTGAGACATACAATTTCATTTTCATATTTACAACTTCTCATATAGTAATCAGATATTACCGTGAATATAAATCAAACTAAATCAAATAAATGATATTTCGTCCTTTGTTATTTATCATAATTTAATTTATTTATTATTAATAAACATTTTAAAATTATTTTTTAATTTTTTATCATGCATAAAGTTCAAAATAAATAGAAATAAAGAGAAAAATATGATGAACTATATATATTAAAATATTTTAAGATCAAGAAGAATAATGAAATATTTATTAATAAAGTAGAAGAATAAAATTAAAAAAATACTTAATAATTTATTGAAATAAATAAAAAGAAATAAAAAAATTTTGTGAAATATGACAAATAATAAGAAATTAAATAATTAATATTACCACTTAGAAACATGTTTATTTTTTAATTTTTTAATTTTTTAATAATTAATTATCTATAGATTAAAAAATAAGTTATTTAAAATAACTTAAATAGTTTATTCTTTAATCATAATTAGAAAAAGGGAAAAATTTAAAGTTTACATCAATGTCACAATTTTAAACTTTATACCCAAACTAATTTCATTGACAAAATTATCAACTTCATCTCATAAAATGTTAACATGATAGTTCTTGAATTGTTTGAAGTTGTATTTTCATCCTTAAATAATAGTTCATTCATACAATCGCATCTCTCAATCATATTATTTAGAAATAAAGTTATATTTGTAAATTATTATTTAAGAATAACATTATAACTTCATATAATTTATAAACTATTTTATCATATCCTTACCAATGAAATTGATAATTTTATTAACCTTTTTTTATTTAAAAATTTTGAGGGTCTTTAAAAAATTTTATAATTTAATTATGTGCTGTTTTTTAAATTAGTGAATATTAAAATAAATATGAATCTTATTTTAATTTTTCTTATTTATGAAAAATGACTTAAATAAATGATAATGCACATAAAAAATGAATATATATATATTAACAATTGATTACACTAAAAATTATAAAATTAGTAATTTTGGTATAATCATGTGTATCTTTTTATCTTTTTAGTAATTTAATATTAAAAATGATTATATTATGTATCATTAAAAAATAAATTATGTATAATTAATTTTTAATTGATGTTAATAATTAATATTACCAACCACATAACAAACTATATTTCGTTAGTTGTTTTAAAATAAACTATTATAATAAATTATTTTCATTGCCATAATATCACTTTTGCATCATGTGTCGTATATCATATATATTTTATGGAGGAGTCTACGGTGCAAATCAACAATTTATTACGCTTTATGCAACACTACTTTATCCATTAAAAAAATCACATGTGTTTCAATATTATCTTATAAAACAATTTTTTTGATTAAGTAATAACAAAAACAATAACTATTTGAAAGGACCTTGGACACACAGTTTTACAAACTGGCTTAAATAAATGGGTGTAATTATTTTTCACAACAATTTTTATATTAAACTATACTTTAATTAAACAAATAAAAATTAATATCAATAATTAATATTTTCATCTTATTTTTAAAAAGATACCTAAATTATTTTACAACTTTTAATATAATCAACTTTATTGACTATTAAAACCAAATATATATATGATCATTTTTAAAAAAAAACATAATTTTCGTTTATTAAATCGATTTTTGTAGTAAAGTAGGTCATATTAGATGCTATAAAATAATTTTGGCGAATATTTATTTAAAAACTAAATTAAAATCTAAAAAAATACAAAATATTCTTTCAATTTTGACATAATAAAATTTTACTTTTCTAACTTTGAAAACTTAGAAATCAGATCACTAAAATGCACAAATTTTGAATTAATACTCACCATTCACTTAATTAATTATTTTATTAAATTACATAATTTTTAATAAAATTTTTAAACAAAAATAAAAATCATTGTATATTAATTTACCATGTATTTTTACACATAATTTTACAACTTATTTATAAATATTTAATTAAAATTTTATATATCTCATTTATTTTTACTAATTATATCTTATAAAAATCATGTGAAAAAAATTACGTAATAAATCACAATACAAAATAAATTGATTCTTGTATAAAAATGTAAACAAAAATTATATAATTTAATAAAATAATTAATCAAGTACACAATGAATATTAATTTTAATATTTATATAATTTAAACCCATTTGTAAAACATCAAGTTTATTGGGTAATAAATACACTTCGACGAAAAAAAAAATTTTCAAAAGCTTCCTTTGTTTATTTAAAAAGAACCACTCTATTTGATAATTAATTCTCCAGAAAGGTTGTCTTGTAAAACAAATTTGAAATGCATGTCAACTAATGATCGGATGAAATGGTATTACATAACATGTAGCAAATGCTATGCTTCAAAACATAATGTACTATGTGAAAAACAGTGTTTAATTTGATAAAAAAAAACTTAAAAAAAATTATAACGATAGGTGATATGACATATTAGTGGTTGTTGGATGCCACCAACAACGACAATCGCGAGAAAAATGATCCCCTCATGTTAACATGAGGGTATCTATTCCCATTTATTTTTTATTGGTCTTGTACAAAAGGAATAATTGAAAGAGTAATTTATTGATTGTAATAGCAATAACATAATTTTTTTATCAGCATTTAGTTTAAATAATATTTAATATTTTTTTTGAAAGATTTAGTCCTTCTTTTGTTTTTTGAGTTCATTCTCAAGCTAGTATGTGTGAATTTAATAAGTTGACTGCACCTAATAATAGAAAAAAATATATACATTTTTTTAGAATTGAAGTCATCTCCATGTTAATATATGCCAGCAATTTTTTGCACCCACTGTGGCAAAAAAGGATAGGCTCTAACCCATCTGATTTTGAATTTTTGTCAAATTTATTTTTGATGAATAAAAGATCAAACAGATAGATAGAATGTTAAACTATTAAAGATTACTCATGATTACCCATTATTCATCGATCATAGTTTTTTATCTGCTATTAAGAAGAATTTAGTTTGTCGTTCTTAGCTGGAGAGCAAGAATAATCCAATCCATACTATCCTTGTGATTACATGTATAGTTTTCGTGATGTCTCGAAATAATTTGAGGTTTGCACTTCCACAAATAAAATCCTTCAAATATAAGCTTTTTGACAATTGCTCAAGGAGTATTGCTTCAACAAGAAGCATTGGATCATGAATCCAGATCAGACACAAAAGTTTGCCAAGGACATTTTCATTCCAACTATATAGAAACATGATAATGAATTCAGATATTTGGTATATACGCAGGTTGTTGGGACATGGGGAAGGAACATACTAAGGTTGGGCCTGTCTGAGTAGAACACACTCCATGGAAAGAAGTTCTCTTACGTCGCATGCATGATTTGGGGATGCAAATGTCAGTTGTGATAGACCGATTTGATTGAATCTTATCGAAGTGACTCGCACAAATAATTACATTTATCAAGGAAACTGCCTTCCCCAGGCATTCATTGGCTTCCAACGAGTGTACGCATGCCTTTAGGTGGGACATTGGTCCGCAATCATAATATTATACACAATATTAATATTACAAATCGTATCATATTTATAAGTTTTTCATAATTTTATATTATAATAGTCATATTTTATTATATTTATTTATAATTTTATTGATTATAATAAAATTATATTTACAATGACAATTTTAATTTAAAATTATAGACACGATGTTCACTTAATTTCAAACTCGAGCGCAGTACATAACCTTAAAAAAGAAGGTTAAAATGAAGAGATAATAATACACTACTCTTTTCCACTTATTCTCGTTTTCACACGGACGATCAAATATCATTTTGAGATTCATTACAAACTTGAAAGAAAATGAATGGGAAAAAAATGATTTGATTTGATTAGAACCAAGAGTGGCTGACGGCCGTAATAATGCTAAAATTGAACTGAAAATGAAATCCAATTAGGATAGCTCACAAAAGGAGAGTGGACGCGGCAATTTAGATAAAAGCTTTTGCCTAATGAACCCAAAAAGGGCAACACGGTTAGGATAAGGGTGTGTCTTAGAAGTATGAACAATCAAATAAACCTTCCTTGGTTAGCCTTTCCTAACTCAAAGTCACACTTCGAAAGTAAAAATCATTGAATTATAAATGTGTTTTTGGAGGAAGATCTCTAATATTTGATAAAAATTAACAATTTTATCATAAAATTACAAGATAATAAGAAAATTATTGTTGAAAGAACTTTACTTCCATATTGAATCCTTCTTACTTAAATCCGGATTAGTCAAGAGTTCAATGTAATTTATCGAATATTAAATAATTCGTGCAACAAAAAAAAGATAGTGATAAAATAATTTTTTTAAGCCCACCTAAGCTAAAAAAAATAAAAGAAAAGGCAAAAATACAAAAATCAAGGAATCTCTCTAGAAAGAATTATCCTCATTATATCAATAAATAAAGGAGTCCCCATAATTATGAAAGGCATTCACATATAGCAAGTTCACACTTCAAATTAACCTTTAAATTAATTAATTAATCACCACATTTATTATCTTCTCAATAAATATAATGAATTTTCACTCTCTAATTTTTCTTTAAAAGATTACAGCTAGCTTGAAGTAGTGTTCTATCCATACCAAATTTATTTCCATCCTTACTTAGACATTAAATGAGGATTGTCAAATAGTACAATATTACAAAAATTAAGAGATTAGGATATATTAAAACTTTTAAACAAAAATTAATATTGATAAAATAGTTATTAAATTATTTAAAAATATTATTTCATTTTTTTATTAATAATTTATATAAATAATTTTATATTATTTAGAAATAAAATTACGTAAATAAGAGGATGAATTAATATATAGAAATTATTATTTAGATGTGAAATTCTAATTTTATATAATAGAAGAATCATTTTATCAATATATTATAATTTTAAAGATAAAATTATTAATTTTATTTTTATCTGTATACTTTACTGCTAACACAAATTATTGATTTTATGAAAATAATATAGCACCCGATCTCAAGAGCCGAACGTCGGCTCCGAATGACGAAGCAATGGCCGTGTCATGAAATTACTTTCCACATAATGAAATGCTAAAATATTAATAAAAACAAGCTATGAGGGTGGCGATACCTCTTTCATTTCTTTGGGCTCACGTCCATTGTTTTACCAAAGAAAAAAATTAAAATAGTTTAACTTTATTTGTGAGCAAACAATTTTTATAATATTCAACTATTTTTTGTTGTGACGTGAAGTATGTTTTATTATTTAATTAATAGGTCTACATGCAATGTTTTGAAAGTGAACCCAAACCGCCACAATTCATTTCGGAATAATGCAGAGAAGAAACATAATATGCCTAGTGATCAGTGAGCTCAACTTAAGCTAGCTATGACTTGGAGGAAGCATTTTTAAAAATTCTGATTTTGACTCATATTTAATTAGAAATTACTTATTTTTCCAAATTTAAACTTTGCTCAATTTGAGTTCACCAATTCATAAATATTAATTTCGTAAGTTCAAATGATCATATACGTGTATATAAAGTATATATATATATAGTGTGTGTGTGTGTGAACAAAAAATCCGGAGAATTAGCAGAGTAATTAAATAACCTAAGTATCTTATTATTCAATATCCAGTACTCATGAATATAATTTACAGAGTGAAGCCTGAACTAGTAAGTCATGAATATGAATTATTGAATTGAGTTTGGGTCGCCACCAACGAAAAAGGTGAAAAATTAGGGAAAGAGAAGCGCAACCAGAAGAGTAGAAAAGGATTAATAATGGATGACAGGTGCTATCCATGACCATTACCATAGAATTTTCCTAGTTGTTGTGTCCGCATCCATCAAATATAAGCAAACGATGAAACTGAGGAAATGCAACCAACTGGTTGAATAAATCCATCAAATATCACAAGTGAAAGAATCCTGTACATATTGATCTATATCATAAAACAACTCTGGCTTTATCATATTCCTTCCATCTACATATTGAGAGTACCAAAAAATGTCCGAAAGCCACCAAAACCAACTTGCTCCATCAGAATCTTAATTTTAGATAGTTGGCTCGTTGTGTTTGGGCTACATGCTGCTCGATCCCAGTGCAGGCCCAACTTGATTCAATATTTTGGCAATTATGTGATTGAGTGCGAAGCCATAAAATAGTACAAGAGATGTGTCATGTTCACATTCCACCAATGTTGATGCTATTTTCTGGTCCAAGGTTTCATCTTAAATTTAAAAAATAATAATTTCGAATTTCCCATGACTATTAACTAAAGTTAAGACTACTTTATCAGTTATTTTAGCATGCATTTACCTAGACTAATATTTAATCATGATGTAGATTGTATTAGTTACAGTATAGAGGAGGAACAGATCAAAATTATTACAATACTGAAATGTCAATGAATCAGACTGGAAATATTGTTTTTTAGAAAGTGTTCAGAACTTTGTCACAGTTTTCTTTTATTTATTGCCAGGTTTTTAGAATTATATTATTTTGATTGAATCAATTTTTTGAATCTTTGTACTTTCACTCTAATGATTTAATACTTTCATATTATTACATATATAGTTATTTGAACACCTTTTAGGTAAACTAACTTACATACATTGTATATCTTTAATTAAATAATATAAATTATGTTTATTATATAATATTTTTCATGTTTTTTTTGTGGGTAGTAGTTCGGGACACTAGTCTCTGATACATCAATTGCCGTTACTCCTTTAGATCACTGGCATGTTTTTGGCTCTTTCTAATGATAAGTCTTCACCTTTTTAATTACCATCTCGAATGAGTTAACTCCCCCACCCCACCCCCACCCCCCGGCAACCTGAGTATAAAGATTTTGGCGTCTTAATTTTGATTAAAATCTTATTTTGATTTTTGTAAATTTAAGCTTATATTAATTTAGTCCCTCATTAAAAATTTATATTAAATTGGTCTATGTAAAATTAACTCCACAATAAATTTTAATCTCTTCATAACTACTTGAGTAACTCAATCTCATACATGAAGAGGCTAAAATTTAACATGGAATTAATTTTATGATCATTAAATTGATATAAATCTTTAATGAAAGATCAAATTGATACAAACACAATCTTTTATGAATCAAAATAAGATTTTAATCCCTTAATTATTACATTGTTTCAAGTTTCATATTGAAAAATAAATTATTTTATTTGGAGTGTAATGAAAATTTATAAATTTATAAAACACAAGTTTATAAACATGATTTAAAAAATATATATAAAAATTTTAAATCACCGACTTATTACTCTAAGGAATGGAGACATCGAAAAATTTTGTGGGGATTAATGAAGATATACTAGGAGAATATATTAAAATGAAATTACAAATTGAGTGATCAATTGGGATTAACAAGGTGGGAATAGAATCAAGCCCAATTCTGTTAATCTCGGCATGGGCTTTCCTGGCACAAACTCTCAAGGCCCAACTCTATTCAGACCGGTCTGGCATGACAACCTGATAAGCTATTTATTACGGTTATAGACGGGGTACAATTTTAAATTTTTTTTCATTTTTGAATTTAAAGAGAAGAAAGAATAGAGGATGTTTGAATAAATAAATATTTTTTATTATAAAATTAAAATTCAAAATAAAAGAATAACTTAAAAAATCAAAATTTTATTTCTATTTTTCTATTTTTAAGTTACATATTCGAAATTATAATTTTTAAAACAATTTGTCAAATAAAAATTTTTATTTTTAAAAAATAAAAAATTATTTTTAAAAGCAAAAAATCAGCAGATTTAAAATTACGCATGTACTGTGAGCAGATACAAAATCGATAGCCTAGCTTTGTGCCTTAAACTCATCTAGTAACGCACAGCTTTTTGTGCAATTCAATCATTTTGTTCATTGCTCATTTTGATGTCTACCATCCAAAGAACTAGTGTAGGTTTTTACATATCTGTCGTTAGCTTTTAGGAATCGGTCCCATTCTTTGCTACATGATAATAACAAATGAGACACGATGATATGAGAACTCAGGTACGTGATTGCAAGGTTTTGATGAGTGCATGCAGGTTTGAATGTCTTTGCAACATATCATTGTTTCGACAGTACTGTTGTTGTTGAAATCAGAATAATGGTTCTTGAGTTTTAATTCTCTCTCTCATGAAGAGGTAAACTTACATTTTTGGATTGACTCCAGTGAAGAGGTAAACTTGCATTGCACTGCTGGATGTATTTAAGTATAAAAAATGAGGATAAAGAGGATGTGATTGTGAGGCAAGGTGAATGATGCTTCAACTAAAGATGTTGTGGTTATAAATGGCAATATATAAAGGTTAATAAAAATGGAATACAGATACCATGAGAACCTATGCACACTGGCTAGTGACTTATGTTTGTCTTTTTGCTTGTTCAAAACCCGCAGCCACATTAAACGGTAGAAATGTAAGTTAGTGTGACATAAGATTATTAAAAACTTTGATAGAAATATATATTTGTGTTATGATAGCAGACCGAATTGCATGCTTAAAATATTGTTACATATATATATATATATATATATATTTACATTAATCCTAATCCAGCTGTTATACACTATATGCTTAGGTCAGAACCGGTGTTTCTATTGAACATTAACTTGGCTATCCAATCTCTTTTCACAGGTCTATTCACAAAACTATTTTCTATTGCATTTGCATGCTCTTGATGAACACTTGGATCTGCATTTTTTATTCCAGACCTTTAGGCAAATACTTGCCAACTTAATAATTTAAATGGTTCCTCTTCGTCCAGAAATGATAAGGAATGAATTTAATACCTGAAGTCTTCTTGTACGAAATTACAGTAATTAGTTCATAACATCTAAAATTTGGCTTCTTTCGATTCCAAACAATTGATATAATAACCCGTTAGATTGTGCCTGATAGCTGCACCGGAATCCAATCACTTTGGTAAGATTATGAATTTCTTTCCAAGGCTCTGTCGTTTTTTTTGTTTTTTTAATGAAAACATCTTCCACAAAAATAAGTTTATTTACTTATATCTATTATTACCCAAAAAAATATTTTATTAGTTTAATATTATACATGAAGAGAATGCAGAAAAATAATATGCACTATTTTGAAAATGAAATTATTTTCTTTCATTACTATAACATAATGTATTATTTTGTTAATCATAATATTTGTAAGTGGTATGAGAATCTTTCACTTATCTACAAGTAAATGAGATTTTTCTTATGACTCTATTTATTTTAATAAAAAATATTTTTTATAAAAAATATTATTTATATATATTATTAAAAGAATAATACGTTACTTATATACCTTGTAATTAAAAAATGGTAGCTAAAGTATAATAGTGGAAGAAAATAAATTTTTCTTTAAAATAAAAAATATTACTTTTTTTTAAATTCTTCATAATTAGTATTTTAATATTAAAAAAAATATTTTCACTTATTATTATATTTTATAACTATATTTTTTACAAATGTAAATGAGCATACAAAAAAATGTCTACAAAACACGCTTATGTTGCTATGCTATTGCTTCCCCGTGTCTCTTTTACTTAAGATAGAAAGGAACTTCCAAAAAGACTATCAACTATCTTTAGGGTCACTTACCAAGAGTCACATATATTATTCGATTACAAATCGATCATAAGTTAACTGAGATCTGCTAATACAAAGATTTGCTGGATAAGATTCTAGAATTAAACCTGAACTCAAGTAAGCGTACATTCTTATGCTAGATTTCTAATCCCTTAATGAACAAGTTCAACCCAAAGTGATTCGTTGAGTTCCTTATGTGTGTAGTTATTCTTTTAAGGACCCTTCTCCAACGAGAGAGAGAGAGGAGATAAGAAAAAAAAAAAAAAAAGAACAAAAGGTTTTTTTCTTTTCGGTGGGTGGGGGGAGGAATGGGATGCCCGTGGACACCTTACGCAGATGCTGAAAGCATTATTCTTTCTATGTGCTCTACAACTCGTGCCAGGTCATCAGTGGGCCAGAATGGTCCTGAAACAAGTGACCACTTGGCCAGGTGTCTCAAATCAAATGGCCTGTTTTTTCCAGATAGAATTAATGTCCATATTGTTAACGAATTATTTGCAATAATTGTATCAAAGCATTAGTATTAGTTATAATCTGTATATACCTTCTTGTTTTTGCTCGCCTCGATTCCTTTTGTTGGTTCTTAGCTCAGTACCATTTTATATACTTAATCTATTATTAAAGAATGTCTCAATCATGGCCAATCATTTGGTAGCCTTTTGATAATGCATTATTTCCGCAGAAGTAAAGGTGGTCGGAGACTTGAGGATCAGAAAACTAGCTAAAATGTGCTCTGCTAAACACTGGCTAATTTTTTTTTTTCCTAAAAAAATGAATTTATAAGTTTTTAATGTAATTTAGCTGACCTTTTTCTATAGAATATGCAAACTGAGCTGGCCTTTAAAAGGTTGCGTATTCCCTGTTTTGTGGCCTGTGGGGTTCCGCTGAATACGCGTTTTGTCACGAATCTGCCTTGTCATATAATCAGTTTGAAGTCTAACAATACGAAGTTGCTTGTTCGAACGTGCGAACAAGTTAATGCATTAAGAAACAGAATAGTTGCGGCCACTTCCACATTTCCCTCCGCTGTTTTTATCGAAAGATTCACATGCCAAGAGAAGGGATCATTTAAAATGGTCCAAAGGTAAGTTGGAGTGGGTGCATCCCATGTTCTACATAAAAGTATTGTACAGTTTAAGACTTCCTTTCTGTTCCTCCTCTCCGTGTGAAAAGTTTATAAATTAAATTAGTCGTTGGACTGTACCTGAATTTGGTTATACAATTCTCAAATATTAATGATTTTGTAATCACAAGCCTCCTTACTGTTTTTTGCCTCTAAATTTATAATTGTGGGGACAGGGATGCGGTGCCAGACAGATACAGTGCATGTTCTGCATATTCATCTTGGTTAAGTCTTAATCTAAAAATGAAAAAAGAATTAACGCATAGTTCAGGAAATAAATAAAGCCTCAGCCAAAGGATAAAATGTAAATAATACCGACGATTTTGCGGTTGGGTTGATCTGAGACTTTGGCCTCAATGACAGCATGGAATATTGTCATTATCAGCATCCGTAGGCAAACAGGATGCTGTAAAAGCGTCCTTGATGTCGATTGTGGAGTAAATAGAAAGAGCAACGCCACAAACCACTTTAAGAAAGCGTCCAATCTCTTGTTCACAGGGCATATGGCACCTCACGAGTATTTTCAATTTAGGATCTAACAATCTTGATTTCGTCTCTTGATTGGGTACTAATCTCAGCATCATTTATATGCTTTCACGTGGTTTGGTTCCATTCGCTTCCTCAGGAAACAACCATGTGAAAAAATAAATGACAATCAATAACAGAAAAATCATTTTCAATGTCATTATCCTTCCCCAGAGAAAGTTGCCTCATTTGCAGGGCTGTCGTAGCGGCGAGACAAAATGGCATAAAATTCAATGCAAGAATGCGTTAAAAGATTGACTTGGGTTGTAAAAATAGGTCAGTAAGAGTGATTTACGTTCTGCCAAGCGATCAAATGAAAACTCAGAACAATAGTCTTAGGATGTGTTTTCCGGAGACCTTTTTTTTAAAAAATAAAATAAAATTATTTCCTTATGTATAAATAAAAGAATGATATACTTTTTATATTTTATAATTAAAAAAATAATTTTTTATAAAATAGAAAATTATTTTTATCAAATTTTTTTATTTGATATTGAATATATTACATATTTTTTATTATTTTAATATCTTATAATTATATTCATTCAAAAAATATTTTATTGTCAAAATATAGGGTGCCTCGATGATGAGGCAAAAACATATATACAAGTAAATTGTCGTCCGATAAGAGCCTTAACTAGTAAGTAATCATCCTCGTTGCCACATACGGGTATAAGAAATTTTCATTTTATGAATGAGGTACCAGATCTATATTATCAACTAATATTGACTCGTATTATAATGAATATACATACATATATGGTTTTTGTATTGTTATACTCTGTATGAATCCTCTTCAATGCAGTGGTTATATCAAATCATGAAAATAAGTGAGGTGCTCTTCATTTTTATGAAATCTATACTAATTATCAAATAATATGGTAATTACAGTTGCAGTTATGAAACAGAATCGAGATCCAAAAGAAGAAAGTGGGGGAGGACTGGGATGAGATTTTATACCAAATCTGAGGAGATTTGGTTTTTCTATCTTCTAAAATAAGAAAAACATAACAAGCCAGGTATTCAAAATTGACACTTTTTTTTTTTTTTTTCCAATTGAGTTATGAAATTTTAATTGCCATGTCTGCCAGAATTATTCTGAGGGTAGTAGCAACCAAATGCCATTAAAATCTTCTTTGCTAATTCAATGGCGTATAGGTTGGAAGTCACGATAATAAGGGATGTGTCGGGACTAGGCTATTCAGTCAAGTTCGATAACAAATTAATGGCCTTAATTAGTTAGAATGGAAGAAGCAAGTTAAACAAGTTGGAATTGTATACTTGTCTATCGTATTGTCATTTTGTCTTCATTCAGTCGTAAGCTCTGACTCAGATAAAAGCCAGGCAAGACAAGAGGACCAGAAGGAAGAAGACAGACTGAATTGACACCAACAATGGCTTAGGTTAAGAAAATAAGATTCACACAACAGCCAAGTTAACTGCTATTGCTATGGATGGTTCTTGCTATTGCTTATTCTATACTTCTAAACTGCAATGTATAAATATTTAAGTGCCTATAAAATTATCCAATAATTTATAAATTATAAAGAGTTAGGTCATTATTATCCAATTATAAAATTTTCCATTGTTTCAATATTATTTTCTTCACTTTCATGGAGCATAGCGGCTCTTCTTAATGACTAGGACTAGTTGCACTGATAATAATAGAGGAAATCATCAAATTGCTACTTGATTTGTGAAAAATACAAGGTAATTATGTATTTATAAAATACCATTTCAAATCATCCTATTCATCAGATTTTGGATATGATATAGTTTCAAAGGATGAACCAAACAAAAATTCATTTTTTTATTTATTTCATATATTGTATAATCAGAATAAAAGTGATGCACATTACACCACAATTTTGAATCAAAAAAAAATTTAAAAATAATGAATTTATTCACTCTATCGAATCAAATCTAGTATATCATAAGAGATTTGTCTTTTTTATTAATTCTTCATAATTGGATCAAAAACAATTATTAAATGAGATATTCAATTTTAGGGATGAATTGAAAAAGAAACCTTTGTTGATTCTACCTCCTATTTTTTATTGGTATTAATTTGATACCCTCCAAAAATTTTTGTACTAATTTGATCTTCACTAAAATTTTTGGACAATAATTTAATCATTTTCTCTAACTAATGTATAATCTTAAGTTGCATCTGGTTGGAAGATTTTAAGGGATTACAAGTAGAATAAAAATTCTGATTTAATTACTGAATGTTTAACTTAGGTGTGGTGGAACTTCTCATTTATTATTTATTTTAATAAACTTCATTTATTTGAATCTTACCCTTCTCTTCAGATTTCATACTATATTACCACAAAAAAAAGGAAAACTCATCTTTTATTGTAGCCATCTCTATTATTGTTATTTTTTTATAATTAACATTATCATTTTTTCCATTATCATCTTCATTGTTATCACCATTGATGAAAAGTGAATCACATATAATAATGTAACACCATTGCCTTATTGATAGACCAAATAATAAAGCTAATATTAACGACATTTCATATTACTAGGATCTTGTATATGTGTTAAAATTATTATCACTCCTAGCATTATAAAAAAGAGAATCACAAGTTTTTATTCTTTAATTACTATACAATTAAAAAATAATAATATTTTTTTCTATTTATGAATTTTTAATATCCAACAATTACATTAAACCTCAACTAATCCTAAATTGAGTAAAGTTAAATCTAACATAAAAGAAATTTTTATCAATATATATATTTTTTTATTCATAAAATTTAAACTTATAACCTTATTTAAAGATATCAAACTTTAATCACTGGAACCAACTTGCATTGAGATAATTTCTTCATCTTTACTTCATTTATTTGATTTCATTATCCATCCATTTCCCAATCAAACAATGCCTTTAATCTTCTATCTATCGGAAGAAATTGAAGCCATTCCCAAAGCGATTTAGTTGATAATTAATTCAAGAAAATTGAACATGTATCACTATTTTGAATTTCGGACTGACCCTCCAATTGGCACCCGACAAGAAAAATAAATCAAATATACCTAAAAATTCATATTGCTAAAAATTTCATTTTAATTCATTTAAATGCGGTAAAAAATCAATAAAGCTAGTGACTTGCCTAGTTGGGCTCCGTCTCCTACTAACTTATTAAAAAAATAAATTCTAATTTAATAAATTACTTAAAGTAATTTATAGGTTTAAGATTTGAGATTTAGGGTTTAGCTTATTTTCAAATTTATTCTTATTCATTTTATTAATTTACAATCCATACCATTTATAATATAAATTTAAATATTTTTATAAAATATAATTAATTTAATTTTAACATAATTATATCTTAATTTTAAATTATAAATATATAAAAATATATATATGTAAATAAATAATATCATAAAATTTAATTAATTATATTTTAAATAATTATAATTTATGTAAGTAAATATATAAGTTTATAAAATATAATTAATTAAATATTATTTTTTATTTTAAACTTCTCAATTATATTAATATAATTAAAATAATTCATATTTAATTTTTAAATAAATATAAATTATTTTAATTATATATTTATTTCTATTAATATATCTTTTTATATTATTTTATAATTTTAACTAGTTTAACAACTAATTTTATGAAATACTTTAACTAATTTATCAGTTATAAGTTAGCAGTTATCAGTTAATTTATCAATTATCAGCTAATAATTGAATCCTTGGACCGGTGTTTTTTTTCCCCTCTAAGAATTGGTCCGGTGTTTTTTCTTTTCCTTCTAAGAATTGGATCTCCACCCAAATTACTTACCAAGTTCAAGTTTAATACTCCCAAACTTAAATAAGAAAAAATTAAAGGTGTTAAACAACTAAAGAGTAAAATAAATAGTTCAATATCTATGATTAATGCAAGATTTATTGATACAAATTTGCTCATATTTTTTCAATTCAAATCGGGGTTTCTAATTGTTTGAATTAGAAACTAATATTCTCAAGAAATAAGAAATAGATATCTATATTTGTTGTAAAACAATATTGGTAGCTCTAAAGGCACATTTTACTTGATCAAAAATGTTCTTTCTTTTAATAATTATTTCAATTACACATGAAAATTATAAATTATCTTTATTAAATCATCAAATAATTGAAAATAAAATTGAAATATGCTACTTATAAAAATACACTTGTATTAATTAGATAGATTTAATTATTTTATATTTTTATATGCACATATATAGTATATAATTTTATATATCAAAATAATATGTTAATTAGTTTAACCACTTGATTTAATTAATTTAACTAACATGTATCATTGTTTATGACCTGTTGCTAACATCAAGAGAAAAAAAATTGAACTTGTTATATATTGACTCCGTTGCTCTATATTTGTCATATAAAACTATTTTACAGAGATTTAAAAAAATTAATTTATTATATTTAATTTTATTATTCTTTTCAAAATTACATATTACTCTAATAATCAAAATTTAATCCATCATTCTAATCACAAATTTAAGGGTAATTAAAAGAAGAGAGAAAAATATGATGGAATAAATTTATCAAGATTTTTTATAATAAATGTGTAAATAATTAAGTATTTATTATAAATAAATAATTTTAAAATTAAAATAAAAAATTAATATTTCATTAATTTTTTAAAGTGATAAATAAAAAGAGATAAATACTTTCTTTCAAAAATAATAGATAAAAAAGAACCAGGAGTAATTGCTAATGTTTATTGTCAAGTTATAATTATTTTCAAAATTTATTGTAATGAGAGTGTCTATGTCCATTTTTTAAATAATATAAATTTAAAATAATGGCCATAATTTAATTAATTTTAAATAGAACCCATTACTCTTTTAAAATCAATTAAATTATAATTATTAATTTAATGATATAAATTTATATTATTAAAAGTAATACACCATTAATTTTTCTTATTATAATTCCATAAGACGCACAAAGCCTTGACTTTCTCGACATTATTGTTTGAATCGAGAGAAAATTAAGGACGAAAAGCTAAGATTAAAAAAATATTAATGAAAAGAGTATAGGAGGAAAACAGCAATTGAGAGAGAGAGCAGCCGGCAGATACTCAGCGATTTGATAGGGAGCACGGATCGTTGAAAATAAGCCCTTTATGATTTTCCCATTTCCCATATTTGAAAACACGTTTCATTTTTATTTTTTATTTTTTGTCTTCTGAAAACAACATTATTTGGATTAAAAAAATAACAAATTGATCCTCAAAAATCGTAAATAAATGAACATTTGCAGGATCACGAATGCGCACAAGTCAATTGACACGGGATTGTTCTAACTTAATTAGAAGTCTCGGGTTCAAGTATTTTAGAATGTAACTACATTAAAAATTCGGTAGAGAGAACTTTGTCACCCAATGTGACCCTACCTGACTCGAATCTAGATTAGTCAGTGTTCAATATGGTGTCTAAATAATGAATGGTTATATACCAAAAAAATAATTAATGAATGCCACAAATATTAAAGCATCACAATGGTCTAAATATTGAATTAAGGTTAATGAATTTTTTATTTATTAATTTTCAATTTTAAAAATAAAAAATATATAATTTTCCATTCTAAAATTCTCAAATTATTTTTCTTGAATCCATTATTTTATATAGAAAGAGATTTTATATTTAATTTTTCTGTAAATTCTCATCCTTGATGGGATTCAAATTCCTAAAAATTATTTTATAATTATACTTAATACAATGAAATAATTATTTTATAATTATGTTTGAAATGAAATAAATATTTCATCCTATAATTATACTTAGTACAATAAATATTATAGCAGTGAAATAAAAAAATGATGTCAATGATAATAATACTTTAGAAAATTAAAAAATTATAAAATTAAAACTATATTTATATAAAAAATATTATTGTCATTTTTTATTTATTTATAAATTTTTTTATAATTGAACTTAAAAAATTTTAATTATCAATATTATAATTAACAAATAATTTTTAATATAGTAAAAGTATGAAAAATTAATTTCTTAAATTTTTTATATTAAATAATTTTATAAAGAACACAGAGATATTTTATTTTACATTTATTGTTAAAAATTTAAATAATAAAATATTTTATAATAGAATATTAAAGATTAAATGCTTTATTATTTATTAATAAAATATAATGTTAAAATATATAAAAGACATAAGAAATAAGAATGGCAAAAATTTATTTCACAAATTAAAATTTTACTATTCAATAAAATGAATATTCTCATTTTAGGATACATAGCAAATCAACTGCTCATATTCCACTGGCATATGTCCCGTAAGATGCACAAGACATAAAAATCATAATTAATTTATGAAAATTTTAATGTTTAATAATTTTTATAAAGAATATAAAAATATTTATTTTTATTTATTATAAAAAATTATAAATTATAAAATATTTTTATTATATAATATAAATAAGTAAATACTTTATTATTTATTAATAAAAAATAATATTAAAATATATGAAAAATATAAAAATGTAAAAAATTTATTTCATAAATGATGGGATAATCATTTTATCATTTTTAATATAAAATAAAATTTTCATTATTTAATCAAATGACGTTTTTATAAGAAATAAACATTCCCATTTTATAATCTCCATGAAATAAGCTTTTCCTATTCACTAGCATATGTCCGTGCGGAATGTGCGGACACTTATTTTTCTTTGGTTAACATAAAAGAATATATATAATAAAAAAATATTATAAAAGTGTTAGAATTCAATTTAAATTATTATATTCATTTACAATTATATGCCAAAAAAAAGAATAATATGTATCTAAGAGAAAAGTACTATATAAAGGTTAGGCATTTGGTTCATGAAATCTTACATTCCCCAAGAAAGTATACATTCCTAATAATGTAATTCTTGATAATTTAATTAATAAAAATGTAACATTTCTATATTTGATTTATTATAAATTTTTTAAAAAATATTTTAATATTACATTCCCATTATATACGAATCTGAGCTATCCACTTCCCAGTATGCGAATATTTTAGAGGAATATTAGATTAAAAAAAATTTTAGGAATGTGGCATTTTCAAGTTTTTTTTTTTTTCAAAATGTGAACCAAATATGAAAATGTGATATTTTCTTAAAATATTTTTGAGAATGTTAAAAATATTCCTCGTCACCATAAGTTTATAAATAACAAACTTCTATTATCATCTGTGTGTATGTAAAATCAACTATTTTTATCAAATCTTATAATATGTTTTTAAAAATAATAAATTTATATTTATATTTTAAAATATATTAAGTTAGAAATAAATTAATATTTTTAATATTTTATCCTTTGCATGTGTATAGTTGCCTGTTTTTTGTATTAATATTAAATTAAAGTGAATGTAATAAAAATTATTATAAAAATGTTGAAATCTATTATCATGTTTATTTTATCATCACACATTAATCCTACGCTCGGTTAAAAGAAAAGGAAAGAAGTGGGAGAAGAAAATTTTAAAATTTAAAATTTTTTATTGCCTAGATAAAAAAAAGAAGGAAAAAATTTAAAAATTGATTTGAGATTAATATTATATCCACAACATCACCATTTAAAAATTTTTCCTTCTTCATATTTTTGCTTCTATATGTATTTAAATTTCAAAATTTTCTTTACTTTCTATTTATTTTCCCCCTCAACCTAGCATAGAGTAAGATTTGCATAAAACAAATTTTCAACATCTGATATATACTCAACCAATTTAAACTGTAAAACTATTACAAAATTTCAATTGATATATATTTAATTTGAAATATAACATTAAAAAATTAAAAATTAATATAGAAAAAATACACAAGTAAATTTGATTTTAATTCTAAATATTTTATTAAACATAACATAATAATTAATTAATTAATTAATTTTTATATTAGAATTTAGCTTATTTATAATATATAATATTATATCTATACCATTTAATAATATTAATTAAAATTTAAATGAAAAATAAAAGAAGAAGAAAGGAAAAAGGAAAAGAACGGACATGGTTCTATCTAAATTCTAAATAGCTGCAAAATTGCAAATTACTAAAGCGTTGCGTTGTCAATTAACAAAAAATAGTCAAGTTAGGAAATAAAATGTTGTGTGAATAGAAAAAACTGAAAATTATCTTAAAAAAAATCACCACCCTTCACTAATCAATAGCTTTTATATAATCAATGTACGTTATTTCACACTGCAATGTAGATTAAACAAATAAATTATCAAATAAAACATTTAACTAGGACCTTTTATTATGGAGGGGGAGAAAAATACAGCTTCAAGAGTATTAGAGTACCAATCCTCCTCCCGTTATCCACCACACAATTATTTATCGGAAAATATGGTGCTAGTTCAGTTAGATAACTGAATTAAAATCAAACAACTGTAATAAAAAATAAACTAGAGTATAGAAATAGTGTTTAGGCAGTAAAAGAATAAAATATATAATTAAATTAAATTTTAGATAAAATATTTTAATAATGAAGAGTCAATATATTATGTAATATTTATAGTATTTATTTAGTATTATTGATATTTGAATTACAAATGATATGAGGGAACTGAAAAAAAATGCAATGGAATTAGATAATTGAAAAGAAACAATAAATAAGTTGTAATGTATCTACGATTAAATTAAATCTTTATTTATTTATTACTCTATTATATTAGACACATTGCTTCTTTTTCTTCGTGTATTTTACTACATATTTTTTTAATGATCATTTATATTATTTATAATTCATATTTTAATAATATTGAAAAGTATAAGCATAACATTATATTTTTTATTTTTATTACTAAATATTTTAAATAAATTAAAGTTTTAATTTAATTTTAACTCTTACATTATTTTATAGCTTACATGTTATTTTTTTTAGTTGCTTTGATGCATTTTTTTTCTCTTTTTATATTCAGTTCTATTATTTGTAACTCAAATACCAATAGCATTAAGTAATAAAGATATAAAAATTATATATTTTTATTATATAAATATTATAAATAAATTAAAATTTTAAATTAAATATTATATTTTTAAGTATTTTATTATTTTATAACCTAAAAATAAAAAAAATTATTTATTTTATTACATATTTTTTTATATTTCCTTCTTTACTGCTATTATTTATAATTCAAATTCTAATATTATATATAACATGAGATATTTTCCTTTTAATATAAAATATTTTAAATAGGTTAAAATTTTTAAATTAATTAATTATATATTATATATTTTATTTTTATTTGTTATAATACTTTATAATTCATTCATTATTTCTCTTCTTTTTATTTCTTCCATTGATTTTGTTTTCATTTTTATGTCCATTGCTATTTTTGAAACTTAAAACCTAATATCACAAGATAAAGTTGATATAATATGATATATTTAATTTTATCATAAAAATATTTTAAATGAGTCTAAAATCATATATAGGAAGCATTAATTGATACAATTAATATTATACACTCTATTATATAATATAAGTACAAGTATTTGAAAATTAAAATTAATTTATTTATATAAATTTTTAATGTTTTTGAGATATCAATTTTTAAGTAAAACATTAAAAATTAAATATTCATTAATTAAAATTTTATTAATATTTTAAAACTTATGCACAATTAAGTAATGAGAATAATGTGTATTAAGTAATGAGAACTAAAAATAAGATATGCAATTAAATAATTTAATTTAATTTAATTTAATCTTTAACTTAGTTTAAATAATCTTACATTGAGAGAAAATATATTGTTAAAAGTTAAAATAATCTTACATATAGAGAAAATATATTGTTAAATGTTGCACACTCTATTATATATCATAAGTATTTGAAAATTAAAATTAAATCTATTTATTTAAATTTTTAATATTTTTATAATATCATTTTTTAAGTATTATATTTTAAATTAAATATCTATCAAATATTATCAAAACTTTATAATTCACACAGAATTAAATAATAAAAATAGTATGTGAGCTATTAAATAATGAAAATTAAAAATAGAATATCTAATTAAATTAAAATTTTAAATTAATTAAAATATTTTTACAATGCAAAGAAAACATAATATGTTATATTTATACCATTTAGTGTTATTGTGGAAATATGCATTTTACATCCACATATCTTATTTTTTGTGAATGTCTACTCTGCATCAGTTAATCTACATCACTAAATTAATTATCATAATTTAATCAATGAAACTCATTAATATTATAAAATTAATTAAATTATAATTATTTTTTTAATAACATAAATTTACATCATCATTATAAAAACGATGCTTTGAAATTTTTCCTTTATATTTGGTTATTAAAAAAAGTTATTAAGGACTATTTGAATATATTTTTATTTTTATATTTTTAGAAATTATTTTCAAATTATTTTTCAAAAAAATTTTGTAAATCTATTTTCAAAAATATTTCATTTAACAATAAAATCGGTATTAAAACAAAAGAATAGTTTTTGAAAATATATAAAAGAATTGTTGGAATTGTAAATAAAATATATTTTATTTAATTATAAAATTAACATGAAAAATAAAAAATAATTTTTAAATATTTAACAATTATTTATATTTTTATGATTTTAAATTATATATTTAAAATTTCATTTTTTAAAAATAAATTTTAAAATAAATTAATAAATAGATTCTTTTATTTAAAAAAAGAAAATTAAAAGCCAAAGTCAAACGTAGCCTCACTTACCCCGTTAGAGAGGAAGCTGCCGACGAGATATGAAACAAACGGAACCAGAGATGCGGAAACCCACGGGCCAGGAGTCAGCTTTACTCTTTAATCCCGCCGTAATTGGCGTTACGCCTCTCCCTGCTCCTTTCCTCACCCTCCACGCGTTACTTATAGGGTAACAATTCTTGTAATTCAAATTGATCGATTTATTAGATGTGTTCAAGTGAATTAATTGAGGGTAAAAACCTTATCATTTCAAGTCGCATGTAACATTACACAACTATTAAAAAAACCCAATCATAGTTTTGTAAATGGTTAAAAGCCTTAAATAAATTTCATCCCAAGGAATGGCTTCTCTATTACATATAAAATCATCCAAAGCACTGATACAATTTATACGATTTGTATCATACAAATGAGTGAAACAAAAACAGAGAACAGGGAAGAGAAAGAATAAAAATGTGAAAATGAAGATGCAATTACCAAATAAAATACAGCAAAATGAAGAGATTGAAAGACAGAATGAAGTGCGAAGAGATTTTGCAGATGCAAATACAATTTGAGAGACAAGATTTTGAGAGTAAAATTCTAAGGTGAAGTGTGAACTCCAAAGGCTGATAGAGATACAAGAAGAAGAAGATATTCAAATATCCTAATTAGACTCGAAAATAATAAATTGATTGTGGACCGAACCTAAACTCAAATTGATATTTATGAATTTGTTTTGGATAGAGCCCATTAGGTTTAATTAGATAAGATCTGATGGATTTGGACAAATTTATCATTTTGATTGATCCTATCTACATATGAAAAATTAAATATAATAATTATAATTATAATTGTTGAATTGAATCAAAATTTATTAATAATTTAATATTTGAAAAATTATTTTATTTAACTTAATACAATACATTGTATGTACCCAAATATATTTCCTTTTATACACCTGCGTGTGTCAAGGCCCACGTTGGATGTAAACAGTGTATAAGTATTGACAAGGTTTGTATTATTAATATCTATGTTAAAAAGAATAAATTTCAATTTATATTCTGATCCTTGGCAAACAATAATTCTTGATCCTATCCACGTATGAAGAGAAATAAGAGAAAGTGTGAAAATAAAAATGTAGATATAATATTGTTAATTAAAAAATATCAATGTATGTGTGTGTTTAAATCAGGCGTTGGTAATTAAAAAAAGTGGTGTGGGATGATCTCTTGCTAATACATGCGTTGTATTATCAACATTTACGTTTGGCGTTTTGACTTTTAAATTGATATAAAAAAAATCATTTATGAGAAGAAATTTATTGAGCATGTTTATTTCACCATCTGGTCCATCTCTAATTCCTGGGTAGAAGTGGTTCAAGACTTCAAAATTTTTGTGCATGTAATAAATTGGAATCCAATCTAAAATGTAAAAAGAAACAAAGTCTTTTAGAAAAAAATTGTATGCCGCTTGGTCTTCATTTAACTTGCTTTCTCAATTTACTATTCGAAAGATTCAATTTGATTTGATCATTTTTTTTCATCAAACGCTAATATTTGTTAATAAAATTGATGATATGAGAATCTAAAATTTTATATAACACCATTTGAGGTTTGTGTGACACTCTTCATATTCTAAATTAATTGTATAGCCAACATTTTACTAGTATAATAATAATTGATATTATCTTAAAAATTTTATTTTTCATTATTATTATGATCTTTTCCGATTATAATTGACATGAAATTTATTATCTAATTTCCATAAAATTATTTTAACTATCATCTATTAATGCATAAATTGATATATATCATAGATACCTTATTTAGGACCAGGATAATAACACAAACATTCAAATAGATCTATAAGAAGGGGAAGTTAAGATTGTTTATGAATTCTAATACAATAGAAAATAAATTGGTTTGACTAATCTTAATTACAAGGTAATAACTATCCCAACTTTTCTCTATACACACCAAGGCTTAGGAAACATTTTTATATACATTAAAATAAATTACTTACTATTCGAACCTTCAAAGAAACTAGAATTTCTATTCTTAGGGAATGTTTGATTTGCGAAATATTTTTCACATTCTCATGAATATTTTATAAAAATGTTATATTTTTATATTTAGTTTAAAATTTTAAAAAAGTAACATTCTTAAAAATATTTTAAAATCTAACATTCCTTCCAAATATTACTATAAAGGGAGGTGGGTATCTTAAATACCCATCTCATGGGAATATTGATACTAAAATAAAAAAAAATTGCTCTCATTTTTTCTATATCCTAATTTATTCTAAATTTTTTATTTTTATTTTTATTTTTTACTTTTAACTTATATTTCTCATTTTTATTTTCTTAAGATAATAAGTATAATTATACTGAACAAGTAACAAAGAAGTAATTTCTAAATTCCAACCCTAATTTACTTTGAAATTTTTTCATTTTCATTTTTCACTTGTAACTTATATTATTTTCAATTTTTCATGATAACAAAGATAATTATACTAAACAAGTAAAAAATAAATAAATTCTAAACTTCAATCTTTTTAATTTATATACAACCTCGTGACATATTAAAAAAAAAGATTCGGAAAGCAAATTTAATATATTAAATTTTAATTTGCATGATTACATGGATCAATATTTCATATTTACATATAATAAATATTTTTTAAATTATCTCATTTACATAAAAATTATAATTAAAATTTATAATTTTTAATGCCTTACAAAGTAAAAAAAATATAAAAGTTTAAATATGAGTTATGCAAAATTAATATCTTAACATCAAATATGACTTACTTTTAATTTGCTTATATAATTAATTATATAAAAATTTTAAATTTAAATTCTGAAAAATTTTAATATTTTATATATTAAATTATTTATTATATTTTAATCAAATAGAATTTAAATTATTAATTTATTGAGTTTTCAAAAGTTTTTATTCATATATTTTTAATTAAATCTATAATTTATTATAATTTACAACAAAAAATTAATAAAGGTATCTTTTAAAAAGCAATAAGATTCATAGGACTATAACATGTAAATCAAATATAAGAATATAATATATTTGAAAATCTAAAAAAGTATTTTTAAGAATATATATATTAAATTAAATATAAAAATATTATATTTTAGAGAATCATATGCTTGAAAATTACATTATTAAAAATGTACGCTTTTCCATAAATATAAAATTTCATAAACCAAATGTCTCATTAAGGTGACAGTAGTGCCTCTACAAGAGAGTCTACAATAATAAATATGAAAAAATAAGTACAGGACTTAACGAACAAGCATTCTATGTGAACAACTTATAAGAATCAATTAATAATCTTACCATCTAGATGACCTTCCTTTATACATGCATGACTTAAGCCTTGTACATTCTTATAACAAAACATTAGTACTTACAAAGTTATATGAAAGGCACTTTCACATTGAGATTGGATCAAATAATAAAATAACCCAACAAGAATTCATTAAAAATAAGGTAAAAACACAAATGAATCTCTTTGTACCTCATAGTCATCCTTATCTTTTCACAAACCCAACCTTATTTCTTTAAGATTTATTTTATCTCTTCACAAATAGTTATTAGATCTTTTTTTTCAATCACACATATAGTATCAATTCACCCCATCAAATTTTCTCATATTCAATGCTATAACTTAACTCATTTCATATAAAGAATGCTTATTTCAACACATAACACATTTCTCTATTCCTTCTTACATGGCCATATAATATTAATTCAACATCATTTATTTTCTAACAATCAATTAATAATAGCTAATTCTTTGTGTATAATCAATTATATAATTGATTATATTTTGCTAAAAATTAAGGCATAGATAATTATATAGTCAACTACAAATGTCCAAAGAATAAGTGGATATTCTCATAGTCAACTACGATTACGAGTTCTATAAAAGCATTTCTAAGGGATTATGGTTGATAATCTAGAATTAGAGGGCAATTTCTTAGCCTTATAGTCGACTCACTACCATAAAATTGCAATTGTACATCAGTAGATAAATGTTAGTAAAAGGTAAAACTAATATCTATATTGACATAATTATATTTTTGAAATTATTGAGACCAATAAAACAATGGTTAGTAAATAAAATTAGCATCTATTTTGATGTGATGATATTTTTAAAATTTTCAAGAAATTCAAAATGATAATTTTTTACCTCATCGACATCATAATGTATAATATTTGAAGGTTACTAGAAAAATAAAAAAACTTAAAATGTCAATTTTAAAATTAATTTACATATATTTGAACACAATAATATTTTTTAAATTATTAAAAAACTTAGTGTGATGATTTTTTATTTAATTAATATCATGATATATGACATTCGAAGATTAATAAAGAAATAGAAACCTAAGATAAAAACTTTTTACTTAATCAACATTATAATGTATAATATTTAAAGGTTGCTGAAAAAATAAGAAAACTTAATAAGTTAATTTTAGAATTAATCAATGTCTAAAGATATTGTAAAAATATGGTCAAAACCCTAAATATGGTAACATTTTTGCATTATAAATAAAGTACATCTTATTTTTTTTTATTATTATCCTTACTCTTCCTCTTATTTATTTTCGAGTCCAATCTTCATCTATGTTTAACTCTCTTTGCAAACTCCGAAACATCTTTCCATCCTCTACCACATATCAGTGAACTATTGATGCTCCTTTAACTAACAATAAGCACAAAGCAAATGCTTTAAAATTTTAGACTATTGTTTCAAATAATAAAAGGTGCATTTCTCACTTTTACTTTCCAAATATTCATATTTTCTTTTTTTTATTTTTTATGCATTTTTATAAGAATTTTTTGTTTTTATTTTCTTTAAATAACTTCCAATGCTGTATTTAAGTTTAAATGCTCATTATGTCTTTGACAAAATATTATAATAGAGACTAAAATCAATCGAACAATGATTATAGACGAAGAAAAAATAGAAAAAACTCCATTAAAATGACTATTGCGATTTTGAGAAAGGAAAAACTCCTTTGACTTTTTTGTAAATGGATAAATTGCAAAAAATTATATAAAATTGATATAAAATTTGTTCGAAACAAATAATCAAGTATGAAATTATAGTCTTTCAAAATTTTTAGCTTAAAATACATATTTTTTTTAGAAGTTAAATTTATTTAATTTTGATCGTAAATATTCTAATGGAAAAGTAAAAAATTAATGTTAAAAAATATTAGATAAATATATCACATTGATTTCTTATTAAAAAACTTACATGAAATGAAAAAAAATAACATAGTTTTTACTAAAAATCGACATAATAACTATTTTTCACGTTGGTTATATAATCAACATCGTAACAACAAATATACAATAATGCTTGATAAGAAGTAGGTCAAACATCAAGCGAGAATCAATGTTTAAATTGTTACATACCTAACATTAATTAGCTATTTTGTAATAGTATATGTAATCAACTATACTTGCCTAGAATTTAGTTCTTAGATGCATAGTTGACTATGTAGTCAACTACCGCATAAGATTATGTAAGTTTTTATACAATATATTGTTCATTCATGTCTTAAATACTCAAATCTCATTTTACATGTTACAACTTGCAATCAAATCATCACATAATACATTTTAATCATAATACTCATCCATTTCATTGAACATCAAAACAAATTGTCCATACCATGCAAAAATATTCAGATTTAGGTTTCAAACATTAAAACTTGGCCTTTAACATTCAAATCATACAAAACTAATCAAATTTACTAAAAATGCTTATTCATCTAGTATGGATGAGATAAAGAAAGAATGATATCAAGGTTTGCTTACTCCTATTCAAGCAAAATCAACATGAATTTAAGTTATGCCTCAAAATCCTTCTTAAAAGTAAAACACTATTGTGATTCTTAATTCAAAGGAAAATGAAACTAATCATCCAAGAATTAAATGTTCAAGGAAGCTTGCCATAGTTTAATTCAGGAATAAAGGCAATGAATAGAGATTGTTGGCTTGAATTGATGGAGCAAGAAAGAAAAGCAGGAAAATGTTGGAAAAGACGATGAGGCGTAAATGTGGTAAGAGAATTGAGGAATAGTAAAAGGGAATTAGGAAAATAAAAAGAAAGTAGGCTCCACACACATTTACTCAACTCTAATCACAATCCAAACTTTTAAGTATCTCATTCCATTCTAAACTTTTACATCATATTTAATCATATTAAGTTTTTTTCATCACTTTTTAGACAAAATTTCACTTTTAATTTTTAACAAAAATTTAAGTAATTATTTCCTATGCAAAATATTTTAATTATATTTTCAGATATTCCTAAGGAGTATAATACTCATGTTTAAGGTTAGAATTCAAAACTTTGGTTATATGCATTAAATGAGTTACAAGTCCAATATCATGACCAACAAAAACTCGTTAAAACGAAAAGTTGCACGATAATCACTTTAATTATATCTTTTTTATCATTTAACACAGGGTCATTTCATTTTACATAGCCACTGTTATACATGTTATTTTTAGCGTCTATACAAAAATTAGACACCATCACGTCAAACTTTGGACTTTAAATAATTTTTCAGTTAAAAGAGCACGAGATAGAGGGAACGAGGACCTACTTAAAATAATATGAGATGGACGGAAGGAGGATTTATTTAAAAAAACTATACCTATCAAAAATCAAATTAAGAATAAAAAATTTATCAAGGATTAAATTGAAATAAAATCAAAACAGAATTTTAGTCAAAATAACACCATTTTTATAATTACGAGCCACCCTTTTTACTCTAAACTAATCACTTGACACTTTAAAAAAAAAAATATCATATGGCTTTAATTTAAAAGAGAAGACACATGAACAATTCTATGCCACTTACAATAAGCGTACATGTCAGTATTAGAGAGTACCACACCAAACATTGAGCTTCAAATCATTGCTTTATTTCATGGAATGGGAGATAAATTGGGAGGGGACTTAATTGAAAAAGATTGAATCCATAAAAAATTAAATTAAAAATGAATATTTATTAAGGATGAAATTAAAAAATCTTACAACAAATTAAAATAGGATTTTAATCAAAATGTTATTATGACCTATTTAATCATATTATAACAAAAAAAAGAAGATACAAACATACATTCGTACCTCCTTTACTTTTTTTTTAAACATATAGTAGTGATAAAATTATTAGATTATATATATATAAATTAAAATTAAACTTGAAAAATAAAAAAAGATAAAATCTCTAAAATTTATCAAGTGTCACTTGAGATAAATCTACTATATATATTATATATTAGTCGTGATATTTACTATGTTATTTCTATAAATTGTCATGCGCAAGTTTGTCATTTCTTTTTCATTTATCTTATAATATTAAATTAATTTTAATAAAAATTTAGATTTGAATTATTTTTATCTATCACTAGAATTTATAAATATTAAATTATTCCAATCTTATAAAAAGTTTCTCAAAAAACTATTCAAATTACATTTATGTATCTATGAATTAACACTAATATCACTAAATGATATTAATATGACATAAAAAATTTTATTATAATTTTTTTAAATATTAAGGATATAATTTTATTGAATTATTTTATTATATATCATATATTTTAACTCTTATATCATATTTTAAAATTTTTTAATTTTAAATTTAAATATATAATAATTAAAAAATAAATAAAATAAATTAAATTTAATATTTTTATAATTTTTTATATATTTACTATTATTATCTTAGAAAAAATAAAGACTCGTGCGTGCATAGGTCAAAAAGCTAGTACTATTTTATTTTATAGATCCATCTTTTTCAAAGTTTTAAATAAATTTTAGAGTATAAAATGAAATATCACAATGCTCAATGAAAAAAATTAAAGGTTGAGAATTAAATAAATAATAAATAATTAAAATAATTTTTAAATTTATAATTTTTCATCAAAAATTATAATAACTTGCTTTACTCTTTAGAATAAAAAATATATTTTAGAAGAGTTTGATCCTTACACCTTGTTTGGCCAAAAAAAAATAAGAGAGATAAATTTAAATTTAAATTAAAAAATAAGAAAGAAAAATTAAAAATTGAAATAATTATAAAATTATAACAACACAATCTATCATTAAATTTTATTTTTCCCTTTTTTGAAAATAAAAATAACTTTTTTTATTTTCTTTCGTTCCATTTAAATAAAAAAATTAATTGTCACAAATTTAAACATGGGACGAAGAATGGGAAACCAGGAAAACAAGGATCGGAATAAAGAAGGGATCTTCATTTTTCTACCTCTAGTTTTTCTTTCCCCACCCTGAGCTTCAATTTCACTGCAACTTTATTGTTTTCACTTTGTTGACCGTTTTTTTCACCGTCACAGCTTACGCAGCTGATTGTATCAACTGGTCAATGCCTTAATTTCCAAGTCATATTTCTTGTCTGCTCCTTCATGCTTATCATATCATTAGGGGAGTTCAGGCATCAAATTTTGTCTTTATTTCTGATATTTGACTTTATATCGGTTGGACAACTAATACATCGCTAATGGTGGGAATAAAATTCTTGGTCAGAATGATTCTATAATATGTTATACGTGATTTCCAAATTAAATTTTTAATTTTTAATATTTATTATATAGAATTTTTAAATTTATTTTATTATTTTATATTAAAATTAATAATTTTTAGTTTATATTTAAAATTTAATTTCAGATTTCACCTTTTGTTAATGATGAAATTTGAATTCGAAAATCAGTAAAAAAAATAAATATATTTTAATAATTTAATTAAATAAATCTTAAATACTAGTAAATGTATTTTAAATTATATGTATATTTTAAGAAATTTGATAGGATCGTACATCATGTTAAAGTATCTGTAGTTCCGCGACTACATTTTATGCATATTGTTCTTCATAATATAAACAATGCACTGGCATATAGTTGACAAATTTGTACTTTGACTTCTAAATTTTCGCGTAAATTTATATTTATGCTATGCGAATTATTTTAACCCTATGCTTGCAATTAAGGAAAGGAAAAAAATAAGAGAAAATTTTAAATTTTAAAATTTTTCATTCCTTAATTTGGTAAAAAAAAAAGAGAAATATGCTTATTGTCATTTTTACATATTTAAATTTTAATATTTTTTCTTTTAATTATTTTTAAAAAATTTCTTTATTTTCTTCTTATTTTCCATTTCACCGATGGAAGGGTAAATCAATAACTGGATAGAATTGGGAATCCGTATACATCAGAAAATATAATTCCCTCCTAATAATTCTACACACATTAAAGAAATTTTTATTGATTAAATTTGGGAAATAAAATGTGATTATTTTGCTCAAAAATTAACCAAAAAATCATGAGGAATAATCCGACATCATTCTAGGTGGAGTTTTTAGCAATGATTTAAGCTCTATTCGTTGTTTTTGAAAAATATTCTTTATATAAAAATTTAAAATCTTTATATATAAGGAAAGGAATATTATATATATTTATATTTTATTATTAATAAATTTTTTATTTAATATTAAATATATAAAAATTATTTTTTAATATTTTATAATTATATTTTTATGAAAAATTATTTATTAGGCTTAAAATAGGAATGAAAGGGATGAAATTTTGAGAAAAAGAAGAACTTATTAAATCGAGTTTTTTAACCAAAAAACAATAGTTAAAAAAAGAAAGACAGAAAAATGGCAGTTTATGTGAGCTTGAGACGCTTGTCCGTAGTCAACATATTTTGAGGCATCGAACAAGTCTTTGGCCCACGGGGGGGCCCATTCCCCGCGCCGTCCACGCTGTGTAAAAACGGTTCTCTGGTAACAGGGATTCTTAAATTATAAAAGGCAACCTCTCCTCTAATAATAATAAATTAATAAAATTAATAATCTGACGGCAAATGTTGTCCGGTTACAGACACGCGTCCTTCGAATGACAGGAGCGTCACAGTTTATTTTGCCGGCTGGCAATTTTGTCGCAGGCCAGTGCTTTCAATATGAGAGGTGGTGAATATTGCCACATAAGCATCCTTTCACAGCGCCATTGGGCTATATGCTTTTTTGCCCAATATTTTCTTCCTCTACCGTGACAAATATGATAAGTTAAGTTTTGTTTGAACGAATGCCATATCAATACGTGGGATCAGATTTATGTACCACTGAATTTAGTAGTTTAAATCTAATAATTTAATTGAATAAATTTAATAATTTAAAATTATTAATATACTATAAAATAATGCGTCGTAATCTAAATTTATTACGTATCATAATTTGGCATGCTTGTAGAAAAAATATTCATCTTTTTTTATGAGAAAATTTTTATTATAAATTATTAAAATAATAAAATAAAAAATTAATAACAATAATTTTTCATTTTTATAGAAAATTATTTTTTCCATCATCATAGTTTTTAATATTATTTTTTAGTTGTAATATATAGAAGGATATGACATTCTCTCAGTTTTATATAAATAAATAAATTTTTCTTATAAAAATTTGCTTACCACAAAATAAATGCAACATCAGTTTTGTTATAACAATGGATGGTGAGCGAAAATCATCGAAATGAAATATCAGTATGGATAAGAAAAAGGAGAAAACTCATAAAATTTGATAACAATTATTGAAAAAATAAACTTTGTCTTCTTATTACTTTGACATTTATCAAATTTACATGAGAAGCTAGATTCATTCTTACCCGCGACGTCTCAACCTTTTACTTCTTTCTTATAAGTAAGCTCACAATTGAGATTGTTTTAATGACGTCTTTTGATTATTGTTTGTAACGGGTTGTTAGAGATACTTAAAATATGTCCACCAAATGGGAGTGGTTGATTAATTTTTAATTAGTACAACTTGTTCTTAAACATATCATTGACTATTAATTAATTGTTTATTTTGATTGATTATTATATAGTAATTAGTCATCATGCAAGTAAGGAGATATGCTACTTTGGTTATGTTCTTAAGTTCTTTCAGGTTTTCCCTAATCGAAGAAACCATGATTATATACTTTCATGATTTACTATCATTGCAAGATAAATAAAAAACCTAATTAGAACTATTTTAGCCATCAATCCCACAACGTCACAACTCCTTCCTTGCCGGACTCTTTGTTTGTATTTAAGAAAAGAAGTAGAAAAAAATTTAAAATATTTTTTTATACATGAATATTATGAACATTTTAATGTGAAAATAACAAGGTTGAAATAATATTTAGAAATCAACGAAATATTTTTTCATAAAATAGGCACAGAAGAAGCAATAAAAAACTTTGCAATTACAAAATTACTCTTTTATAGAATTTATCAAATAATTTTATTGACTTGCAGTAAGAATAATTTTATTATTTAATAAATTTTTATATTTATATTTTTTAATTAAATAAAATAAAAATTTATTATTTTTATTTATTTGTTATACATTCAAATAATAAATAAAAATACTTTTTATATATTTTTTAATTATTTATTCATTTTTATATTTTTTTATCACGACATCCAAAGTTAAGATTAAAAAAATAAAAATAAAGAGAAGGTAAAGAATAAAAAGCGGGGCGGGGAAATGAGGAGCTCTAGAAGCTTCATTAACGCTCCTCTATTTATCAAACATAAATACTTGGGCATGTTATGATGTTAAGAGCTAAAGTCATAATCGCCAGACTTTTAGAGCAAGCCCCTATCATCGTATCGTCTCGATATTTAAAGGCAACCGTTAATTGTATTGGAAATTGCCTGCATATAATGCAACTCATCAAACTAAATGACTCAAGAAAAAAAATACACTGTATTATTCATATTTTTAGTAACATAATGATAATTAATATTATTTTTTAAATTTTATTTCTTTGTATTCTGAATTTAATTTTAAATATGTATATATAATAATCTATAATTTGGAGAAAAAAATAAATAATGTTATGGGACACAATATTTTAAGAGATTGAATGTTTTATTATTAAATTATTTTTTATTTTAAAATAAATAAATTATAATTTAAAATATAAATATGAATATATTAAATATAATATAATAAGGAAAATATTTAATTGAGTTTCCAATAAAATTAAAAAAATATATCATATTATTTATATATTGATCGCAGATGATTTGCTTCACCTAGAAGAGGAATTAAGATTTATTTATTTATTTTAAATATTTTTTGTAAGAAAATTTATATACTCTTACATAAATGAAGAAATAATATATTATCTTCATAGATATTACTAAAAAAATGATACATAAAAATATGATAATAAAAAATAATTTAATATCTAAAAAATTATTTTTTATTAAATTTTTTACATTAACATAATTATATAATTTATTTTTCATCATTTGAATAATATATAATTATATTCTTAAAAAATATTTTTTCAAAAAATATAGATAAGAAAGCTTTTTTTGATATTGATTCTCATTACTTTTTATTTTTTATTCCAAAATTACTCCAAAAGGGAACGTCTCTCCTTGTCCCAATCCTTTTTTTTTAAAACAAAATTGAAACTGAGGTACCCTCCCCCATGAAGCGAAGCATAACCGTGTTAATATTGCCAATAATCTACGCAATTTAAATCCGAAGGAGGTTGATTTAGTCCTTTCACATGATAAGGTGCGCGTTGACGAGAAGAGCATGCATACGCGGTGCCTCACAAGAATAAAATGCATGTGGGCCCGATTATGTAAACGCCGACGATACAGCCGAGCACGACGCTACGCGTGGGTCCCAACCAAAACACTTTCGCTAGTTGTCGCTTTCTTCTTCATCACCCGAGGACAGGCTCAAATATGGTATTACGGTGGTGGTGGTGGTGGTGGGCCCTGATAGGGCATAAACGGTGATGCGGACGCGCAACTTAGGTATTGCTTGGATATGGAATCGTGATCGTGATCTAACGCCATACATAGGCTGTTAGTTTTACTGCGGGGCCCTCAGAGATCACAGAACGAGCAAACGGCTAAACGCTCCGCTTATAATTTAAATTGCAAACAACTAATTTTTTATCCGACACTCAACGGATTATATTAAATTTTAATTTAATTTAAAATTGAGTTAAGTTGAATTTTTCTTACAAAAATAAAATTTTATTAATATTTCTTGTTATTTATAAAATTTAAATTTAAAATTTCATTTAAGGAGATCAATATTTTAATCATTCGAATAAAAAAAATCAATTGCAAACTAGTACTTTTAAATTTTAACTATTTGCGTTGCAAAAACATAACTCCTTAAACTATAGAAATATGCACGCGATCAACTTAAATTTTTGAAATTTTAATTTAATAAATTTGAAAAAATCGTGCACTAATTTTATGATTAATTTATACTAAAAAATAAATATTTATCTTTTAAAAAATTAGATGGAATGAAACATTTACAACTTCCTTGAAGCTTGGACATTTACAAAATGTAAATTTTAGATATGAAAATTATATTGAATTAAAATTTTAAATTCTAAACATGAAAATTTTAAATGATAAAAATTCATTTTATTTTATAATATTAATTAATCATGTAATACAAGAGTAATTGATTTCATCAATTTTAATGAATAAAAAGAGCTGAACACGTGTAAAGTATAAGAGAATCGGATACACGTTTTATAGTTCAGAAAGTTACGTCCGAAATAGTTGGGGGAAGATGTGCAATTTACCACTACGCTTGTCTGTCCTGTTTTTTCCAGTACATCCAACTTGAATTTCCGTATTGCCCATGCTCGTCTGCCGCAAGAGCGGTATGGCCATTTTGTTAGAATTTTTTATAAAGTGAGCTGCTATTAATTAGTAATTTATGATTTAATAAAAATTGATTGATTAAATATTTAGTTCAATTGTGAAATATGCATGAGACCCATTTAAAATTGTGATTTTAAAGATATGGGCTTAGCACATCTACATAATTTAGTATAGTTTGGTGATTGTGTAGGTCCAAAAGACTTAGTAATCCTTTTATGGGGAGGATTGCTAGGATTATAAATAAGGATTAAGACTAGGTCCTCTCTTCACTTCTCATACATACGGTTTCTACTCATTGAGAGCCGCCACCGAAGAGAAGAGCGAAGAGGAAGATCTAGTTGAGAAGAATTCATTAGCTTCCGCTGAATTCGATTATGGCTACAAATCCATCAGGTAAGTAAATTCTAATTTCATATTTATGGTGTTCTAATTATCATACATGAGATCCTAAAATAAATTTAAAAATTCTTACATGTGGTATCAGAGCTTACATGTATGATATTAGAACCCAGAATAATTAATTATATTTTATATTATTTTGATTGAAGATTTATGATAAAATTTTATATGTATGATTCTCAAAATATAATCATACGATCAATTTATAATGTTTGTTTTATAATTTTTTAATGTATCATCATGATTTTTTCATTGAAAAAGATTTTAGATTAAATATTCAGTTTATATATATTAGGGTTATTGAATTAAGAAATCCTAATTTATCAATTTTATATGAAATTGTGGGGAAAGCTAACGGGGTATTATTTTAGCATACTGTTTGAAATTTTTGAATTTTGTTTAGCGTTCTATTTGGAATTTACCCCAAAAAAAAAAATTTTCAATTGATTTCGGGAAGTGCGTGATTTTTCGTTCATCTAAAGGTTTTAAATAGATCTTGTATAAAGGTTTCAACAAGCATAAAGGGTTTTTTAAATGAATTTTATATATATATAAAGTTTTTTGAAATCTTATTTAGCGTGCCATATATTTGAATCTGATTTTATATATATATAAGACGTCATATGGTTTACTGTGTTGTACATATATATATGAATCTCGTATATATAAAACGTCATATGCTTCGGTGTGATTCTTGTTTTATATTTTGGTTTGGTGTGCTGCTGCCCATCGTTTATATATGTATAACATGCAGTTTGGATTTTTGTTCACCTCCTGTGTATATAATTGGACTTTTATATATCTGATTTCTGTCTCAATTGGTGTGTTGTTTGAATTTTCCTTCTTATTAGTTCTCTAGTCAGTTGCATATAAAACAAATATATGTATATATAGAGAACCTCCCAGGTTTTCTTTGTTTCACGTTGGAATACTTGAGTGATTTTGTTAGTTTTATTCTGTGAGACATTGTATCTGATGTATTTAATGAGATTTTGTCTCACGTGGCTTCCTTCAGGTTTTCTTTATTTCACGTGCCGTTTGAATATATATATATATATATATATATATATATATGAATTTCTTTATTTCTTGTCTGGCATGCAATTTATCTCCTTCAGTGAACAGATATATATTGAATTGTGTATATTAATTATTAGTTCCACTCTCGTCCCCCTAGTGCAGATAAATGACATGTAATCCACAGAATTCCATGCTTAACATTTAGCTTTATAACATATAGCTTTATAAGCCTGGCATGGGTTTAAGTTTAACAACCTATTTCACGCATAATAGCGTGAATTGCCTTTTCACACAGAAGGTGTAAATTAATTATATATATTATATAATTAATATTTATTATATATTAATTATATTTTAAATTAATTAAATAATATTTTCATTAATTATAAAATCATAAAATTTTTTGGAAAAATAGAGTGATATGCTTATCATCTATTAATAATATTCACTTTTCCATTTTTTTTCTCTCTCTCGAAGAGTGAATATAATTAGATATTATAATAAGGTTAATTTTTTTTTAAATTTTGTTCAAAATTTTATTATGCAACAATATTTATGGGTTCATTGAGATACATTGAGTTTTTAACATCTCATCAGGAGTGACCCATTGTATACATATAGTTGAGTATACAGATTGAGATATTGGATAATTTACTTTTCCCAATTAAGAAAATTTTTCATTAGTAATTATAAATGCTTGGCTGCCAAAGTGGCTCATTTATAGTGATTAGTAAAATATTTTCTTATTCAGAAATCATGGGATAGTACTAGAATTATCTTATATAATCACCTGCCCAAAGGGGGTTATTATGTAAGATAATTTTAGCATTACGACATAAGGCATCATGGATGGAAATATATCAATTTAAAGAGTCTATCTACCTAAAGGGGATGAATTTTTTAAATTGGATATTTTTATATTAGCCTTATGAGGAGAGTACTTACTAGCATGTTATATTCTCTGCCCAAAGGGGAGAACATGATGATGCACCTAGACTCTCCAGTTATTATAGCACATCAGGAATCGTTGCTATTTATTTCTTTTAAATTATCCATTGATTAATTGTTGCATTTTTTTATTTGAAATAGTGACTTTTACTGTAAATGGCAATCAAGCTACCATTGAGATCCTACATGGATCTAACTATAAGAGATGGAATGAAGACCTGAACTTTGCCTTAGTTATGAGTGACATAGACATAGCCTTACGTATTGATCCACCCGTTGCCATCACTATCTAAAGTACTACTAAATAAAAGAGTTATTTGCCAAGTGGGATAGAGCAAACTATATGTGCTTACATGCTATTAAGACATCTGTCTTTGAGTATCTTCCAAGTGGGTTGGATGAGATTGAGAATGTTAAATAACTTCATGATGCTGTTAATCAAATATACTAAAAATCTAACAAGTCTGAGGCTAGGAATCTTATGAGTGAGCTGACAAGCATGAAGTATGATTTTGTTGGAAATGTTAGAGACTTTATCATGAAAATGGTCCACATCAAAAACAAATTAGCTTCCCATGAAATCACCTTACCTGACAAATTTATTGTTCACCATGCCATCAATTCACTTCCTCTTGAGTTCACCCAAATTAAAATTGCTTACAACACCATGAATGAAGTTTGGAGTATCAATGATGTTATATCCAAGTGAGAAAGAGGCCAAGCTTAGAGTTGAAAATAATGATGAAGTAGAAGTTTGTTTTATTGGAACAATAGGTTTAAATTTAGAGTCTGGTTTTGAACTTATTTTGAAAAATATTTTTTTTATGTGCCCTCCTTTAGGAGAAATTTAATTTCAATTTCTATTTTGGATAAACATGGTTATCATTTTATCATCAAGAATAGAAAAGTTGATTTGTTTTTAAATTCTAAAATTATAGGTGAATTTAAGCTTGATGATAGTTTATATAGATTGTGCTTGGCCCAAAACAATGAATACAGTACTATGAATGTTGAAAACATAGTGTCTAAGAGGACTTTAGTTAGTGAAAAGTCTTTCTTGTTATAGCATAAAAGATTAGGTCGCATCTCAAATGAGAGAATTAATAGATTGATAAAAGATGGTTCTTTACCTTTTCTTAAATCCAAAAAAACTTAGACACATGTATTGATTGTATAAAGGGTAAGTTAACTAAGATTAAAAGCAAAGGTGCCACCCGAAGTTCTGACTTTTTAGAAATTGTACATACTGATATTAGTGGACCACTTACTCCTACTCTATATGGTAATAAATATTTTGTTACCTTTATTGATGATTTTTCTCGTTATGGTTATCTTTACCTAATTAAGGAGAAGTCTGATGCTTTAAAAAAAAATTTTAAAATGGAGGTAGAGAAACAATTAGGAAAAGTTATCAAAATTGTTAAGTCTGATCGAGGTAGTGAATATTATGGTAGATATGACACAACTGGACAGCATATGGGACCATTTGCTAAATACTTACAAGAGAATGGGATAATTGCCTAATATACTATGCCTGGTAGTCCTGAGCAAAATGGTGTGGCCGAAAAATGAAATCGCACTCTTAAAGATATGATGAGGAGCATGATGAGTAGAACCAATCTTCCTGAATCTGTTCGGGGTGAAGCCATGAAATCTGCATTATATATATTGAATAGAGTGCCTAGTAAATCTAGAACAAAAACACTTTTTGAACTATGGACCAGTAGAAAACCTAGCTTGAACCACTTCTGAGTTTAAGGATATCCTGTAAAAGTTAGAATTTATAATCCTTTTGAAAAGAAAACTAAACCTCAATTTACTTGTTAGTACTTTATAGGGTACCCAAACTATTCCAAAAAGATTTACTTAGAAAGAAACAGTAAACTACAATGAGACCCTTCTAACCAATGTCATTTAAAAATTCATTTAGAATCATCATGGCCTTAGTAGCACACTATGACTTAGAGTTTCATCAAATGGATGTGAAGACAGCCTTCTTGAATGGGGATTTGAGAGAAGAAGTTTATATGGTACAGTCAGAAGGTTTTCAAGAACCTAGAAAAGAACATTTAGTGTGTCGGCTTAAAAAGTCTATTTATGGACTTAAACAAGCTTCAAGGCAATGGTATTTTAAAATTTGATTAAGTGATCACTTCCATAGATTTTGAGGAAAATAAAGTTGATCAGTGCATATACCTTAAGATCAGTGGGAGTAAGTACATTTTTTCTTGTCCTCTATATGAATGATATTTTATTAGCTAGTAATGATAATGGATTGCTGCATAAGACTAAATGATCATTGTCCAAAATTTTTTGACATGAAAGATCTTAGAAATGCTTTGTTTGTTCCTGGGATAGAGATCTGTAGAGATCGATCTAAAGGTTTGTTGGGACTTTCACAAAGGTCTTACATTAATTGTGTACTTAATAGATTTAATATGCAAAATTACAAGGGTGGGGATGCACCTGTTATAAAAGGTGATAAACTCAGCCTTAATCAATGTCCCAAGAATGATTTAGAAAGAGAATCTATGAAAAATACACTTTATTCTAGTGCAGTGGGGAGTCTTATATATGCATAAGTCTGTACTAGGCCTAATATTGCATTTGCAGTGGGAGTTCTTGGTAAGTATCTTTTGATCCTGTTATGGATCATTGGGTTGCTATTAAGAAAGTATTAAGGTACTTACAAAAAAAAAAGGCGAAAGATTACATGTTGGTTTATAGAAAAGTTGACAATCTTGAGATTATTGGATATACAGATTCTGACTTTGTTGGCTCTCAGGATGATATGAAATCCACTTCAGGATACATTTATACATTAGCTGGAGGAGCTGTATCTTGGAAGAGTGTAAAACAAACACTCTTAGCTTCTTCTACTATGCAAGCTGAGTTTGTTGCGTGTTATGGAGCAGCTACGCAAGCCATTTGGCTAAAGAATCTTATCTCTGGTCTTCGCATCATTGATTCCATCTCTAATCCACTAAGAATTTATTGTGATAACAAATCTGTTGTGTTATTTTCCAAAAACAACAAAACTACATGTGGGTCTAAGCATTTGGAAATAAAGTACCTTAAGGTCAGAGATTTTGTGAAAAATGGTGATATTACTATAGAGTATATTGATACAAATAACATGATTGCTGATCCTCTGACTAAAGGATTGAGACCTGTAGTTTTTAGCAAACATGTTGAGAGTATGGGTGTCTTAAGGTCTTTTAATGTATTTTATTAGTGGGAGCATATTTCTTGTGTTTGATACTCTCATGCTATAATTTGTTATGTTAGACATTCTTTTTATAAGATTTTAATTTCATTGATGATCATCATAAAGTAGATAATCTATGCTATTATATATTCTTGAACATATACTTATAAGTATTGAAATCTTGCTTCTTAAGACTGGTGTCTGTCTTAAGTATGACTTTGATGTCAAGAAAGTATGTCTTACGGAATGACACTATTAAATGATCTCGAGAATATGAATGAGACATACATATAGTAAATAGATTTCTCATCAAGTTTAGAGAAATCATGGAGGACTGATAATGAAAATGGCACGTTTGATCACATTTGATGCTATTTTCTTACTACACAGCCACACTAAAATCCATTGTCGATAAAGTCACTAACACTTGTAACCATAGATTGGTCTTATGTCAATAAGGGGCATAAAAGCCGCTATGATTCAGTGTTTGTTAGCTATATTAGATAGGATTGTTGTGATGTTATCTCAGAGGGCTAAATTATTTTTCTTTGTGGCCACATAAAAATTTTTTCAATCAGTCTGGAGTCTTATTTTCAAAATATATTTTTGTTAAAAATCTAATAAAACCCAATTAATATTGCTCAAGTGGGAGAATGTTAGAATTTTTTTATAAAGTGAGCTGCTATTAATTAGTAATTTGTGATTTAATAAAAACTGACTAATTAAATATTTAGCCCAATTGTGAGATATGCATGAGACCCATTTAAAATTGTGATCTTAAAGATATGGGCTTAGCACATCTACATAGTTTAGTGTGGTTTGGCGATTGTGTAGGCCCAAAAGACTTAGTAATCCTTTTATGGGGAGGATTGCTAGGATTATAAATAAGGATTAAGGCTAGGTCCCTTCTTCACTTCTCATACATACGGTTTCTACCTATTGAGAGCCGCCACCGAAAAGAAGAGCAAAGAGGAAGATCTAATTGAGAAGAATTCATTAGCTTCCGCTGAATTCGATTATGGTTACAAATCCAACAGGTAAGTAAATTCTAATTTCATATTTATGGTGTTCTAATTATCATACATGAGATCTTAAAATAAATTTTAAAATTCTTACACATTTTTTTAATTTTATTTTATTTTATGCAGTAACATAAAGCAAAAATATGATTTCAATATATAATTTTTGGAATATTATCATTTGCGAAAGTTAAAACACTCATTTTTTTTTTGTCTTAACCCAAAAGAGAACAATTACTTTGATTACCTTTAATGGGATTATCATAAGTAAACAGTTATCTAAATGGCATGACTATATAATAATTTGAAATATATAATCAATTTTATTGATAACGACTGGAACGTCACTAATTAGGAGATATCGAGGATTCTATTGTTGTTGAAAAGTAAACCATTCAAAACGACGGCCAATTTTCAACTAGTAATCGCAGTCTGTGCTAGCTCATCTTTTCATAGTCAAAGAGGCAATGGATAGAATCCGAAGAAACGGTTCAATAAACGTGGAAGGGAATGAGAGGTAATCCGAGCAAAGGAAAATCAATCCAGAATTTACGGGACAGTTTAGTGTACCTGAATTTGATCGAATATTAAATTAATATTTTTTTAAATATATTATATAGTAATATATTAATAATTAATTTAATAATATATTAATGATTATTGTACCGTTCAGATTTGTCTAATCTACTTTAGTTTGAACGAGAGTCCAAACAAATGATTAAAAAGAATATTCGACCGCTAATGCCAAGTTCATCTCAATGCAAAAACATGAAATTTTTAGCTTTTCAAATGCCGGACACAATTAAATCAAAATAATGCTTAGACACAACTTTAAATATCTACTTGCGGGGGAATCGATTTATAATTTAGACTACTTATTATGAGTTCAATATACTTTAATGATTCACTGAATTTAAGTACATGTTCGATTAACCTGTATTGCTTCAATTATTTAACATTATAATTAGCAATTGATCCATTAATTATCGTATCAGCTTAATTTTTGCCATCCTATATAAATATAGGTACACATTCTATGAAAAAATTTCTTTATTATCTCATTTTTTATATTATTCTTTCATACTATATTGCTAATTTAATCATCAAAGTAGTCTGAAAAATTTCCAACTACCATCGCCAATTTGTCAAATTTTCAAGTTGGAAAACGACTCGAACAAGCCGGATATATTATGCTTACCCAAAGATTTAAGTGTAATTTAAATATGAACTTGTTAGTTATATAATTAATATTTTCACAAAATATGATAATTAGCTTTGATCATGACTCATATAATTTAAGTGCTATTTAATTCATAAAGAAAGTAAGTTTTTTTTGGAAGTTAAACTTCATTATTCAAAATTGTTTAATTAATAATAAACAATTTACACTTTTTAAAAATTAATTTCTTATATTTTATTTAATCTAATTTTAAATTTTTTTAATAATTATTATACCCTTATAAATACAACACAAAAAATTAAAAATACCAATAAATTTCAATTGTTTCCGATTCTCCATGAAACCATGCTTGAAGTCACTTTTGTATCATGATTTTTCTAAACTTATAATTTCTTATTTTCTGCTTTACCATAACAAATTCAAATTACAATGATGAATTGTATATAAAAAATTAAAATGACTCGTATATTATATACTTCCTTTGAAACTCATGATGATTATGTAAAACATATATAACCATAAAAAAAACAAAATCTTATTTTCTAATTTGAAAATAAAAATTTAAATTAATTTAATGAATTGTATATAAAAAGTAAAATTATCATATATTATATATTTCTTTCAAAAGCCATAATAATATATAAAACACATATAATCATAAAAATTATAAATTTTCTTTTAATTTATCATAAAAATCAAACTAACTTAAAGAAAAATTGCTTATAAAGCATATTGACAAGTTTACTGTCTCATTGGGTAACTACTAAGGCTAGCACAATGAAACAGGCAATCGATGATAATGGGAAAAAGCCCTTTCGAAGCACCTTTAATGTCTAAATTAGTATACAGCCAAATAGAGTAGCAATAATTAGGAAACATAATCCTCATAGATTAGAATTCGTACGTAATTGTTGTAAATATATATATAGCCCTTTCAAAGCATCTTTAATGCCTAAATTAGTATACAACCAAATAGAATAGTAATAATTGGGAAATATAATCCTTATAGTTTAGAATTTATACTCAATTGCTGTACATGTAATAGCATGGCTAAAGGTATTACTGTCCACCAATAGAGGCTCTAAATGGTTTGTGTACAACATTGTTTATGGTAGGGTAGTAAGGGTAGCGAGAGATAATGAAGTGAGCATTGTCTAGCATTGTATGAGCGTCAGGTGGGGATGTTTAATGAGCTTAGCAAATTGAATTGAATTAAAGCTTACGTAGACTCAGCTCATTAAGGCCATATTTTAAGCTAGCCTAATTCACACCATAAGCATATCAAATTGATCTATTTTACCTTAAAAAATAGTTAGTCCACAAATTGATTTAGATCTATGTGGATCTAATTTGCACGAACTTAACCCGTTTAAATCTCTTTTATGGGCTTATTTTTAATAAGCTTAATTTGTAAAAGTTAATAGATTATTTCACTAAGGCTCATTAAGCACCCTTTGTATCAAGTGGTTGTATATATATATATATATATATATATATATATATATATATATATATATATATATATATATATATATATATATATATATATATATATATTAGGGCACATGTATGTGCAAGGTTATGATACAAACGTCTTAAGGTCACCTTAACAAGGAGTGGATAAAAATAAGAGCACTCTTAAAAATGGATAGTGAGGCAGGGTTAATCCTTAAGTGTTATTAGCGAGAATCTTATATTAGTGACATCATGAGACATAAACAATCAAGTCAAGTTGGATGAGGTTTTGGTAAGGTTAACTTAGGCAAAGTAAGACCAAGCAAAGTCAATAATGATGGTGGTACCTGGTCATTATAAAAAGTGTAGTAATTTTGGTGGTATTACTTACAATTATAATTAATTTAATCTCATTATTTCTCAATAATTAAAAAAAGAAGCAAGATTATCATTAATCAAATTTAACAAGAATAATTTTACATTTCTATCCTATAAAAGATATTAAAACTTTTAATTTATTTTGGGTAAGTGAATAAGCAACTTCATGAATTTTGCAAGAAGTAAAACTTTTTAAAACCTTATTTCTACCATTTTATCAAATAATAACTAATCAAAATAATTCAACTATTTTTCACTCCTCGAAAAAATAGTGGAATCCTAGCATTTGCAATATGTTGTCAAAAGTGCTATATTAAAAATAACAATGTTCTTTTTACTCAAAAATTTCATTGCATTGCAATCAATAAAATATGTATATGAAATTTAAATGAGATCTAGGAAGTTATTATTGTCCAATGTTTTAAAAATCATATAGGATATTAAATTAGAAATAAAAGTGTTCAAGATTTAATACTTCAATTAGGATTGAATTAAGATTATAATACAAATTAAAAATTGTAATATATAACAATTAAAAATAACTAAAATATTACAAAGTTAAACTTATGTATATAAAATATGAAAGTAGTTGAAACATTCTTAAATAATTTTACAAGTTCATGATTCAAATTATTAAAAAAAATAATATTGAATTCAATTTTCTTATTATATAACTTTCATTTATAAAGATAAGGTAATTTTTAACTATTAGATATATTGAATTTTAAATATGTATATAATATCAGGAAAAAATAATGTTATTTTTGTAAATAGTAATTTTTTAAAATAAAAAATTAACTAATTGAACCATGTAAATCATAACTAGTTCATATGGCTTACCAATTTTAAAGGATAACCAAACTAATCACACAATTGATTCACAATTTTCCAATTGAGTAAGCTGTGTTCAATCTGATTTTTAAAATATTTCTATTTTCATAATAAATTTATGTGTATATATCGATTGATCCTACTTTTTTTTAGAAAATAAAATCAAATCTATTTTTTAACCAAACTTAAACAAGAATAGTAATTTGATAATTTTTGTATTAACCTTAATTGACCTTGTTCATTCCTTTATTCATTCTAAATAAAAGGAAAATCATAATTTTAGAATAAGTGAATGAGTGAACAAGGTACACTAGAATGGACATAAAAATTATTAAATTGTTCTACATGTTTAAGTTAGATTGAAAAAAGTATATTTGATTTTTTCATCTAAAAAATTAGAGGATGTTAATCTCCACATTAAAGTGTGAAGGTTAGTAATTATATATATATATATATATATATATATACACACACACACACGCACACACACACACATAAATATGTATATATATATATAGACACACACACACACACACACACATACACACACACACACACACACACATATAAAATAGGCTTGTTAAATGAATGAATTGCTTCGAATTAAACTAAATAAGTACAAATCAATTTATAAAACTAGCAAAGAAAAAATAAATCATTTGGGACCGTCTTGATTCGGTCCATGAAAATTCATGGGCCCATCTATTTAAAGAACACTCATTTCTTAACTTTAGTTACCTTACCAACTTAATATATTTTGTGCCAAGAATGGAATGGGAATGAAGTTGAAAGAAACTCAAACTTCAAGCTAATGATAATTATAATCATATTATAATAGTTAATACAATAATTTTAATTTTACACATAATGATCATCATAAATCATTATCCATAATAATTTGAAATTTAACTAGTTAACATAAACAAAACGTACAAATCTAATAAAATTGCTTTAAATTCTATTGCCAAAGTTATCATTTGGCAATGTCTTGAACTGGTTGCTTTTACATTCCATGATCTACATATCAAAAAGAAAAATGCACTAGAATTTAGCATATTCCATAATCTATAAAATAAAATAAGATAGAAAGCAAGTGAGAAACATTTCAAAAGGTTATTAACACTTAGCATGAAAAAAGTACATTAGCCATTTTGCAGAGAATAGAAACTTCCTCTACCTTGTCATCTAAAATGCCACCATTCTAAATCTTAGGTTCAGTAAATGAACCATTAAAACATAGACCTAAGCTCAATTTCAAACCCAAGCTCATCCAAGATATAATAATTTTCAAAGCTATCAAAGAAAATGGAAAATCTAAAAGACTTCCTAGCAAAAATAGAAAGTTGAATACATAAAAAAAATTAAAAATAAAAAACATATTTAAAACAAAATAATAAAAAATTAATGCAAAATTACAACATCAATTGAAGTAGCAAAATTAACAAATTTCAAACATAAAAAATGTTTAGAATCAATAAAGAAATAAGTGACTAACTTTAACACTAAGAGAATAAAATAAAATAAAAAGAGAATTCTATAAATTCAACATAAATGGCTAACCTCTATTTAGCCTAATCAATTTTTTCTTTTTGGTTTACATCAATTATTGCATTTGTATTTGAATTCTTAACTAAGTTACTTTTATCTTTATTATAATCTTTCAAATTTATAATGGAAATTGTTAATGAATTCAAATGATTAAAATAAGAAAGGATAAAAAAAATTTTCTGAATTAAAAATAGAAAAGATTACACTTAAAGTATTACCATTGGGGTGAAATTATAAAGCCGATTACAAGTGCAATTGAAAGCTTAATCTTTCTTAGGAAAAAGATAATTTTTGTACTTTTTTAGTATTTGCCCTCCAATATTGAATGTTAATTCGAATGCCACCATAATAATTGACATACTTAACAAGTCGTAACTCATGATGACTACATTTGAAAATATATTTTTTAGTACCTTCTACCAATTCAAAACATCTAAATTCTTATAATGCATAAATTGAAACTTAGGCTTTTCCAACTGAGTATTCAATTGGCATTTTCCAGTTCTTGTAACAATTTAAGAATTAAAAGCCTTAAAATTCTATTAAAAAATTCATATAATTAATAGAAAAAATAATAAAGACATAATAACTTATATAAATGTTTAAATTATTGGTACCAAATAACAATTGCAAGTTGAAAAACTTACATTAAGAAGTCTTTTCACTTTGTTTCTTATACTTGAACTTCCAAAAGATGGAATAGAAGAATCGATGGAAGATAAGGTTCCTTAGGAGCTTGGAAGTGGATCCTTTACATACTCTTCATAAAATTGAAAAAGCTTATTTTTTACGATATTCATTTTCTCTTTAAAAATTGTAGGATCAATGGTATAATAACAAAATTCCAACAATAAAAGCTTCATGTGTGAATTAAAAAATAATTACCATAGTAAATAAAATATTATATTTACTATAATATTTATCAAATTTAGTTTTTTTGTTAATATTTATATATTTTATAATTTTATCTTCACTTTTAAATTTTCCAACAAAGGCATTTTATTTTTCAAACTTGAGTGATATATAAGCTTGTTGTCGAATAACTTGAATTGGAAATCAAATTAGTCATCTCATAAAAAGATTTAAAAAATTCATACACTTTTTCGCCCTTTGTTTACTCTACACTAGATGGACAATACTTGTAATTCTTACCAACAATAGCAAAGTAGGCAAATGTAGGCTTATAATTCAAAGCATTATCAAGCATTCAATAGTAGAATTCTATCTAATAAGCATATTTGAACACAATTTTATACTTGCATTAATTGATAAATTTTGCTTTACCCTTTAAAAGCTTTTCATTCTTACCTTTAAAACTTTCATATTTAATACCTTCTTTAATTTTAATAATAGTATTGGAGACCACCTTTAACCTATCTTGAATAATAAGATATAAAATTTATGTAGAACATCAAAGATGAAAAAAATTCACCATCACAAAATAAGCTTTTTTACAAATAAAATTATTCTTTTAAGTATGATTATATGTTGTCATTTGTTAAAGCATTATCCAAAATTTAAGTGAAAATTTTCTTATCCATTCCTTATTCATACAAAAGTGTCATTATCATTGTAGATAATTCATACCTTATATATGGAGATGGCATGCCACAAAATAGAATCTTACTACTTGATTGCTAATTAAGATCAATATAAGGGGTAATTAAGCAAATACAATCTTCTTGAGTGCAAAAAGTCCACAAGTTAAAAGTAAAAGACACTCTACTCAAAATTTTAGTCAGATCATTTTTTAACTATTCTTTTTCATTTAAATAAAGTTTTCATACATCATATGCAATAGTAATTTTAGGAATCATGTTTACATCAAGGTTTAAATACTTTATCACATCTTTAATTCTATCATATTCAACTAAGGTAAAAAGGAGATTATGTTTTATGATTATTAAAGCTAGTGTATTCCTAAAAATTATTTGATCTATTTTCCTATTTCTTGGTTTTCAAAGGTTATCTAACAATATTTCAGGTAGTTTTGTTTGCTTCGACTTTTCAAGTTTCTTACATATTGAAGTGTATAAGGAAAGGTTTAAGTACTATATTGACCACCACTTCCCATATATAAACCCTCACAATCTTTACATTTAACCTATGGTCTATCACTAAGAGATATTCTTAACTTTTCATAAAAAAGCTAAACATTTGAAGTTTTTCCTTTTTTTTTTGCCCAGGTTCAATTTCAAGTTCAAGTTCATGTTCAAATGCAGAAATTCTTCCATAAATAATATTTTTAGGTTCATTATTATTTTGTTGTCCATCACCTTCACTAACATGTTCCTCTTCCATAATTTAAAATGCATAATATAAAGCCATTTTAAAACTACTACAAATTGCAAGCTTACACACAACATAAATGTTCATTTGTTACAAAATTATATTGAGACTACTTTGTTGAAAGAATTAGGAAATAATCATACAAACACAATCAACCATTTAATTAACACCACTAACTTTTTAACAAGTAGACATTTAAAATCCAATAACTATGTATTGCAAAAAAAAATGTTATGGATTAGGAAAATTACCATTTACTTCAAAACATGCAAGAACTAGAAGTCTTCAATTTTTATTTTTGAATTCTTCTTTAATTTTCAATCTTAAAGTTTCTAACTTTCTATTCCAAGAACAGTCAAAATATGAAAATGATGAAAACTAGAAAACCAAAATATTTATTAAAATGATACTTTCTTGTTATTATAAAAAAAAAAGTATAGCCAAATAAGATAAATGAAATAAAACCCATACTAGTTAGGAACTTAGCTTAAAAGTTTAACTTGAATAGCAATTAGCAAATGTAAAATTTAAAGTTTACTCTCATTTAAAACATCATTCTCATAATAGAAATAATAATGCAAATAAGTAAAACAAATTTATTATCCTCTAAGGCAATTAAAAATAAAATATGAGTATTGAAATAAAACTCATGTTACTACAAATATCATTATGGTGATGATGAACGCAACATATTTCCCTACTCAAAAATTTGAAAATTGATCTAAAATCCTAATTAACACGCACATAGCATTTAAAACTAAAGAACACTTCCTTAAACTTGTTATCCAAACAAGCAAAAGTAGCATTAAAGGAAGGCTTAAAATTTCTTCATATAAATATAGTTTTCATTTAAAATATATTTCATGAGAATTATAATTAAAAATAAGATTTAGATATATGCAATAAAAAACATTTGAAAATACTTAAAGTGAAATATTTTAAATTTTCCAAATAAAACATAATGTTGTTTTATAAATTGAAAATATCATAGCCATTGATTTTGACACATTTCTAGTTTCTTTATTTTTTGTGGAAAATAGATAAAGTAGATTTCAAGTTTAAGAAACAATAATCAAACTCAAATCATAGGCTACCTAACCAATAACATTAACTTAGCTCAATACAATACATATAGCCACTAAAACTACTTAAAAAGATTAAATGTTCATAATGGAAGAAATATTTTATGGTTTTTGTAAGCAAATAAAAAAGAAACAAGCAATAACAACATACAACGAAAATGAATTGAAGCAATAAAATATGCACTTAATTTATCAACGAAAACAAGAATGAATTGAAAGAAGAAAAAAAGAACAATGGATCAAAGTAAAGTGTTATATTTAGGAAGAAATGAAACATTATTTGGAAGGAAAATAATTTAAAGGTTTAAGTAAAGTGTACCTCTACAATAATAAATAACAAAGTTTACAAAGTTTAGCAAGTAGGATAAGAATATTAGCCAACCAAATCTTCTAGTTATAGTTTAAGATTTCGATGGAATCACCAAATTATCATAACAACTTTAGGAGGTTCTGCTAACCCTAGCAAAGTTAGTGTGATAGAAGTAAACTTAAAACTAAAATGAGAAATTAGAATTGGAAATAGGATTGCAAATTGCAATTGGAATATTGAAAATTCGATTTATGTTTTGGGAATATTCTTAAAAAAATGAGTTTTTTTTTTAAACTAAGGATGGATTAGACAATTAGGGTGAGAAAATGAACAAAAAAAGTTTATTAAATATTAGGTTGGGTTAACTGATAGATATAATTTTTTAAAGAGATTGATTTGTAAACTGGTCCATATTCACATGGTATAAGTTCATCTGGATCATGCTCTGTACAAACTAATTCATTTTAACTTGTGATAAAAAAGGATAAAATTTATGAGTTTTAGTCTACACAAAATTGTGAGCTAAACTGAACCATTTTGGTTCATGAACTATGGTTTATTTTAAAGCCTCAATTAAAAATGATTATAGGTTGATTTTTTTATATGCACTTGTTTATAATGTATTGCTACTAGCTCGAATCCTGCCCAACTTAAATTTTACTTTTATTAGCCCATCATCTAACCAGTAGCTTAAACCATTAAAAAATTTAAAGAATTATAATTTATAATTAATTTTTTTAAAATGATCAAATAGCTTTATGCATAAAAATATATTTTAAAACAATAATAAGATGTTTCAACATATATAATCATTAATTATGTTATACAAAATATTTTTATTTAAAAATTATTAAGCTATATCTATTATATGTTTTAATACATTAGTAATATATATTTATTTAATTTGAATTAAGTCAATTTGATAGTATTTTATATTAGCCCAAATTCAACTTGATTAATATTAAGGCATGGAAAAAGGTCGAATATTATTCCTACCTAATATTTGAAATACAAACATTGTTTTTCTAACTTTGGTGTCAAGCTAAATTGGTCATCCAACCTATACTTTGGTTTAATGCATATAAATATATACATACATACATACATACATACATCTATATATATATATTAATGTCACAATCTATTTAACATGACAAAATTATATGTTTGGCTAAAATAAGGTATGCTAAGTCCCAAGGCATTCCAAGTTCAGTAAAATGATCTTGGATTCAATTTTTGGAGGCACTTTTCTTGGGAATAATTTACTATTTATTACTTCAAGCTTCCCACACCAAATAAAGATAGTGTTTGATAATCAGTTCTTTCATCAATTTTTAGTTAATTTGGAATTCTTTAGTTGATTAATTGAGTTAAATAATTGTTTCAAGTGTTTAATAAATAATTTATTTGATCAATTGATTAGTTCCTAATCATTTAGTTAGAAAAAGTTAGGGAATTTATAATTTATAATTAGTTAATTCATAAAAGATAGATAATAAGATGAAATTATTCCTAAATTGTATAATTATGTAAATGACAAAAAGCCAATTTTAGTCCTCAAAATATTCAGTTTGTGTAACATTTTACTTAGACTTAAAACGTTAGGAATCAAATTAATATAAGTTTTACTTTAGGGATGAAATGGATGCAAACTAAATATTTGGATCACTAAAACAAAGTTTTTAGTCTATATAAATTTATTACCTTGTTTAAAATTTAATTAGAAGGAGTTAAATCCTAAACCACGGGATATATAAGAAAAAACTCGATCAACATACCATTAACTATTTTATATATATGTACAAATTTAATATGTATTGAAATATAATATTTTTTGAAAATAATAAATAATTATTTAATTTTTTATTAATTAAAATTGCATCATAAAATTTACATTATAACATGAGACCATGTTATATAATTAATTAATGAATTTAATTTTTTTTTCATTAAAAGTAAAGATCAATAAAATAACTTATATACATATGTAATACATAAATACACGATAGCTTTTTTAATTTGTTGTTTGATGAATTTTTAAAATGAAAAATTTAAAATGGCACTTAAGTAAAAAAGGATCATTCAACATATAAAATATTTTAGAAGGATTTAATTTTGATTAAGTTACATTATTTTTGAAAAAATGTAATAATGAATAATATATATATATATATATATATATATATATATAATATGAAAATATTGTAAACATTATAATATATATAAATGTTATGTCAAAAGTTTAATATAAAATAATATAAAAAAGGAGAAAGATATCAAAATATATTTTTTTAAAAAATATTACAATTATAATAAATTATTTTTTAAATAATAATTTAATAAATAATAAATTACAATAATATATATTTTAGAATAAATTTTAATTTAATAAAAAATATATAAAATTTAAAGTATTATTAAAATAGAAGAATATACTTAAATAAATTATAAAATATACTAAAGTCTTCATATATTATTTTATATATAAGTAATTAATTTTATTAAATATTTTTATTTAAATAAATAATATTTTTAAGTGATTAATTCACTAAAATAATTAATTATGAATCAATAACTAATTTACTAATCTTAAATTTTATATGATGAATTTTGATGATGAGAAATAGATGATTGTAATAGCATTCTATATCTTATGCTAAAGTGATAAATGTTGATAGATATATTATATTATAATTGATGAATATACATGATATGATAATTATGCTTGTTCTTATATATACATAATGATAAATGAATGTTATAGTAGAATTATATGTCTTTATACAAAAGTGTTATAAAATCTTCAATAAACATACTACATTATGGTTATAATAATAATGCTTGATTATATGCTAAAAATGTTATATTATATACAAGCATCCCTAATTGTATAATTGATCAAGATATATGATATGATAATTATGCATGTTCTTATAGTAATTTATTTTATAAATGAATCATACATCAATATCTTAATATATTAGATTGGACTAACTATAAGGTTTACAAAGTTTATGAACTTGTATACAGAAAAGTCTAATAAGTAAAAATAGAAGTTAGCATTGAAGCAAAGGAATGAAAGATCATATTATGCTTATCTCAAAAATAAGGAAAAAATACAAGAAAAAAAATATGATTCAAGTATTGAAAGATGAGAAGATCAAAGTTTTAAAAGTTTGGAAGCATTAAGAAAAGTCAAGGAACTTCATTAGCATAGTTTTTCACTTTAGGGTTAGACTTTAGTTTAAAATAAAGTTTTACATGATATAGAGCTCAAACATATTTTTATCATCTTAACTTGATCAAAATGTTTTTAGAAGATAGCTCACAATCATATTTTTATAAGATAACCTATGGGAATGTGTCAAAAACTAAAGAGATATGAGTTTTTATCTTTTGAATATTGACCTTTGGGAATGTGTCAGAACTCTTTCATATATTGTCAATTTTTCCCCATATAAAAATAAACTTAAATAGCTTTTCATAGACGTATCATTTTCTTAAAATGATCAATATATGAAAGAGTTTTGATCTTTTCAATTTGAGTCTAGTAATTAGTCTTTTGCATTTTAATCTTTTATGACATATGCTCATTGTTTTGAACATATCTCAAAAACTACAAGTGACATGAGCATGAAATTATTTTTATTAAAAATAAACTAAAAAAGCTTTCAATTGATAGGTTATTTGCTTAAAATGACTGAGATGTGAAAGAGTTATGAATTTTGTAAATCGAGTCTTGAAACTAGATTTTTTTACAAATTCATTATTTCTAACTTTTGCTCATTATTTTAATTATATCTCAAAAATTACATTAGATATGAACGTGAAACTAGTCCTATTTGAAAGTAAACTCAAATAGCTTTTCAATGATAGATCATTTACTCAAAATAGACTTAAAATGAAGAAGTTATGACCTTTTAAAGTTAAGTTTGTAATTCTATCTATACGAATCGATTTACTAATCGATTCCAAACAAGCAAAGATGAAAGTTTTTATCAAAATCAATTTATCAATCTATTTCAACTATTTTGATACGCATATAACCGCTAGTTATCATTTTTAACTACCTCAAATAGTTATAATACTCCATGAGCTTCCTATATAAACTAAGAAACATCAAATACACTTAAGAAAGAGCCCAAACTTCAACTGTAAACATCAATTTACATCTTTCTTCATTAAGTCATGATTTGAACTCTTATTTATGAAAATTTTCTATTTTAGAGCTTCATTTGTTTCATTCATTTTGTAGGAGAGTTTATTTAAGTTGATATTCATCATATATCTTTTTCTATTTGTAAAAGGTAAAGTATCTTTTAAAAAATCTTGACAGGGTGAGGTATCTTTTATAAAAAGAGATTTTGTTCAAAGAAGAGTAAGGATTTGTAAAGAAGCTTCTTCAAGTGTTCGGTTTAAACTTGAAGGGATAATGAATTAGAACACAAGCTCATGAAGTTTGGAGAATGGATGTACACCTTGGAGTGTTGGGTTTTCAAACTTGGAACCATTATAAATTCTTGTGTTTAATTTCTTAATCTTATTCTTTTATTTTTTTGCACATTGCTCTATTTTGTTGATTACATGCTTTATTTTTGTTATTGTTAATTTTCGAATATATTGTTAGTCAATGTTTATGTTAATATTTAGATGATTGAATACTTAAAAAAGGTGCATATCCATGCATATTCTTCTTGATGATTTCTTTATAATAATGAATAATTGTAAGAGAAATCTATCCATATATGCGTTTATTGAATCTTTATCTATGCATAGTTAAATAAGTTGTTTTGTACAAGTGCATTGAATTGTTATATATTATGTGTAAACCTCTTCATTAGATTATTTTGGATATATTTCTTAACAAATTGCTTATGTATGGTTGAATAACTTAATTTACACTTATTCTTTGAATTATCTTATTTTAAGTGCAAACATCTGTATAAAGTTATCTTGGAATTATTTGAATTAAAATTATTTTCATGACTTTTCAAAATCAAAGGTATTTCAAAAATAGCAAAAACTTTAAAAACACCTAATTCACTCCTTCTTGGATATGGGTTGTCAAGGCCTACATAATTAAATTAATTAATTGCTAATATAATAAGTCGGTTATCAAACAAAACTAAAAATTAATCTTAGTAAAAAAGTATAGAAATCGCCTTATATGTAAATTAAAAAAAAGAAAAGAATAACCACCTCCTTTTTTTAATCATAGATGAAATATTATAATTATTTTATCTTTTAGGATGATGTTTGGTCTATGAAATTTTTTTCACATTTTTAAAAATATTTTTGAGGAATGTGAGATTTTTATGTTTAGTTTAAATTTTTAAAAAATATTCCTAAAAATGGTTATATTCCTAATAATATTTTTAAGAATATTTTTAACTAATATTTTCTAAAATATTATTATAGGGAGTTCAATATCCCATATTTTTCATGATATGAGAATATTTAATTAATATAAAAAGATTATTTTTCCTATTGCATCATTCACCACAATTAATTACCACTTACTAGTGCTTATTATTGATGACTATTGCCCATTATCACTTATCATCGATGATCACCATTAGTTATTATCTATTTTTAATGATTATTATTAGTCATCACCCATAATTGATAATTATCGGTCACCATTAACCATCATCAATGACTACTATCTATCATTATTTATCATTGATGACTACACTAAGTACTATCTATTACTAATAACTATTATTATTCACTATTTATTATCGATAGTCATGATTTATCACCATTCACCACTCATTGTTGGTGATCAAAATTAGTTATCACTCATCATTTGTAACATTGTTGATTACTATTCATTGACAGTGACCATCGCCAATCATTATTTATTATTAATTACTACCGTTAACTTTTTTTATTATTGGTAACTATCAGTAGTCACCATCTATCCTTAATGACCACTACCAGCTATCAATCATTCTTATTAACCATTGCTAGCTACCATCCATTATTGATCATTACATATCACTAGTAATTATTTAATTTTTAATGAGGTTATATTTTGTAATCAAATAATATTTTAAAAATATTTAAAATAATTAAAATATAATTTTATAATATTTTTAAGAATATTTGTAATTGAGCTAAATATGATAATGTTGTATTCTAATGAATTAAACTCCTAAAAGTCACATTTTCAAAATATTTTTTGTTGACTATCATTAGTTGCCATCCATAATTAATCACTACATACCACTAGTAACCATCCAATTTTTAATGAGGATATATTTTATAATCAAATAATATTTTTAAAATATTTAAAATAATTAAAATATAATTTTGTAATATTTTTAAAAATATTTCTAATTAAACTAAATATAAAAATGTTGTATTCTAATGAATTAAATTCCTAAGAGTCACATTCTCAAAAATATTAGAATTTCAAGAAATGCTTGATTTAACAAACCAAATTTTACCTGAAAAAAAGATAAAGATGCCTAAAAATATTTTATTAATTTTCATATGAATTATTTTATTATTAAAATCATATTAATAAAATAAAATCATGTTAAGTGTAGATTACCTAAAGAAAAAAGTTGATCAAACCTTCATAATATTTTAACGGGCTTAAGTATAATTTTAAAATAATTTAACCACAGGCTACGAAATTTATCTTGCATTATATTTCAAGAATAACTCGTATTATGGTTTTGTTTGACCCAAGTAAACTAAATGTTTTAAAAGTGTTTGGTAAAAATTACCTGAAAAAGGTAAAATAATATAAAATAATATATTAATATAAATATATAAAAATTAAATTAATTTATATTTATTTTGAGATCAAATTATATTAATATAATAAAAATATTTTAAATAAAAATATAATTACTTAAAATTTAATAATTATCTTTATGATATTATGTACTTGTTGATTTTTCAAAATAATAATATAATAATTTAAATTTTAATTAATTATATTTTATAATATTACACATTTATTTATATTGAATTGATAAGCATAAGTCAAATATTTATTTACACAATTAAAGTATGGATTATTATTAAATTAAAAGAAGAAAGATAAATTTGAAATTTATTAAAAACTATTAATTTATAGGCAATAAATTACTTTATTAAACTTATTAAATAAGAACTTATTTTTTTAAATAAATTAGTACACCAAATGCCCCTATTAAAACTTATTGTACTTAATATGTTATAAATTAGTTGTGCTAAACACACACTATACCTTACATAATAAAAATGCGTATAGCTTATAATTTAGTAATATATCAAATATAAGGTAAGATTTAACTTTTAAGTAATATATCTATAAAGTGTTAATTCAGTAAAAAAATATGTTGATTTTAGATAAATTTTATTTATTAATAAATAAAAATTCAAATATTATGAATAAATTTTGTTGGAAGGGAAGAAACCTATTAATATCTTAATTTCTAAGGTGTTTCATTGATTCTCCCACTTGGTGTTAAGAGAAAAATAGCTTTTAAACAATGAAGAATTTCAATTATAAATCATAGAAATCTAATCTAATCTAATTATTATAAATATTACTAAAGAAAATAAAAGTAAAATCAAATTGAGTGTCTTATGACATCAAAAAACCAAACTCATAGTATATTGATAATTTTATACTACAAACTCCTTGATAATAAAAGTATGGAATGAATGACTTTTGCACTTATCATAATGAAAATATGACGTAAAAGGGAATAAAAGAAATTATTTGTAATTAAAGACAAATTTGATTTTGTTAAAAAAGACAAATTTAATTTTAGGAATAAATTCAGTCATATTAAAGACATTGAGTAATTTTAGATTATTTCTTTAAAAGTAAGATCTCTATTTATGGATCTTAATTGTAACCATATCTATCTGTGGTCCTTTTTTTCCCCCCTTTTCTCTTTTTCTCTTTTTGAACAACAATTACGAGAAGATGAATAACTTTTGCAATTTTCATAATAAAAAAATCATAAGAAAGGAAAATAAAAGAAATAATTTATGAAGATAAATTAAATTTTGGTAATAAATTTTGTTACATTAAAAGCATAGAGTGATTTTAGATTTTTTTAATTTTTTTTAAAGGGGTAAAATGATCTAGTATTTATGAATTTTGATTCTGACCATATCTGATTAAAGCGCAATTTAGTTCACGCGCAAATCCTTACATCAAGTGAGTATTGACATATATAGTTGCAAAAAATAATCACTTCACGTTTCATTAACTCAATTTGGATGATAAAAAATGTGAGCTCAATTAATCATCAAAAGATGTATAATTTGATACACAAAAATATAATTATTAAGGTTTAAACTTAATTTATTATCAACATAAATCAATTTTATATAAATAATCATTTATATATTATTATATCAATAAAAAATTATTAAAATTTATTTGTTATAATTAAATTTTTAGTTATTACTTTTAATAATATATCTTTTTTTATTTATTCATAGTATAAAATATTTTATAATAAAAATAAATTAAATTTAAACTCTAATTTTTAAACACAATAGTTTTTGTTGATACCTTCTATAGTTAACAATCAAGCAAGTTCATTTGTTCAGGGTTAATGTAATTAAAATTTTAGGAGGAGGGGCATCCCTCTTGATTGACCAGAAGAGGCAGAAGTTGTCAAGAGATTATCGCTATTATCACGGGAATGAAGAAGAAGTCCAAGGGCAATGAGGTAATTTAAAAAGAACAGTACAGGTGGTTCATTTACTGCAAGCCCAGTCTAAATTGACAATAGTAGACATCAAAACAAACAAAGCCATCCCTCCACTCTGTTCCTAACCCCATGAAACTGGCTTTAAGCCTTTGTCGTCTAAGGTGCCCCCGATCCCTCTAACCAATATTTCTCAACTCCTTCGCGCAACGTAAAAGCAGATAACGTTAAAAATTGAAAAAAAAAATTACACCGAAAAAAAAAAAAAAGCGCCTCTCGGAACCGATTTTCAGTATAATTGGAAAAATTAATTATGAATTAATTGATTAATACTAGCCATTTGCTGTAGTTCCGCGTCTGCCAGCGTATTCCAAGGGTTAGCTTGAGGAACCGAACAGAATATTTATGGTGGCTGCAAAAGAGTCTAAATTTTTTTTTTCAGTGGGAAATCTTCATTAAAAATTTAAAAAAAATGCATAAAGCAAAATAAAATACCATAAAGAAAAAGTGAGAGAGAAAGGATGAGAGAGAATCTGGTGGGCTTTGAGCTGTGATTTAGCTGTCCTTTGCTGAATTATTTCTCTTGCCCTCACTCGGTCATATACTCTCACGCAGAGCTCTGAAACTCATAGAAAAACCCTCTCTCCCCCTATCCCTCCCTATTCTCGTTCTCTCTCCTCAAGCCGTAACACATCAATCAAAACCCTCTCTTTCTCTCTCTCCATAGCTGCATTTTCCTCAGATCTCAGGGCGGAGTTTTCTGCAAAACCCACTTCCAATCTCAGCCGAGGAGGGTTTTTGCATAGCATCAACAGAAACTAAAAAGTGGCATTTGATATCAGATGCCTCATGTGAGAGTGAGATGAAGAAGAAAGTCCTCTCTAACGCTTATTTTGATATCCCACTTCTCATTGCGTTGCTTTTAGGCACACTATCTCTCTGTACCTCTGCCATTAGCAGCCATGGAGGTCTCACGGACGCCGAGGCCTTGTATATCAGACAACGCCAACTGCTCTACTACAGGGATGAGTTCGGTGACAGAGGTGAGAACGTTACTGTAGACCCGTCTCTGGTTTTTGAAAATGACCGTATCAGAAATGCTTACATGGCATTACAAGCTTGGAAGCAAGCTATTTTTTCGGATCCACAGAACCTTACAGCAAATTGGGTTGGTTCCAATGTTTGCAACTACACGGGGGTCTTCTGTGCTTTCGCACCAGACAACCCCAAGATCCGCACAGTTGCTGGCATTGATCTCAACCATGGTGACATTGCTGGGTATTTGCCAGAAGAGCTTGGCTTGCTTGTGGATCTCGCACTCTTTCACATTAACTCCAACAGATTCTGTGGTACTGTGCCTCACAAGTTTGATAGGCTCAAAATTCTCTTTGAATTGGATCTCAGTAACAATAGGTTTGCTGGGAAGTTCCCTCAAGTGGTTCTCAGTCTTCCTGAGCTTAAATTCTTGGATCTGAGATTCAATGAATTTGAAGGGACAGTACCTAGGGAGCTATTTGACAAGGATCTGGATGCCATCTTCATCAACCACAATCGTTTTGTGTTCGATCTGCCTGACAATTTCGGAAACTCACCCGTCTCCGTCATTGTTCTCGCCAACAACAAGTTCCATGGCTGTGTTCCGGCGAGCTTAGGAAATATGTCCAACCTCAACGAGATTATTCTGATGAACAATGGCTTCCGTTCTTGTTTGCCATCGGAGATTGGGAATTTGAAGAACTTGACAGTGTTTGATGTTAGCTTCAATCAGCTAATGGGTCCTTTGCCAAGCACCGTTGGAAACATGGTGAGTCTTGAACAATTGGATGTGGCTCACAATATGCTTTCTGGCAAAATTCCAGACAGCATTTGTACGTTACCAAATCTTCAGAACTTCACATACTCGTATAACTTCTTCAACAGCGAGGCACCTTCGTGTCTGAGGTTGTCGGCGTTTGACGATAGGAGGAATTGCTTGCCGGCAAGGCCATTGCAGAGGTCAGCGGCACAATGTAAGTCATTCTACTCTCGGCCTGTGGATTGCAATTCGTTTAAATGTGCTGCATTTGTGCCTTCTTTGCCTCCACCTCCGCCACCATCGCCGCCCGTGGTAGTCCCTTCACCTCCACCTCCAATGTATTCCCCACCGCCACCTCCACCTGTCGTAATTCCTCAATCTCCACCTCCACCCCCGCCACCAGTCTACTCTCCGCCACCACCTCCATCACCACCACCACCAATATATACCCCACCTCCTCCTCCACCAGTGTATTCACCACCACCTCCTCCCCCTCCACCACCACCACCAGTGTATTCTCCCCCACCACCTCCACCGTCTCCACCTCCACCGTCCCCTCCACCACCTGTGGTTTATCCACCTTCACCTTCCCCTCCACCACCAATTCCCTCACCAACTCCGCCGCCATATTGTGTCCGATCTCCTCCACCACCCCCACCAAATTCACCGCCGCCCCCCGCTCCTTTGTTCTCTCCACCTCCACCCGCTCCTTACTATTATAGCTCACCTCCACCTCCAACTCACTCACCTCCACCGCCACCTCCTCACTCACCTCCGCCACCTATTTATCCTTATCTATCACCACCGCCTCCTCCTGTCAATTCCCCTCCTCCCCCATTCCATTCACCACCACCACCATCCCCACCGCCTTGTATAGAACCACCTCCTCCTCCGTCTCCACCACCGTGTGAAGAGCATCCACCACCACCACCACCTCCCCCTCCTCCTCCGTCTCCACCACCGTGTGAAGAGCATTCACCGCCACCACCATCACCTTCTCCTGCACCATACCATCCACCACCATCCCCATCTCTCCCACCACCACCTGTTTATCACAACGCTCCGCCACCACCAACCCCTCTTAGTTCCCCACCACCACCGCCTGTTCATTATAGTTCACCTCCACCCCCACCTCCACCGACACCTGTTCACTATAGTTCGCCGCCACCACCAGTTTACCATTCCCCTCCACCACCATCATCGCCTCCACCATGTGAAACTCCACCTTCTCTGTCGTCGCCTCCACCACCTGCCCCTGTATATGAAGGGCCTTTGCCACCTATCATTGGAGTCTCGTACGCATCTCCTCCTCCACCTCCCTTCTATTAATTCTTTTGAGAACTTTTTCTCCTCTAACCTTCCCTCTAGCAACAACAGAACGTACTTATATTGGCGGCTATTTCTTCTATTGCTTCTTCCTGTACCTCGTCAATTGTTCACTTTCTCTGTGCGACTCTCGTCGCGTGTGGAAGAAAATTAACAAGAGAATGAGAAGGGTCAGTGCAACAGCAGAATTTTTCATTACAAGCATTGTTCTTTATGTGAGTTTTATCCAGTTATCTTTGAAGAAATAGGTAAGAGGTCTCAGTAGAGTGAGGTAAGAGGGGAAAGTCTCACCATATTGATTTCAATTGTTATGGATATTTGAGTTGTGAAATAAAAATGGCAGAGAAAGAGTAGGTTGCAGAGAAAATGTTGTATAGGGATGAATCTGGAGACCATAAATCAGGGCTGCAAAGTTGTTTGTGGGGTTTATTATTATTGTCTCTTTTATATCATACTTTTGTTTCTTTCGATTTTCAATTTATAGTATAATTTATGAACAATTTCACTTGTATCGATTTTCTGAATCGAGATAATTCCTTTTTCTTGTCAGTGTTTCATTCTGCTCCTATTCTGTGATTGAAAGCTTATTAACTTGTCAATCAACCTGTATTTGATATTCCCCATTTGGAAATCCATATCTTATATGGGTTACGTTGAGCAGCATATGATTTTCAGTATGTAGGAGACAATAGTAAGAAATATTCAGTTTGTGATAATTTTACTTATCAGCGTCTCATTCTGCTTCTATGCTGTGCTTAAATGTTTTTCAACTTGTCAAATAATCTGTATTCGAAGTTCTTCATCGGGAAATCCATATCGTTTAAGGGTTATATTAAGCTGCATATGATTGAAGTATGGAGGCTGAAGGAGAAATGTTTGTGTTGATTGCGTTTTCCTATCGAATAGTCATCCTTAGATATCAAGACAATTTCATGTCTTAATTGCTGGGAGCTCCCTTCCAATTCTATGCTAATGAGGTTTAAGCAATGGTGTTCTGATCATTCTTTTTGCTATCTTATATTTTAAATCCGAGAGATTTGCGCTTAGATAAATATATGGAACTATCCTGTTGCCCTTATTTGAACAAGAAACTTGTGTGGAAAGGGACCCGAAATCAAATCAGCTAGAAAATCTTCTTGATATCTTACCGAATTTATCGAATAATTAAGTTGGTTTAGGCCGGTGTTCTTGTTAAGTTCACACATGCAGGTTTGCATTAGTCCTCGATGTGTGATGGAGGTTCCCACTACAGTGTGCAGCTCCCAATTCAAATCATGTTGGGACATCAGTAACCATTCCATGTACCATTCAGAGCGCCTGATTAGTTCATTTTTTTTTCAATGAAACCCCTTTTCTTTCAAGTTCAAATGATGTTGTTTCAAGCTACCTTCCATGTGCAAGTCTTAATTCTCAGCCTTGAGATTTGAATTAAAATCCATCTTCCATACTATGGAGCTTGTGAAAAGCTTAAAAGCTTGGCAAGTTTTTTCTTTCGGCAAAAAGACTCTGGGGGTTTGTTCAGAAATTAGGAATTCAGAATCTAGTCTCTTTCACATTAGATGCCTCTCTGGGTTTGAGCTTCATCCATTCACATGTATACTGGGCTATGCAATTTAACCAGTGTGATTGAATCCATATTGGATTGTTCATGTCTGCAATAGAACGTGGCTGCTCATTCGGTGTGTCTTCTGTTTTGTGTGGCTGATCATCTTCAGGGACATCTTCACCTCTCAGCACCCTTTAATGGCAAACTTAAGACAAAACTAAGCAATAAAGACCTATCATCCCTACCAGAAACACGCGAAACCTGATGGATATGGCTGATGCTTGATTTAGATAACCTCTATTTCTAGTAATTTATGTATACTCTCAAAGTCTCTGGATAGACCCTGCAATTACAAGAATACGAATGGAATGAACAAGCCATGTTCTCTCCTCATCAAGTCCTTTTTTGGAATAGAATTCTTTGCAACTTTGCACGAAGACAAGGGCTTCCAATTTTTATGGCAAGCTCCTTCACATAGAGAGAATCTACTTTATACGATTCTCAATCCATCTTCTTATTTTCCCCCCTTGGAAAAGAGTTGAGCAACGGAATCGAATATAGTAAGTTTCCCTTCATGTGCTTGGAAAAGGAAAAGTAACCTAACGTAAATCTCTTTTCATATAAAGGAAGATTTACATTCACACTTGCAACTTGCAAACCGATACATACTTTGGATGTCTGATTAAGGCTTCTAACAAAGAAAGTTATGACTTGTAACAACCATAACAAACTCATTAGCTTTATACAAAAAGATTCTCTTTCAAATTAGGGAGTGTTCCGAATGGGAATAACCTTTGTATACAATGCGTCGTGGCGGCATTTTCTCAGCAAAGGCAACTGATACTTTCAGGATTCCGATTGGCCTTTTTTCTGATAGATAGTAATTTTTAAAAAAAAAATTTATTTGATTTATTGTTAAAAGATATTAAGATGAATGAAAATATTGTATATTTCTATTTCTATGTTAAATGTGTGAAATATGATAGAAAATATCTTCTATCTCAAAGAAAATATTTTTCTCCATTATTATAATATTATATTATCATTTTAATTATAAGGTATATAAATATAGGTGATATGAAATTTTTTTATGTACATATAAATAAATAATTTTTTTTTTATAAAAATGTCTTTCAATGAAAAAAAGGGAGATTTAATTTGGTTTGGCCTTTTAATTAATTGGCCACTCTTTATATTAAAAGAGATAAAAATAACAAGGGAAACAAATTTCGCGGGTCCATTTCTTGGATGAATGGAGAAATGGGAAGCATAGCCCACCACCAAAAGATAACGACCTTAAATAAATGGGCCCTCATATACGATATTCACATGGCTTGTAAGGGCTTTTGGCACCCAACATCTAATGAAAATATTGATGTTAGGCGGTTGGCTGACTCGTTCTATTGCCCTCAATAGCTACATGTCTACCATTTAATTAGGGCTCTAGGGACAGCCTGTGATTAGGTCAAGCTCATTAATTGGATTTTCATAAAGTGATGCCCATGATATTGACCCCACATAACTCCCGAAGCCGTCTAGTTCCTTTTACACGAAGTTGAAGTTTCCATCATCCTCTGAACGTTTTGACAAACGTTTAAAGTTGATTGATTGAAAATAAAAAATTAACATTATTACGATTTTTTTGTATTATTTGGTTTAATTTTAAAATTTTTAAAAATTATTATTAAAATAACTAATATATTAATTAAAATTATAATATTAACAAATTAGAAATGTTAATAAATTTAATTAGTCTCAAATTTTCTCTTTTATTAATAAAAAATGGTTCATGTCTTTATTCTTTCTCTTAATAATAATTTTTCTGAACTTGTACTTTTTTTAATTTACCAAAAAAAAATTTAAATGACTTAAAAGTGTGTCTAGCGCATTCAATAAGTTAAAAGAGGTCTTTGGAAAACTAACACATTAAAAAAAACCTAACGGTATGATAAATTTCATTGAAACTTTAGGAAAACTTCAAATTACTATTTGAAAATTTTGTAAACATCAAATTAATATTGAAAGAATTTTTTATATCAAATTGGTATTAATTTCAAAATTTTTGGTACTAATTTGATTTTTTTGTAAAATTTTTATGTACTAATACATAAAAAAAAATTTGATACTAATTTGAAATGAAATTTTTGAAATTAATATTACATTGATGTATGAAAATCTTTCAATATTAATTTGATATTAACTGAATTTTCAAGAAATCATTTAATGATTTCTTCTTAATAGCTTATAACTTTTTATTTTTCTTTTTTACAAATTTATCCCCTTTTAATTAATTGATAGCTCATATAGAAATCTTACATAACTTTTTGTTAATCCTCTAGACGTGACTTTTAGCATTTTTGTGGCAAAATTAATTAATTTATCAATATTTTCATAATATTATATGTATCAATTTTCTTCTAATATTATGCCATTTTTTATCATCATACTTTTTCACAAAAATCAAAGAAATAGAATGGAGGAAATCATTAAATCACTGTTTAAAAGATTTGAGAGATATCAAATTAACATTAAAATTTTTTTTATATCAAATTTAGTTTCAATATCAAAATATTTGGTGTTAAATAGATCTTTTGCAAGAATTTTCAATTGTAATTTGAGATGAAAATTTTTAAATTGATATTAAATGAATGTAAGAAAAATTTTTGATACTAATTTGATATTTGATCGAATCTCTCAAGTAGTAATTTGCTAAATTCCTCAAAAAAATTTTACTTACACATCATTATATATTTGCTCCATACCCATTATGTATAAATAAATAAACAAATAATAATGTGATATGATGAAATATAATTAATTATATTTTTATTTTAAATATCTTAATCGTATTTATGTAATTTGACTTTAAAATAAATATAAATTAGTTTAATTCATATATTTATAGAAATTAACATGTTATTATATGTTATTTTATATTTATAAATTAGTTTAACAGCCATCAAACACTTTTAATATAATTACTAATTAAGATAGTTCATATATTATATATTACTTTTAGTTAATAGTATTTAATTATTAATTAATTTATTAGTTATTTATGAGCTTTAATGAATTACATAAAAAAATAAAAAATATAAATTATTCTTTTCAACTTTAGAAATGTGAAAATTATCTCCTAAAATTTTACAAAAATTTAGAATTGACACTTATCTTCTATTTAATTAATTATTTTATCAAATTATGTAATATTTCCATAAAATTTTCAAACAAGCATTATAATATTATAGTATAATAATTATTTTTTGTCATTTCTTCACATATAATTTTTATATCATATAACTAATAAAAATTAAATCATATATAAAATTTTAATTAAATACTTGTAAATAAATTATAAAATTATATAAAAAATAAAATAAAATAAAATTATTGATATTATAATTTTTGTTTAAAAATTATATGAAAAAATAATATAATCTAATAAAAATAATTAATTAAGTAGATAATAAGTGTTAATTTCATACTTTGTAAAGTTCAAAAAAAGTAATTTTTAAGTTTTCGAATTGAAGAAAGTAAAATTCAATTAACTAAAGAGGTGTTTTACATTTTTTTTTAAAAAAAATTTAAAGATGGTTCATGCATTATATACTTCTTTCCAAATTCACGATAATTACCTAAATCAGATATAATATCCTATAAATAAAGTGATGGGGAGAAAAAAAAGGTAATTATTAGTTGAATCGAGTATAGTTTTATATTTTTTTTCGCGAGTACATGTAAAGATTTTTTTGCAAGCGGAAAGGCAGGTAATTAATTTTGCATATGTCGGAAGCAGGGCATTTTAAAAAATTAGAAAGTTTTACTTCCTCCCTCTATTGATTGGCTGCAAATTAAAAAATCTATATATATTTATATAAAAAAACTTATAATTTTTACCAAAAATTTTTAATTTAAGTGACATTATATTTATATAATGTCACTTGAAATTTTTACTTTTCTTTATATTTTACATTTAATTTCAAAATTCTGCAATTATACATTTATGTATTTAGTAATTTCATTATTCCAATAAAAAACTTGGAATTTTTGCGTAGCTTCTTTCTAGACAAATACGGACTCTGTTTCAAGTTTCAAGGAAGTAAGAAAACGCTGCTGTAAATGTATCAAAAGGGACAAATGTTTAGGTTAGCCGTGATTTAGAGTTCGTGTAACTTTCTGATAAGTAGGAAATTTATAAATTATTTGATTTATTATTAATTGATAAAATAAAGGAAACAAATTTTTAAAAAAATTAATTTTATTTTTAAGAAATTATAAAAATTTGTCTAGTTACATACCAATAATAAGAAGAAATTTTATATTCTTTATGAATAAAAATATAAAATTATTTTTATTTAATTTAATTAATAATTATTTGAAAATTTTATTTATGAAAATTATAATAAATATAATTTATTAATTACAAAATAAAATATAAAAATTTAAATATAATAACTAACTATATAAAATAAAATTATTTTATTAAATATATAGTGAAAATAGTGAATATTATATAAAATTGTGTACAACATATATTAAATATTATTTCATAAATAATATAGGGAAAGAATGATAAGAGATAGTTAATAAGAACAACATTCTTATTACAAAAATAATAAATATATTTTTAAGTAATTTAATATAATAAAAATAGAAATGATTGATAATAAAAAAATTTTACATTTGAAATTTGATTATAAAAAATACAATCACCAATTTTTTATACTAAAAGGATAAAATTCTGAATTAAATCTCTATATTAAATAATTTTTATAAAAATATAAAAGATCAAGTTTTAAAATTTACTATTATAATATAATTACTAAAATATTTTAATAAAAATATTAAAAATCGACATAATTTTATTATTACTTAATAAAGAGTATTGTTTGAATATAAAAAAATATGTAAATTGATGACTAAAAAGGCAGTTTTTTTTGTAATAATGCACAACACATAAAATTTTGGATTTGAATATCACTGCACTACTAAAATAACAATATAAAAAATTATTTCATAAATGATAAAATATTCCATTTGATTTATTTTTCTCAGAATTGTAAATTACATTATTTAATAGAATGAACAAAAATAGATATTCCCGTTACATGTTACCCATCATCAAACAATCTTTCTAGCGATTCTATTTCTCTCTCATTTCATTCCGACATCATGCCCCATGCAATGGATGCTCCAACCACTCGAGCATTAACACGAGTTAAAAGATTATTTCTGAAACACACCGCCGTTGCAAATGTGTCTATCATTCTAATATTATTGTAACAAATTGGGATTTCTATCGGTATTCCTTTAAAAAAGAGGGTATGAACATGAATTTATGCAAAATTTCTTATAAGACTTTAAAATTTTTTTATAATACTTTATAAAATGCTTACAAGTTTCTCATATAACATTTAAAATATTTCTATGTTATGATTGTGATTGCTCATATTACAAAATTTTATAAAAAGATGTGCACCTTTATATTTATAACATTTACATAATTTTATGAAGGAAAAAATTTAGATAAAGTTTTATATGTATTTACTATAAAGTTTTGAATCATAATTTTATATATATGTTTAATTTTCAATTAATTAAATAATTAATTAAGTATTATATTTATTAAAATGTAATTATCAATGCAGAATTAAAAAAGCAATACATATATATAATTATAACTAAAAATTGTAAAATAAATATTTATGAAAATTCACTTAAATTTTTCTCTTTTATAAATATATTATAAAATTTTATATAAAATAAAATCACCCGATTTTTTTTTATAAATCGTAGAGGAATAAAACCTAGCAAATTTCATTATCATTTATAAGATCGAGTTTTTGTCGAAAGAAAAGGGCACAACCTAGCTGGGTCACCCTGCTACTATCTTCCCTGTTAAGCTTAAACAAATTTAATTTGGAAAACGATGTTTAGAGAAGGGAAAAAAGATGGCACAAACTTGAAAGATGACGGTATTGAAGCCAAGTCTGCATCTTCCCGGCAATCCATTCAAATCCCAATCACGAGAATGTTTGCTTGCTCACGACGCGTATGTTTTATTTCATAGTGATATCTATATGTATACAATGAATTGATTAGATGTTACAAGTTAATAGTTGTGATAGTCTAATATACAAATATATTCAAATTTAATTGAGATTTGATGAAAAAATTTAATATATTATAAAAGACTTATTATTGACATTTAGGAATAATCTAATTTGTATATTATATTTTTCAAATTTGAGGATATTTTAATAATTTTAGTATAGTTTAAGAATTTTAAAAAATTCAAAAAGTTTGTATCTGTAATTTTCATATTTTTATCTTCTATGACTCTCATATTTTTAACTTCATGTCGATAGGTTTTGGTGTTAATTAGACATCCCAAACTTTGAGAAAAAGGTTTATAACGATTTAAAAAAAGCACATTTCCTTTCATGAGAGGATTTTTGTTCAAAATATTTTTTAAAAAAATGAAGTATCGGAAAGGCTAGTGGAGCACCTATACACTAAATTAAAACACTCAAAATTATGGAATAAATTATATATCAAGAGAATAAAGTGTCTCTCTCTTTATTCAATTATTTCTTTCAATTTGCTATGTTTGAAGATTTCATGTATGAGATGATCTTATAATTCAATATATATAAATGTTTTGATAACATTTAATTGTGAGATGTGGACTTATGAATTCTGTCATCTTTATCAAAAATGCCTCATGAATTTTAGAGAAAGGGTTGCTATATTTGTCAAGAGTGGCAAACATATGATGTACAATTTTGGCTAGAGAGTTATTGGCTTATAATATTAGAAAAGGAATTTACCATTTGTTTGAAAGAGGAGAAAATAGAGAAGAAAGAAGAGAAAATTTTTGAATTTAAATTAGAGAAAAATTAAAGGAGAAAAAATTTAAAATTGATTATAAAATTTTAATCATATAATTTATCTTTATATTTTTCTCTTTTCTCTTTTCTTTCCATCTTAACCAGAGAAGGATAAATCTTTAAAATTTTCTTTCTACCCTTTTTTTTTTTCTCTTCATCCAAACAAAGCTTTAAGGATAACCAAAATACACGTCTACAATCTTTTTAATTTCATTTGTTTTGATGAATTTTTTTTAGAATATAATTATAAGATATTAATAAAAAAATATTTTATTTATTTAAAGTTAAATATGAAAATTTGTAAAAAAGTAAATTTTCAAAAAATTATTTTTTCATTATTATAACTCTAAGTATCATTTTTTAACTATAAAATAAGTAATATATTACTTTTTTATCAATATGTATGTAAATAATATTTTCTAAATTTTTTTTAATAAAATAAATAAAATCTGTAATGATGGAAATTTTCTAAATTTAATATGTTGCCATATTTTCATTATGTATCATGGCATGAATTTGAAAGCAATATCTCTTGAAAATGAAGAAAATTATTGGAAGAGAAATTTTGATTTTTAAGGTCCAACCCGAATCATTCAATGCAGCCATGAATTCCCTTACAAAATAGGCAGCCTCTAGTCTCCAAAATTTGATCGGTGTGATATTAGATTTAAGTAGTATATTAAACACTCATAACTCTAAAGCCACTAAATTTTGACCTTAAACATATTAAAATTAATTGATTATAAATTACACCATGGTCCAAATTGGAAAATTTCAACTTGTACTTCTTTTGAATCTCTTTTCATTAACTTATACATTTTTCACAAAAAAATAAAGTTAAAAAAAACCAATGATTGAACTTTTATTGATATAATTTTATATTTGGTGTATTTAATGATTATAATTTATTTTAAAGAAAATGAAATACTAAATCAAATATTAATCTATTTATTAAGAGTATTTGACTTAAGTAGCATATGATATTTATATGATACTGTTTCCTTGTATTCTAAATTCAAGTTTAAAATTTTTCATATATTTATTTAATAGTTTAATACTCCTATCATTTTAAGAAAAATATTTCCCTGTTTATACTGTTTTGAAATTGGATCCTCTTTTTTCTAATTTCTGATCATGTTTTTCTCATGTTAGATAATGATAAACACAAAATTTTCATATGAAAAAAAGTGAAGAGAAAGGAAATAGAGATGACCCAAATTTGTACAGACCACCAATATCATCTCTAAAGCCCAAATGTTTCCATCAAAGTTGAGAAGCCTGTCTGGTGTGGCCGAAAAGATTGTATAGGCCCAAACTATTATTTAAGCCACAGATTATTGCCATTCATTCAATATCGTTCAGTGTAGGCGCATTTCAATTTCAATTTAAGAAATACTAAATAAAATAGTTCGGCTTAGGCCCAATCTAGCAATGAACGCCCCCCATGAATAATAAGGGTCTTAAATTACCGCAACGAGTTTTCATCCTTCCAACTTGCCTCTTCCATTGGGTTCCCTTCTATTTCACCAAGTACTCACGTCTTGATGGTACGCCACGCTCAGGCAAGTCAAGAGGGATAATTCATATGAGAACATGAAAAAAAAATTGATTTCTTTTTGTTTAAAGAAATTTTTTTATTTCCTCTTATCTGTCACTTTAGAATTTCAATGATTTTTTTTTTCAAATATATCCTTCTTTTTCATTAATAAATACTTTATTATTCTATATTATTAATCAATTTGTATTTATTCTTTTATATTTCTCTTCTTATTTTTAATTTTATTTTATGCATAAAAAATAATTTTATAAAATTTATTAAAAATAAATAAATAAAATTAATTTCTTAATATGTATGAAGTTAATTAATAACGACAAATAAATAGGAATGAAGTAGTACTTTCTAACTGCACTTGGGCCTATTTTATAAAACCTACTCAGCAAGCAAGCAACTTGAAAAAGACTGTTGTTTTCCTTCTCAGATTAGCTTGGAATCTACCTGCATTTGAGTATATCTAACGCAGTTTGCATTGGTTCTTCCCTTGGCTCTAAGCCTATTAATCTACTATTTTCTTTTATAAGATGGACATGGTCCTATTTTATATTTATTCTCAAGAGAGAGAAACAGATTGCCATGAATGCAGGGCGAAGATCTAACTTCGTTCTTGGGAAGTGGAGCAATCAAGCATGCACAAATAGATGAACCTGTAGGATACGCAAAGTAACTGAATTGAGAAGTTGCCGTAATAAGTTTCAGGATAGAACCAATAATTTAGAACAAAAATCTTCAGCAGATTTGTCTGAACTCACATATAGTTATTATGAATAAAAATTTGTGCACGTTGATGAGCTGCTTTCGCTCCTTGACAAATTTAACTGAAATTTAGAATTGACTTAATTTACACAGGATGGACTAAGTCCATGTGAGAAATCTCTCACTTGTTGTCTATTTACTATTTAGTCGATGATGGAGATTTGAGAAACTAGTGTAGATCTCCATGAAGTTATTTCTTTCGCTTGAAAAGCTCTATTTCCGATTCTGTTTCCTAGAAGCATTCGCGTCGATCCACCGGGATCTAAACCTGGTCGTAGGAAGTGTCAATTTTAATGACATTCTTGCGTCATACATATCAAATTTCTCACAAAAAACTACATTTAGAGATGGATTAATGATTGGAAGAGAAATTAGTGCACCACTAATTCTAGCTAACATCAATTTTTTTTTTAGATCTCATACATCACATAAAAACATATTAGCATTCAAATTTGATAGTATACTAGTATATTATAATACAATTTTCCTAAGTATAAAAAGTATAACTTTTTGATAGAAAGTATAATTTTTTTAAAAGGAAAAAATAAGCAACTCGTTTGATTAACTACTTATTCATAAAATAAAAAAAGTAGATTTTTTTGAAAAAATTTACTTTCTAGAAAATAGAAACAGTCGCTTAATTGCCTCCCTAAGATAAGAAAAATTTCGTGATAGAATTATTTTCTATTATCAATCAAATAATTTTGAACACTTTTTAAAAAGTTCATAATAAAATTTACTTTTTCAAGAATTTATTTTCTGCATGAACTAAATGATTCTTTAAATACAAGATTGGAATTAAAAATTGTGCAAAGTTCTACCATAATGGTGCATTTGGTGCAATAAAATGAAATGAAATGGAAAAAAAAGGAAAAGAATGAAATGAAATGATCATTCTATAATTATATTTAGTGTATTTAGAATAAAATGGATTAATGAACATTCCATTCCATAGTTATATTTGATATAATAAATATTATAGAAATAGAATAAAAAAGATGTTAATGATAATAATATCTATAAAAATAAAAATAAAATATACAATCGAAACTATATTTATATGATAGTGGGTATTATCATTTTTTGTTTATTTATAACTCTTTTGTAATCTAACATATATATAATTTGTTGTTAAGCATGGATATTGGATCCTAAAATAGTAATATAAGTTAAACAAAATTACTATATTTTAAATTCAATTATCAAAATAATAATTAATAAAAATTTTATAATAAAAGCATAAAATATTAGTTTACCAAATTTTTTAGAATAAATAATTTTTAATAAAGAATACAAAAAATATTTTATTTTAAATTTCATTATTAAAAACATAATTATTAAAAATTTGAATAAAAATATTAAGAATTGATATTGTTTTATTATTTATTATTAAAGCATATTGTTAAAATATATGAAATATATAAGGGATATAAGTGTAAAAAAATTATTCCATTAATGATGAAATAATTATTCTATTATTTTTATTATGAAATAGTAATTCCATCATTTAATGGAAAGGTTATTTTCTAAGAAATGAATATCCTTATTCCATAATACTTGCCAAATAAATTTTTTCCATTACATCATATCAAATATAAGATAAAGTACAATTTTATGATATTAGGAGTTAAAATCAAAACTTATCATAATTCAAGTAAGGTGGCATCATCTTATTAAATACTTTATTAGTCACTTCGAAAAAGATTCTTTGTACCTTTTTATTTGAAGCAATAATTATTTTTTAATTTTATATTTCTTTATCTTTAACAATTGCTTAATTATTTTATGCATTCATTTAAAAATACCTCAGTTAATTTATTTTGTTATATTTTTCTCTCCTCTCTCAATTATCTTAGACTTTTTTATTAGAATGATATCCTTAAATAGTATAATTATCTCTCCACTCTCAATCCTCTTGTGTTAAACTTTCTTGTGTTGGCACAGGTCATCAATGACTTAAATGCAATGATAAAGGTTGTAATTTAAAGTGAAAAAGACATCATTACTAAATAAAACACAACCATAATTATATTTTCCAAGAGCGAATAAATTTTAAAAGTAACACTAAACTTAATAAATAATACAAAACTAAACTTAGCGAGGTTGTTATAATATTACTATACACACACACACATATATATATATATATATATATATATTCAACTAAATAAAGTAAAATAATCTATTAATATTAAAAATTAATAAAAATGAGAGAAGAAAACATACCTAAAAATAGGTATGAAGACGAGAGCAATATGAAGTTAACTGTGATTGTAATTGAAAAACATGACAAAGTTTTGGAAATCGCTAGATAAATGGTAAAAGTAGAGGTTATTGCCAAATAAGTAAATTTTAAAAAATAAAAGTGATAAGTAATAAATAATAAAATGAAAGATATGCAATAGAAAACTTTACACATCAATTTGTTAAAAACAACCAATGTCATTTATACAAACAATGTTGAATTAATAGAAAACAGACATAAAAAATCAAGATAATATTTACGAAATATAATTGCTCCATCATTTTCAATGCCAGTTGAGTAAAAAGTTGATAATGCTTTAATGGGTTGCATTACTTTCAACATAACGACTAAGCTCTTAAGTTTTCGGTAATTTCAACTATGTTCAAATAAATGTCAATTATAAATTTTAACTATCATTTTAAATTATTTAATAATTTAAAAAATATTAGTATATTCAAATAAATGAAAATTGTATTTATAAATCATTATCTTATTTTTTAATAACTTTAAAAATATTACTATATCCAAATAAATGATAGTTATGTTTATAAATTATTATTTTAATTTTTTAATAAATTTTAAAATATTTCTCTATTAATATAAACGTCAATTTTTATGCTGATCCACGTTTATCCACCTACGTCCGCTTACTATTTTATAACAGGGATATAACCGTTAAATGTATTTTCTCAGAGCAGACTGCAAAGACCATATTACTCCTTCTGCATAGATTTTCAAAGTAATGGGGCACAAGACTCTGGTTACCATATGTAATAAAAGAGTAAAACATTAGTCATAACATCGTGAGAACAGATTCAACAGGATATTTTAAAGGAGCAATTAGCTTAAACAAGATATCATCATCATGCAAAATATTAGGAAATATTGTACCTAAAGGATTACACAGACAACATTAATTTCTAACTTTTTAAATTGAACCAAATATAATAATGGTTAATCTTGGGAATCAAATTTTTTGAAATGTAAGATTTTATAAATCAAACTTAAAAAAATGTTGTAAGAGATTGAAAGATACTGTGATATATCAATTACTTTAGAGAAAACATGATTTATTTGTTAATGATATAATTTAGGTTTATTTTATGTATTTGTGGCCAGAATTGATAAAACTAATTTGTTTGTGATTTGCTATGTTAACACTTTAGCCACGTGAAAGAAAGATATGTTGTCAAACTACCATTATTACAGTCATAACTTCTTAATTTTGTGATTTTAACGAGGGGTAAACAAAGTCATACGACAAAAACAGTCGAATCCTAATTATTTTTGAACGAAAAGATAGTTGAGGTGGATAGATTGCGGTATAACAATAACAACAAACAAATTGACTTGGACACTTGACAAGAGAAACTTGAGACATACGAAGAAGTAAACTAATATATATATATATATATATATATATATATATATATATATATATATATATATATATATATATATATAAACATAATATTCAATTTTTTATTTACAAAGGTAATGATTATAATAACTCAAACTTCATAATTAATAATAATAATTTTTTATTTTTATTATAATTATTCATTCATCTTTTTACATGTAATACTAAAATAAATAGTAAAAATAAAGAATATAATAAAAAAATTTAAGTATATATTTAATATTATTAAGATAAGATTTAATAATAAACTTCAATCTTTTACTATTTTAATATTATATAATTTTGTTGTGTTCTCCCCTCCGCTCTATACTCACATGAGATCCAGATCGAAATATAACAATTTCTGTTAAGAAACTCTCACTTTATGTGAAAGTGGCAATAATTATATTCTCCAATTATAGACATTATTGTAATGAGTGATGTGCAGATGCACTTGCGGTGCACTCAACTAACCAAAAGACGTGTAACGCAATGTCACCAAAACTCAAAACGGAATATAATGAATGTACATTCATTCGGTTAGGTAAAGAAATCGACATTGTGAGTGTAAATTTAAGTGATAAACAAACATAATAGTGGATTTTGCTGAAACCTATGCTACTGATATTTTTGTAGGTTATACATAATTTATTAATAAAAGAATTATTGTTAATTAAACTTTGTGTGTGACAATTTTATATGGAACAACTAGTATTTAGCCTAACACTTGTAATGGATTTGGAGTAATATAAAAGGATCCTTATTTTACATCTTTTTGGTTCAAAGTTTTTCATTTTATTGGTGAGACCTACTACACAAAGATTGAGAGATTGCTGAAAGAAAAATTCCTAATACATTAGTGTGAAAAATTGTGCTTAAGATACCAGGTGTTTATAAATTATTGTGTTAATAATATTAATTTAATTTATTTTATTTTTTTCTGATCGTACTACAATTAAAGGCTAAGATCAAAAGCAAATTTCACAAATATTTCTTGCAATTGATATTAGAGTCAGGTTTTTGGCTTTTAGTTATAGTTGATTCTTGGAGGAATTTTGAATAATGCCTATGCCTCCATAATTGTTTAAAAATTTCCTGTTATATTGTACTTTCTTGCCATGGATGTGTGTTTGTGTGGTCCCATGAGAATGATATTTAGGTTTAATGGATATATAGATATTGCTACAATGATCATTAAAATTTGAAATCTGGTTGTAACCTGATATACACACATGAAATTTGGCTGAGATTACATAAGACATAAAAAAATTGAAAAAAATCATTTTTTGCTGAAACTTCCATAAATAAATTCATGTGAGTTGGAAGAATTGAGAGAATGTAATATGGGTAGGTAGAATTGGGGTTTTTAAAGGGATATTGGTGTGTAAGATGTATAAAATACAAACCTTTGTCCCTTAGAGGGTTAAAAACTCTATAACCATAAAACTTGAATTTTTGGAAGATTTAAAACTTCATTTTGGGGCATTTTCTTGGCCTAAAAACTATCAGATTGTATCATGGGAGATATGGTTGAAAATTCTAAATGCAATTTGTGCTGAAAATAGTGTAAAAAATGGCTTGGAACTACCACATATTTACCAAGTTGAAGCAGAGTTAAAATTGGATAGAACAGACTCGCATATAACTTTTTGAAGTTGGGAGATGTATTACAATGTGCAAGTGTGCTATCCTAACTACACAATCAACACATGATAGACACATTCTACCTTACTAGTGGCAGTTAGTAATGTTGTGCATACCACCATGCTCTACTTTTTGAGCATTTTTTGATAGAGATTTTTTAGAGTAAAAATAATTTTCATTATATTTTGCTCATTTTATTTAAATATTTAAATGGAATTATTTTAAGCTAAAATTTTTATTGGATATTCTTCATCATATTGTCCACTAATTAGAATTTTTGTGAAATTTTTTAGATTTGTTTGTATGTTTTAATAATTTTTGAAGCAATATTTATTAAAAGAAAATTACTAATGACTTACGTTATGTTATGAAAAAAATTTGTAATTACATACCTATGTTGGGGCTAGTTGCATAAATTTTTGGTTTAATTTTAGTAAAAAATTATTGTTTGAAAAGGAGAGACTGTGTTAATGACATAAATACCTTTCAACATTATGTTGTTGATACAGTTCATTGACTATAATGTAAGTATAAAATTAGATGTTGTACATTTAAAATACTTAAATGCCCTTTGGTATTGGTATTTTAAGGGCATAATATTTAATTCTTGTATTGTGTTGTAAAGTCTAAAAGGCCCTTGGTATTTGATTTTATAATATGATACCATGTGTTGTTGCATATTTAAATGTTATGAGGAAAACATTAGCATAATTATGTTATACATGTATTAATGTTTGATATATTATTCCTTAGCCGTTGTGTAATAAAACTCCGAAAAAAGGCTAAATAGGATAATGAGAGAGGATTGGGCTAATGTTTGTTTCGAATCCAATCTAGTGGATGTGCTATCAAATAACTAGTGGCTTGATATTGATTCCATAATTCACATCATTAACTCATCTCAATTATTAAGAAACTCTAGAAAATCAAATAATAGTGAATTGATTTTTAGAGTGAGAAATGGTGAGAAAGTAGAAGTAGAGTTCATTAGGAAGCGTATTTGCAATTGTCTATTAAACATGAGTTGGTACTCAAAGATGTGGTTTTTATGCCTTCCATAAGAAGGAACTTGATATCAATTGCAGCTTTGGATTTCTAAGAATATTTTTGTAATTTTAAAGGCAAGAAGGTAAATTTGTTTTAAATCTTGACTATTGTAGGCACTAATGAACTAAAAGATAGATTATATAGGATACATCTAGATTCGAATTCCCTCAATACTATTAACACAATTATAGGGAAGAAAAGAAATAGAATTGAAGAAAACTTTTCAATGCTGTGGCAAAGGCATTTTGGTCACATTTCTAGAGACTAAATTTAGAGGTTAATTAGAGAAGATGTTTTATATAATTTGGACTTCTCTGGCCTGGACACCTGTACAAACTATATTAAAGGAAAGCTCACTACTAAGGCTAAAAAAGACAAAAAAACTCACTACTAAGGCTAAAAAAGATAAAAGATTTAAAGGATAATAGATACTAGAACTTATTCATATTGATATCTGCGGTTACATCACACTTACAGCCATGGAGGATAGAAATACTTCATTAAATTTATTGATAATTATTTATGTTTTGGATGGATAGAGTTACTTGTAGAAAAATTAGAGTCTTTGGGTGTATTCAAGACATTCAAGACAGTATTCAAGCTTAAGTACAATAAGAAAATTAAGTGGGTTAATTTTGATACAAAAAGAGAATATTATGGCAAATATGATAAGATAAGGAACCCAAGTCCGTTTGCTAGGTATGTGTCGGAATGTGGCATTGAAACAAGCTACACTATGCTTAGTATACTAGAATAGAATAGGGTAGTTGAAAAGAGAAATATGACACTTTTTGACATGGTCAAGTGTATGCTTTCCCATTTTACGCTTTTAGATTTCTTATGGGAAAAAGCATTGAAAACCATAGGCCACATGCTGAATTAGCTATCAAGTAAGTCTACACCTTTGACTCCATATGAACTACTAAATAGTAAAAAACTAACATTGAATCATTTTAGTGTTTAGGGCTGTAGAATGGAGGTAAAGCCATATATTCTTATTACTAGCGAAGGCAGCAGATTCTATTGTTTAACTTATATTATTCGAATTATCAAATCTATCAAAGCCATTTATTTTCAAGATAAATTAGACAGTAAGAGTCAAACATCATGAATTACAAACTTTAGAGAATAAAGGGTAGGCATGTAAAACGAGCAAGATATGCTTATGTGGGTCTAACCAGTGTGGGCTTTTACCTGTGCGAGATTACCTGTATAAGCCTACATATAAAAATAGGCAATAAAAAAATTACTAGTATTGCCTTACATGGGTATGCTCGCAGATCGCATATTTTTATATTTTTATTAATTATTTTTTTATAATTTATAAATTATATTTTAATATTTTAATTTTTATTGTATTACTAGAGTAAAAAAAATGGATTGAAATATAAAAATTAAGTTGGATTTGTTAAGAAGTAATTAGGTTAAATTTTTTCATAAGTTAAGCCTAAATGTGGGTAAAAAATAATTAAAAAATTTATTTTTTACCCACAATTAAGCTCATAACCATGGGGGTTTGACTGCACGGGCTTTAACCCATGCGGGCTTCATATTAAAATGCTAACCTCGCCTTTTGACTATGGGCTGCCCACAATCATGAAGCTTATTTTACATGTATAACAAAGAGTAGTGATTTTCTTGATATCTCAATTTGCTAGTTCTTCATCTTTTGACCTTCCATAATATGATTTGATACAACCCTTGGATGAAGATAAAGATTCTAATATTGAAGTTCAATTAAGGAAATCACTTAGATAACATATATTAGAAATATTAAATGATTATGTCATGTATTTGTTGGAGCACGAGTATGATTTGAGTAAAGATACTAATCCCATTTCTTTCTTTTAGACAGTGTCTAGTTTAGATTCTCCTCAATGGATCATTACAATGGAGGATATATTAGCTTAAATGAATAAAAATAAAGTGCGGGATCTTATGAAATTACCTACAAATTGCAAGCTAGTTAGATGTAAATGGGTTTGCAAGCAAGTTATTAGGGAACCAAATGATATTCCCACCAAGAGTGAAATAAAACTTCACTCCTAAAATTTTAGGATATATTTAAATTTATTTTTATTTTTATATTTTTAAAAATTATTATTCTCAAAATTATATTTGAATTGAAGAAAAATAAAAACTAAATGGTAATTGATATTGCAAATAAGAAAATATTTTATTTAATTATAAAATTAATATTAAAAATAAGATGATAAGTTGAGAAAATAATTAATTTTTTTTATTTTTCTATTTTAAAGTTATAAGTTACAATTTTTAAAAATAGATTTTAAAAATAAATTTCTCAACAAATTCTTCTGTTTTAAAAGATAAAAAAAATTAAAAAATTAATTTTATAAATAATAAACTAATAAACTCTTTATATTTTTTTAGTAGAGATGACAAAGCGTGTTATTATCTTAATTCTTATGATTTTTCGCTTCCATAATATCCTTTAATTTTAGAAGAGCAAGACATAATTTTTTATTCTAACACTCACAATTTTTTTACTATCTATTATTTTATTATAATTTTTTTTGTATGTTTCTCTCTAATATTGGAACCATTAATTTGTTAAAGGAGACAGAAAAAAATCTATAATTTTATGTGATAGGGTTAGTTATAATTTTGTTTCGGCGTCTTGGGCTTGCAGACAACACTGACAGTTTGATCCCTTGTAAGAAATCCAAGAGCGAAGGGTTCCAAACTGAATTTGTCGGTACTAGAAATTGTTTCCTCTATAACTTGCATGCAATCGTCGTCTTACTTTCCATGGTATCTTTGTGCGGAGTGCGAACGGCACTGTAATAGGCCACGGGTCGGCTCCGAAGCTGGAGGTTTCCGCTTTAAGCAAGTAAAATTATTGATTCATAACAATATTTGTCCCGGTTATCTGGTTCGTAATGCCAAAATGGTAACGCTGCCATTCTAATATAGACCACAAGAAAAGTAGTAACTCTGCATATAAGTGCCCGAGATATTAGAAATTTTATATAGATTATCATTAACGGTAGATAATCTTTTTTTTTTTTTGTATAAAATTGGTTGAATAATAATTTAAAAAAATTATCTTTTGAAATCTAATTTATGAAAGTGATTTATTACTTAAATTTATAAATATGTGATTATGAATTAATGCATTTGACGATTAAAGTGTGAATTTATACTTTTTTTAACCCATAATTGAAAAGTCTAATAAGATTTTATTTATATTAATTAAATTTCTTCTCCACTTCTAATTTAATTTAATTATTGGCTTATCTTATTAAAAATTATATATTTCAAAAGAAGGAAAGAAAGATTTATACTTATAGTATTCGTTCAAATATTATTATATTTAAGATAATTAAATTCATAATAAAAATATATTTTTGTTTTAATTTTATTTTCATAATATTCTGAATTCTATATAAATTGTAATATTATTTCTTTATTACATTGGGATTAGAGCAACCTTGTACAAATTTGGAACCCAAAAATGTGAACTCTGTGATATATTTTGTGCCATTTGCTTTGTTCTTCTATTCATGAATTGTAAAATTTCTGATCTATTCTTAATATAATTGAATCGAATTAGTCTTCTAATTCTAAATTGATCCTACTAAATAAGTTTTCTGCTAAGCCACTGTTACCTGCCTTGGTAACTTTATTATTGAATTGCCTTGATTATTTGTTATTCATTAGTCCCCACAAATAGCATTATAGTAATGTTATTATTTATTTAAAACTCTAGATGAAACTTGAAAGCAAAATGACTTGTGTGATTGATGAGACTAGTCAATATTATTCTTCTTGTAATGTAACAACACATTAAATTTATTGGTGAATTTTGGATTATGTCGATTTATGCTATGATTAGGAAGGTCATGTACAATGAAACTACTATCGAGTAGCTCTTGCTAGTACAATTTTGTAAATTATTATTATTTAATTTTTAGATCAATTAAGTTTTTTTTATTAAACTCTCACAGATTCAATGAATATTATATTGCATGATGTGCTTGTGTATATAGAAAGAATTTTGAATTTAAAATTTCATGTTATGTGTTTCTCAAGTATAACTATTAATTTCGCACACAGGTTATTTATTTCGGAGTGAATTTTTTTATAGGATTTATCAAGGCATAATTTATGTATTAAGAATCTGGTATAAATTGTGCTGTAAGTTTTAACAAATTTTTCCTCTATTTCAATTCATGAATTGCCACCGTAAGTTTTAGATACTCGAGAAATATTCATTCTCTTATTAAAGTTAAGGCATAAAAACAAATAATAATAATAATAATAATAATAATAATAATAATAATAATAATAATAATAATAATAATTTGTATTGAATGAAGCTTAAAATTATAAATTTTAATGCAATATAAGGCTCTCATGTCAGTAGACGTGCGTGTTATATAGTATCCATTATAGACTAATTATGTTTTGTAAGCTATTAATTTTTTTAAAAAAATTATTTAAATAATAGTGTTGGGCATTTTTCATTATCATCCTATTTTTTTATTTGGAAGACTATTGAATTGATTTTGAATAATTATAAATAAAGTGAAATTATTCATATTAATTTATAGGGTCCTTGAGTTATGAATATTTATATGATTAATTTTTTATTGTGTCATAAAATTACTTGCCTAAAAGGGGTAATTATATATTTTAATTAGAAATTAACTTATTCAATTTTTTTAAAATATATTTTATTATTGAGAATTTATCTATCGAAAGGAGATGAATTCCCAATATTAAAGTATTGTTTTGGTTAGTTTCAATGATATGAGGGTCTTTACATACTTTATTTTCTATATAAAAAGGAGAGAATGTAACAATTTTTTTAATTTTGCTAAATGTTTTTATTGTATATGTGTTCATGAACTACCATATTTATTTTTTTTTATAATATTATGTATAATATTTCACTTCACTAATTTATTTTTATCTTATTATTAAAATTATTTTAGAGAATTATTATCTCAAAAAGAATTTTATTTGTAAAAATAAAAATTTATATTTTTAATGGTTATCTATTAAGATTCTTATTTACTATTTTTGAAATTTAATACTAAGATAATTATTTATGGAGTATAGGGTGAAAGAAATGTTATACTTCAAGCAAGCCACTTGCCGATAATTTGCCAGTAATTAATTTGATGGAGTATTGGTTTCTTATTTCATTTTTAACATGATAAAGTGATGATATTTTATAAAAATTATTGTTTGAAATAATTAAGTAATGTGACATTAAAAATCAAATAATATTTTCTTGACTAAAATCCTACTTTAGTCCTCCACAATTTTAATTTCTATTAGTTTAATATTTGAAATAAGATTTATAATAATTTGATTTCTAAAGTTTTAAGTTTAAATAAAATTTTAATCTTTGTGAGAACTAAAACTTTGGTCCTTATAAGGGACCAAAACTAAAACTTCAAGGATCAAATTGATATAATCTTATTTTAAGGACTAAATTGATAAAAATTAAAATCTTGGGGATTAAAATAAGGTTTTAATCTATTTTCTTTCATTTAAGTGAAAAAATAATTAAGTTTAAGATTCTATTATTATAATGCAATATGGTCTTGATAATTAATGATATATATTGTTTAGTACTCTTTAATAGACTAATCATATTATTATTATTTTTAATAATCTAATTTGTTATTATGGGTAAATATTCCAATTCTTTAGGAAGACTTATGAGTTAATTTAAATAATTATCATCAAAGTAAAATTATTTTATATTAATTCATAAATCTCTTAACTATTAATAAATATTTGTAGGATTGATTTTTAATTATTTCATATATTTACCTATTGAAATGAAGTAAATGTATGTTATAATTAGAAATGAACTAAATAAAATAATTTTTAATTATTTTATATAATGAACTACCCAAAGGAGTTACTGTACATTATAATTAGACATTGATTTAGTGAAATAATTTTATTTTTAAATTTATTTTGTTATTATATATTCTATCTAGCTAAAGGAGATAAATTTATAATAATATATTATATTAGTTGATTTTAAAAGAGTCTTTACATATTACATTCTCTATACAAAGGAAAAAATATAATGATATTTGTATATTGCTAAGTATGATTATTATGTCCACAAAAAATACATTATATTTTTAATTTTTTTACACAATATATTTTATTGAATACATGATAATTGCGAATTTTTTAATATCAATTTTATGCATAGTGTTTATGTTCATAAAATTTTTATTTTACCATGGGTCTTACATAAAGTAAGTAAAGTGCATTATTGAGCAATATTAATATTATTTTAAATACTTTAATTTTAATTTTTTAAGATTAATTTATGTTTCAAGAAGAAACATATTAAAATGATTTGTTAAAATTATAAATTTATCCCTATATTAATCTTGATTTAATGATGGCATTAATTTTCAAAATAAATTTATATTTTGACCTTATTATGTTTTTAAATTGCACAAATTTAAGATATGTTTATGTGTAAAAGGATTAAAATTAAGAAAATTTGGGCATAAAAAATTTTTAATTTTGTGATTGTTTTCTATATTATTTTACATTAGACTTGATTATATGTTATTTTTGCTTTAAAAAATTATTGTTCTGGATAATTTTTATATCATGAATATTTTGAAAAATTTATAGATTATTATGGATAATTATCATTAAAGTAAAATTATTCATATTGATTCATTCATAAAATCTTTGAGTTATATCATACAAGATTGATTTATAATTATTATATATAATTGCATGCTCAAAGGGGATTGTTGCATACTTTAATTAGGAATGTTTTATGAAATATAATTTTTTGAGTTATTTCAGTTTTGAAAATATGTATGCACAAAAGGAATATGTTTTCAATGTTAAGATATTTTCTTAATTGGTTTTGTTATAAGAAGAATCTTTAAGATACTATATTTTCTGCTCAAAGAGAAAACTGTAATAACATATATTACTCCTATATCTATGAAGTAAGAGTTATATTCTTGCTTTTAATATTGTTTATTTTATTTATATAGTAAAAGCGCTACATCTTTGATTAAACATTTTTTTTAATTTATAATTAGATCATGCTATTTTACTTTAGTTATAAAGATTAATTGGCCTAGAAGGTCTATTTGTCTATAGGGGATAGTCTCTTGAACATCATGTTATCCTCTATGTAATTAAGTTAATGTATTGGGAGGGAATATAATACATACTATATATTTTGCCCAAATGGGAATTTATAATTATATATTGAAAATTTTTGTGTAGACCTTGTTATTATATAAAAAAATTTTCTTTTGTTTATTATATTTTATTAAATAATTTGTGTAGTCAAATTTAGTTTTCCTACAATTTAAAGAGTTATTAAATAAATTAATTTGGATAATGCAATATGTTATTATGTAACTTTAATTATATATTGATAAATTAAATTTTATATTGTTATATAATATTATGATACATTAGTTATCAAATATAATTTTTTCTTTTTATTTTTTTAGGGTGGAATTATATATATTTTTTTAAAAAATGTTTTTATAAATAAATCATTAATTAATTAATGCAAATAAATTTATAATTATATGATTATTAAGAATTTCATTAATATTATAATTTTTTTTAAAATATGATGAATTATTTGATGATGTTTAATTCTATATTTTGAAATGGTATGTGTAAATATATATATATATATATATATATATATATATATATATATATATATATATATATATATATTGATTTAATGTTATGAAATTTTACTTGTATTACAAAATGTGATACATATATTTGAGAGCTTATTTTCGTTAAAAATCATTTAATGATTCTTGAAATTACTTTACTTTATAAAAATGTACTTAAATATCAAAATTTGCTTGTATAGTTTAGTTTGTAATAAGTTGTGTGTTATTATATACATTTATTTATTAGAAAGTATGCATGATAAAGAGATGAAAACTTCATTAAGTTTTCTTTTATGTACATAATATTTGAATTTTGAAGTAATTTTTTATCAAATATATTTTTACTAATAGTAATGAATTTGACATATAAGTTATTGTGTGTTTTTTTAGCATAATATAAAGTAATTTATAATGTTTTTGGCATATACTTGTGAATCTTTTTTTTTCTATTTTATGAGATGCTTTTTGGTAAATAGTATATATTACTACCATGAGAATTTTCAAATTGTTACAAGTTAAATCTAAGACTTTTATTCATATCTTGTTCAAGTGATCTCTAAAAATATATTTTGAAAAACTCTCTTATTAAATTAATTTAGCAAAAATTTTAATATCCAATTTTGATAGTCATGTAAGTTACTTCTTTAAGATACCAAAATTAATTATATAATTATTTTTTTATTATTGATTTATTTTATTTATATTATATCAAGTTAGAAATTTGAAAAATTATAATTTTACATATCATTAAGATATGTATGTAGAGTTTAAATATTTTTCCTCTTAACTAAGATTCTTATATTTATAGGATGTTTAAAAATTTGTTGAAATATGGGTGTTAAATTTTATTTTCCTATAATATGCTTAATTACCGAGAGTTTTATATTATATAGAACATTTTATCTTAGTTGATAATCATAATATATTTATCGATATATAAGATGCATATGTCATATATGTTATTACATAATTTGTTAATCTTTGTTTTATGAATTATTATCATAATCATTCTTAATCATATTGATATATTATTGTGCATTTATTTATGCAGTTATGGATTTTTTTTATCAATATATGTATTTCTATATTATGAAAGTACCATTTATTGTAATTAGTAAGACTAAGACTTTGTGCCAATCATTAGCTCTTAAACTTGAATATGTGATCTTTATGGGCACCATATTGGAATAATAAGAATTGCTTGGACCATATTGGCACATTATTGTGTATTTATATATGTAATTATGGATTTTTTTATTAACGTTTGTATATCTATATTATGAAATATATCAATTATTGTAATTAATAAGACTAAAACTTTATGCCAATCAATACCTCCTAAGCTTGAATATGTGATCTTTATAAGCACTATATTGAAATAATAAGAATTACTTTGATAAAGTTTAGGTATCAAGTTTAATTTGTTATTTTGTATGATATATTATTAGAATTAATATTTGTTATTTATTTTTAGTTCCTAATATATATGTTTATCTTTCAATTGATACTATTTTTAAACTTTGAGACATTCTAATAATAGATTTATGAGGATTAAGATTTGATGCCAATCGTTAGTTTTTGAGTTATATATTAGTCTCTTAGTTAATATTATTTTGAAACTTAGAAATATTATACCTAATAGATCTATAAGTATTAAGCTTTGGTATTAATCACTAACTCTTATGTTTGATATTTTTATTTATCAATTGATACTATTTTAAAATTTTAAGATAATTAAATTTATTATTATTAGAAAATTTCTATGTTTTTATTATTTAGAGAAATCATTAAAGAGTGACTTGAAAAATAGTATGTTTTGTTAGATTGCACTTTTGATCCTTTTTTTGTGTTACACTTTTATATTAATAACTTATATTTAAGTAATTGATAATATATATAATCATAGAAGGTTACGTGTTGTTAATAATGCAATTAGTGACATGATTTAATATTGTTGATGGCTTAAGTGTGTATCATGTCTCGATATCATTTCTTGAATAGTATATTTTTAAAATTATGGGTATGTGTTTTAAATTTTATGTTTAACTTAAGAGTCATTTTTATATAAAATATTTTAAAATAAACTCTTTACAATTAATATTATCCAAGCGATAGAATATTAAAATTTTTATGTAAGTTATCATTAATTGTAACTATTTTATTTTATTTTTTATGAAACTAATTGAATAATCACTAGAATAAATTAACACTTGTATCATGAATTATGTTAAATAATTAAAAAATTATGGTAATTTTATCTCTTTCTATAGGAATAAGAAATCCAAATAAATGTACAAAAAAATTAAAAAATTTATACTATGAGAAAACTTTATCAATGATAAAATATCATTTGCACCATGAACTAAGTTATAAGAACAAATTTTCCAGAATAAAGTATCACTTGTATTACAAAAAAGTTTTACTTGTGGTAAAATATCGCTTATGTAACAAATTAAGTTATGAGAATATATTTCCTATGATAAAATATTACTTATGCTATGGAAAAATTTTATTCGTGATAAAATATTATTTATGCCACAAACTAAGGTAGTTATGAGAACACATTTCTTGTGATAAAATATTACTTGTGCTGCAAAAAATTTTTAATCATGACAAAATATCATTTGTACCACAAATTAAATTACGAGAATACATTCCTTATGATAAAATATCACTTATTTTATTATATAAGTTGAAAAGTTTTATCTATAATAAAGTATTACTTATACTATAAATTAATTATATGAATAAGATTCTAGCTAAATATATTATTTCGATGGTAATTATATATATAAAAAAGCTATTTATAATAAGTGCAATGTGTTGCAATGTAGTAGATGACAAAAAAATATTTATATGTTATGAGTCTTTTGCAAATAATTAATTTATCACCTAAATTAGGAATCTTTAATTAATTGGTCAAGCAAAATAATTATTCTAGAAATTTGATAAATAGTTTATTTGATTAATTGATTGGCCCTTAATTAACAAAAATAAAAAAACTATGGAACTTAACATTTTCAATCAATTAATTTATAAAATATATGTAAAAAGATAAAATTATCCATAAATTATATAATTATATATATTTATTATTTTCTTACAATAATAGAAAAAATTATTGAATCCTAAATCTTAGGATATGTAAAGAAGAGCTCAACCATTAAACTTTTAAATATTTTTGTTTATTTATATCCCAAATTTAATAACTATTAGAATGTAATAGTTCTTAAGAAATAATAAATAATCATTTAACTTTTCATTAATTAAATTTGTATAATAAAAAATTATGTTATATAGTTATTTAATGAATTTAAATTCTTTGTATATTAAAAGTACAAATGAATAGGATTAACTAATTTATATATATAATACATACATTTTAATTCATTGTTCGATCTAATTTTTAAAACATTACTTAAACAAAAATAGATCATTCAAGATACTAAACAATGTAAAATAATTTTTTTATCACATCACATTATTCTTAGAAAATGTGTTAATAAAGTAGATATATATATATTATGAAAATACTAAAATTATAATATTATATATAAATAATATGATTTGTGGAATAAGTGATAATAAGTTTTATTATAAAAATATATAATAAAAAGTTTTATATTCATTGCTATAATATTAAGAAATTTTATTAAAAATAATAATGATATAAAATTATATATAATTTAATAATAATTAAATTATTATATTAAATAATTTTAAGTTAATTATATTTAAGGGAGTGATATATATATATATATATATATATATATATATATATATATATATATATATATATATATATATATATATATATATATATATAATCTAAAATTTTATTTTCATCCTTTATTAGTTTTAATTATATTAATTTTGTTCCTCACAAATATTTTGTATTAATTCCATCCTTTCTAAATAATAATTTAATTAATTTAGTACATTCATTTGTAATTCTATTAATGGGTATATAACTTGATAAATAAAAGGATAAAAATTAGATATAAGTAATATATGAAGAATGAAATTGATACTATAAATTTGTGAAGGGTTCAATAATTTAACTTATATTTATGACTAATAAAAAATAAGTATTATTAATAAAAAAATAAAATTAAATAATTTATAATTATTTAAATTTTAATTTAAAATTAAAATTTAAATGAGCATGATAGTCCAAAATCATGATTTATATGAGTATTTATTTCATATAATTCAATCTTTATTGAAGGAATTTTTATAAAATAATAAAAATTATTTGAAAAATGTAAAAATTTTACTTTTATCTTTTAATAACTTAATTAATAAAAATATTAATAAAATGATAAAATTAATTAATTAATTATTTGTGAGAGAAAACATTGATACAAAATATTTGTAAGAGATAACTTTGATACAAGTAAAACTAATGAAATAACAAATGGAATTTTAGTCTATATAAAATAATTTTTAAAATAAAATCGTAAAACATTTTAACATTAATGTATTTTTATTATATGTATTTATATAATATTTTATTATCATATAATTACTATCGCATGAGTATAGTTTTATTTTTGAAATCAATCAATTAATTAAAAATTTGTTTAAAATATATTATATTATAATATTAAAGAAGCAAACTAGCACATAGTAAAATTTGACATTCTTTAACTTGAAAATTTAAATTCGATATCTTATGAAAGTAATTTGTAATTTCTAGATAAATAGAATTTTAATAATTTATACTAACTCAATATGAATTAAAGGCATTGACAAGTTTAAATAAGGGTGTTAAATGAGCTGGTGGTTTACCGACTTGACGAATTGGGTTTGCTAAAAATAAGATGTGGGCCTTGTAGATCCAATCTACATGGGTTAAGCCCATTTACAAGCCAAACTTCATAAGTTTCGTGGGCTTTTTTATGGACTAGACCAGCTTCTTGTAGACTCGCTTAAATGTGGGTTTTAGTAAATCAGGCCTAAATAGGATCAGTCTGCTAAGCCCACATCATTAAGCATTCCTAAGTCTAAATAGATGTATAAACAAAGTAACAAGATAACACTCAAACAAATTGATTAAATAATTGATTCATTATAAATATATAAAAATTATTTTAATTAATTATATTAATTTTTGTAATTATTTCATTTTATTTTTTGCTATCATTCTATTTATGGCAGTATAGCTACTAGTCACAGATGTATTTTTCTTATTATATTTGTATTTGTGGTTAGAAGAATTTATTAGAACCTATGATAAAAAAAACATTTATGTTACAAAACCTTTTTTTCTATGTTAATTTTCTTACCATGCTTACTTGTGTCACTGGTTCATCTAATCAGTATTCCTATAGTTAAGTAGCACAACCATAAAAAATTTAATCTTATGCCATAACAAGTGATAATTTGCTATAGTGAATGATTCAAGAAATTTTTATTTTTTGAAGTCTTATTTCATAAAGTGATTTATTACTTAATTTATGGATACCTAATTACGTATTAATGTGTTTAACAATTAAAGTGTAGGCCTATACCTTTCTTAAACCATAACAGAAAGGTCTGAGAATATTTTTATTTATATTAATTAAGTTTCTCTCCACTTCTAATCTAATTTAGTTATTAGCTTATGACATTGAAAACCAACCACACTTTATGAGAAGGAAATGAAGATTTATACTTGCGGTATTCATTTAAATATTATCATATTTAAAAGAATTAAATTTATGACAAAAGTATGCTTTTACTTTGATTTTATTTTCATAATGTCCTAGATTTTATACAAGTTGTAATACTATTTTTCTTTTCTTACATGAGAGCCTATGAGTTAGGTAGCATTTAATATTTTTTGAAGGTTTTGTTCTTTTTACTATATTCAAAGTTTGATCTTTAATTTTTATGTATATACATTTAGTAATTTAACCAATTTCACATTAAACAAAAAATCCTCTGTATATAAGTGATTGATCCATCGGACAATTTATCTTTTCTGTTAAATGAGACAAGTTTTTGCGTGTACGATTAAATCAGAATCCAGGATGACATATATGGTTTACTTCAGGTATAGCCGCAGTCTACCTAGACATCAATTTTCTTTTGGAAAAAAGGATAAAACCCCTGATTACCATCTGAAAAATTAGAAAGGCCTTATATTAGCACTGAAAGACAATTACTAAAAAAATTAACACTAGAAGATGTTTTAATATTAATTTTAAAAATTTTATATCAATACTATTGCCACTAAATTTTGCATATCTTCACTTGAAAATTAAGTTATATTTCTTGCTCAATTTGACTATTTATGATTTATAAATTTAATCAAGAGAAGATCGGAACCTTTTAGATTTCAAATAAATTTTTATATCCATACTCCTTTTTAAACAACAATGCTATAATGGAATATAATTTTGTGTGTCAATCAAACTTTTTTAAATACATGTTATATACATAATTCTAGTAGATAAAATTATAATAACATTACGTTAGTCTAAAATTTATGAAATTAATATTAAATGTATGTTAAAACAATTTTTAAGATGGAGCTAGTAATTTTGTAATCTTTCAGATATTAATTTGATGATATTAGAGTATATGCTTCTATTTTAAATACCCACTACTAAAAAGGGACCTTATCTCTTCAAATTGAACCTTGAATTTGGATTCTGCCTTATTCTTAACGTACTTCTTTATGGACTTAGGGGAATATGTATTATGGCTTAAAACAGTCTTTAAAATGGATCAAAATTTTTTATATTCTCTAATGCAAATTATTTTTTAGTATAATAATTAAAGAAAATATAACATTTTATAAATTAGTGAAAACTTTCACAAATAAGCCACAATTAATGATTTCACACAAATTAAATTTTGTACAAATCCAATAAGATTTTAGATTATATAAAACTAAATCAAATTTAATGAAAATAAAAATCCAACAAGCATCCCGACTTCAATACCTCCTGTTATACCACCTAAAAAACTAATACCTGTCATAATGTAAAATTTGGCTACATGCGCGCAAAGAGCTAATCATATATTTTCAACTAAAAAGGGGGGGGGGGGGTAGCTAATCATATAGTGTCCCATATTATTACCAAAACATCATCATTACTGAAACAATCATCGGAATCCATTTCTGCACACCAGCCATGTTTTCTTCCTCCCAATGGCGATTACGTTTCAGTTAGATATCTGAATACCAACTTATCCCTAACAATACCTCATAAATTCGTTTGAAATGTTGTTCTTCAATTCAAGTTAAGGTGTTCTTAGGCTAAATACCAAACACATATCTTATTGAGGGAAAAAGTATTATATAAGGAACGCAAGAAAAACATAATTGGCAACAAGGTCTTATCAACATCCTTGAAATGCTTCTGCCAATTACGTAAATTCAGATAGATTGAGCGAAACGCATAGATTTAATATTTTTTCCAAGTGAATTTGTAAATTAATTTTACTTTTTACACTACTTTCTGATAATTATTTTTTTTAAAATAATGTTAAAGAATTTTAATAAAAATTTGACTATAAAAAATAATTAATTAAGGGTAACTTATAATTTAATCATACTTTTTTTCAATAAAAATCTTTAATATCAATTATCTTTCAAGAAATTAATTAAAATTAAAATTTTATCAAATATTAAATCAATTTACACACTCAATTTATTCAGTCATTTATCTCATTGTTATTACAATAAAGTCTAAATAAATTCGCATTTTAATTTTCTACGGCCGCATTAATTGCATCGTATGAATTTCTGCACGCTGGACCAGACACTCGAACGTTGCAAGCAATGGGGCATTGTTTTCATTTGAAAATGACGGTGGTCCTAAACCTACATTGCTATCAGTCTGCCATGCACCACCAGATCACAGTTCATTTACTTGCTTGAAATTACTTGCTATGTTACCAGAGTTAAATTTAAAATACCTAAAAGAAGATAACAAATCTTATATAATTTAAGTGAATTCAAGAAATTGATATTTGATACTATTAGTTTAAAAAAAAATTAACGTTGATGGAAAAAAAATGTAACCTTATATAATTTATTTCTTTTCAAAAGTAACCAACATTTAAATATAAATTTACTCCTAAGAAATATACATACATGATAAGCGTATTTATATGCGTCTAAATTAATTACCCAATTTGAGAGTTTTTTTTTTTTTTTTCATGAGTTGGCCTAGGAACTTGTAATTGTCTACCATCTTGTTTCTTTATTATTTATTTTTCCTTTTGCTGATTATCAAACAAGGTGTTCGAATGAATAAATGAGTGAAAAAAAAATATAACAAAGGCAAAAATGAAAGGATTACAAACCAAATAAAATGTAGCATTTTAGACAAGGAAAAGAAAAGAAAAAGTTGCCCTGGGGGTTAAAAGTAGCATGAAAGAAACGACTACAGTGTCACGAGGGAAGCACACGTAGCTTCCGGCGGGAAAATAAATAAAAGAAAAGTTAAGCAAAGCAAAGAAAAACCTCCAAAAGGCATTTCAATCCCCCAGGCATCAGGTGAGATGAGGTCCCTGACTCTTTCTCTGCTTAATCATTTCTTTAAACAGCCAAAAGGAATAACAAATCTCTCTCTGCAGTATCTCAAGAGAAAGAGAGAGATTGAAAGCACAAGTTTCATTCCTCTTCGAGGGACAGTGATTCACATTCACATTCAGTGTTCGTTTAGATCTCTGCCTCCTTCAATATCGCTTCGATCTTGGTTTCACAGGTGCTTCCATTCCCGATTTCTTCCTTATTTTTTCATTACATTGCAAGGCTATATAATCTCTGTTAGTTCCCCCCCCCTTTTTTTATCGATTGCAGTTCGAGTACAGAGTTTCAATGACATAAGAATTGTTCAAGATATAATGCTCAGTATTCTGTCAATGTTTCATGGAAGAAGCTATGCGTATATTTATTTTTATTATCTGCTGCAAATTTTGGGAATGCTCTGTGGATAATGTATTCAAGTCCTTTGCTGTTTTGGCATCTACTCATTCTTTATTATCTGAGTTTTGATCACTGAGGTATTTTTTCCTCAACAAAATTTGGATGAGCAGCGCTAAATGCCTAGATATGAGGGTTATTTCCGGCGGTTTTAGTTACCGAAAAATTATAAAGAAAATAATTCAAAATTCGGACTCTTGCTTCGACTTAAAGGAAACGAATCACTCCACTACACTCAACTGTAGGACGCATACAATTGTCTTCTATTTTCTAGATTTCTCTAAACACAAACGAGAAGATGGGATTTCCTTTCTCATGATCTTATCTTATTTTCTCCACAACCAAACAGAGTAAGTTCGAATTCTGTTTCATCGTAATTAATCTCCACTCATCGGAGCTCTGCATAGTCATCTATTGATATATTCTCTGCCTTCTCGGTATTTTAATATCATTCCGAGGATGAACAGCTGAGGGTTCCGAAAACGACTTCTCATTCATGAATGCATTTATTCAGCGTATAATGGTACATATTTCTTCTAAGTTGAAATAGTCCGCTAGAACTGGTTTCTATCTCTCTCTCTGTGTTTTTTATTTTGTTTTATTTTATTTTATTTTAACAGCTTAATTGGAGTAAATATATGTCAAACCTTAGTACATAGCAGTAAATCATGTCCTTGAATCTGACGGTTAACACGTAGTTGCGTGCCCGCATCCCATCGGTCATATCTATCATCTATGTAATACTTGTCCCTAGATTGATGTAAACAGATTGTGAATGCCATTTAAGCAGTTATATATATATATTGAATATTTGATCGTAGATTATGCTTTATTATCTAATCAACAAAAGAAAGAAACAACATCAAAGTACCATATCCCATTTTAGGACTGAAAAAGAGTACTTCGGCATGGCAAATTGTCTTTGCTGCGAATTCAATCTGCGATGGGTAATTTTGGATAATTTAGGCATGCTGTATCAATTTTTTTATGCGAAATTTAATTCGAAATTACCATTTTTAGAGTATTGTCTCATTTGGTAGTAGTTGGTCATATAATGAGTTGTTCATTTAACGGAAATAAAAGGAAAAAGTGTCGAGTACCGTTGACCACTCTATTATCACTTAAGAGCTGAAGGAAAGAGTATTTTGATTACTATCCAAAGTAGAATATAGTCCATTGCATGGGGGGACTTCGTGACATAAATTGTTCTGTCAGTTTTGTTAGTGTGTGTTTGCATTTATATATAATTTTTTAGTTTTATATATAATTTTAGTTTCATTCCCTTAACAAATATCCCATGATAAAGACGGGTCTTTTCCTTCATTACAGGGGAATACTTATTGAAACGAAACTCGTTTCTTCAATGAAAACCCTCGTGTTCTTTGTAGCATTGGCCTATTGAAGAAGATATGGAAACTGGTGCAAGCAGCAACAGCAATGAGAGAATTATCATATCCAAGTATTCTTCATGGTGCAGTCAATTCAAAAATGCATCCAATCCTTGGATGGCCAGATATGCCTATGGCTTTATTTTTCTGGTTGCCAATCTGCTGGCATGGGCAGCCCGTGATTACGGTCATAGTGCTTTAACAGAAATAGAGAGTAAGATTGCTCAAATCCTTAATTTGATGGAGTTCCAAATGCTGTTGTCATGGCATAAGGTCTTACTGCAGCTTCTTTATCCCCGCTCATTCTTGACTATGCTGTTTTTAACCAAATGAACGAGAGTGAATCAAATAATGTATCTCTGTGGGCATTTGGTCTCTCTGCTAGTGAGACTGTTGGTCACTCTCAAAAATTCACAACTAAGGTGGAATATTAAAACATTTAATAGTTTATAAATATCGAACATTGTATATGCTTGTCTGTCAGTCTGCCTAGTGTCTACAAAATGAGTCAGTCATGCATATCCTGTCCTCTTAGCAACTGGTTCAGTCCATTCTCTAGCTTTATAATCCAATAATGTAGTTTCTTCTGTAGTTTAAGTAGCTCGCTTACAGTCATACATTGGACTCTTCTACAGGATTAAAAGGTTGCAATGGTGAAAAAGATTGTCTCGGGGCAGAAGGTGTCCTGCGTGTGAGCTTGGGTTGCTTTGTATCCTTTTCAATTAAGCATGATATTTAGTTGATGAAAAGGCTTTGCAAGGACGACAGTTATTTATAAACATTGTTAGAAAAGAGAAAACAGCTAATTAGATTACTCGATAATTTGTACTGCAAGCTACTTAGACAATATCTTATTATGATAATTTGCATTTGCCTTTTTGGCATTGATCTGAGTAAAACTTAATCCTATATCAGTTATTTTACATGCTAATGTTTTTTTCAACCGCTGGTACTTCAAAATTGAACAAAACCATAGACAAGTGGCACTCTGGATGGTGGTCAGTAAAGATTGTTTTCTGGATTGCCATGACAGTCATCCCATTTTTACTTCCTGCTGACTTTATTCAGATCTATGGTTAGTAGTTTTCTTACGACAGGTTTTCTAACATTATTGCATCCTCTATGGTTTGAATGCTTGCCAATAAAACTTTTGTTCATTCCTCTGATACAATTTGTTGTTTTTGCAGGGGTAATTGCACATTTTGGTGCCGGGTATAGTTTCTACCTCTTTATAGAAATATTCTCCTTTTGCGATATGACGGGCTCTGACATTGGTTAAAAGGTTCTACAAATCTTTTCAGGGTCTTCCTCCTTATTCAACTGATAAGCATTATTAGCTTTATAACTTGGCTGAACGACTGCTGTCAATCTGAAAAGCACGCAGAAAGATGGTAAGGCTTTTGGTTAAAGATCTAACGCATGCCTACCTTATCATTAACATTTTGTACTAAATTGTTGTTACCATGACCTTTATCTATCATTCAGGTCAGTGTTAATCATGCAAATCGGTGTTTTAATACAACATATCAAAATTTTGTAATGTTCATTTTCTTTAATGTTTTTATCAACCATGTAGAGCACAATGATACCGTGTAAGAGCTCTAGTTTAAGGAACTTACACATGCCTACCTTATCTTGAAGATTTTGCTCTAAATTGTCGTTATCACGGCCTTGATCCGTCATTCAGACTCAATTTTCCAGTCATACGAATTCAGTGTTTTAATACTGAGACAGTGATCAAAATTAGGTTAACTCATTGATTTTGTTATGTTATTTTAGACAGCACAATGACGTTGTTTGACCATGAGCTGACACCATCTAATGAATTAAGGCTCAGTCGTAAACTTTATGCATAAAAACTTTGTGTAACGTTCATTTTCTTACTGGATCATGTTGCTGATGCTGACTTTTTTTATAAAATATTATCTGCAGCCAAATCCATGTGATGTTATTTGCAACTATTGCGTATGTCGTCTGCTTGGTTGGAATCATTATGATGTACATATGGTATGCACCGCAACCATCCTGCCTCCTTAACATTTTCTTCATTACATGGACCCTGGTGCTTCTCCAACTCATGACGAATGTGTCTTTGCACCCAAAAGTAAGTTTTAGTTGGGGCAGGCTCTTTATTTTTCAGTTCACTTCATCTTCTAACTTTCAACAAAATTGATGAGGATTGGCAAAATTTTCCTGCAATAGGTGAATGCTGGCATTCTTACTCCTGGGCTGATGGGGCTTTATGTTGTGTTCCTCTGCTGGTGTGCAATTAGAAGGCAGGGCCACCAATCTCGTGTCTATGGTTTTGCTCCTGCATTTACTTAATCCTCAATGCATTTAACTTCCATTATTTTCTGTATAGTTTCCCCCAAAGAATTATAGATATAAGCGAATGGTCCTCAATATTTGATGAATTGACATCGCACCATCCAACTTTCTTTGTGATGAATTGTAGTTTCCATCATTTTATCGTTGCCTTGCATGTCAATATGGTCTTTCCACACCGATAAAAGTTTTAGCCAAAGCCATTCGATTAAGTGAAATTATTTTAACTTATGTTTTAAATTCATCACTTTCACAACCGCTATTATCGTGTCTTCATTTCTGATGACTTTGTGCAGTGAACCAGATGGAGAAAACTGCATCAGGAAGGCAGACTCTGAACCCAAAACAGACTGGCTTAGCATCATTGTAATTTCCATCATTTTAATCTTTCACCAAGATTTGATTTCAGAAATTACTTTTTGTCGCTTAAAGTACAAACTCAATAGTTATGGTTTTATCCTATATATCTATGTATATGAGCTAATTGATGCTTGATTCCCTAATTTTATAAATTCTGTCAGTATTGGCAAAAATTTGACCTAGTGTGCCAATTATGCAAGCATTCAAATGCATTTGAGAATTTTCAAGTTAAATCCCCCTATCATTTTCTAGTTAGGTTTTTTTTAGTATTAAGGACCAAAATCCCATATTTTTTTTTTCCTTTTCGTTCGTTGACATAACATTTGTTTTCACGTGTTGGCAGAGCTTTATTATTGCTGTCCTGGCCATCGTTATTGCAACATTTTCGACAGGCATAGATTCCAAGTGCTTTCAGGTTAGTTACAGAATCGGAACAAATTTGTATTTAACCATTAGGTTTACGAATACTGTCTGACAGAACCCTGCAGTTCAGGAAGGATGATACACCCGCAGAAGATGATGTTCCATATGGCTATGGCTTCTTCCATTTTGTTTTTGCCACGGGAGCTATGTACTTTGCGATGCTATTGATTGGCTGGAATAGTCACCATGTTATGAGAAGGTACGGTTCCCCCTAAGATTTTGGTCCTTAAATTTATTACTTTTCACGTCATGTGCATCGAGGATCTGTAGAAGACAGCAAATTATACATTGTATTGTTAAATCTCACAGGTACATGACACTAAACCCAGTAAGTTGAATTGTGCTAAAGTAGCTAAATCAGCAATGCCATTCCACTAACATAAAGCTGTTGAAACCGTCAAGCATTATTGTTCATAGTTAATGATTCTATGATCCATCCTTTTGCAAGCATTTGTATGTGTGAAAAACGTTTATTATTTGCTTGATTTTTCTGCAGATGGACAATTGATGTGGGTTGGACCAGCACCTGGGTCAGAATAGTGAATGAATGGTTGGCAGTTTGTGTTTACTGTAAGTATTTCTCGCAAAGCCATGTCAAATATGAAGCTCCGAATTTTATCAAAGCATAATGGTGACAGAGATAAACATTGAGAAATTTTATGACTTTTCCTGAATGAACTGATGCAAATACTAAAAGGAGCTTGTATCCTTTTCACAGTATGGATGCTGATAGCTCCAATCATATGGAAGAGCAGACAGACTGATTCCGCATAACTACCAAGTTTTAACTTGATATACCATTCGTTTTAGTTCTAATTTTTTGGTTGATGAGTGGAATCTAAGGATGTTCCATTGATCTGCTGCACATTTAGTGGACTACGACAACTCTGCCCGGTTAGAAAAAGAACTCAAACATGCAGGAAAATCTCAGGAAAAAGCTATGTTTCTGGCGCCTATGCATTGCATTGGTTTTATTTGTTTGAGAAGATCTGCGACTCTGGCTCCGTCCAAGAAATGGAAGAGAAGTATACATGCTTTTTTAGTGGGCAGACAAATGCTGCTTCACTTGTATATGTATCACTATGAAAGGCATAAATATAACTTGGGATAGTTGATGCTAATTGAATTTCTTTGTCATATCATAATTATCGAGGAATATTTAGAATAGAAAATTTTTGTGAACCGATTATAATAACTAGGAAGTTCTATGGAAAAAGGGATAAAGTCATAAGGTCTGTGAAACTTGATTATATTAATTGATGTGGCAGACAACCCAGAATAGCCAACCTCAGGCCGGCTTCAGGTACAGACTTTCGTTTTCCATTCCCAAGTTTGTAGCACAATTTCAGATTTTTATTTTTAAATGTAAGTTTAGTAGTAAAGGTTACTACGTAGCAAAACTGCTTGGCTGTGGTTCTTTCATCTGTAAAAGTAAATAACAGGCAGAAAAAGAACTGCGAATGGGGACCATTTTTTATAGGAGGCAAGCATGCTTACACTTCCAACTCCATCTAAATGCAGCCGATTTCTTCAGAGTTGCTGCATTTCTAATCAAATGTTGCGTAGTATTTGGATCATGTGACCAGGACTCAGGTCAGCTGTGTATGAATTTCAATTACTACCTTTTTTCTTTTTCTTTTTCCTGATTCCCTATGTTGTACTAATGTAGAAGCCCCATTCTTCAATTTACTATCTGACAATCTTTTCACCGAGACTTGCATACTTTTATTTTGGATGACAACCTGTTTTCGGTGAAAGATGAGGACATAATCATTAAGTTGTGGTTAAGTTTTTTTTTTTTTTTGGTTATTCTCTATTATTTGATTTATTTTTTATTAGATCCATGTGATTTAAAAGTATCAAATTGTATACTTGGACCCTTTTTTTGGTGAAAACTTGTGCCTTTTTTATTTATTTAATAGTTCGTGTTGTAACTTCTTTGTTAGTACCCCGCTTGCAGGTATACAATGTTTTCATGGTATAACTCAGAAGGATACTGAATTAAGGAGCATCTGATCCCTTTTTTCACTTGAAAAAAACGAAATAACTTCATATAGTGCACTTTTAATAAATTATTTATTATTTAAATACAAATAAAAAAGTACGGAAGCTTCAAATTAATAACTATTATGTTACATCCACAGTATTTGTGTTAATGAAAACCATTTAACAAAAATAAATGTAAGGACCAAATTCTTAACTTTTAAACTTTATAGATTTAATTAGAAATCAAAATTATGAGTAAAATAATTTTACTTTGAATCATCTAAAATTAAATATAAAAGAAGGTGCATATTTTTAAAATTGAGATTTTTTTTTCTTTCTTAAAATATGAAAAAAAGGGGGGGGGGGGGGGAGTTTAAATGCCTCCCCTTTTAAGGGATAGTCCAACAATTATTTTGTTTCGGTGGCGGTCAGTGTTGCGTAATGTTCAACGTGAAAATGGGTGTTTTCACGGTATTACCCAGTAAGAATTCTAACAAAGATTCGGACCAATAACAATAGATTGTTTGTTATATGGACATGGAACGTATAGAATGCTAACTGAAGTGCCTTAAGGTGTGAATATGCTGCGTTTAAATTTAAGTAAACCAAATTTGTTTTTCAAAGCATTGGCTTGAGACTTAAGCCTGTTAATTCATAAGAGGTCAAAATTTAACTCAATCACACTTAATAAAAATGCTTAATCTCATTTGTTAACTTATTTAATAGTTTACTTGTATTAATAGAATTTCAAACATGTTAATAAGTTAAGATCTTCTTCCAACTTAAAATTATCCACCAGCATAAAAATAGAACATTTTTCAAACAAAATTATCTGTTAACAAAAATAGACTAAGATTTCATTTCACAAAAATAGTTCATAAACTAGTTAATTAATAAATTAATTAATATTTAATAAGTTAATTAAAGTATTTTATAAAATTAATTATTGAATTATTTGAAATTATAAAATAACATAAAAAATATATTAATAAAAATAAATATATAATTAAAACAACTTATACTATCTAAAAATTAAATTATATTAACACAATTAAAAATTTTAAAGTAAAAATATAATATTTAATTAATTATATTTTATAAATTTATATATTTATTTACTTACATAATTTATTTTATTATTATTTATAATAAAATTATAATTACTTAAAATATAATTAACTAATTATATTTTATAATATTATTTATTCACATATTTTTATCTATTTTTAGTTTAAAACTAAAATATAATTATGTTAAAATTAAATTAATTATATTTTATAAAAAAAATTAAATTTATATTATAAAAGATATAAATTATAAATTAATAAAAAAATAAGAATAAATTTTAAAAAAATAATTTATAAATTATAAATTATATCAAATAACTTATTATATCAAAGTTTATTTTTTCTAGTAAGTTAGTACAAAAATACTTCTAAAATTTAACTTATAATTTATTAACCAAATTAATAAATAATAAATTAACTTATTTACTATATGGAACAAAGCCTAAGTTGTTAATTAATAGGCTACCTTGTTTGGATAAATAAATTAAATTAAATTAGATCATAAATATATTGGACCGTATACTCTCATATACCTTCCGACTCACTTTCACCCCTAGGTACCTCCCACAATGACAATACATGTTATAAAGATTTTATGGGGTGTTATGTCTATTCACAAAAGTAAACACAGTTATTGAAAGTAATCATTCGAGATAATCGTGCTAAACAAGTGCAACTAATAAATTAATGCTAGGGGAAAATGGAAATTGAAAGTGCATGGAGAGGACCAAAAAGGGCTCACGCACTTGGATAATTAGAACACCCATCACTTTCATCTTAATAAATATGAAGCAGCGCGCGATCAAAGGTAATTCAAGTTTATTTCACTAGTATAAATTTGGGAAAAATTGAACACATGGCTATAATGCAACAGCACAACGATTTCACAAATAGAAAGCCACCAAAATTATGAAATTACAACATCATAGAATACAGCAAAATGAAACAATACTACTATGGTGCACTAAATAAGCACACACGATCACTCAATGAACACTACAACTGCAAATAAACCCATGGCTGCACCAAAAATATATATACCCCGTCAAAGGAGGTTTCCGCCCCAATTTTGAATCCTATTCAGTTCAGTATTTCTGCCCCTCAGAATCCTCCACCGAGAATGCAAATACCGACCTTGACCAAAAATGATCGCAAAACTCTCATTTAAGATTTTCTGCTGACTGACAGGAGATTGAAATCAAAACTTCACCGTATTTGTACACTAAGTAACAAGATGCTGCTTGACTCTAGATGAGGTCAGATGGTGAAATTAACATTAACCAAACGGATTTCCTCCCGCAGAATAGGGATTTGGAGTCATAGAACTTGAGAAGCCAAAAGCAGCTCCTTCAGTACTCAAACTTCCAGTTTCTTGAGGCCTACACATGCATTCAATCTCAGTGCCACAGTAGGCAACATCAAACCACGGCCAGATAACATTTAACTTTATAAACAAAACTCCAAATTTATTCAAAAACTAGGACAAATGAAAACCCGAATTCTCAATAAGCCTTATCTTTCCCTCTAGAGGATTTAGATGTAGTGAAACTATTGGCATGTTTAGATGGAGTTGAAAGGAAGGGAAGGAAAGGACATTTCTCTTGTTTGGGAGTTTTAGCAAAGGAGAAGGGAATGGGGAATTATGATCAACTCTCCAACACTAGGTTTTTTGTGCTCCTTTAAATATGGGACTTTTTTGAAAGATTTTCCAAATATCCAAAGGGAAAGAGAAGTCATATCTTAACCATGCATCATGCTTCCTTTCCTTGCCACCATTCTCTCTCCGTGTTTCCTTTCCTTCCCCCCATTTGAATCCCAAGCATACCATAAGAAATCATGATAAAAATTGTAGTCCAAGTCTTACAGCAGCTACTTTGTCCAACAATCAATAAAATTTCAAATTGGATTATTTCAACTTTTTGAGGAACTCTGGGTGTGTCCTCCCAAATGGAACAGCTTTTATTGATTAAAATTAAAGGCTTTGGCAGGGGTGACAGGAGAAAAAAACAATTTTGTACATTTGGTCTGAAAGCTTTATTTTTAAAATACAAGGCGCAGGAGGGTTTTTTTAAATGTGCTCATTTTTGGGCCTTTTCAATGAGGTCCTCTTTACTTGTGCCTCTTTTGTCTTCTCTAGAAAGAAACTTGACTATAAATATGGATAGAGGACTCTTTTCCACTGAAGTTCATGCTACATGCATCATCACTTGGTAAGATAGATGATAATTGAACCCAAAAGATGAGGTTTGAAGACCAAAGAGATGAGAAACAATTCTAACCTAAAATATTCCAGTGATACAAATTATGATGAAAGAGTACTCACCTTTGCATTGGCATGCTCGTTGGCATTTGTTGCCCCATAAATGGCCCTGAGATTTTTAAAGCAATTTAGTTATACAGATTAAAAAAGAAGCAAAAGTGGAATAACTACACCAAAAACAACAAAATAAGCAGTAGTAAATGGGAGGATGAATGTACTTGGTGCCATTGCTGATACATGTGTTTGTGTTTGTTGGGGAAGTACTGTTCCATATGATGATGACTGTGGTGGCATCCATGAGAATGATGGGTTAGCCAAGCTTGAAGGAAGCACTATGCCTGGAGATGATATACTAGGCAGAGCACCTTGCAAGGATGACATGGAAGGAAACTGCACCCATGGAACACCAACCACAAAGGCATTAAATGATGAAATTTGAAGAATATATCATAACATGGTCTTTAATTTTATAGAACATAGAACTGGACATCATTTTTTTCCCCTCATATCAACCCATCAAGTAAAAACCTACTAAAAGGTCAGCATGCCATATTCAATTTACCAGTTTTGTGAACAGCAGATGATCATAAATAAAATTAAGACAATGCACTAGAACCTCTGAAGTGTATGACCAAAAACACTGAAAAACTCATGACTTGTGATTCACAGTTAATGACTTCAGTAGGGGACAAACCAGAACCATGCCATTGATCTCTGATTAGCAATTGTTGGAAAGCAACTTACTATCTAAAATTTACCATGCAGTTTAGAGGACTCAAAATCCCATTAGTATTGCCATGATCTATATAAAATATTAATGGTTTAATATTATACTCATGCATGTTGAAGCAAACATAGTCAAGGGTATAAAATTTCAACCTTCTTTTGAGTATTACTTGCTACCTAGTACTTATATCTAGACACAGCCCTAAAAATGTTTGGCAACACTACAAAATTAGAAGTTCAAAATTCATCGATGTTACTCACAGTTGGGGCTTGAATTGGAGGCGGTTCACTGCCGACATCAAATGGATTTATTGATTTTGATGACTGGGGAAAACTTGGCATGGGCTGTAAGATATATGTTTAAATCAGATGAATGCATTGTGCAACTGTACAAACCACAAATAAAGAGGGTAAACTAATGCAGCTGGCAGTGTCAAATCATAATAGTACCACCATAGTATTATATTGCACAGGGTAACCCATGCCATGTTGTGAACCCATCTGCCATGCTGGAATTGGAGCAGGGAATGATGGATACTTTAGTGTAAAAAGATCCTGCAGTGAATCAAAACTTCACATTAGGGACACATCACAGAACACAGTTTTGGTTGGGCAATTTAAATTCTTTACAAAGAAAACTTCAGAGCAGCAGATACCTCAGGAAGTTCTTTTCGTCCAGTTGGTTTTACTTCAGCAGCAGAAAGCTGTGTACCAACACCAGGGTTAACATCATTGGCAGGCTTTGCAACAAGATGGGGTGCATGCAACATTGACGTACTTGGATGCCCTTGGGTTGTGAGAGCAGGGGGTATATTCCATGGCTGCAAATCATTTCATAAGTGAGAAGGTGGCCATGGGCCAAAAGAAAGGTTACAGGGTGAATGAAAACTACATTTCAAAGATGGTATCCAGAAGGCTCTACATAAAACCCACCTGACTATTCAAAGCTCCACTTGCTGGTGTTGTACTTTGTTGAGTGGTAGACTGACTAACAGCAGCAGAAAACAAAGATTGCTGATGCTGCAGATTGGGCCATTGGCCTGCATCATTCAAAGGGGATACTGTTGTCAGTGCTGGGCCCACTGCTGACATGCTTGTATTTGGGAATGCTGAGAAGCTGCCAACTGTTGCATCTCCAGTAGGCTTAGCTGCAAGAATTGATGATGCTGCCATGTGCCCTGCAGGCAAAACAGATGAATAACCAGTTTTTAGTAATGTTGAAATACTGCCCCCCAAAAAAGCTGTTGCAACATCAGGACCACCTTGGGCGCCTGAAGCAGGAGCAGGCACAGATGCAGGAACTGACAACTGCGATAGCACAGATTCCATTGGATTTACATTTGGAGGAGCTTGAGCTGCTTGAGTGGCAGGGCCAATATCAAAGGACGCCCAGTTGTTGTCATCACTGGAATTTGCTGGCTGCACAACAGGTTGAACCACAGCAGCTTGTGGGGCTTGAGATATTGCTGAAGCAGCAGGAGGTTCAGGCTCAGTGTCAAAATCAATTAAGCTTTTAGTAGTCTCAACCTTAACTTCTGCCGGGTTTCCATTGCTGGATGCCAAGCTGCTGGAGGATGCAGTTCTCTGCAAGTATAAGCAGTGACTTAAAATTATAGGCTTCCACAAAGTGTCCGCATCAGATTTTCATAGCTCTTTATCTTACAGGCTTCCCTAAAAGTCTTTATAGAGAGTAAAAAGCGGACAAATGAACAAAATCTATCAATGAGCATAACAATACATCAAAAGCTAAAAATTGGATTGGATTGAGCAAATGTAAGCTGTAGCAAATTGGCAGAGGTAGGTCATGCAGCATTGTTGAAACACATAAAAACATTGTTTGATAGTTTCACCTGTGTGAGTGTAGAGCCGTCAGCAGCTCTTCCACTGTTTGCTCTGGGAGGTTCACTAATTCGAAGAGGTGCTACATTTTCTCCCAAAATTTCCCTAACAGGCCGTACCACAGGTGGACTTGAAGAACCCAGATCTTTGGTTCTATCAGGTGATTGTCCCTCCAGCTTATAATCCCCATCAGACATTCTGCGATCTACAAATCTATCTTCACGACGCCAATCATTGATTACAGGAGGACGACCTGGACTTCTCTTATTATCACCATATTGCCTGCTTTCTTGATCATATCCAGGACTTCTTCTCTCATCATAACTTCTTCCACCAGAACTAGACCTGTCACTATATCGACGTTCATATGTGTCCTCATATGGTGGGCTTTTGGACCCTCCCTGAAATGCGTCATATCTTCTGTTTTCATAAAAATCATCCCTTTCACCCTGTATGACATGCAATATGGACGAGGGGAAATAGAATTAGTCAACAGAACCAATATTATGCTAGTTAATGTTCAATTTTTAGGTAAACTTTTAGCAATGTAAAATTCATATTGCTTTGTTGCTGCCAAAAAATGTGAATTTTAGGTGACAAGGCTACTTTATTACCTTGGCTTTTGGTGGTTTGTCATAGGTCCTCTCACCAGTAAATCTTCGATCCACATAAACATGCTTAATAAAGTCCCGAAGTCTGTCAACATTGCTGGCACCAAACATGACGATCAGAACAATGTATCCATCAATTATGCATACAACTACAAGACTATAAGTGACCAAGTGAGCAGTTACCTGCTATCAGGAAATGATTGACGCTGTGGATCCCATTCTTTGAAATAAATTTCTTTAGCACGCTGCAAGTTTTAGATAAAGAAGATTCAAATAAATAATACAATACATCAATGAATTGGAAGAATATCTGACATGGCTCTTAGCATAAACAGGATAATACCTGATTTCCTCCTTCCTGAAGTGCACTAACTTCTTGTGAAGTAAATTTAGCCATTGAAATTGATTTTACTCGATGTGTAAATTCCCGGCTGTATAACACAAAAAACAGTTGACTTCCAAGTAGCGTGCGTTCGGTAGTAAGGACACACTACTACTCCAGTCCAGCAGACTATATATAATACATTGCCAGTACTCAAAATTCACTAAACATACAAGGGTATGCACACAGAATTTTATCTTTCTAAAAATATTGAATTTCTGTAGATATATGATTTATGCTTAAAAAACATATAACATTATTTAGATAGAATTATGTTCAAGCCATATGTGTCTCTAGATCCAATTTTTGTTTGTAGCATTTCATCCTCAAAATTTTCAAAGCTAATAACAGGAAATTCACTAATAAAGAGATGAAAAGAATGCAAGGACTCACTGGATTCCACTACAGTTTGTGCAAACAAATGTCCAGAAATTTGTGCACACATATTGTGGTCCCTGCTTGGTAGCAGAAAAAGAGGCATTAATGTAACAGGAGTGTCACAACATTAATCATTTATATACTAGGCTAAAAGGAACTCAATCAGAACAATCTAGAAACTGACTAGAAATTAACATCACTTGTACAGAAATCTATCATCAAATTCAAGTTTAAATTCCATATTACTTCTTTTAAGATTTGTACTTTTGCAATGATCGTGAAAGGTATTGAAAGGTGCTGCTATAATCCTTCAACTTTGGTAGAAGTAAAGTCATGAAAAAATGGTCCAATACTCCAATTGGAAAGCATTGTTCTCTATGTTGCCGCCAAAGGACAATACTGGAAACCTATGAAATCCTTTTGATCTAATCATAACACTCCAAAGTCAAGGTATTATGCAAATTAAACACAAACCTAAATAATTAAATGCAAAGTTGTCATATTGTTTTTTGATTGAACTCTGCCCCAACAATGGCACTTAAAATATTCCATTGGCTTATATGCCACAAAAATGTGAACTTGGACTGTCTCTGTCTTTCATTTCAGCATAATTTACGCAGAACAAAAGCAGGAACTATGGGATTGTTTGATTCATAGGAAGGAAGTCCCTCTAGGGAGTTAAACTTCTCAAGAATTAAATTCCCTTATGAAATTTCTCGAAAATACTCAAAGTTGTTTGGTTAATAATGGGAATTAGTTCCTGTAGGAAGTTTTTACTTAGGAGAGGTAAATAAGTAACTTCTCATTTGTGACAAGTGGAACTTACCCCAATTTGCCAATTTCTGTTTTAACCAAACAATACTCCCACCTGCTACTTCCCAGGAAGTTGAACTTCCCAAGTGACTTTCTATCAACTAAACGACCTCTAGATGCCATTAATTTCAATGACTTCCATCCCATTGAATTACTTCTGCCCATCCTATTTGTCTGTGCTTACTAGATATCAATAGCAAGTTAATCAACGTATGGACACAGTCAAATGAAATCTATTGCCAAATAACCTTTGGATTTAACTGATATGTAATTCCACAAACTTAAAATCAGATGTAAAAATGATAGACAACATTGAAGATTTTTTACTCCTGAAAAGTACGCAACAACCACAGATGCCTAACTTTGCTAACAATCTTACCAGGCTATTGCAATTAATGCATCTACGATTGTCCGGAAGTTTGAGAAGACCTCGAATAATTCGTTCATTTTTCTCATCTTCCTTGAGTCGATTTGCCATCTCGACTTGCTGCTCCAATAGAATGCCATGCAGTAAAATATAAGAAGTTACTGAATTATAAAAGCAATAAAGACGCACTCAAAACTCACTAATGATAATTGATTCCACATTTGATTGCTGGAGAAGTAAGTGAAATGAACTTAAATTTTCAAGTCATCGATATTTAAAGCAAATGAAGCATGGAATTCAGATAAAGTAACATAGCCGCATAAAGCTCGGAAGAAACTGACAGTGAATTGATGTCGAGAATAACACACAACTAAATTTATTTTCAAAATCTCGTTTCCTTTTCCTTCACCAACAAATTTCTCAGCAACCAACGGAAAGCAAACGAAGAAAAATACCAGATCTGAAATTTAATCTATTGGTAAAGAACACGAAAATTGTAGTGATCTTCATAACTCAAGTTGTACCTGTTCGGAACGGGCAACCCTAAGGAAAAGTTGACAACAAAAAGCAGAATGGAACTAGTCTGAATTTAGCTGCAGAGGAACAAGATACTTCAACTTCTGCAGCCTTTTTTTCCCCTCTACGCTAACGGTGATTTGCAAGAAAAGGAGATCCACCACTGCAACAGAGAAAAGGGGAGAGAGAGAGAGAGAGAATCGCAGATCCTTCAGAGTGGGTAATTACAGCTTTGTACAGCTCAGGCCTCAGAGTTTAGCCAAAACTGCGTTAATCAATAAATTTTTGTAATGATAATGGAAAGAAAGAGAGAGGAAGACAAGGGGCTGCGGATTTTAATTGACGGTGTTATCGGGCACAGCGGTTACGCTGTCCTGTGAGAAACGGCTGCTCATTTTGATGGTCTTGGTCCATTAGTTGAATCCCCAAGGACGGTCTATTCTCTGGTCATACATGGCGACTCTGCCTGATCGATTTTGGTAAATTTGTAATTAAATAACTTGATTATAAGAATTTCTTTTATTGTAAGAAAAATTTTAATTTAGAACACATTTTTTCAATTGTCGCACAAATATTTGAACCTGAAAAACACTAAAACCTCTTGTCACTAGTCCAGTGCTTGAATTTGGAACTTCTTTCATTTTGTTTTTCAAATTATTTTTATTTTTATCTTTAAAGACAAAGTTAAGATTAACAGTTTGCTTTAAATTTCCTTTCTACTTGTATAATAATTTCTCCTTGTTTTATGATAATCCACCTCAAATAACAGAAATTGTCATGTGGAATTTTGTATCCATTATATAATTATCGGTTACACTTTCTCATTTTCTTTTGATAAATAATTTCTCATATTTTATTTCTATATAAAAATATACTTTTTCCTTAAATACAGCTGCATACCTACGCATTTTCCAGTTCTATTACTATATTCCGGTTCTTACAATACGGACGGAAAATTTTTGGAATGCAATCAATCATTTTCCTACATCGGAAAAGAAGAAAAATAAGAAAAGAGAGACTATGCTTCTTTTGGCTCTAAGCACGCTGTCACCGTCCACAGAGGAGGGACGGATACGCAGTATACACAAGACTCGGTAATGTGATTTTAAAATTTTACCAACTCATAAAAAAATCTTGACTCCAAAGCAAAAACAAAAAAACTGTGTCGAGGTCTTTATGGTTTCTAGAAAAAGTCATCTTGAAAAGAAGAGTCACCATGTTAAGTACCAAGTAATTTTAAATTGGGCATATTCAAGTATACTATAATACTAAATAATGTTTGCCTTCATCCAAACCGTTTAAAATTAGGAATTTTTTATTGTGGTGCACGACTTATTCAATTTATTAATGTTCTTTTCTAATACTTTTCTAAATATTGCTGGTCGTCACTGGTCCCACGTTTTGGTGGCAAACTATCAGCGTAAAGTTGTTGCCCATGTATTTACCTCGTTTACAGGGTTAATAAGAAAGTAACAGGAGGTTAAATAAATCGACACTACATAAAAAAAAAATTCTTTGAGTTTCATGTGGAATTATGATTAGATCTAATGTTACATCATATCATATTGATAATAAAAGAGACAAATTTAAATCAAATAAAAATTTTAAATATAAATTTTGAGAAAATTAAGAGATAAAGTTTTGGGAGTAATTAAGTTGTGAAATCATACATTCTCAAAAGTTTAAATGTTTTAAAAATATTATTTTCAGAAATTTAATACTCTAAAAATACGTTATAAAATCATTTTTTAGCCATCAACGCCTCACAATAAAATCGTATAAAAGAGTATGCATGCATGAGGCAAGTGTACGTATAAAAGCATCTGGTCTCTCGGCCAGAGGCTCACCATTAAGTCGAGAGGCCATTGTGCAAAATGCAACTTCTTCGGGGCCACGAGTTTAGATAACATAAAGTTCCGCGTGATAAATTACAGACGCCAAACCTTAACTATTCATTTTGGTCAACCAGCCTAGAAGACAATCCAAATGATTGAAATTGTGCCACATAAGTGAAGCAGGTTTACACTACATTTTTAATGATGCATAATAGTTTGTCCCGAATAAAATCTGCTCTCTTGAATTGTACATGACAACATTGACAAGAAACGAGGACATAACAGGGAGTTTCTTTTGATGCAAGTATTCATAAAAGAAACTATATATAATTAATTCCTTCCCCAAAACAGTAAGCAGTGGGTAAGTTCATCTCTCTCAATTAGTTGAAAATTAAAAATGCGGTGATGGTTTAAGACGGAGGCTGGTTGCAGAGCGCAACTCTGAGTGGTGGGGCTTCAACCTCGAACCATGCGCCAGGACAAAAATGATTAGTTTGACTAATTAACGGATTTAATTAATTGGATGGATAGCACACATTGTTTAGTAGGCTACCGGGGCCAATTGGAGCTAAGCAAGAAATTCTGAACATGCGAAACAAAGAAAATTCAGTAATTTTATAACAAGGGGAGCTTGAAGCATGGGAAACTTTGCGAAATTTCCTGGTAAAATAATGGCATAGTGCACAGGGCGGAAGGTGAGAGACTCCTTTGTGGGCTGAAAACGAGTATCTCAAAAAAAAATTTTGTAGTGTAATTGGAATTATAAACGATTTGAATTCAACTGAATTTTTTTTAATATTAGTTTATGACAGTATGAATAATAGTTTACTGAAAACACATAAAAGATTTTGAGTTTGTACTTGAGACATGAAGGGAATTAAAATTTTTAAAATAATATTACATATCATCACACTACTATTATAAATGTTGACTAAACTAGATTATAGCTCATGCATTGCACGGGCAACAATAGTATTCATAAACTATTTATTTCATATTATCATAGCAATAAATATATATATGTGAAAAGAGTTTATAATATAATGCAATTTATAAAAAGAAAAGATTTAACATTTGATTTTGAATTGTTACTCTCTTTGTTTTCTATCAAAATTTTAAGTCTTTCTCTACCAAACACAGCCTAACAATCTAATCTAATTTTTTTATAAAGTATGTGATCGTATTTAAAAATTTAAACAATTTTTAAATTATTATGTCTTTTATGTAATATAATGCAAAGTTTGTTACCGAAAAGAACAATACAAGTCATTAGCCCAAAAACCTATTTGATAAAGCTCAGTAAGTGCCAAACTCATTTGTTTAGGTCATCATCGTGTTAAGAGTCATTTATTATACTTTAATTTTATGTGGGAATAATGTATAATATTGGAAAATGAACACCATTCAGATTTAAATCCTAAGTTATACTCCCTAGATTAAAGGTTTGAAGATCATTCCTTAGGTTATAAATTACACTTTGCCTTACAACTTTAAAGTTTTGAAATAAAAATCTTGTAATGCTAAAGAAGGTCTAAATATTCAAAACAAATAAATGCAAGGAATAACGTATCAAATGAAATTTGCAAAGCATAATAGAAAATAGATATCTTTAGACAAATAGTTTAATATTCTACTTAAAAAGCTCAGATGCAAAATAACAGCAACATTTATAGAGTTGTCCATTAAATAGTAACAAATATCTCCTTCTATTATGAATAGGATTAATTAAGATCATAACTTCCTTAGAGGTATCCATTAAAGTAGATAGCATAAACATTCCAATTTAATGTGTTGAAATCAAAGGGTCACACCTTTAACAACCTACAAATTGGCCAAAAAACAAATAAAATCAATATCTTTGATGGCAGTTTAGAATGTAGAGTGTCCATAAATACAATATTGTGTCATAATCAATTTGAAAACATGGTAACAAATATAAAAGTAAATAGTCACCTCATCAATGAGAGGAAAATCTCAAGATATTGTTTCATTTTGTTAAATATTTGCAGGTTCAAGATTAGGAACCTACAAACAAAATTAATACTAGTAAAGGTAGTTAAAGTTAAATTGTGTTACAAATGAATATTATAATTATTAAAGTAAGTAGTAACTTTTAAAAACTTTATCTCATTGAAAAAAGTCCTTTCTTGTGACATAGATTCATAAGACAAGGCATCCATTTGGAGAACATTGTAACTATCCTAAATGTGATCAATGTTAAAAGGGGAGATGTAAACCTTAAATGAGAACCATTTATCAAGTAAAGCATACTCAATCTCTAAAAGGAAAGAATATGACCCAAATTCTTATAATAATTAAACCACGGATAATTAGTAAAACTCCAATTAATACAAACAATAAATTTCCCAAATTTACCTCAAAAAATATGATCTTTCAATTCCTTTGCATTATCTTTAATCAATTTCTCAATATTGCAATCGAAAACCATGAAAAGAGCAACGCTATTATGATTAACAGCAGTGACATGGATAAAATACCTAAAATAAAAATAAAAACAAAAATAATTACTCTATGCATTATAACAATGGAAATATAAGGAAACAAAAAAATAGATAGTTCTTAATGTTAAAAGTATTATCTTACCTAGGAACAGAGAAACCTACACATCTATTGCATTGGTAACAATAAAATTCCCCACCACGACACACAAGTATTCTCCTACGCTCAGCACCACCTTCATAATACTAAGGTTTATTAATTAAAACTTTGATAACTTTAGCAAGCATTGCACAGAGGCAAGGCTACAAAACAAACATAAAAATAAAATTTGTACTCAATAATACAAATTATAAATTCTAAAGAGACATAACTGATTATAAATTCCAACTTTAGCTATAAGGATTTCTGTGAGAGTTTTAAGGTAAAAGTGACAATTTGGATGGATATCAATAGGGTGACCAACTAATGTCTTAGGAGAATACGTCATAAGCCTTAAAAAAACATAAAGTAAGAGCCATAGTTAAATTTAATGACAATAAAATCACAGGCTTCCAAAAATAATCTACTTATTGATTTTGTAACTTATCCATAAGTCTTGTAAAAGGACTAACAATAACTCTAGAAACTAATCCAGCTTGAGGGAGGTGGATACATGCTAAAATAAATTATCATACACATTAGGAGGAACTGATTATAAGATTACTATAATTAAATTAAAGGAAAGGTCATAAGCAGTCTATGACTTACATCTAATAACTTTAATGCAAGCAAGTTGAAAAATCATCCAAGTTTGATCATCACCACTATACTTCATATAATTTAGCACCATGTCAGCTTGGAAATTCAAAAGCACACACATTGAAGAAGAATCACTGTAAGATTAAAACATTTCATATTAAAAAATAAAAAGGAGTAAATATTATTAATATTAGAAGTTAATAATGAAATAGTACTCATAATATATCTACCAAAAGGATTTCAAAATGGTGAATAAATCTTTCACTCATAATCACATCTTGCAACAATGGCACATGCTAAATTTTTCTGATCACATCTTCCAAAACATAAAACAGAAATTAGTGAAAATAACTATATTATTTGTGATAAAGTTAGCCAATAAAAATTTCATAAAGATAAAGACATACCAAGTAAGAAATTCATGGGAACCATTATAGGGAATCCCACTGTCAAAGCTTGATAACTTAGTACGTGATGTGAAGATAATACGAAATAATGATGAGTAGCTCTCAATTCCTCATTATTATTGATCACTTCAAACTCCTTAATCCAATAACAGCCTCCTTCAATAATATTATTTTCAAAATAATGAATCAAGTGGCTACTGGTTGTTTGAAAAGTGTTATGCTGAAAAAACATACACAGAAATCATAGAACATTACTTATTACTTAATCCTAAATTTACACACACACACATATAAAATACTAAGAAAATACTTATGAAAAATGCATGGGAAGAACCTTTTGATCCATAAATATTGCCTCAATCTTGTGTAATATATTCTCCGAACCAGGCCTCATTATAGTCTAAACCCTTATAGCCTGACTAACTATATTCCAATTGGTTCGAGATTTGTTAATACTCAAGAATCAATGACCGATCCATTGCATAATCTAACTCAAGAAAAACATCAATAAGAAATAATGGTCATTTTTTCACGATAAAATTATACTTTGCAACTTAGTACACATAAAAATTTGGTAAACATAATAAAAGAAGCACATATGAAAAATAAAATTACACAAAAGTATGACACATATATATAATATATATTCTACAAGGCTTTTAGTATAGATTAGATAAGTTAGAAAATAGAAATACAATAAAATAATTGGATGTGGAGGGAAAAGGAATCATACAATCTGTTAAAAAATACCTGGTATAATACTAATTGTAATTGTAATTCAGACTAAACTAATAGAAAAAGAGATAGTAGAAACCAAAAATCCTAAAATAAAAATTAGAATACAAAAATCTAAGAAAGAAAAATATAAGTTATAAACATTCTAATAGGAAAAAAAAGAACAAAATGATCATAAACATTTAAAAAAATAAAAAGAACCTTTAAAAATATTTAATCTAAAAAAATAAAGCTAAAGTTCAAATAGAAGGCGTATTGGATGTTGGAGAAGTTACAAGAAGAAGAAGTGAAAGAAAATAAAAACTATTCAGAAGATTAGAGATTTACTTGGACTTATAGGATAAGACTAACCTTAGATGGTTGCTAGGTTTTGGAGAACTTGCAGGGAGAAAAAGTGAAACCTCTTGCAAGTGCATGAACAGAAACTAAAAACTTATGAGATATAAATAGATAACATAGACATATATCTTAAAAAGAAAAAAAATTGTATATTGATATCTGAATTGAATATTGTTAGCCTTAAGGCTTCATGTGATGAGTTTTGATGATGACAAATAGGTATTGCAATAGTATTGTATGTCTTATGCTAAAGTGATATATTATATAAGCTTTATAGACATACTATGTTATGATTAATGCATATGCTTGATTATATGCTAAAAGATTTATACTTTATACAAGCATCATTAAGCATATGATTAATCAAGATATATAAAACGATGATTATGCATGTTCTTATGCTAATTGGCTTTATATGGATCATGCATATCAATATAAGATATATGAGATTAGACTAACTATATGATTTGAAAAGTTTATGAATTTGTATATAGCAAAGTCCAAAAGAAAGAAGAGTAAGTATTGAAGTAAAAGAATGGAAGATCACATCATGCTTAACTCAACAACAAGAAAGAAATACAAGAAAGAAGATGTGGTCCAAGTATTGAAGATTGAGAAGATTAAAAACTTAGAAGCATCAAGAAAAGTTAAGGAACTTTATTGGTATAATTTTTCATCTTAAGGCTTAGTCTTTCTTGTAAAATAGAGAAATTTCATGATATAGAGTTCAAACATGTTTTTCATAATCTTAGCTTGATCAAAATTCTTTAAAAGATAGCTCATAATCATGTTTTTATAAGATAGCCTATGGGGACATTTCAAAAACAAATGAGATATGAGTTTTTGATGTTTTCAATTTTGACCTTTGGTCATTCTCTTAATTATATCTCATAAAATACACATGATTTTACTATCAAACTTTTTCCATATGAAAATAGAATCAATGATCTTTCCATGGACTTATCATTTGCTTAAAATGATCAATATATGAAAGAGTTATAATCTCTTCAAGTTGAGTATAAAAACCAGCTTTCTGCATGATAGCCATTTCTGATGTATGCTCATTGTTTTGATTATATCTTGAAAAATACAAATGATATGAGTATGAAATTATTTTTATGTGAAAATAGACTCAAAGGGCTTTCTATAGACTAGTCATTTTCTTTAAATGAATAATATATGAAAGAGTTATGAATTTTATAAATTGAGTCTTAAAATCAGATTTTCACTTATTCACTATTTTTGACCTTTTCTCATTGTTTTGAACATATCTTAAAAATTACATTAGATATGAGTATGAAACTAGTCCTATTTGAAAGTATACTTAATTATATTTTCAATGATAGGTCATTTTCTTAAAATAGATTTAAAATGAAGAAGTTATAACCTTTTAAAGTTAAGTCTACGTTTCTGTCTGGGTGAATCAATTCACCACTCGATTCTAACTGTTCTAGTGCGTGAATAATGGCTAGTTTTCACTCTTAACAACCCCAAACGGCTATAATACTCCGTGGGCTTCATATATAAGCTAAGAAACACAAAATACAATGATGAGAGAGCCTGAACTTTAATTAAAAATATCATTTTACATCTTTCTTCATCTAAATCATGAATTAAGCTCTACTTTGTGAAATTCCTCTATTCTAAAGCTTCACTTGTTTCATTTACTCTATAAGAGAGTTTGTTTAAGTTGTTATTCATCTTTTTATCATTTTGTAATTGTTAAGGGTAATGTATCCTTTGAAAAAACTTAGAGAGGGTAAGGAATCCCTTGTAAGAGAGATTTTTGCTCAAAGAAGAGAAAGGAATTGTAAAGTTTCTTTAAGTGCCATTGAAACTTGAAGGGATAGTGGATTAACACAAGCTTACAGATCTTAGAGAGTGGATGTACACCTTGGTGAAGATATCCAAGGGAGGAATCACTATAAATCTTTGTATTTGATCTTTCTTCCTTATCTCTTTATTTTTCTGCAACATTGCTCTATTTTTCTTGCTGCATATGCTCTGTTTTACTACTGAATATATTGTGCTATAATGCTTATGTTGTTGCTTGGATATTTGAATGATTAAAAGAAAAATTTATTTTTATTTTACTATTGTTGTTTGTTAAAATATTATGCTAAATGCTTTAATCTTGTTGTTGATAATTGTTGAATACATTATGCATCAATATTGATCTTGATCCTCAAATGATTGAAAGATTGAATTAAATGATTAAAAAAGAAATTCATCTATGTATGTGCTTTTTTATTATTCATCTATGCATAGTTGAATGAGTGGCTTTGCACAAGAGTATTGAATTGCTATATGTTGTGTGTAAACCTCTTCATTAAACTATCTTCTTGATGCTTTGTTTATATATAGTTAAATAAGTTAGTTTGGATTAATTCCTTAATTTATCATATCTTGAGTGCAACAAGTATCCTTATAAAACTTTCTAAAACTTTCTTGGAATTATTTAAATTAAATTTATCCTCATGACTTCCCAAAATCAAAAGGCTTTCAAAAAAATTGTAAAAATAAAAAGAGTTTTAAAAACACCCAATTCACCCTCTCTTGGGTGTAGGTTGCTAAGGCCAACAATTGGTATCAAAGCTATGGGCTTTTGTTTAAAGGACTTAACCATCTCAAGAAGATCTATGGCAACCTTTAATGGCAACTCTTTGAAAGAAAATTTAGATATTTTAAATGCTCCAATGTTTGAATATGTTAATATTTTCAAACCTTCACTCTTTGATGGTTCATATTTTAAAGTTTGGAAAGGAAAAATAGAGTGTTATATAGAAACCTTTGATTTTGATGCGTGGGAAATCATTGAGAATTGTTTTACTTTAAAATCAAGAAATGAATGGGATGATGATTATAAAAAGAAGTTTGCTCTAAACATTAAGGTTATGAAAATCTTGCATAGTAGTTTAAATGATGATGCATATGCTATAGTGTCTAAATGCTCTAGTGCTAAGGAAATTTGGAACACTCTTATTGATTTCTATCTTGATAGCCATATTTCTATTAGTGAGTGTGTTCATGTTGAGTAAGAAAAAGAAAAAGAGCAAGAGAAGGTTATCTCTAAGGAGACTTTTCAAGAAGATGTGCAAAAGAATGAAATATATTTAACACCTTTTGATGAAGAATTCAAAAATGAAAGGAAGGATGATTCTAAGGATGAACAAATTGAGTTTTAAATGGAAGATTCATACTCTATGGCTCAAAAGGACTTAGAGGTACATGATTCAAATTTTAGTACTAGTCCTTGTGTTAATGACCAAAAGGTAATCTTTTATCCTCAAATTAGCCCATATTTATGTGAAATAAAAAATAAAATAATTATGTATCTCTAATCCAACTTTTGGTATCTTCTTTCCATATTTTTGTTAGTGTGTGTCCTAAGAGTCAATCATAAAGATGATTGTAATAATGTACAATGTATTATATTTTTATTTTAGGCAATACAATTATTATATTATATTTTTATATATATATCTATGCAATTTATAACTTACTATAATAATTGTTCCTAGAATAATTTACTATTTTTAAAATACCCTTACTCAAGTATTATTACAAAAAAGATAGTAATAATACATCGAGACTAGCATGTATAGTGATTAATGGTTATGAATCATAGATATGTGATATTAAGATAATACATGAATACATTATTAGTGAATAGATGTACTGGACTGATCCACAATGAGAAAACTAAATGGATTGTCATATTTTATTAGTTATTCTCATGTGACCATAATATATATAGTCTTTTAACCTGAAGTCATTACGATTTCCTACATGAAAAGTCACACATTTTGATGTCGTCCTATATCACTTTTAACCGAGATATGTTATAGGATATTGATTAGGTGTATCATGAATCATGCAAAGGGATGTGAGTGATGTAGATGGAAATTTTATTCCTATTACATAGTAGGAGTGATTTCCTTAGGCCATTTGATTGAGTGAGATTAAGAATGCATGACCATGCTCAAATGGATCAATATGAGATATTGATTATTTATTTAAGTTAGTCTACTCGATATCAAAAAACATAAATTGAACATCAACGAGAATGATATATTCCATGCCTCTAGTTTGATTTGGATATCGTTACAAAAGGGATTATGTTACAAAGTATTATTCATACATTAAGTGAATATTGAATCACAGATATTTTTACTACTTGAGTGGTAGTGATGTATTACTAGATATCACTCGCTATCTATGGTCCACAGGTGGGCTATTACTAACATAATAAGAACTTATAGGGTTACACAAAAAGAGTAAGAATAAAATAATAATTAATTAGGCTTTAGTTAGACTAAAATCCAATTAATTGGGCTTATTTTCGTGCATATAAATATTATTAAAATAATAATATATTTTCATATCATATATGATATATTATGTGATATTATTTGATATTAAAGTAATATCAAATAATTACGTTATTAGATATTAGATAATTATATTATGAGATAATATTATTTTCTCATATAAGATAACTATATGCCATTTTAATATTAGATAATTATATTATAAGATAATGTTATTATCTAATATTAGATAATTAATGGATAAGTTCTATCTCTCTTCACTCTCTCTATGATAAGGATAAGATGATAGTTATTAAGTGAAATTAGAATTTTAGAAGTATTATCCTAGTAGGACTAGGAATGTGGTATGCCTTAGTTCTATAAAAGAAACTTAAAGGTAGCACTTTTAGAAACACACATTAGCTGCCATTAGACCTTAAAATCACTCAAGAAAACACACTAATCCTAATCCTAGTGAGAGAGACGTATCCTAATAGATTTGTGAAGGGTGAGAAGTCATTGTTCACTCCATGTGGATACTGTAGAGATGTTGTACCTTTTGACCGGCATTTGATTCGTGATTCATCTCGGTCTCTCAAAGTTTTATTCAGAAAGAATACAAGTACACAAAAGGTACCCTAACATTAATTTATGCCATTTTGCATGGATTCTTAGTGGGATTTGGATCAAAAATTTTAATTTTTGCTGTGTAAGTTGATTTAAAATTCTAACAATTTTCAATGTACATTATGCTGCTCCCTGATTTCTCTTTAAAGAAATTCAGTTATTTATCTAGGAAAAAAGAAAAAGTATATTTAACTATTAAATTTTTTTTCTAACATATAGAGTAATTTATAAGAAAAATAACCTAACTCTAAAGGTATAAAGCATATATAAGTTTTGATTTCACATTTTATAGAAGGAAGATTCTCAACAAGAAGCAAGAGCGTGGAAAAGTAGTGTAACAAGCACTTCACATACAACTGATATTATAAGAAAAAGAAAATGGCCATAGTACAAGAGAATCCACTGAATCATAAGTATTCGTAGACAACACTTCACATACAACAAAAAGTACTACAACGAGCATTTCACATTGTTGTTCAAAGACAACACCAAAGGCTATAGTACAAAAGTATCCACTGAATCACGAGAGTTTGAAAAAGAAAAAGAAATATACAATCAATGATAGAAGCCAACCTGCTAAAGCTAAATTGGTAAAAAATGAAGTTTTATAATGTACATTTCTCGAAACATAAAATTATGAACTACATGGAACATTGCTAACATTAATCCTTCTATCAAGGTATTAAAGCAATAAACAATGACTTTGGATTAGGACACTATGTGGCTTAGCTTGTGAACATTGTGAGGTTAACCGTATTAAATAGGAGTCTGTTAGCATCTAAAGGTTTATGTCCCAAATCAAGTCAAAGGCCTAAAAATTAAGACTAACTAATTCTTGAATATAGAAGGGGAAAATAGCAAACACAGAGGAAGAGTTCTTGGCTTGGAGCATAAAGAGGCAAACATTTGATAGACACAATAGAACTTAAACAATAACAATAACAATAACCATATACTTTTTCTTCATACAAATACTTTTTAAGCTTACAAAGAAAGAAACATTTTATAAACCTTCCCCTACACAGAAACTAGCACTTTGTAACTATAACAACATTTTATACACATCTTACTTGAAAGCTTAAAAAAATAGGACAAAAACCATTGAAGTAAGTACTTAGTAAAATGATAAGCTAACAGATTCCTTCCAATGATTGAATTAGATTTTTCAATAGAATAAAACAATATAACTCATAAAGAAATAATACAAGTGAAAATATGAAATAGATAAATATAGAAAAAGAAAAAATGACAACCTAAAAAAAAGGAATGGCAAAGAACATGCATTATCTCATAGATTTTCAAACAACATTCATAGAGAGGAATAAATAATAATAATAAAAATAGTAAGCAATAACAAATATAGGAACATACAAACCTACACTTGCAATGGATGAATAAGGTCTTCCAAAATGAATAAATGTAAAACATTGAAAAACACACAAAGAAAAGAATAAAAAACTTAAAACAAAAGAAAAAACAAATGTTAGAAGAACAAAACAGCAATGGAAGGAAAATACATGGAGCCAATAATGAATAAAGGAAGAGAACATGTGTCTTACTTCTATCAAGAGGGTGATGATAATGCTAAATACGTAAAAGAACTTGAACAACAACACCCAAATACATTAAGCATTCAAAGTAAAAGAAATAAATATGCCATAATAGGAAAAAAATTTACTTATTTGTCCATAATAAACATATGACTTTAAATTTGATAATGCTAGAAATTTTAACTTACCTCTAAGAGGATAGTAAGAGGGTGGAAATAGTGAATCTTGCCCTATAAAAATCACATAATAAAATCAATAAGATGAAATCTATTGTTCATAATAAACATTTTATTTCATCAAGAATTTTCCACATCAGAAGAATAATACATAAATTTTTCTCTTCTGCAAGTAATGGACACTAAAACCCTAAATAATGGGATGTGAAAGAACACAATACAGTTTGAAGCTAAAATAAAAAGAGGTGAACAATTTAAATTTGAAATCTAGTAAGAGTTTATTTACTGCTATCTAACTGGGGATTTCAAGAAGTACAAATGATATCCCTACATGTACATTTGCAGGCTAAAAAGTAATATAGCTGTAATTAGTAATGAGGTTGACTGCATAAAGAAAAGAAGCAAAGTCAATTAACAACGAAAAGAGAAGTGTTGCTTGTAGATAAATTGGATTTAACTATTCATAATCTGCAAAAATTAATCATCATCAGCATAAAGAATTATGATAGGAAAAGGAAAATTCTTTGGACAACATACAATTAGAAAAAAAAACTTAATCATAAAAACACACCTAATAAAGTAACAATAGAAAATATTACCAACATTCAATTAGGGTTTCCTTATTTTAGGACATAAAATCGATCCTAACAAAGTGAGGCTATCTTGAAACTTATTAAATTAACATGAAAAATCACCTTAAATCACCTATTCAAAATCAATTTTCAATGAAATTGCATAATCCAATTTTGAATTCTAAAATCAAAATCAAAGTTATTTAAGTTTCATTGGATAATATTTAATCAGAGAAGAAATGAGAATTTGGGGGTTTTAGATTTTTGGAAAAGAAATTTAAAGAAAAATAAATTTACAACTTCAATAAGGCCTAAAAAATAGTTTTGCACAAAAAAAGCATGTAGTCAAAATAACAATAAGGCAAATCAGCAAAAAGAAAAAGAAAACCCTAATCATATCAGGTATATGTACACATCCTTGCAAATTGAAGAAAGCAGGAATCACAAAAAAGGCAAACAATCACCTCATTTTATAATCAAAATATAGAGCAAACCTAAAAATTTGACAAAGTTGAAACGAAAGCATATCTGTGGCTGCAAGACATAAATGTAGGTCAGTCCGTTTTAAATAACGAAACAAAAAAGAACATTAAATGCAAATCAAACCAAATTGGAATCCCAAATAGCAAAATACGAGTAGAAAAATTAACAAACATGCCTTATTGCCATACCAAAATTGATCTTCTTGCCGTCAGAGCAATGCAAAAGACGCAAATGCTGTAATTTACAAAGCATTTAGTATAGAGTAAATTCAAGTACAAGTTCATCGATCTTACAAAATTCAAATTTGATCTTGATTATTATATAAGTTTAATAAAATTTAAATGAATTTTGATATATTTATGGTTATTTTTAATAAAGAATAATAAACTCTATTTCACTTGAATTGATCTACTTGCAGTTAGAGCAACACAGAAGATGCAAAACGTTGTAATTTATAAAGCATTTAGTATAGAGTAAATTCAAGTACAAGTTCATCGATTTTGCAAAATTCAAATTTGATCTTGATTATTATATGAGTTTAATAGGATTTAAATGAATTTTGATATATTTATGGTTATTTTTAATGAACAATAATAAACTCTATTTCACTTATATCTATCTTTCTCTATTTTTTTATCTAATTTTTTCTCTTTTCCTTAAAAAGAAGAAAAATATAATGATATTTAAGATATTTAATAATATTAAAGTATTTAACATTGAATTTTAAATATTAAATATATTAAGTACTAAGGTTACAATGTTTGAATATTTTTTATTTTAAATATTAAATTTATTTAATAAATTAAAAGTTTATTATAAAGTATTAAAATTTTAAAGAATTTTTTGGTTACGTTTTTAAAAATTCCATGTATTCAATACTTAAATGATGTGATATAGATTATATATTTAATTATTATCACAAAAATAGGGATAAATTGAATATATTTATTTTAAATTTTTTATTAAAATAAGAGTAGTGGCTATTCAACTGCAAAATGAATTCATGTTTTTGAACACATTTTTATTTATTATATTATCTTTCACATATATTTTTTAAAGGGGCCAAACTAATAAAAAAAATTTCACACAAGAAAATTTATATATATAATTTTAAAAAATTCAAAATTTTCCCCAAGAACAGTGAGCCTCCGGCCTTGATAGTGCATGTTCTATAATTCTCTGATATTTGAGATGAAGTTTATTTTTAGATCAAAGCGCAAGGTTGGATTTTTTTTAAAAAAAGAAGAAGTCAAATTCAAGAAAACATTTTAACGGGTAAATTTTATGCTTTAAAGGTTTCAAAATTCAAGAAAATATGACAATTTTAGAAATCATTAAATTATAATTATTTGATTATATTCATTAAAAATATATAATTAGAATTTAATAATTTTAAAATGTAAAACATCATCCTGGGTTCATAACGTAAGTTACAAGCAGCATCCGTTTAACTTATCACTTGGGTTTTAGAACGCAAGTTACAACAAGCATCCCTCTAACTTAATACTTATCGTCCTCTTAGTTTAAACAACTGGCAGATAAAGAAAGGGGGAGGCACTAAATATTTTTTACTTTTTAACACGTGATTGTTTTAAGAACTTAAATGGCTAGTTATGCTCTACTAGGCTCGAAGAGCAGCAAGTTTACTTCTATACAATGAAATCTAAGTTAAATTTAAGCAAGGTATTTTGGAGCTAAATTTGAGTTGAAAATTTATATCAACTTTTTCCTCTACAACCACCTATGATCCCCAACGTTCATATGCCTCCCACCACGACAGAAGAAGATCGAGCTCTCATTGTTGAGACCAAGATAAGTTTAGGGAGATTTCACGAGTGATTTAATAAGGTTTTGATAGTTAGTTGGTAAAGATCCAAGTTGGAAATTGAAAGAATGAGGCTATCTTTTTTAGTAAGATCTTGATAATTAAGTACAATTTATCATGATTGTTGAGAGAAGAAGAAGTATGAAACTGTGAAGAGATGGATTATGCAAGGGATAAAGATTGTAATTTCTTCAACAACTAGTTAATACCTCAGGTTATTCATATGAACTTGAAAAAAAAAAAAAACGTAAACCTAACGTTGATTTTCCTTGGACAATTGGTCATGTCTCTCTATTCATATATCTTTATTTTATATGTAAATTTACTGTATTTAATTAAATTATTTTTTGTATTTAAAATTATATATCTCAAAAGTTAGCATCTGCTCACTCTCTTAATATTCTGTTTGCTATTCTCTTTAACCCATTATTTGAAATTAAAATTAAAATAAAATTTAATTCATCTGACTTGGACTCAAAGACAATTTTATATATAAATTGAATTCCTATTATTTGAGATTTCAAATGAAAGGTAAAAATTTTAAAAATCTCGAAGATTGTTATTTATTATGCTATTTCAATTCTAATAATATTATATACAATAAAAATAAGATTTGAAATTATGTTTCGAATGTAAATAAAAGGTTATCATTAATTAGAAGATGATGGGATAAATTTATAAAATTTAATTCAAACGATACAAAAGATTCAAAATTTATTTTCATTATCTATATTATTTTTGTTTTAATTCTAATGGTTTCTTGACCTCTAAGCTTTAACACCATTAACTTAATTCCAAAACAACCAACTACGATTCTTTCCGTTAGATAACTAGCAAAGGAAATGAAAGAATCACAACTTGTTCTATCGTTGCAGGAGCAAAACTCGCGTGATTAACAAGCCACTGACAGGGCTTAGCTGTTAGCTTTTTCAAAATTCTTCTTCTGCTCCATTTCAAAGGTTTCACATGGACCAACCTGTAGCCTCATATAAAAATTATTCCATCGGTGATTCCATAATTCGGAAGTACCTACTCATTGCGTCCAATAATGCACGGAGTTCTGAGCCATCTTGCGCTATAATATTGAAGACAAAGACAAACACGTCTTCAAGTATATAAAACTTTCCCAACCATACAGTTTGGAATGATAATCATGCAAAAGCCTCTCAATCAATCGTGTTGCTTTAAGTTGCTCTTCGAATATTTTTATTCAGTTTAACCATACAATCATTTTAGGATCCTGTACGTCTTACTTCGTGACAATACCAAGAAATGTCTATTGACTAAGCATCTTTAGAACATTAATACGCTCAGTAATCTCTGGGGAGCTAATAAATACTATGAATTTTTTAGGATTTGCGACATAATTTGTCTCAGTCTTGAGTGTGCCATTTTCCTTTTTTATTAATTCTTTTGTTTTCAAACTGCATTACAGTTGTATTTATCAAATATGCCCATTATTTTGTTCCCATGTATCTGATCTCATTTCAATGCCTATACTAAATGATGGATCTATATATACATATTCCTTTCCTCCAGCTTGGGCTAATCCTCATCACATCACATTCACATTCACAAATAAAGTTAGCCATTACAATTTCTCTCCTCCCATTTTTCTTTGATCATATGATCAATGTCTCTCACCTTTTTAGAAATTTGATTCCTTCCTGCAACTGCAATAGTCAGTGGGAGAGACTGAGAGTGAGTGGCATTTGTCACACTATATTTCTGCTTTTGTGACCCTTTATGGTGGCATCTGTCTCTACTCTCTAGTGGGTTTGTTTTATTCTGGTCAGTGGTCAAGTGTTTAGTGGTTCACCACATGACAGACTCCAAGATCTAAAGTCTAATCGCACTGGTTTTATTTTCATTTATTCTTCATAAATTTAATTTCATTGGGTTCTCTGCAACCTTTGCTTCCCCAATATAATCTGGCCTTAAGCTTCTTTGTATCCTCACACCCCTTACGTCTCTCAGAGCTTAAATACCTGCCTGCTTCACTGTAAGCACTAGCAAGAGGAGGAGCAAGGGGAAACTTGGTGAGATGTTAGACTTGTTTTGTTTCTCTTCTGTCTCAAACTCATGCTTCTGTCTGAGTTCCATGGAATTTGAAGATGAGTGGGAGCAAAAGCCCTTGATTGCAAGTGATCGCGGCGATCAGAAACTAAGACTGAAGGATGTAGTTGCTGGGAAACAGACATTGGCTTTTCAATTGAAACCCAAGGTGAGTCTTCCTCTAAAATGAAATTTCGATTGCCTAACTCATTCCCACTTCTTTCATTCTTCACCAAAAATGAAACTGAAGGTATTTTTGGGCTGCGTACGTTTTTAATAGAAAATTTCCATAGAAAAATTTTATTTTTTTATATATAAATAAAAGAGTATTATGTGTCCTTATACTTGATTAAAAAATTTTCATAAAATTAAATTTATTACATTTAATATTGAACATATCAACTATATTTTCTTATGTTAAAAGTTTACAACTATATTTATAGAAAAATATTTTCTATCAAAATAAGTTTAAATTTGGAATGTCACACTAATCACTATCTATTGATGGATATTGCAGATAGTGATATTGAGGGTGTCCATGCACTGCCATGGCTGTGCAAGAAAAGTTGAGAAACATGTGTCAAAGTTGGATGGTGAGCACAATATTCCTCTTTTTCATATGGAAAAAGACTGCCTTCAGCAGCTTGATTTAGACTTCAGTACAGTGACGTTATGGAAATTTGAGATTTAACAGCATGAAATCATTCTTGCTCATGTAATGCTTAATTTTAAATATGAGTAACTATCATTTCATTTATATTTTTTGTTTGAATTACATTTTAATCATTATAAAATCTTTTGAAAATTTTCAAGGATATCTAAGAATTCATTTCATTTATCATGTAGTACATGTTGTATTAATAATTTTATCTTCACATTCTAATATTATCTCATCCAAATCAAATAGAATTCCATATATTTTTAATTTGTTTCAAACAAAAGCATTCAGTTGTGCCATTATTTTCGGAGATTAGAATTTATTTCCAAACAAACTGTGATAAGTCATTAGCTTTAGCTTCAAACTCTCTAAGATAAAGGGCTCAGTGGAGTTGTCCAAATGTCCACAGAGGAGATGAATTATTTTAGGCTCCCTCTGACAAAATGCAGTGTCGTGGGTGAAAAAATCAATATAATTATTGCTTATTCTGCGGAGGATGTGGCATGGCTCCATTTTGTTTTGTTTCTAATTGAAATAATTGACTCTTTCTGGCTCTCGACAGGGGTGAGCTCTTACAAGGTAGATCTAGAAACCAAGATGGTAGTTGTTATTGGGGACATTCTTCCCTTCCAAGTGTTGGAAAGTGTTTCTAAGGTAAAATATGCAGAGTTTTGGCTTTCTCCAGGCCCATGAGCAAAAAAATTTCCACGCAAATCCATCTCCAATCCCTTCAGAAAAACAATGCAAAAGTGGAAGGAAGCACGGCGAAGAATCTGTATATTTAATTCTGCCATGTTTTGTCTTTTTATATTATTGCCCATGGCAAGTTTCTGTAATTTTCCAGCAAAAATGAAAAATCGGATTCGGAGGTGCGTTAGCGTCTCTGCCTCCGTCTCTTTTATGAGAATCTCTCAAAGAGAAATGGCTATTAGTGTTAAAATAGTGACACAAACAAAACTACAAATCCTTGTTTGAATTTCTTTTCAAAAATGAAGCTACCCATCTCCGTACTCTAGTTTAAGTAGTAGCTAAATCACTCAGTATGGAGTTGGAACCAGGAGCAGCATCCAAACGTTAATTCCACATTTCTACCAACGTATTTTTTTAAATAACTGGACACAAATTATCACTTAATAACTACTCAAATAAACTAGTTCTCATCCTATCCTCCTTTAAAATCTATTATTCTGCGCTTCTCTTTTCTAAATCAATGTTAAAAAGTAACATATTAATAAGAATGTGATCCTCCCACTATTCATCAATTGGAATTTTTATTTTAAAACGATCTCTTTATCTATAACGATAAAATCAGTCCATTTATTTCTTATAATAATATGATTATTTTATTGTTAATTTGATAAAGAAAAGAAACATTTCGGTAAAAAAAATTGAAAGAAAATAAAGTGAGAATTAATTTCCTCAATGAGGATAGATTCCTCAATCGATTAGCCTAACAATTTACGCAGGGTATATTTATTGTTGAGGAGTGATATAGCTAAAGAGCATTAGTCAAAGTTTTGACTGTTCTTAGATGTGGCTTTGGGAGCACTACAAAACTATGGTTATCAATCGACCGCACCTCTTAGATGTGTTAGTGCACTTTACAATAACATGCTAAATTGAACCGCAAATAAACGGCAGAAATAGAAGAGAGTTTGTTGTCAATATCATACCATCATCCATAAAAAAGGCTCTGAATAATGCTCATCACATCTAAGGGAATTGAGATGGACCCAAAGTATGTTTGTTGCTTCATCAGTGAACTCAAGGAACCTTAGCTGGGCCTAAGATTCTGGACCGAAGCCCAAACTCCAATCTTAGAGTTTGAAAGAAGAAAATGGAGTGGTTTTTTCCGTCAGGTACAGTGTTCCGAATCCGAAACTTCGCCCTTCACGAATCTGAAGAAAATTCATGATCAGCATGGGGACAACCCCTAAAATTGAAAAATACAAACTACAAAACCCCAAAACTACAAAACCCCAAAACCAGGCGCGAATGCACGAAAGGGGAAAGAATGCAGATAGTAAGCTATTGGATCATACGGAGAAAATCGGGGCTTCCAAATTAACTGTAACACCAATGGCCTGCAAATTCCTCCTCTTGCTTTTCTCTGTAACTCTGTTTCTGATTCCCTATTCCTCCCAGAACCCTAACCCTAAAACGTCAAATTCGATTTCTACACCATCACCGGCTTATACGGAACTCACCAACTACGGCTTTCCCGTTGGCCTTCTACCCGCCACCACAGTTTCAGGTTACACTGTCAACGACACCTCTAGTGAATTTTCCGTGCACCTTGGCGGCTCGTGCAAGATCACGCTCCCACCCGACAATTACGTTGCCATTTACTCGAAGAGGATTACAGGAAAAATTGTAAAGGGCAAAATCGCTGAGCTTGATGGTATACGGGTTCGGGCCTTGTTCAAGTGGTGGTCCATCACTGGGATTCGATCTAGCGGTGATGATATAGTCTTTGAAGTTGGGATGGTCACGGCTAAGTACCCGGCCAAGATTTTCGACCAGAGCCCCGCTTGCGAAGGCCAGCACTCGGCATCCTGAAAGGTTTTGCCTTCTGCTTATTCATATTTTATTGAGTTGGTTAATAGAGAACGTTTGATTGTGAAACGCCCATTCATGCTTTGTTTTGATTGCCATTTTTGTTCCCCCCCCCCCGGGGGGGGGGGGGGGGGGGGGTTAAGTTTTTGAAAGATTTTATTTTTAGTTCCACGATATTAATTCAATTGCCGTCCTCCTTCTTTCTCCAGTTTTCAGAAGCGAAATTTATCGGTATAGTTAGCCGCGTATTCTGAATCTGCATGGCATGAATATCTGCGAATTTCTGTTGTTTCGTTATGACCATTCCTCAGTGGATATATTCTTGAAAGAATTTTTAAAAGCGTAATTTCATTGATATCTGAAATTCTTAAGAGTATTAATATTTTCAGCATTGCACTGCTAATTTTGTTCTGAAATTTGGGACTTTTTTTTCACTTACTTATTTTGAGATTTGTAAATAAATGATTTCATGATTAAAAAAAAAAATCCAACCTTTTTTGAGCTTCTCATCAAATTTGGGACTTTTTTTTCACTTACTTATTTTGAGAAGTGGACCATTTGTTGGTCTATTTCACTTTTCATGCTTGAATTGTTCCGTTATGTTGTATGTTTTTATGAAAGTTATGACATTGGTCTCAAATAAAATCATGTAACTCAACAACGTATTTTGTGTTCATTTTAAGGTTAATTTGAAATGTGAATAATGATAGGTTCAAACTACAAATAGAAGCTAGATATCATCTCTCCCGGCATCACTGTCTCCTGTAGTTGCAACTTGCAACCTTGCATGGGTTTGGATTTGGATTTTTGTGCATATTTGATATCCATATCGTCAAGCTTATTATTACATTGGCAAGGTGAGTGGGTTTTATTAGCAGTACTAAGATTTTAATCGTAAGAAATGCTTTTGATTTGTAATCTAAACGGCAGGACACCGTTGACTGTTTAGAAGGTTGGATTGTTTTGAACTTCTAAAATAATAATAATAATAATTTAAAAAAAAAAGGAAGACTAAGATAAAGAGGTAAGGTTTTGATTCAAGGGTAAGCCTGACTAAAACGAATTGCCTTGTATCAGTGGAAAGTTTGCCGAAGACAAATTCTAATTCTATCTATCAAATCTTGGAGATAATTTTCGTTGAAAGAAGAAAAATCCGTTAATACTCTAATATTTTGAATAGCTGCTTTATTTGACCATCATTTTTAATTAGAAAAATGGGATTAAACCTGTAAAGCCAATAAAAACGAAGGAATTGATTTGGATTTTTAAAAACCGCTCATGTCAATTTTTTTTTCTTTTACAATTTTTTTGGGACTGGGTTGGCTCATTAAGTTTATATGTGATTAAAAAAGTAAAAGTTAATAAAAAGGAAAAGAATTTAATACCTACTTAAATAAAATATCACTAATTTGCATTTTTTTATTTTTTATTTTTTTATAAACTGCGAGTTTATATTTATAGCATAGCCGTAGGTTAATTATTATATTTTATAAATTTGTAATTTTCTATTTGTCAAATCATTCATTTTGACAATTAATTTAATTGATTGTAGCAATTGACCTGATAACTTTTCCACTTTGTTGTCTAGTCAATTTTTAAAATATTAGTCTAAATGTTTGATAAATTTGTAAAGGCGGTTCAAAGATTTGGGCTGTGCAAAACTTGCTTCCTCTCTCTCTCTCTCTAATTACACTAGACTATGGACATGTTTGGGAAACAATTTTTCTATATTTTTTAGCTGGTTTAACTTAATTAGTTGATTGACTTCTTAAATCAACTAATTTTTATGTTTAGTAAACAGCTGTTTGGAAGAGCTTATTCCCTCCCAATAAGCTAAAATAGAAACGCTAAGTGCTGCAGCGTTTGGTTTTGGCTGATGAATAAATAATTATGAAAGGATTGAATTACCCCCATTTAATTTTCGTATTTCCCTGTTTATCCCTTTTTAAGAAAACTGTCCGGTCTTCTCTCTGCCTGCAACCTTTCTGCCACTGTCTCAGAAAGAAGGCATGCTGCAAAGTGCATTTCGGTTTCCTGTTTCTTTTCTGTTTTATTTGCTTAAAATAAATTATTTGATAATTTTTTTTATAATTAATTTTTTAATGTTATAATTCTAAATTTTTGAATGTGTAGCCTAAAAATTTAAAAATAAAAATTCTTCATATATATTCTTAACTTAATTTCTGTTTTTATAATAATTTTATAATTAAATAAAAATATTTTCTTAATTATTCTATTAACAATTTTTATTTTTATTAAATTCAAATATTCTTAAAAAATTAAAATTTGAAAATAATTCTTTTAGAAAAGTAAAAATATATCCAAATATTTCGTCCATTTTTTGTCATTCATATTTCTTTAAAGAAATATCTAATATATAATAAATTATGATAATATATTATTTAAAAATTTTAATCTATTAAATAATCTATAAAATGTTAAATATTAAAATAAAAGAATACTCAAATAATTCAAAAAATTTACTCATACCTTTAAATGTCATTTTACATACAAACAGTTAATCATAAACAGCTAATTTTACTAAATATTTTTTTAAACAGTTAATGCAATCAGTTAATTAAATCAACTAATACAATCAGCTATCAGTTAACAGTTAATTGAATCAGCTAATTACCACACCTATCACTTAATTGTCAAACAAGGCCTATATTTAGGGGCTGCTTAGTTAGTTGGGGGTAATCATGAAGGCGAAGGGGAATTATAGAGTTTTATTCCTTTTATTTTTATTTGATTTATAGAAAATTCATTCTCTTTCCTTATTTTTCCTTAATGGGATTATTCCAATTAAGACAGTGGTAATTTCTCTCAAATTCTTGAGGAATCCCATCTCATTCCATTTCCCATTTTTAATATAATAATTAATATAATAAAGTATTTAATAATATAAAAAGATAATAATATTAATAAAATACTAATAATTAAATAAGTAATAATTTTATTTTAATAACAATTATATTAATATATTATAATATTTTTAATAATTATTATTTTTAATTTTATAATATTTTAAGTTATTAATAATTAATAATATTAATAAAATAATAATAAATATTGTATCAATAAAATATCAATAATTAAATAAATAATAATTATAATATAATTAAATAATATTTAAATAATAAATAATTATTATATGTTAATAATATTATTAATATTTATTTAATAAATAAATAATATTATTTAATTATATTTTTAATGTTATAATATTTTTAAATAATAAAATAATAATTATAATAATTATTATTTAAATAATTATAAGTAAATTATTTTTTAGTGTAATAATTGTTAATAAAGTAAATTAAAAATACTTGATTCCCTTTCCTATTTAAATCAAATAAATTAGGTAATCAAGAGTCATTTCTTTTCTTTCCCCTCTAATTTCCTTTCTTAATTCCATTCTCTTTTCCTAATTTGAACCAAACGGCCCCTTAATTCTAACTTTAATGTGTTATTGACATAACATTGTCGTCCTCGAGGTAGTTTGGATAAATTATACCCAAAGTTTTGTCTAATTACATTCATACACTTCAATTTTTAGAAAAATATACACTAATCTTCCTTTTTTATTTTAAATCTACACTCTATCTCAAAAAAAAAATAATGCAATAAAGTGTATATTTTTAAAAATTTATGGGTATAAATGTAATTAGAGTAAATCTTAGAGTGTATATCGTTAAATTTTTAAAAATTTAAGGTTATAAAAATAAAGGAATAGAGTGTATATCTAAACGTATTTTTTTTGTCTAATTACACTAAACCATACTTAATTGTAAATTTAGGTGTCGTTTGATTCATGAAATATTTTTAACATTTTTAAAAATATTTTAGGGGAATATTACATCCTCATGTTTAGTTCAAAATTTGAAAAAAAAAAGACTTAAGAATGTCACGTTTTTTAAAATATTTTTTATCCAATTTTTCTCCAAAATATTTCTATAAAGGGAGGTGGGAATTTTAAATTTTTATGGAATGAGAATATTGATGTTAAAATAAAAAGATAAAATTATCCCAATATTTAATTCTTTTTCTTATTATTATATGAAATAATTTTTAATTTAAATTGAAAAATATTTATCACTAATTTTTAAAATATTTTTTATTACTAAGAAATACAATAATATTAACTTTTTAACTATAATTTTTTTATGATTATTCTTAATGTTTGGAAGAGTATTTTAATATAATTATATATACATATAATTTTTTTCATTAAAAAATAATACAACAAACCTAGAGTTTTTTTAAAAAAGATATATTTATACATAAAATATAAGATAATAATATTTTTATATTAGTGAAGAAATTATAATATAAAATTTAATATCATTATGAAATATAATTGAAAAATAATTTAATTGTGATAATTTATAATCTTGTAAAAAGAGAAATATCAAGTATGTTTAATTTTATGATAATAATTTAAATAAATTATGTTCAATTTATTTAATAATAATAATGTTAATAATTATAATAATAAAGTATAAATATTAAAATATAATAAAATGTAAAATATTTATATATATATATATTTTTAATGAATTTTTAGATATTAAATATTGAAATTTAATTTATTAGGTGTTAAAAAATTTTTAATTTTTTATGTAGTTTTAAATAAAATTATGATTTATTATATTATATTTTATAATAAAAAATTTGATAAGAGTATTTTCGAAATAATATCAAGATTTTTAACAATATCAATTATGAATCAAACATAATTATATTGTATATCTAGGAATCTAGTAAAATATTTTCAAGAAGATTTATAATGAACTAAATATAAGAATGTTACATTCCTATCAATTAAATTTTTAGAAATCACAATTTCAAGAATGTATATTTTTTTGAGAATATAAGATTCCGCAAACCAAATGCTACTTTAATGTGTTATTGGCATAACATTGTCATCCTCAAGATATTTTGGATAAATTGTACCCATTTTCTTTGAAATTTTGTCTAATTACATTCATATCCTTCAATTTTTAGAAAAATATACACTAACCTTCCTTTTCTTTTTATTTAAATCTATATTAACCTCTATCTCAAAATAAATAAATAAACAAAGGGATTGAGTGCATATTTTTAAAAATAAGGTTATAAATGTAATTAGATTAAATCTTAGGGAATAGGATGAATGTAATTTGTCCTAATATTTTTTTGTATCCGTGGAAGTTTCATGTGCATAATTTAATTGTATGACAATGTGGACTTGATTTTGAAAATTAGTTTTGTTATCTTTTCATTGTTTCTAATTATTTTAAATTCCTTTTAGTTTTAGGATGTTAGTACCTAAACATTTACTGTTTTATTTATCAAAAACTTTTCGTGGATTATATTCTAACCTGTTGAGTTTCATGAAATGAAGGAAGTTATGTCTTTGTACAATCATAACGCCACTAGCCTTTTCTTTGAGACGCTGTTGTGTTCATAAACAATGTATATCGGACAGCAGTGGGGGGGGGGGGGGTTTGGTTACACATAAATTGGTTACAAGAAGAAGGACAAACCTAAACTAACAGAAAATATGAGAACAGTAAGACCTGAAAGGAAACATTAAAAATAAAAATAAAAATAAAAAACTGCAATAACACAAATGATGGGACAAAGTAAAAGATTCCTTGAACTTTATACCTCAACCGTAAATTGTCTGGTCCCGGGTGGCTGAGGTGGTTGTTCAAGTTCTGCTAATACATGCTTGTGCTTCTTGAAACATTTTGGAGGAGACATGGAGATGGAATTATGTTTGATGCTCCTTGGGTTTGGAGTGGCGATTGGAGGGTAATTGGTCGATTCACGATTTTTTCAAAAATATATTATCGTTTTATAGCTGTTTGAAAATAATTTATCAAATTACGCATGCGGTAGCCGAAGGCACCATATTGAATGGCGTAATTGGCAGGATACTCTAGCCGTAGGGTGCCATTCAAAATGGCGTTCTTCTGTCCAGCTTGGAGGCGCCATATGAATTGGCATCCTTTCCTTGAAAACGCTATCTCACTTAGCATTCTTGTTTTGCAAACTCCACTCCAAATGGCGTCTTCTGCAGGGATTCAAAATTTGAATGAGAGCGCCATTTCGAATGGCGCCTTCGGCGGGGATTTCAAAATTTAAAATCAGAGCAATGGCGTTCCCAGTCTTTCTATAAATACCCTCCTTCTTGGCAACCCTTCACATTCCTCTTTTCTTCTCTTTACAGCATAATTTTGCATTCCTCTTGGGCAACCATTCGCATTCCTCTTTACATTTATTTGCAGCACCACTTTGCATTCCTCTTCGCAGCACTTCCTTATGTTGGCACCACTCCTCGTTCTCTCACTCACAAATCTTCATTCTTTCTTCAATTTATTTACAATATAATTATATGGCATCATTTTTTGGCATTTCATCCGATAACATCTCTTTCTCTACATTTCATCCAGAGGCGGCTAAAGTTTCAATTTACCATTGTTTGCTAAACAAATTTTTATTTTATCATTTTTATGAAATATTTTACTAAAATACGCACGAAAGAGGAGAGGCGTCAGATCGGATGGCGCCTCTGGTACTACATAGTGGCGCGCCATTTTGAACGGCGCCATATGCTTTGGCGCCTTCAGCATTTCATAAACCTTAAATGTTTTATGATATTTGGAATTAAATAAAGGAAAACTCACTGTGATTCTTTGAAGTACAATTTTGTCAAAAAAAATTCTCTCTACATATATATAATTTATTGTTCTTACGAGTTCATATGAAAATTATGTACATATCTTATGAATATAAAATGAAGATCAAAGTTTTTTTATTAAAATTGATGGGACTTCACTTTCAAATGTGTTTGTTCAATTTTTATTTATTAATTTCAGGTATTTTAGATGGTCCGAAATTGCTGATAAAGCAATATGTACTTTCTTGATTGGTATGTAATTTAAAATATGAATTTTAGTACAACCAAAATGACCCAAAAAGAATTTGATGAAAATTCAATGGTTTGTGTTGAACTCTCAAAATTTGTATGAAAACTATCTGATCTCAAATTTTCGTAGCTATTTCTAGAGAGTATACAAACTGTCTTACATAAATTATAATGTGATTTCTATTTTTCAAATAATAGAAATATTTTAATATAAATCAGTAATCACTTTTATATGCTCAGATCACCACCAAGATAATTTGAGCTGGTCACGATTCAAGAAATCAGAGTATATTGTAAAAATGTTAAGTGTAAGTTACCTGACTTTCATGTTAAACTTATGCAAAAGCTCAAATTTTACCAAGAGCATACCATAGAAGTGCCCTTTCATTTTTGGCACCACTATTATCTGATTTTTCAAATAGACTGAAATTTTTTGTTACAGACACAAACATTGACATGTTCTCCGCTAAAGGAAAAGTCATAAAATGTTGCATTTGACTTACTGCTGCTTAGCAAACATTTTTGTAACCTTTATTTCATGCTATCAATATCTTAGACGACAATACATTTCCTACTGGCCACCAAAATATTTAGGATTACAGTTACTGGTGGACGAGAATGTTATTAGAAGGGGGCGATTGAGGATGAGTTGGTTGGAGAGGCATTTCATTTATCTTGTGGATGATGTGACAGTGCAGAAATTCACCCGTGCCTACATTTTGCGTCTCATTGGTAGGACGTTATTTTCCGACCACTCCGGCACGTATGTCCACTTCATGCACTTACCTTTGCTCGGAGACTTCTAGGAGGCTGGGACATATAGTTGAGGATCTGCCTGCTTGACTTATCTGTACAGAGAGCTCTGTAAGGCCGCTGCTCCAGATTATAGGGAAATAGGAGGATGTTGTCTACTACTGCAGCTTTAGGCATGCGATTAATTTCCTACTATTGCCCCCACGATTACTATTTCAGATATACTAGAAGGGGATGCAAAGATTGGCCCCCTAACTTGCAGGTTAGAAAATTTTTCAATTTATACTTTTAATTAAGTTATTGTTTAACTTAATTATTGTACTTGATAGTGGCACTATCAAAAGACGTTCCAAGATAGTTCGGTACACAGCTTGCCTTATTATAAATACATGCTGGACCGTCTTCAACTCGATCAGGTATGAAGGGGATAATGTATATTTTTATTTCATTCCATTATCCATTTTTTTGTTGCATTTAAATGACAACATAAATGTATAATTTCATATCACCTGAATCCTGTACACTAATGTGGTCACCGCGTCACTTTCTCAATACTGTTTTGACGGGAGTGACATTTGGACAGCAGTGGTACCACTCATACACTTTCAGATTGTCGAGTGGCACCAGCCAGATAAGGTTTTACGGCAGTTTGGCCTTCGTCAACGTATTCCTGTGCCACCAAAGTGGGTGGCAGAGGTCCATTGCCTTCACTTATCCGATCGGCATGATGAGGAGTGGCACATCTAACATCAGTCGTACATTGTACGATAGGATATCCAACGAGACTTGTGTGCTATAGGCGAGCCGACTACACTACTAGTCCTAGATCGACGGTCCGAGTATATGGCATGGTACAGACGGGTTACTAGGCGATTTATTACACCAGTTAGAGGAGCACTAAACCTTGTGGTATTTTTGCATGCTAGTTATCTATGTCTGATTATCTTCCTGTGCATTAGTATTGTAACTAACTTTAATGCCAAAATTTTGTACAGATTGATGAGGTGTTTACACTGCACGATTTTACTACACCTGAGGGGTAGTCTAGGTTCACCTTCGATGCTCTTAGATCAACGACGGATTCCATCCTTCATGCCATTCACGGAGCTGATCATGTGATTATTGGCACACATGTGGGGCCAGCTACTCATGCTTATCATATCCCTGATCCTGCGGAAGGTGACCATAATTAGCCTCATACTCGTCGACATTTTCGCACTGGTCCACGACCTATGTCGCAGGCTGATGTTCCATTCACTTCGGCAGTGCACCAGACTCCATCATCATCTGCTCAAGACACCATGATGATGATATTAGATATGACTGCCTCATCTCACATGTACCCTACTACACCAGATGTTCCTTCATCCTCCACTATGTTCCCAGCTGCACTATATGCTCCCTCATCATCTCAGATGTACCAGTTTACTTCTGGTGTTCCATCCTCATTTCAGGCATTTCTACATATACCAGGAGTTTCATCTTCATTCCATTTCTTTCCTTCCGGTAATGCTGGTCCATCACAGTCATATCGTCCTGCATTTGATCTATATACTCAGGATCAGGGAACAGCACTTGGTGGCATGATTACAGATGACTCAGTACTTGCAGATAGAGATAGAGCGAGAGACAGAGGTAGAGGAGTCACAGACACCGGAGATGTGACTCCCGAGCCTGCACAGAGGGTTAGCAAATATGGCCACCACATTACCAATCTTGGATGTGGGACTGGACATCATTTACGTAGACATTAGGTTTCTTTTTCATATTTATTGTATATTTATACACATCTATCTTATAACTTTATTGTCAAACATCAAAATTTAGGATGATTTTAATTATTACAACATATTTATCTTTTTGCGTGGGTACTTACATCAATTTTACTTATCAAATCTTCTCATAAATACACAATCAATTGAATTCTCATATAACGCATCAAATATATGCAATTTTTTTTCAATAGCATCTTTCTACCTAGAATTTTATTCTCTCCTTTTGTATTTTATTTTCATAACTTTAATTATTTTAAATTATTAACTATCATAAATTAATTACAAATTTTTTTCAAGAATTTGTGTTTATTTTTTTCTAATGATAAGAACTATTTCACGTTTCACAGCTCGTTACAAAATATTTTTAACATTGTAACGAAATAAAAAAAATTAATTCATGTTATAATTTTAATTTCATTACAAAATGAAAAGAATATTGTAACGACATAACCCCATTTCTTTTTATTTTCAACTATCTTCAACTTTGTTATTTCGTATTTATTTTGTTACAAAATAAAAAGAATATTATTGAAATAAATATAAAGTAAAAATAATATTATTAAAATAAATACAAAATAAAAGAAAATATATTTATTTCGTTGCATTTCTTTTCATCTTCAACTTTGTAAATAAAGAATATTATTGAATAATTTATTAAATTTGTTTATGTGTAATAAAGTATATAATAATTACCTGTATTTTTATCCTAACACTTAATATCATTTATAAAAAAAATTTATAAAAATGCTATAATAATAACAAAGGTGTGTGTTTAGTATAATGAAATGGAATAAATAAGATAAAAGAAATAAGTAAAAAATTTATTTGATAAGTATTACAAAATAGAAGTATCAATTTTTCTAAAAAAAATTATTTTATTGAATTATAAAAGTTTTATTTTATAATAAATGCGGTGAAGAATTCTTAAATATTGAAGTTATAACACATTATCTTTAGATTCACTTAATAAACAAAAGATAATTGTAGACTATGTTATTCATTTATTATTTTTTCAGGATCTACAAATTAAAATTTTTATTTTTTAATCTTCAAGATATTAAAAATTGAAAAAACTAACATTAACTTTTTATCCATTGATAAAACTAAGGACAAGTTTTACACTTGATGCTTCTTATTTTTTTTTTCTAAAAATAGACATCCAGTCTTAAAATGTTTATATAATTATGAAATATAATGATATTAAACTTTTAAATTATAATTCATTCTCTATCTTTGTAGCTTATAAGTGGGAAAATATTTTCATATAATTTTATATGCAATTATACTTTTTATTTAAAGAATAAAAATATTTTCTACATGTTGTATTATTTGCACATAAAAATTTATGAAACTAATCATCTGATCATATGAGGGATGATATTAGAGGAGGTGATGTAGTTAAATCGTAACGGTGGAAATGTATAATTCTGAAAAATGATAAATATTAAGTGTCATTGGATCAAAATTTAAGAGAAGTTAATATAAATTATGTAATTATTCTTTATTGATCCTATCTTTTATTTTAATGATATTAAATTATTTAATAAATATTCATTATTTTTACTAAATATATTATTATCATTAACTATTTTTTTATTTGATTCCTATAATATATTAATGTATTAAATATCAAAGTGGAATAAAATATTTTTTTATGATATCAAATATAATTAGTAATTTATTTTATTTAAATTCTCATTCTAGTTCCGATCTATTACATCATATCGTTCATCTCATTCACTTATGCCTAAAAAAGGTGCAATTCAATGCTGCAATTCCTTATCATCAACTAATGTTTTGAGATGAGAAATATACTGATCCTAAATCATGTTTCATCGCAGTTACATTAATTATGCGAAAAAAACATAACTACTTCTAGCGTTAGCACAAATATCTAATTAGCTTCATTTGATTTTATATTGTAAAGCTAAGTTATAATCTAAATAATAATATTTTTCAAGTACTTTTTTAAAATTTATTAAATGCCTCATATGAGATTTTTTAATCAAGAATGATTATGTGAATTTAGAATGACTTGTGCACAGTAACAATATCTAAAAAGGTCAATCAGTTTCTGAATAAGAATAAAGAAAAAAATTGCAGCATGAGTCCAATGAATTTAAAATAATTAGTACAATCATTGATCGTTTGATATTTATTCTAGAATAGTGGATGGTTAGGTTAAAAGATCAATTTTTAATTATTTAATATTTATGGTTACAACAACAAAATTGACGTTTAAGAACTTAAATGGAAATAAAATAATGAAACATGACAGGGATGGAGATCAATTTACCGCTGTTTATTAAACAAATTTTCTTTTTACCATTTTTGCGAAATATTTTACTAAAATACGCATGGAAGCGGATGGCGTCTTTGGCATCAAATATTGGCGCCCTCATGGCACTATTCAAAATGGCTCCTTTGGTGGCCAGTAGGAAATGTATTGTCGTCTAAGATATTGATAGCATGAAATAAAGGTTACAAAAATGTTTGCTAAGCAGCAATAAGTCAAATGCAACATTTTATGACTTTTCCTTTAGCGGAGAACATGTCAATGTTTGTGTCTGTAACAAAAAATTTCAGTCTATTTGAAAAATCACATAATAGTGGTGCCAAAAATGAAAGGGCACTTCTATGGTATGCTCTCGGTAAAATTTGAGCTTTTGCATAAATTTAACATGAAAGTCAGGTAACTTACACTTAACATTTTTACAATATATTCTGGTTTCTTGAATCGTGACCAGCTTAAATTATCATAGTGGTGATCTGAGCATATAAAAGTGATTACTGATTTATATTGAAATATTTCTATTATTTGAAAAATAGAAATCACATTATAATTTATGTAAGACAGTTTGTATACTCTCTAGAAATAGTTACGAAAATTTGAGATCAGATAGTTTTCATACAAATTTTGAGAGTTCAACACAAACCATTGAATTTTCATCAAATTCTTTTTGGGTCATTTTGGTTGTACTAAAATTTATATTTTAAATTACATACCAATCAAGAAAGTACATATTGCTTTATCAGCAATTTCGGACCATTTAAAATACCTGAAATTAATAAATAAAAATTGAACAAACACATTTGAAAGTGAAGTCCCATCAATTTTAATAAAAAAATTTTGATCTTCATTTTATATTCATAAGATATGTACATAATTTTCATCTGAACTCGTAAGAACAATAAATTATATATATGCAAAGAGTTTTTTTTGGTAAAATTGTGTTTCAAAGAATCACAACGGGTGTTTCTTTATTTAATTCCAAATACTATAAAGCATTTAAGGTTTATGGAATACCAAAGCATATGGTGCCTTCACTCCAAAAGGCGCCGTTCAAAATGGCGCCATCCGATCTGGCGCCTTTCCCCTTCCGTACGTATTTTGACAAAATGTTTCACAAAAACGGTAAAACGAAAATTTGTTTGGCAAACAGTGGTAAATTGAAACTTTAGCTGGTGATTGGATCCAATTCTTCTTATTGAGAGGGTGAAAACCATCCCTCCTATGAAAGATTTTGCAATGCACTCTTCCATGTGGTTTGGGAGTCTTGAAATGGCCTCTAGAAAAAGTACTTTGCTTGTGAAGCATTCTTGCATTCTTCATTTTTATGGTGCATATTGATACCGCACAAGTTACTGGCAAGACAGCAGTACGGTTGTTTCCTTGGAATTGTGTTTGACAGAAATAATCTTTAAGAATTTATTTTAAATGGTTTTTAATTAATATTCTTGTTTAAGTTTTCTCAATTCTCAGCACACTTCCCCTGGGGGGGTCCAAAAGGGGAAAAATTTCAGGGTCCAGTTTTACTTAGGTTTCTGATGGCATGTATCTTATCTGTCAACAACACCCTTTTATTTCCACCGTTGTTTGTGGTTTTTTATGTTGGCTTGGCTAATATTTTTTTAAGGTACTTTCACGGTTTCACGATTACAATATTTTGATAGCCCTGTGAACCCACCACCAAGCATTGTTATCTTCACCTGCCCATGCTGCCATGAATTTTCCCAATCAGCAGCTCTCCTTCATTTTAAAATATACAACTTGCGGAGATGTTTGTATATTTGAAATTTGTTGATTGTAGGTTATGCTGTCGTTATTCATTGTGAAGTTGAGGTGCTTAATGTTGATGGTACTAACTAATATTTAGCTAGGTCGACTTGTTTAGCACTTAGAACTGAAACTTGGAAGAGATATGATTATCATTCAAAAGAAGATGCATATTTCATTGACCAAAAGTGGAAAAGGACCTGATTTCCAGGCAGCCTTCTAGTTTGGTAAACAACAAGCGTTTTTGGTTTCTGAGTTACTAGACTATTTAATAAAATGAAAATTAAAAACATGCTGGCTCATGCGATTGCGTCACATGATAAAAAATACTACCATCTTTCGAGAATAGTCTTTGGCTATCTATATGCTTCTACAAGGATCAAATCCTTAAAAATATGAGTACAAAGCTCTAGAAAATTCAGTGCTCAAGTGTGGCGGCTCCCAGCTATAGAAATCTCTAGAATTATTGAGGTTCTTTGAGTTGGTAATAACAGCCGACTGCAAAGCCCTATAAATAGGCCATGACTCATGCTAAGAGCAAGTGAAATGCTCTAAATGCAACTGTGTGCGCTTGTGTGCTGTGTGAAAAGCAATTGCATGTGAGCTAGTGCTCCCTGTGTGATAGTGGAGTAAAGTGAGGATGTGTCTGTGTATAGCAATTAAGTGGTGTGTTTGAGCAAACAAAGCTGGAGTGCTGAAGTTCTGTTTGTTTAACAAGCTAATTGTTAAGCGTGTCTAGAGATTAATACGAGTGCGTTTATTTGAATTTGTGGCCCATCACTTCCAACTTCACATGGGCTAAATTATTTTCTTTTTTAATTTTTTAACGTAAAAATATTCTATAGTAATCTCATAGAGTTCGATTTTGTTGTGAAATATTCTGTTAAGCTTGAAAGTAATAGACAAAATTCATATTTTGGTGTTTGAAATATTAGGTTTTTATTAAAATTTTATCTTTAAAGTAAGTTTTGTGTCAATTTAGTTTTTGAAAATTTAAGTCGAATCTTAGTCTTTATCTTAAATAATTAATATTTGTTATAGACGGTTAATATTTGCTAAAAGGATCAAAATTTTATTTGGACTTAAATTTTCAAAAATTAAATTGATGTAAATTTTGTTTTAAGGTATAAAATTGATAAAAATTTAATATTTCAAGGACTAAAATAAAGCTTAATCAATAAAGTAATGCAAATATACATATGGTTTGCTTCAGAAATATGGCCCTGCCTTTGGATTAAAAGTCCAATATGGCGACAGAAACTTATCACATGGCAGTCGGGTCTGTAGTTTACTTCAGTCTTGTTCTTCTAGAAGGTGCATTCTTTGATCATTATGCATGCAAGTTTGGGATGTGTCCGTGAAGTCTAAAGCGTAGCAAGTAGATAATTTCGCATCTTGGCTGCTGGAGCTATAAGCAAGGTCAGCCAAAGTTATTGTCAATGTAATAAACTAGGAGGTAGTCTTAAAGTTGTGTGCCTTAGATTATTGAAGCCAACGAAAAGGGTTGCATGTTGCTTTAGATTATGTTAGCCACGTCTTGGTTTGAGCCTTCATTTAGGGAAGCTCTGTAGTTTCTGATTCTGATTTTATTTTGTTAGTAGCATAAACCGGTGTATGTGTTCCAATTCTTTGTGCTACTTAGTATATCTTTTTCCACTGCTAATCCCTTATTCATTACACGGTAGAAATCAGTAGAAATATTTGCTATGCCGTGTCGTTAAGTAATTGTCAAATCTTCATCAAGGAAATATTCTTGCTGAAGTAAATATGCCTTTGTTTTTGCTTCCAACTCTTTATTCCTGTGTAAAAGGTTGTGTTTTCTTTGTAGGTTCGTGCATTATTCTGGTTCCTTCCATGGCCTAGAATATATGCTAGTAGACTCGATCAAGCTCGTGCTAAAAACTATACTAGTTGACTTGATATATTATTCGATATGCTAGATTGGCATCTCGCCGAGCCTCGATTCTAATGCAGGGTGCTTGCTGATGCAGCGTACTTTATCACTTCTTTGAAAAATAGATGTTATATTTGATTTCTTCAAAAATTTATATTAATTAATGTAAAATAATTCCTTTAAAAAAATATATGATGTAATTTGTATCTCTTAATAATTAATTTGAGGGTTTTGTTCTAAAGTTTCGATATGAAGCTCAAATTTTTTTTATACGTACAGTGATATTTATACGTATTTGTTGATTTATTTTTTTCTTAACATTGTTAAAAAAATCTCCCCAAAGATAATTCGTGCAGACGGTGTGTTTGTTCTTCAATCAAATACTAATCATTTAAAGGAGCTCTCAATTTGATTGAAGCAATGTTATCGACAAGCACAACGTCCCGAACTGGGCCACCATCCCGTCTCCTTCCCCAAGACAAAGTTTGTAGCTGAAGTTGATGGATTTCATGAATATTAGTAATAAAGAAAGAGTACCCTATCATCAACAAAATATATTGATGGCAAACCGGTGCGCATCCATTGTCGATGAAGGGTTGGTACGCGCCCACCTTAATGCAATAATTCTATATAGCATATGTTTGTGACTAATATGCTTAAAAGTATACAGTGCTCTCATAAAAATTTTAAAAATTTTGATAGTGTATTGCAATAAAATTGCTTAAACATAAAAAATTGTAAGTGTAAGAAAAAATATTATCTCATAAAAAAGAATAAACATATGTTTAAATTGAGAGCGCGTGTATTTAATAGAAGGTATAAAAATGTTATTTTAAATTGTACTTTATTTATAGTTATAAATAATTACCTTAAAACATTTGGTATTCTGAAACAATTCTGAAAATGGTTTAGGGCTTGCTTGTTTACAAACTTTAAAAACACTTTTTAGTTTTTAAGTTTTTTAAAATAAAAATTCTTGTTTAGATAGGTCTTTTTATAATCAATTTTTAATATATGTGATTTAAAAAAATAAAAAACATAAGCAAATTTCAAATGTTTTATAACTTGTTTTTAATAACAATTATATAACTTCGTAAATATTATGAAATGTTACATCTATATTAAAAAATACTGTAATTACAATTTTTCATGAGAAAATTACAATATCTTAGTAAAAATTTGTCACAAGATCTAATTGTAATAAAATTATTCAATATTGTAAATTTCAAATAAAATTATATAATTTTTTAAATATATACACAATTCTTTTTATAAATTATCTAACTTGCCATTATCATAACAATCTTGTAAATTTTCATGAAAAACTTGCATTCCATTAAAAAAGTTGCAATAAATTTAATGATATTAGTGTTACCGTTGCAAAACCTATATATGAAATAATGCAATTTTTTATTAAAAAATACTTGCAACTCTTTCTATAAATTGTGAAATGTTAATTAAGATTTAAGTTTGATCCATTAAATTGGTTTACATAATCACTTATTTATATATTATCATATCAATGAAAATTATTAAAATATTTTTACTATTAATAAAAATTATATTAGCAAAAAATTATTAATTTTTTAATAACATGTCATTTCTTTATCTATTGATAGTGTAAAAAAATCTTACACTGAGGATAAGTTAACTTTATTGACAATGAGTTAACTTTAAGGATACATATAATATTTAATCTTCCATTTAGTCCTTCATTTATATAAGTGGTGATTTTTACATCTCCAAATTTTATAATTAACACTATTAGTTCTTTATTTTTACATTTATTATAATTATTCATTTTTTCCTTCACTTGCAATGTTAAAGAAATGAAAAATATTAAATGGATTGATAACCATATCAAATACATCTTTATTTTTTAATTATATTTTTTATTTTCACCATTTATTTTAGTGTTATTGGTAAAGAAATGAATGACTAATTATAATAAATGTTAAAAATAAGAGATTAATAATACTAATTATAAAATTTTAGGAATGTAATAATTATCACTTTTATAAATTAGAAATTAAATATAATGTTTACTTTAAATGTAATCTATGGTAACTATAAAAAAAAATAATACAATATTTTATGCAAAGTTGCAAGATGTCTTATATCATGCAAGTTTATATCAAAATCATATGCAAGACTTTATATGTGCAAACTTTATATCACTACTCACAAATATAATAAGATTCATTGCAATTGTTATACAAATTAAATGTAACTCATAATTTGAGGTAAATATATCATAAAAATTATATAATAAAATTATATATTAAGACTTTATTTGGAATGCTGCATCAAATTTAATACTACAAGATGAAGTATATAATTAAGATTTATATAATATTTGTGGATTTCAAAAAAAAATTGTATAACTTATCAAAATTTCTCCTCTATTACGTTAAGTTATGTATAAGATTATCCAGTCCCTTGAGAAGAGGATAAAGACTGGTAAAATAGTATTAAAATAAATCTTAAATTGTTAAAAATAAAAAATTTATTTTAAATATTTTCTCTCTTATGTCTATTTCACTTAAAATTTTTAATTAATTTAAAATTAAATTCTAAATTATCTGAATATCTCCTTTTATACATTTGGATAGTATATATTAATTTTTTAATATTTTCAAAGATTTTATGTAAGGTATTTATTAAATTTTAGATTCTTAAACAAATTTATTAACAAATTTATTGTATTTTTACTAATTTGTTAAATGTATATTCTTACATACATATAAATATGTACACACACACACACACACACACACACACACACACACACACACACACACACACACACACACACACACACACACATATTTGCATGTATGTTGATAAAGTATTTTATGTTTTTTATTACTATAGCTAGGCCTTTGATTTGTATATATTATTGTATTTTTTAAAAGATATTTTATTGAAAGATTTTTTGTTCTAATTATATATTTTAAATTCATTTAAGATAATTTTATGATATTTTAATTAAATTAATTATTTTTAAGTCTATATTTTTGTATAAAATGGCAACAAACAAAATATAAAATAATTATAAATCTTTATTATATAGAATAACAAATTAAATGTTGTATAGTATATTACTTTATCATGTATTTTATATAATATTATACTATATTATTCAATAATCTCTATATTATATTATACGACATATTAAATAAGGCTAAAATAATATTTTATTTTACCACTTTGAGAAGCATATGAATTGGGCACTTGCTCAAACCAACTAATTCGATTTTTAATAACGCAACTATTAATTGAGCTTTTTTTTATAGTTCAATTTCCAAATTTAGGTTGTGATTATATAATTGAATCTCGTGTTGATTATATAAATTTTTTTTCATAAATATAATTATATATTAAAAACTATACTTAATTAATCTAAAAATAATTAAATAATTAATATATTTAAATATTTCTTCATTTATTTAATATATTATTTTTAATATAATAATTATTTTAATTGATTAATGATAAAAATTAAAATAATCAAATTTTCAAATTAAGATTCGAATCATATATAATTTTAATCAAATTGAATTGAATAAACTAATTAAAAATTAAACATATATATTTCTTATAATTATACATGGCCAGATTTTTGAAAATCCGAACACCCGGCCACTTTCGCCTTTGGTACCCAAAAACGTGCAAAACCAGTATAATTAATGACGGATTTGGATCTTCTAAAGTGTATTTTGAACTTTAGAGGGTAAAGTGCCAAAATCCATCATTGATTTTGATTCATAATTTTATAAATAAAAATAAATAAATAAAATCAATGGTAGATTTTAGCACTTTATCCTCTAAAGTATAAAATGCACTTTAGAGGATCCCAATCCAATTAATGACACCTCCCGCGATGGGAGGGGGGGTAATGTAATTTATATTTATTGTATTCTTTTTTTTTCGGCATGTGTAATAAATATTGATTGAAAAGGTGGAAAGCTGACGAAAGAGCTAAGGGGCCGAGAGTGGAGAGATTGAGAGTTGTCAAATCACACCCAACCACCATGACGCTGCTCGGACGGCTGCCTGTGCTTGTGTGGCCAGATTGCATTCTGCTGTAACCAAGCCACCACCGGCAAAGCCAAAAAAAAAAAGAGAGTAGGAAAAGGTCCCCGAAATTCCAAGATCATATTTGCGTCCGGGTATGCATTTTTGGGAGATTGACTTCTTCCCTTTTTCTTTCCGTGTTTTGAAGATTATGCAAAACACGTGTTCAACTCCACCAACGACCGGTGAAATTATACTTTAATTAATCTCTTGACCCGTGGGTGATCAATTGGCAAATTACAAGTACAATGCATCAACGGCCGTTTCCAAAAGAACAAAATTCGGATAAAATATTTTATATATTTATCATAAATTTTTTTATTTAGTTCACAACATATATATTAATTATTAATAATTTTAACTTAATAATTATAGTAATTATCAATTTTATAATTATAATAAATCAATCAGTATATATATTATAAATTTAATGAAAAACCTTATTATAAATATGTAAAAAAAATTATTTAAATTTTATCCTATGTATTATTATTTTTACATTCTATCTTTATTTTTATGTCTATATTCTTTGCATAATTTTACTATAAAGCATACATCTATTAAAAATTTTGACATTCTCTCATTTAAATATGATTATAAGTATTATATAATCAACAATAAAATAAAATAATACAATTTTACCACAAAATTTAGTTGTGAAGGTTAGAAGACGTATATAATGCGGATGTCAACGCAAACATTGCTCTTTCCAAAATTACCGGGGATTTCGTCGAAAAGAGTTTCCCACCAACTCACATAACTTTTTACATTAACCACTAATGCAATAACGGAGAGGAAAATTGAATGGTTAAAACTCAATAACTTTGTTTCAAAGAATCCATTCGACCAACGATATTTTGTTTAGGCGATATATATAATATTTATACATTATATATAACCCTTTTTTCCGTTGTAATAGTAAATTCCAAAAAAATATAAATTTCAACATAAAAATTGTATTTTTATTTCTTTTAAATTTAAAAAAATTGTTAGGTCAGATATTAAAGAATATAGGTTCAATTAATGTAGTCCTATTTAAATGATAATCTTTTCGGTTCTGTGAAAAAAATTGTAAGTTTTAAAGTGATATTATAATTTTTTTAAAAAGTTACGATATAAATAATTATACTTATAATAAAAAATTTTAAAAGTTGAATAAAAAATTACAAAATTTTTATAGAATACTTCTAAAATTTTATGAACAATTTGCAGTAGCGGCAAGCAAATCCCTGAATAGTTAAATTTTCTACGTGAATTATTTTAAAAGTTATTAATATTGTTTGGTTAACATAAAAAAAATTATATTTTTTTTAAAATAGAAGTTATCTAAACAGAATAATTTTTTATATTTTATAAAAATTATAATTTTTTATATTTTTACTGCGGATCAGACTAGAATGCTTTATCGACGTTAGTTCATTTATTGTGCAGTCTGTCGCAAAACTTAAATGAAACAAATCAAATACACTGTGACTTTGACTTAAAACGCTTTTCGTCCAACGAGATATAATGGGAGCAAAAATTAAAATACATATAAAACTTTCGTATAATGTTACTTCACGCGCAAATAAATGCAAGGGCAAAGACACGTACCAATGACACAAGGAATCACTGCTTTATGTACTTTTTCTGCAGAGGGGTTCCGATGTGTATTTTCTTTAAATCCACAGATTTTATTCGTAATTCCGAATGGACATAAGTAACCCTAGTCTTGGGGCACTTGGACTTTTAGAAAAAAAAAAAAAAATTTGAAGGTGGCTCAACGGTCAGGGGCGGCAACTTCTTGGCGTAAAACATAAATAATAAATAAGTCGAAATATAATTTTAAATAGAATGATTCATTAATTCATTTAAAAAGTTAAATTAAAATTTTATATATATCATTTAAAAAATAATTAATAAATAATTATATATAATAAAAATATAAAATTAATATTTTAATAAAATAATAATTTAAAAATATTTTATAAAAAATAATAAAGAATTAAATTTGATGAATAACTTTATAATATAAATTTTACTAATTGAAATTATTAAATGGATTAGATAATTGATCAATTTTGACACATTTAATAAATAAGATAATATGACACATTTATTATTCAAATTAGATTCAAATTGAATTTATTCAAATTATTATTAATTTTTTGACATAATATGAATCTCAGACATAAACAAGAATCACTACCTAAATTGGGACTAGTCTTCACAATATTTCCCCGCTTGTTTTCTTGCACCCCAATTATAAATGCTTCCTCGTCAAAATGAAAATTTCATTTTTTATATTTGAAATCATATATTTTTAAAATTTTAGATTTTTTAACAATTTAATTTTTAAAAATATGGCTTTACAATACCTTGTTCAATTAAAAATACTCATAAAAATATTATTAAATTATCAAATCGATCTTCATTTTAAATTGAGTGTTCAATATCGATAAATGATAATTAGAAATAATCATTAACAATGAATGAGAATAACAATGATCAATAGTAGATAGCAATAAAAGATGATCGATAATAAAAATATAAATATAACTCATAATTTGAGGTAAATATATCATAAAAATTATATAATAAAATTATATATTAAAATTATTTGGCATGTCACATCAGATTTAATACTACAAGATAAAGTATATAATCAGGATGTATATAATATTTGTGGATTTTAAAAAATTGTATAACTTATCAAAATTTCCCCACTTATATGTTAAATTATGCATAAGATTATCCACCTTTTGAGAAGAGTATAAAGACTAATAAGATAGTATTAAAATAAATCTTAAATTATTAAAAAAATATTTTAAATATTTTTCTCTCACGTCTATCTCACATAATTTTTTTTATAAATTTAAAATTAAATTCTAAATTATCTGAATATCTCTTCTTATACATTTGGATTGTATATATATATATATATATATATATATATATATATATATATTAATTTTTTAAGATTTTTGTAAGGTATTTATTAAATTTTATATTCTTAAAGCAAGTTATTGTATTTTTTACTAATTTGTTAAATATATAGTCTTACATACATATAAATACGTACTCGTAGATATATATATATATATATGCATATTTGTATGTGTGTTGATGAAGTATTTATATTTTTTATTACTATAGATAAGCCTTCGATTTGTATATATTATCGTAATTTTTTAAAAGATATTTTATTGAAAGACTTTTTTATCTAATTATATATTTTAAATTCATTTGAGATAATTTTATCAATTTTTAAAATATAAAGGTATTTTAATTAAATTAATTATTTTTTAAGTCTATATTCTTGTATAAAATGGCAACAAAAAAATATAAAATAATTATAAATCTTTATTATATAAAATAATAAATTAAACATTGTATAGTATATTACCTTATCATATATTTTATATAATATTATATTATATTATTCAATAATCTTTATATTATATTATGTGGTATATTAAATAAGGTTAAAATAATATTTTATTTTACCGGTTAGAGATGTGTATGGATTGGGCAACTTGCTCAAACCAATTGATCTGATTTTAAAAAATATAAGATTTAAATTTTTTTATAAATTAATTATTAATTGAACTTTTTTCTTATAATTCAATTATTATTCAAACCAGATTTAGCTCATGATTATATGAATTAAGTCACCTTAATTTATTCTGATTATATAAATTTATTTTTTATAAATATAATTATATATTAATTAATATATTTAAATATTTTATTATTTATTTAAATATTATTTTTAATATGAAATATATTTTAATTGATTAATGATAAAAATTAAAATAATTAAATTTTCAAGTTAAGATTCAAATCATATATAATTTTAATCAAATTGAGTTGAATAAATTATTTAAAAATTAAACATATCAAACTCGAGTTGTAACTACAGAGGTGTTCCGGTGTGTATTTTCTTTAAATCCACATATTTTATTCGTAATTTCGAATGGACATAAGTAACCCTAGTCTTGTGGCACTTGGACTTTTTTAAAAAAAAAAAAATTGGAGGTGGCTCAACGGTCAGGGGCGGCAACTTTTTGACGTAAAACATAAATAATAAATAAGTCGAAATATAATTTTAAATAGAATGATTCATTAGTTCATTTAAAAATTTAAATGTATTTCTTAAAAAATAATTAATAAATAATTATATATAATAAAAATGTAAAATTAATATTTTAATAAAATAATAATTTAAAAATATTTTATAAAAAATAATAAATAATTAAATTTAATGAATAACTTTATAATATAAATTTTATTAATTGAAATTACTAAATGAATTAAATAACTAATCAACCTTGACACATTTAATGAATGAGATAATGTGACACAATTGTTATTTAAGTTAGATTCAAATTAAATTTATTTAGGTTATTATTAATTTTTGACATAATATGAAACTGACACATAAACATAAATCACTATCCAATTTGGGATTAGTCTTCACAATATTTCTCCACTCATTTTCTTGCACCCTTATTATAAATCTTTCCTCATCAAAATAAAAAATTTATATTTTTTATATTTAAAATAATATATTTTTAAAATATGATTTTACAATGTCTCATTTAATTAAAAATACTCATAAAAATATTATAATATTAAGTGTTAATTATTTTTATATTTTAAATGAATAGAATGAAATTTTTTTTGAAGTTATTGTTTAGTAAATATTATAAAATGAGAATGCCTGTTTTTTTAGAAAATATTCATTTTATCAAATGATTGAATTTTTGTTTCGTAGAAAAAGTGATTGAACATTATTTGATTATCTATGGAATGATCATTTTACACTCTCATCCCTTATATTTTTCATATATTTTAATATTAATTTGTTAAAAAATAAAATAATATTAATTTTTTATTTTTTATTAAAATAACTTGATAATTATATTTTTAATAGTAAATTTTAAAATAAAATATATGTGTATTCTTTATAAAAAAATTTGGTAAATTAATTTTTATGCTTTTTTATAGAATTTTTAATTGTTATTTTATAATTAAAGTTAAAATATAATAATTTTTTATTATTGATTATATCATACACTATATTTATTTAACATGTTACTATTTTACTATTTAATATACATGCATGGCAAATTATATATATATGTTCAATTATAAAAAAATTTAAAAATAAATAAAAATTACATTTCTTACTTTTATATAAATGTGACTTCAATTTATACTTTCTTTTTATTTTAAAGTTATTATTGTCATTGTCACATTTTTTTATTATATTTTTATAATATTTATTATGTCAAACATAATTATGAGATAGAATGCTTATTTTATTTTTAATTATATCAAACATGATTATTTAATGGTTATTCTATTTCATTTCATTTTATCATACTAAATATATATTGGGTGTTAATGATGATAAGATTTTAATGAAAAGGTAGATAAAATAATCTATTTATATTACAAATATATTCATAAAAATGTGGGATACTATCATGATCTATCTTAAAGCATGTGACTGATGTAGAAAATTACTATAGATATCAACCTTCCAACCTAACCTATAGATGAATAATGTAATATGCTACATATAATAATATTTTACCTTCAAATAAGTATAATTATTGAAATCAAACATAGATTTATGTTATTATGCATTAATATGTGTGTAAATATTTACTCCAACTGTCTCCAAATTTACCTTAATGTCAAAGTACTTAAGTGGGCCCACTTTTAGCCTATCACTTAAAGGAAAATTTTCCCTATAAAAAGCAAAAGAGAGAGAAAAAAAGTGAGTTCTATTAAAATCAATAAGTAAATAGCAAGAATTGTGAAATAATTATAACTTAGTTATACCATGACATGTAATCTACTACTATTCCTTTTTATAGGAGACATGTAAGCTTTATTTCAAAAGACTAACTAGTTTTTTAAGAGACGTATATATGGAAATACACAATATCAAAACTTAATTAGAGTTATATTATTCATTCCTACATTATTACATTCGTAAAAGAAATTCAATCATACAATTAATACATTCATTTCCACAATTTTAAGATTAGATTACAGCAATTTGATAACATTTAATGAAAAATAGTAGGAAAAAGAAAATATTTAAATCTTCTTATAACTATTATAAACATATCCTCTTCCTTCTTAGCAATTACTAGATCTGGTATTTGAGTTACAAGAATTATTAGTTTGGCCATTCTCATATACAACAATGTCAATTAAGCTCATTTATAGCAAAATCAAATCATAACATGTTTTTCTATGCCATAACATCATCGTACTTCATTGTATGTCCTCAAAATACTCATTTCATACTTGCTGATGCATATATACTTTTGTTATAATGATAAAATAAATTAAGTTTCCTTGAAATCCTTGGAATAAACCAAAAATTTTCTAGTAAATAGAATATAATCAATTATGTAAGCCTATAGAGTAACTTTGTTTAGGCATAATTGATTATGTAGGTTCGAAGAATAACTTTTTAGATATAATTGATTATGTAAATCCAAAGAACAAGATTTTTGGACATAGTTGATTCTATCAAGTTTGCCTATAAATTTTCTTGTGAAAAGCATGTTCACTTAAGAAGAAATTACTCAAAAATCATCTTTTTTCAACCAAGTTGCTTAATTAATCCACTATAGATTGTAATTACAATATGATATACACTAAATCTAATAAGAAATTCTTATAGTGAAATTATTCTGCTATAAAACAAGGCAAGTTATACAAAAATAAGGAAAACCTAACTTCAACTAAAACATTTCATTCAAAATCACATGAATCCAATTAAAACATTTACTTACTACTTAAGGATGAAATATTAGGTGATAGATTTAAAGATTAATTACTCCTAAACATCCATAAACCAAAAATTAAAGTTTGAATTCCAAAATCTTGTTTAATTTTAAAAAATCTCCATCTCCTATAACTAGAAAGGAAAAAGTAAAAGGAAATTTTACAAATAATAAATGGTAGAATTCATTACCTTATTTGGATTTAAGAGGATGAAAAGATGGATTGGTTCTTCCTTGTTGTCATAAGGGAGAGAATGAATGTTGGAAATGTTGGAAGAGTGGATGAGTGGCTAAAATAGGGGAAATAGACTTGAGGGTAAAATGAAAAAAATTCTCAAAGTCTCCTTCTCACTCATATAATTGCCTTTCATCGTGTTTAACCTTAAAATACTTCCACTTATCAAATGATCAATTATTCCCACATAAAAATAATATTAAAATATTATTTATAAATTTATTAATTGTTTCCATATAAGACATTCTATATTGGCAAGTGTAACATAATTAACTTACTAATTTCAATTAAAACACTTAAGGCACATAATAGATACCCACATTCTCAATGGAAATATTTAAAAAACATATTGAATTTAGAACTTTTGAATGTAAACATTTATGAGAATATTTTTTATAAAAAAATTGAACTAAACATAAAAATTTGACTTTTTTTTAAATATTTCTAAAAATGTGAGAAAAATTCTATAAACTAAGCATTACAAAAAAAATCGACATTGTTAAACCATTTCTAATTTATAGACAAAGGTGTAGCAAAACTGAAACTTCAAAGACTTTAAGTTTTATTTGATATAATTTTGTTTAAGGATGACTATTTCGCCTATATTCAATAGGTATTTGCACTTTTGACTTATTTAGGTATAATTATAAGCCTTAAGAAATTGATATAAATGACGATAAGAGGATTTTTGTAGGGATTTTATTATGTATGAGTATAGATAAAGGGATTATATGTTACAACTTGCTTAATCAATGTGGATTACATTACTGATTTCCACAAATCTATCTAATCCTAATTTTGGTATTGCCACTTAATAATTTTTAAGTTACGTTAGTTTAATTACTTCATTTCACTATCAAAAGACACATTTATATAGAAATTTCATTATCAAACATTCAGGATATTTGCAAAATAATTACAAATTTTTAAGGTTGCTCTAATCTAACGTCTTCTCCAATAATTATAGTTACTCATAGTACTACTTTAGTCTTAATTTGCTAGTAATAGTTGTGAAGTTTTAACTTGAACATTTGTAAAACAATTTTAAAGAAAAAAGGTGAGACTGAAGTCCTAGTAAATAAATAATTTACTTAATCTTAACATTTATAGCTTTTCAACCACAAAAAATAATACAATACTTATTTTTAAAATCAATTAATTAACAATATTAACATAATTTTGTTATATAAGAATCAATTAATAAAATAGCCTATTTTATGCCTCTCGATCACCTTTATCCATTCATAAATTTAACCTCATGCATCCAGATATTTATTAGTTATAATCAAATAATCCCATATTTAGGTTAAATATTTCAATTCCATTTTTATCATGTCAATTTCACAGTTCCACATATTCCCTACCATCATGTTTTAACATTTTAGCACAATTCTCATTAACATAATTCAATATTTTCTCACACTTCTCATTAATATAATTTAATATCTTATCACACACTAAGCATTATATTCATAGTTCACACAAGACTAGCATTACAATTCATAGCATTAGACATATCCATTTGGCCTCATACAGTAACAAGTTACACTTAAGTGTATATATATTATTATAAAATTTTATTTTCACCATTCAATTTATACAATAACTTTAAAGTACTCGAGTATAAGACTTAATTATAGTTTCTTAAAATAAAGTTATAATCAAGTATATGATGGTAAAAACACAATGTAATAAAAGAATTCAAGTATTGTACTCAAATACAGTGCTTAAATAAAAGGTTGGTATTCAAGTATCATACTCAGAGGTAGAAAACCAAGCCTTCTTTAATACTCGAATAAAGTATTCAAGTACTAGCCTATGATAAGCAGTACTCGAACACTATATTTGAGTAATAATTCTAGAATTTTAAAAATTTTGGTTCAAGAAATGCAAAATCTTACTTAAATCATGTCTAAGTTTACATGCTTCAATATTTAACTATTATACTTCATTTAAAATAGTAGTTGACAATACCTTTAACTTAAATAATATATTTATAACTTGTTAATAACATTTCAACCCAAATCTTATTGTAATTCATAAAAATAATCAACAAATTAAATTAGGTTGAACACTTTTATTCTTTATGTCAATGTAAACAGACTATCTACTTACTTCTAGGTGGAATATGTAGAAAATATGGAGAATAGCTTAATTTACCCTAACCTACATCAATTTGAACAAGGATTAGACTTAGGTTCCTGGAATTTCTATTCTTCTCTATTTACTATCATTATTTAAGAGAACTTTTAATTTAAAATTATAATTTGATTAGAATTTACCTTGTTTACTAGAATTTAAGAAGAAATTTAGTGATGATTAAGGCTTCCTTGTTAGTTGTAAGGTTTAAAGAACATGCTATGCATGGAAGAAAGAGGAAGTCAACATTTTATTAAGAAAAATAATGAAAGAATGAAGGCAATGGGGTTTTAACTCTCTTAATGGCAATTCAACAATTTCAAGGACAATTAGAGGCATTTTGGAAATCTATCATCTTAAATCTCCTTCACACATCCTATTTCAAATATAATTTGACATAACTATTTAAAAAATTTAATTATACTTGTTTTTATGTTAAAGTCCTATTATCCACAAATAATTACTTATTCTAAATTTATTTGTAATATTTCCTAACTATTGACACGTATACAAGAATTATTGTATAATTAAATAAAATTTAATAATTTCAGGGGTGTAACATTATATTACTCAATCCTGCTCATACTTATATTATATAATATTAGTTATATAATAAATATATAACAATATATCTTTATATGTATATTAACTATATAGTGTGTGTTTGGCATAATAAAAATAAATTATAAACTAACTTTTATAAGTGTTTGATATACTAGCTTATTTGAAAAAGTAAGATATTATTTGATAACTTTAACAAGGTAACTTATAACTTATAAGCTAATAATTTTTCAAAATTTTTCTAAACTTATTCCTCTTCTTTTAGTTAAATGACATCATATATTCTAATTATATAAATAAATATTTAGCATATCCTTATTAATTTAATATAAATAAATGAATATCTAATTTGTCATAAAATATAATTAATTAAGTTTTAAGTTATTATACTATTATTTTGAATAATTAATAAATGCATAATATCATAAATATAACTAATTAAATTTTAGGTAATCATATTTTTATTTTAATATATTGATTTTATTAGTATAATTTAGTTTCAAAATAAATATGAATTAATTGAATTCATTAATTAATTCATGTTAACAAGTTCTTTTATATCGTTTAACATTTTTCAACTAATTTTTACTAAATACTTCTTATATCTTCAACCAACTTATCAGTTATTTATGTCTAATAAAGTGACTCTACTTGGTGCAAATAGTTAACAAGTTATTTGATAATTTAGTTAGTAACTAATAGTTAATAGTTGAAACTTAAAAGTTTATATCTGATAATTGATAAATAAACTATTTATATTTGAAGTGTTTAGTAAAAGTAGTTATTGAACTAGTTAAAAAATATAAAATAATATAAAAGAATATATTAATATAAATAAATATATAAATTAAATTAATTTATATTTATTTTGAGATCAAATTATATTAATACAATCAAAATATTCATAATATTATTTAACATTTAATCAATTATATTTATAATATTAAATATTTATTAATTATTCAAAATAATAATATAATAATTTAAATTTAATTAATTATATTTTATCACATATATATTTATCTATTTTGTATTAAATTGGTGATAATATATTCCATATTTATTTACATAATTAGGATAAAAGTTTTCATTTAATTAATATAATTGGATAGAATTATAAAATTTTAAAAAAATTATTAGTTTACAAGCTATAAGTTGCTTTGTAAAGCTTATCAAATAAGAGTTTATTTTTTTTAATTAAGCTAGTGCTGTTAAATATTTATATAGATTAACTTATAATTTATTCATTAATTTAATTAGATATAAGATAGTTTATTTGTTATGCTAAACACATGCATAATTATATAAAAAAATAAAACTATATATGTAATTATTCGATTTAACTATGAATTTTTTAAAGATAAACTTTAATGAAAACTCTATGTTTTCATTTGGTTTTGACAATATTATTATTTTTTTGGATAAAAATTCATTTTGTTATCATATGTTAATTTTAATTTTTATTAAAAATTATCATATAATATAAATAAATATACATCAATTAAATAAAAATAAAAAATGAAGATGAGTATGAGGATTTGAAAATTTAATCAGGATATGGATGGGTATTGATAAGTCTATTATATGGATATTCGGATAAGGTTAAGTAGATAGCTTTTGAATAGGAACAAGGTATAGGAATTTTGGTACCTTACCTATACCTCTCTATCGCTATTTTTAGTTTTGTTTTTATATTTTTCAAATATTATTTTAAAATTATTTTTAATTTTTAAAAAACTGTTTTTGGTTCTAAAAAAAAACATAATAAAGGATGTTTAGAAGAGTAAATAAAAAGTACTATTTAATTATAAAATTAATATCAATAATAAAAGATTAAATTAAGAAAACATATAATTTTTTTATTTTTTATTTTTTAAAATATACATTTAAAATTATAGATTTTAAGAATAAATTATGAAAATAGTTACAAAGGAAAATTTTCTATTTTTAAAACCTAAAAAATATATTTTTTACAATAGTAAATGAACAAATTGTTAATCTCCATCATCTCATCTTCGCTTCCTGATCATTTTATAGGCAAACAACTTATTCTCGTTAGCTGGATAAAAATCGTGTCAATTCAATACAGCATTTGACCTAAGTTTGTTTTAATCCAATTTTTTTCTTAATATTTAAACATAACCTTTTGTAAATGTTGATGTCTAGGAATGATACTTTCTTCTAGGGGGTAGATCTAAAGGGCAAAAGCTAAAGAAACAACATAAAGAAACAAGAAAAACTATAAAAATTTACAGATAACTCTCTAGTAAAAAAAAAATTCATCATATCAACAAAGAGTAAAATCTGTAGCTCAGCAGGAAAGCGGGTGAAAATGCTAACTTTATTATGTAAAAACACCCCACATTCATGAACTAATCTGCACACTTGTTGCCTTCATAGTAAATAAGACTCATTTACACATCTTAGTTCTTACTGGGCTATTTCTTGATAGTTTTTAGCAAAGCTGGGTCCAAATCTAATATAATATCATCAAGGATAAGCCTACCTTAAAGGACGACAGGACCATAGTCCCCCAAAGTTTATTCCTATCTTATATAGTATAATATTTAAATAAAGACCTCTCAAAATTTAAAACTGACCCCAATGCCATTGAAAAAAGAAATGAAAGATATTGTTTAGTTATTCGAAATTGGGTTCCATCGTAACGGTAAAGTGAGGAGAGTTAAAAATGGCCGTTTGGAAGCTTTATGGGTAAGGAAATAAATAATAAGATATTAGTTATTAAAGAAACTTCTTTGATAATATTAAAGAAAGATAAAAGGTAAAACAAAGAGACATCAGACAAATAAAAATAATGAAAGTATCAAACCAAGATATAAAAATAAAGGCGAGTAATGGAATAGAGCAGTAACGAATACTGATTTAGGTTTTCTTTGTTTTCTCCATTCAAAGTTTAAGTGCAGTATTTGATGTTTCATTTTTGTTTGGCGGCAAAGAAAATGATTTTTTATTATTTTCAAACATAAACATAATTTGGTGTTTAGCTTTGATGATGTGTAGCTTTGATATACAATTCTTAAAAAGTGTATTATTGCATAGTTTTGAGAATATATTATTTTTAATGATGCAATATTCCTTTATTCGTTTTTCCATTAATTTTTTCTTTAAATGAATTGAAATGATATTTGTTTATCTTGAAAAATAACCTTATTTACTTTAAATTCTATTATAATTGTTATAATGAAATCTTAATTGAATTAATTTTTTTCAGGTTTAAAAAATAGGAAAACAAAGCATGATTGGCAATTTTTTTAGAAGAAAAGATGATATTCATTTAGATGCTAAGCTTCCTTTACCTTTTATTGATAATTAAATAGAAAATAATCTTTTGTCAACTCATCAATGTGAAGAACCTCCTTTTAAATGTAGAAGAATTGAGTTTAAAGAAATAGATACAAACTTACTAGAATATGATCTAAGATTTTATCCTCACTTATGGAAATTTCCCTTCAATTAAAGAGATGGAATACATTGTGCTTATTTCAAAGGTAAACCTAATCAACTTAAGTCAAAAGAATTTCCATTTTCTAAAGAAAGGAGTCATTGTCGCTAATTCCAAGCTTATTAATATGATGCATCTACAACATACTTAGAGTATTCAATTGATAAAAATGTTGTTTTTTTATCTACCTTGCTACCTCTTTAGTAAGAAAGAAACAAAACATCTTGGATCAAATTCATTAATAGTTCAAGGTTTCAATAGTTAGAATAAAATGAATAATGGAATAAATTATCCTTTATTGAGTTATGAAGGGAAAGATCCTAATTCATCAAATAATAAGGTTGTCAATTGCTATAAGGATCTCATGAATCAATCGGAATATATTTTTAGATTATTTCAAAAATAAACATTTCAAAAAGTGGAAAAATAATCGATTGCGACTTAATACTACAATTTATAATGTTTAGTGGTTATCTTTGCAGGCATATGCATTTAAAGGAATGATGAAAGTGTTAATTATAAAAATAGAGGGAATTTCATTGAATTGATAAAGTTTTTGGTAACTAATGATGGTAAAGTTACAAGTTCTGTGTTGGAAAATGCTCCAAAAAGAAATGCAATATACCTTTCACTAAATTTTTTTTAAAAAACTTACAAATCATGACAAATAAAGTGCAAAATACAATTTGAAAAGAAATTAGCGATACAAAATTTTGCATAATAATTAATGAAGCTTTGATGAGGCAAAAAGAGAGAAAATGGTTATTATTTTATGACTTATTGACAAAAATAGCTTCATTTGGGATAAAAAAATTTTTTTATATTTGGCAGTAAAAGATACTATGACATCAATTTTGAAGAAGAACATATGCATTGTTCTTTCTCATCATAATTTTCTTGTTCAACACTTTAAAGGCCAAGGTTATAATAGTGCAAGCAATATATATGGTGAGTGAAATAGGTTACAATATTTATTTCATAAAGAATGCTTGTATACTTCTCATGTTCATTATATAGCTCGTAAATTGCAATTAACTTTAATAGTGGCATTCAAAAAAGTAAAATCTATTTATTAATTTATTATAAACTTGATATTTATTATAAATATTATTATTGGTTCTTTTAAAAGACATGATGAACTAAAAAAAGCTTAAATTGTGCAAATTGAAAGAATGATTGCCAATAGTGAAACTAAAACTACAAAAGGTACAAATTGGATAGGAACTTTTACAATTAGCTGGAGATACTAGATAGAGTTTTCACTTTCAATCCATTTCCATTTTGTTAAGAATATTTGGTGTTACTTGTTCTATTATTAATATCATTTCCAAAGATGGAGCTAATTATTCTTAATAAGGTCATGCTAAAGTAGCTTACTTTACATTAACATGTTGTAATTTTTTTAAAATATAATATTTTTAAATTTATTTTTTTCAAAATGAATAATTGAAATATCTAATATGCCCTTGAGTTGAAATAGAAATAATATGTGTACAAGAAAAATTTTGATGAATAAATATAACTAAATTGGTAGGATGGAATAAAAATTGATATTTTAGTAAATATAAGAATATAAATTTTATAAAAATTGAATGAGTAATGTTAAATAAAATTATAAAGTATAAGATCTAGAGTTATTATAAGTGGATATGTAAGTATAAAGGAGGTTTATGAAATATTTTCAAAAGCGCTTTTGGGTGCCATCTCTTTTTTTATGATCATATTTATCCTTTTTTCTCTCATTTTCTCAAACCTTACAAGGTTCTCATCTTCCTCTCTTCTTTATTCTCACCATCTCTAGCTTTAATCTAAACTAAGGGGATATCAATATTTTTTTTATATATTTTCTTCTAACAATGTTATCATTGTTAAGCTTCCTCTTCATCTTTTCATAAAATGATAAGAAATTAAAGTTGTTTTGGCCTTATAGGGAACTTGAACCTTAACTTGAAAAAAATCTTGATTTTTTGGTATTTAAGGTTGTAACATATCAAAACTAGCTTCCTAGCATCCTTCCCATACTAGATAAGTAGATATTTCACATCTTTTTGCTAGATTTCAAAAATTTAAGCTTCAATATCATATTTTAGGATTTTATAAAAATATGAATGTGAATGCTTGATTGATAAATTAATTTATAGTCTAAGCTTAATTTAAAGATGAAAATAATGTTAACAACATATGGTTAATATGTATTTGTTATTTGGAGTGGATTTGTAGCATGAAAAATGTATTTGGGGTGATAAAAGTGTCAAATGAATAGTGCTTTTTATGTTAGGATTTCTATTAAATCCTAAGCGAATGGCTAATCATTGTTCTAGGATTCTAAGCAAAGTTAACTCCAATAGTGAATGATTGATCATTTGGTCTAGAATGGTCACTTATGGTTCTTAGGACTTTAAACTTTAAATCCATCTCAAAAAAGGCATAATTCTTCTTTCTAAGCCTGTTTTGAGCAAATAACTTATTATTGGAAAGGTATTTAAATCTATTTTTAAATAAAATTAGTTTTAAATTAATACTTTATTCATATTTTGAGATATCAATAAAATAATGGATAAATATTAAAAATCCAAGATTATGAAAAATTGAATTTTTGGGCTTAACTTATAAAAGACATAACTCTTTCAAATCTTAACCATTTTATGTAAAAAATCAATATATGGAAAGTTGCTGAGTATACTTTTATATAAATTTTATAAGTAAGAAATTTGTAGTTTTTAAATTACTCATAAAAAATCATTTAAAGGGAAAATTAAGATGATCATATAGTATACTATACTTAATCAATATTGTGTTATTATGATTCATAATAGTCTAATATAGGATGTATGATTTTTAAACATCAAGATAGGATAATTTATGATATTTTTAAAGTAAATGCAAAAATTGGCAATCATGAAATGAAATTTAAATATTGTGTTACATGATATGTATTTTAATGAACTTGTTACATTAGTTTTGGAATGGAATGTGATATGAGGCCATGCATTTAAGGCATGGTAATTTATAAAAAAAAGAAAGTAAAGTTCAAAAGATCTAAAAAATATGAAACGATATATTCTTCATTCTCTTTTAATAATTATAGGGGATAGTTTTGTCATATTTTAGTCAAAAGTTAATAAAATTGTTAACTAAACAATGGTTAACATTGTTAGTTAAAAAAAATGATTCATGTATAGCTTTGTTTTAATTTTAAGGGAGAGTAGTATAGGTTTTGAAACTAAAGGAGAGATTCATATTATTTTAATCAACCATAAGGGAAGGCAATGCATTTTACCTTCAAATATATTGCTGTCACCTTATGCATTATGATTTTCCTATGCCATTTTTTACCATGAACAATTGAAGATAATTTGATTAAGTAATTTTCTCTACTTAGTAAGTAATACACTATAGTATATAAATTTTTATTTGAAAAAATAAAATGAATAGAAGTCTATTATGAAAAATTAATGATTATACACATTTTATACTTTCACAATTTAGGAGAAAAGACCAAATAAATGCTAATATATAAAAATTATTTGAAATAACTTTCATCACATATTGATGGCGTAATGTTTAAGTTTATGGTGTTTAAAGTTCCATAATGGTAGCTTAAATTATAATCTAAGTTAATTATTGGGATAAGGAGTTTAAGGAGCTAACTGTTCAAAGGAATAAGATAGGTTTTCATTTTATTTGAAAGAAATAAGGTGGTGTTGAAATGCATCTTAAATAAGTAGGTTTAGCTTTTTTTTTTAAGGATTATTATGAGAAGAGATAAAATCCTAGTGTAAAAGGTAGAAGGGGGTAATAAATTCCTAGTTTCTTAACAAGCATATACATTGGATTCCTATAGGTAGTATTATACAAAGTATATTCTATGAAGGGAAAGTGGGAGCCCATAACCTCGAACTGCTAGTGTTTTAAAACTCGGATTAGACCGATTAGTTCAACTAGTTCAACTGGGAATTGGATTTAGTTCAGTTTAAGTTTTACTAAAAATCCGAGCAACTAATTAAATAGTTTCGAACCAATCTCACTTGTTATTAACCTAATAAAACTATTGAGCTAGTATAGCTCGATTGAATGGGTCAATTAGCAATTTCAATAAAAATGTAAAGGGTAATCCGGGAGATTAAAGCACAGGACCCTGAGGCCTACTTATGCTTTTTTACTGCTAAAATCAATACTTTCTTTGTTATAATAATAATAATAATAAACATTATATATAATGTATATAATTTTGTATATTTTACTTAATTAAAAATTTTATAAATAATATATATATTATATATTATATATAATTATATAATTAAGTTATTCTTATTTAGTTAATTTTTAATTTAAAATTGTCATTAGATTGAAATAAAATATTATTTTAATATCATAATTTTAATATTAAAATTATGGTAGATATTTGTAGATAGAGTAAGATTATGTTTATTATTTTATATTTCATAAATACATTTCTATAAGTTAAATTGATTTAATCTTTTAATGTATATATATATAATATTATCATTTATACATATAAAAATATATTGATAAGTTCAATTACCTGGTTTGATCAGTTAAATTAATCTAACATTAACCTGCTCACCTTATTAGATCGATAACCAGGTCAGGTCTAAGAATACTGCAAATTACCCTAGTGGTAGGATTAGATGTGTTAGGTGCCATAAGCATATTTTTGCTATTTAACTAAAGGATAATAATAAAAGGAGTCTTGGTTTAGGGAAATAATGGTTAATAGGCATTAGGATTATAAGTGTAAGCTTAATAGTTTAATAACTTAAAGATGGTAAGTGAGTGTCTAAGAATTGTGCAAGGGCAATTACGAGATACATACAAGAAATTTTATACAGTTCATAGAAACACTAAAATGATAAAACTTAATTTTGTTATGTAGCTAAAAGGGTACATTTTTGGGATTATAATAGAATATGATTACATTTATTAAATTGGTGTAAGCTTAGTTTGAATTGTTATAGGACTAAGAATGGTATTGAAGGAAAAATTCTAATATATAAATCAAATAGGTAATTAACAAGCAAATTAAGTGAGTGATAATGATAATGATGATATACAATTGGTGAAGATTGTATATTGGTGAAGGAAATAACGTATAGAGTTAAAAATATACTTAAGAAAGAACTTAAGGACTTTAGCAAAATTAGAACATGGAAAAAGTAATTAAAGGGTGTATAATTGTACCATTAAGTTATTAAAAGAATTAAGCAATATAGATTGAATAGGAATAAAGGAATCCAAAATAATGTAATTGTAGATTTATAAAGCCATAATTGTAAGCACAAATATTCTTATACAATAAACATATAAGGATTTAATTTGCAAGCTTAAGAAATAAAAGAAAGAGACTTATAGTAAACTTAACTAACTAGAATAGGTAACTAGTTAAGTTCCTTAAGATGTGAGGACAAAATGTTCTACATAATGCAATAAGATAAATAGAGATCAAATGAAAAAATTATAGTAGAAATGAGTTAACAATAATAAGCTAAGAGAAATATAATAGTATATAATTATAGGAATGAAAGCTTAGTAAGAAAGGACATAAGGATAAAAAGAAAATAATTAATATTTATTTGAGGTTGAATAATGTTATGTTTGAAATTTATGGATAAGAGTTAATTAAGTACCAAGAGATAATGCATGTGAGTGTTAAGAAAGAATGATGGCTATATGCTGGTTAGATTTTAAAATTATCTTGATAATGATGTTAACAATAAACCAGTTAGCATAAGGAAAATGGAGTTTAATTGCTTTAAAATTTAGTATATAGAGGATATGCGAGGTCATTAAATTCGTATTAAAAAAAGAACTTTACTATATGAATTCCAATACAAGGTAAGGGACATATATGTTTGAGAAATAGTTTTAAGGAATTGAAGGTACATATAATTGAATAAAAATAAAGAGATTAAGGATGGGATTAAATAAAATAAAATATTATCTAATATAGTTAATAAGGTGATTAAATTTTTTAAAAGTTGATGGTTTAGAATTTATGAAAGAAATCCTTAGCTTGAGGTAATGTGCTTTTGAGATCTAGGAAAAAAGGTAATCTTAGGGAAAAAAAAAAGGTACTAGGAAAAAAAAGGTAATGTGCTTTTAAGATCTACCTTCTTATATGTTAAATTAATATAGTTTAGTAAGATTCATACTATTTGAATTCTTTAACGGTTAGAATTTTTAGTAGTTTATCAATAAAAAAATATAGTCTTTTAAAATATTAGATGCTTTTAAATAAACTAATAAAAGTAAAGTGATACAAATGAGTGATAATTTGTGACAATAAGCCAAGGAATGAAAATTTATATCAAAGTATGGCCTAAAAGCTATTAAGTTGAATGTTTACTATGACACTATTGTGTAAACTGACCTTGAAATCCATCAAAGTATGAGATATTTACATTATCATGATAGTTAGTTATTGAGTGATCTAAATATTACTATATCTTGTGTAACTCCTATATTATGTAGTATAATGTGGTTATTTATAACAATATTCATATGATTTATTATTATTATTGTTACTAATCATAATATTATCATCATTAATACTAATATAGATAATATTATTATTATTATCATTGACATTGCTATTATTGAGGTGAGTGATGTTGACATCAACATTAATGTTAATGTTATTATTACTAAATTCAATATAACCACTATATGCCAAGAAACCTATGATAGAGTACGAGTTTGAAGTAATTTAATAGTAAGGAACAAGGTTATGTTAGGTTATTGCACATACACCATAATAGATGATTTTACATAATTATAGGTTATTAAGAACCTAAATGACAAATTACACAATAAGTGAGGCATCTGCCTTAGACCATATATTACTTATGTGTAGAAACTCACTTGATAAGTACGAGTATCTTATACAGTTGTGAATACTTAGGATTTTTGTTTATGGTCCTTAAAGTGAAGTAGGTTTTTCCAGGGAGATGATTTAGAGAGAACAAAAATTATCCACGTAGAATTTTAATAGTACTTAACATTAAAAGTTAGTTATCTATAAAAGATTTGGTAGTTAAAGTAGCTATAAGAGAAAGTAATGTGGTTGAGATCTAACCAAGATTCCCTAATTAGAATTTCTCTCAAGTTCTTGCATAAACCTAGGGTATAATGAGAGAATAAACGAGTAAGATATAGGGTAGATAATCTATACATTTTATGAAATAAAGGACACCAAATAATGATAATATCGATTACACAAGGAAAATTCTGATAAATGAATTGTATAGAAGCATAACAAAAGGTATTATTCAAATCGTTAATGTATGCTTAAGTCTTTAATCTAGCCACTCTTGAATGAATAATTAAATTAACTCTTTAGTATGTAGAGGTTAGGCCTAGAATGTTAAAATTGACATGACAATGAACATAAAGGGGCTCAGGATTAGGTGAAGAGTAACTAATGTGTTGATGAAATAGGAATCTTATATTATTAAAAAGAAAATAAGGAAAACTATATTAATTATTGGGAATAGGCAATAACATACGCGTGTTAGGAAGTAATGTTTGAGTATGATTTAATATTTATACTCTGAAAATACATTTTTAATACATCCCAAGTGTTTTAGTATGAGTTGTTGCAATTGGATCCCAAACTACCTTATGAAAAGCAACTAGCTGAGATTTTAGATTGCCAAATTAGAAGAGTAAAATCCAAAAAGTTACCTTTAATGAGAGTCAAGTGGGAATGACATGGTATAGAAGAAGATTTTTATGATAAAATATGAATTAGAATGGCAAGGATAGGAGGAAATAAAATAATTAAAGGTTAATGTGTAGTAAGTAAGTACGTATGGAAGAGATTTAGGATGATCTTTTTTTATTTTACCTCTAAATTACGTCTTATTTCCTTAAATACCCTTCAAACTTTATACTTATAACCTTAATTACATTCCTCAGCAACTCATTTTTTCTGCATTTCTTCTCTTTTACATCATTTCTTCTTCTTCCATTTGATCTAGCAAAATCAAGCTGCCAAGTTTATTCAATCATCAACAAATCTTATTCACCTTAAGGTATGACTTCTTAATTGAGGATTTTGAACGATTTTTCTTTCAAATCTTCATTCAGATGAGGAAGTTAGGAATTTTTTTATGCTTAACTCTAATTCTTTGAATTCTAGGTTATTAAGGCAAGTTAGTTACTAATTCAACTTCCCACCATCTCTTCTATTCCTAAGTAAGCAATTTATTTAAATTAAACAAGTTTTATATGTTTTTAAGAATTATTGAGGTGAATTGATGGAATTTGTTGAATTGATAATTAAATGTTGTAAGTTCTTATTTATGAAATGATTTCTTGTTCATTTTAGGTTGATAATGTATGTTGTTGCTTATTTTGATTAAAATTTTGGATTTAAGGTTGTATATGTTAATGAACAGTGAAAATGTAGAATAATCCACAGAATTGCAACTATAGTTGACTATACTAGAAAACAACATGCATTATCGACTCATAGTTAACTATATCAGAATTTTATAAAATTTCATTTGACCATTATTTATTTAATAAGTTTATTATTAATTTTTTACTAAAGATCTCATTATATATTCATATTTATAAATCAATTAATGGCATCTTTAAATTTTAATAATTAAACCTAAATATATCAATAAGTTAGCTTAAATTTCTTAAATTTCATATGCAAATAAGATGAAACTTAAATTTAATTTTTTAGGAAGGTTGAAAATCAAATCTATATTAATTTTTTTTAAAAGTAATCACAATAATTAATTTTTATTTAAAAAAGTAATAATTATTATATTCTTCAAATTTTATAATTTATACTATTAATACCTTATTTTATTTTTATTATGATTATTCATCTTTACTTTTATTCATAACATTAAAATAAAGGGTGAAAACAAAAATATAATTGAAAAGCAAGATTGTATTTGATATTAGTAAAGTGAGATTTAATGATTTACTATAATATTTTTTATTTATTTTAATATTCAAAGGGAGATTAATAATGATAGTACAAGCAAATATGAGGGGCTAATAATGTTAATTATAAATTTAAGGAGTATAATAGTCATCATCTTTATAAATAAGAGATTAAATATTATATTTATTTAATTTTAAAACAAATATGATTTATTTGTGTGACTCAACTTAATTTCACTTAAATTAAATTCACTTTTTTATCCATATGAAATTTATTTATTCTTATTTTTTTATAGAATATTTTGTATCATTTTTATCTATATGAAATATTAATTTATCTAATTTTATTTTTAAAAGATGAAATTCAACAGATAAATCTTTGTATAGGAAGTTAGCCACTAATAAAAAATAAAATGAAAAAATTAATATTTTATAAAAATAAAATTAATATAAATATTTCTTAAGGAGACGAGGAAAGAAATTTACGACTACGAAAAGCGATTTACTCATCCGACTCGTTTCTCCCCGTAATTTTAGGTTGGGAACAAAGTCGATACGGATCGCATTCCTCAAAGGGCGCACAAGGAAATCTCGCTAGGCTGTTTCTGGAGGTTATTTATGTCTTTTCGGCTTAGGAAAAAACCTAATCTATAGTATATAGAGAAAAAACCGGTGTGGATATCAGTGTGCAACTGTGCATCAGAACCAAACTCTGCTTTCAAACTGACACAATCACGCGCTCGGTTTTGCGCGTGAAACCCACCTCTCTAAAACGTGAACGACTCGTACAAGTTCCCCTCTCGCTGAAACCAACTAACAACGAAGAAGTTTCTGCTTGGATTCATTCATGCTCTTACGGAGCAAATTTTCTCCGTCAAATCCCTTGAATCGTCGCCATTTCCTCGAGGTGCCTTTTCCAGATTCCCTTCAAAGTTCTCTTTAGTTTCTATGAAAATTACTCCTTCTTTTGCGTATTTTTGACCCTTTTTCTGCAAAGATCCGTTCTTGTTTCCGGTTTTTTGTTTCCTTTTTGGTCTTTTTTTTGTATCTTTGGATTATATTTATGTTTATATCGTAATTTCGAAAAAGTATATCCTTTGCTTCATTTATATCCCCATATTGAATTAGTTTTGGTTTTTTAGACGACATCGTTGATTTATTATTTGTCAAAGCAGACAATGCATATTGAAATAATTGTTAATCTTGATATGGGTGCCTATAATATGCTTCTTTTTGTCTATCTACCTTAAGTTTGTTTTGTACATCTCTTTGTTCTGTTGTTCTCCGGTTTTAGAGAGTATTTATATTGGAAAAAAAATGTTCTTCTCATTCAATGGTCCCTTGTGTATGTGTTGAGAAGGTTGTTTCTTTATTCATGTTTGGTATGTTTTAATCTTTGTTATGAGAAGTTGCGGTTTATTTTCAAAAGGGTAGGAAATAATTTATAGTGAAGTCATTTTTAATGCTTGAAACTGTTACTGAACCCATGGTTATTGTAGTTGGAATTATTTACATCAATTTCTTGTTGGAAATTGTAATGTTGTACATTGTTTGGATCATTAGGATAAATTCATGAACTACATTTTGCGATTCTAGTATTTAAATGATCACTGCATCTATCAAAATCACAACAATTATTATTATTAAATTTTTTGGGTTAAAGGGTGAATTAAGTAGATCACATAGAAAAGAGATCTTCAGGGTAAATCTTATTTTATTTTTTTGATTCTTGCTATTTTATGGTAAGCCTTGTAATTTTGTTATACTTGGTTAAATAGTGTTATCCTACTTTTCTTGGTAATTCCTGGAGTCTTGTGCATGAATGGCAGTAGCTAGCGTGATCTTGCCGGTAACATATTCATGTTTATGATATAATTTCTTTCCTCTTGTCAGACAAGGGCTATCAGTCATAGAGTTTAGCATTTGCAAATGGATTTAGAGGAAAAAGTTCTTGTTAAAGGTATGACATTAGTTTTCTTCCTAACAGTGCTCGTTCTATGAGTACAATTGTTTGCTTTTGGTTATCACTCTAGTGTCAAGAGACATTGTTATTTCCAAATAAGCTTGTGAGGTATTAAGCAGCAATAAATCTGTACCCCTACATGTATTATCTATATCTGACTTCTCTCCCTGCCGTTCTTTTATTATCCGGAATTATGTCTTAGTTAATAGAAAAGATACTTTTTATTTTTTGGTGTTGTATGTTAAGTGTTTTACTTAGTGAATCCTACATAATTCCAATCGTGGAAATGATGTGAGATATGTGGTACGAGAGTTTCCATATTCCAATATTTTTCTATAATAAAAGCCTGTGAATGAGTCCACAAACCAAAATGACATTTCTTGTTGGTAGGATTTGTTTGGGTCTTATATGTTAGGTATGTCAAACTCCTGAAAGAATCTGTTGTATATGGATATTATGGCAGCTTGTTTAATAGTCCACATATTTCTTTAATCTATGATATTAAATTATTTTCAAAGATGTTCCTTTTTATTAATCATATCCAACATATGAATGCATTACTGTGTGTTTCTGTAACAATAGGGGGTGTTTTTTAAGACCAGGTCTTTTCTTGCCATCTCTATGGTCTTCAATACATGGTTTTTTCCAGGTAGCCTATTTGGAGCTTTCTTGTTTTGATATCTTAGTTGTATATGACTCTATGTAGAGTCTTATCCTTCATCCTCTTACCTTTTCCTCCCTTCTAATATAATCTCTTCTTTTATTGAAAAATTATCTTTCTAATGTATTCATATCCGTAGACTTTGGAATTTGACTGGTGTGATAATTTACAGTGGGTGTTTGTTGAATCTTGTAGGTGTCAGATTAGGAAATGTGCCTTAGTCGAACTGCCAAAACTGATCAATTTCTGTATATTACAATAATATCTATTTTACTTTGCAAATTTGTTTGAATATGAATCAGACTGTATGTAATGAAATGTGGATATGTCATTCCTTACATTTGAATGTAAATATGTTACTTGCATTGGCCTGATAGTGGAGATTATGCTAGCTACTTTATAAATTAGGTGATTTGATAATTTAAGAATCAATATCTGTATAATAAATCAAGTGTTGTGATTAAGATATTTTATATAGTTATAGATAGTCAAGGACTCGGTTCTTAGATTGTTCATATATGGTTCATCTTATCCTCAAAAAACGATGGCGTATTATACTTTTGAAAGATATTATACTTTTGAAAGATATAATATATATTTAGTGTTCTTTTGAACCCTAGCAGCCCATCATCTGCCTCGGTTCTCTAGGAGTTGCTACTAAAGTCTGCTAGGGTGTTTATGAGGTACCAACTTTCCTGATCTCAAAAATTTCCTCAGCAATTTTTTTTTCTTTCATCTATTTTGTGTTCCAAGTATTTGAATTACACTGGAATGCAAGAACCCATGCGCATGTGTTTATTTCATACCTTTCTAGTTCCCTCTCATCTGGGTATGAACAGTATCTTCTCAAGCTGAGAAGATCTAATCTTCACATTGTCTAATGAATTCTGGAAAAGATCTTGTCTTTAACTTTTATTGATGCAATATAATTAGTGACTTCTAGAATTTCTATATTGGATATGATTGTAACCCAGATGTTTTGATTGAGAATTTTGCAATATAACTGGACTACAGGAGGTTCGTGTTTCTGGGACTTTCCTTGGAAAACCTTTTGTTTGTCTAGTATTATTCACATTCTCAGGTTTTGCTTTTTTTTTCGGCCTGAATGATTTTGCCTTGTTCAATTTGGTCTTGGCATCCAATTATGATGCCAACAATGTTGCTTTGAAAATTGAAATTTTATAAGCTGTATACATCTAAAGTAATTCTTCTATGACATTGTTGCAAAGAGGAATGTGTTTAAAGGCATTGTTTGTTATCTAACCAGGAGGTTAACAACTTGTTTTTATTCTTGGTCATATGGTTTTTATATGTGATACACCTTCCTTCTTGATATTTTGTTTTACTGAAGAGTCAAGGCAGCTTCATCCCTCCATATATGGATGATACAGGCAGATTGTCTGAACTCTTGATATTGCCACATTTATTGTTCATTTTTATTGTTTGTAAGGTTTTTACTTTATTAGTTCACTTTATCCTAATTTTCATGTTTATTTGTTCTCTGTGTCCAGAAATCCATTTCAATACATTCTTTGTTAATTTCCTAGTGAGAGTTGATTGGGTCTGATATTCTAGCTATATTTGATGGCACTATCACTTGTAACCTAAGTTGGTGGTGCTGTATCTCTTTAGGGATGTTTTAACCTGCATATTGGAGTCAATTTTACAGAGTTTAGCATGCAGCAGAGGTTCACAATACTTAGATTACCCTTCAGCACATCTTCTTTTGGTGGAATCTGAACCTTTTTTCTTTTTTGGGCTAAAAAAGAGGGAGCATAGGTGACCAGCATTTGCTATCTTTATTGGATGTTATTGTAGGAGTATTCCCTTGTTACAGAATGTTCAACTTAGCTACAATTTTCATCTTAAGGCAAGTCCGTAACTACAACCCCAGTAAAGCACTAGCAGTTCCAAAAAATCCTTCACCCCTTCATTGACCATGAATTAATCTCTCTTGTGTTGAATTTATGTCATCTAGGATGAAGTAATGACCTAGTACTACTAAGGCAACTACCTTGGTGGTTGATGGAATTTGAACTTTGTAATTACTGTTTGCTGCATGCATTGTTGATACACTGAAGTAATTTGTTCTATTTGCTATTTCTCCGGTTGATCAACTTATGTTTTTGAATGTTGGTTTTGGTTTTATTGTTTTAATTAAGTCATCTTTTTGTTTCTAACATAGACTTGCTTTAATGCTATTGATCAGTTTCTGGCATTCAAAGCTTGTCTTCCAGTGTGCAAAGTACTCCAGAGAAAAACGGTCACTCAGATGATGCTTCAAGAAGTCCAGAACTCCTTCAGGAGTTTCTGAAATCTGGTCCAAAGAAGGAACTTCTTCGTACATGCTTTGATAAGGACAGAAAAAATAGTTCTTCAAAGACCAGGATGACAGATCCTAAGTCAACTAGTAAGATAGTTAAGAAACAGGACACAAAAAAAGCTAGTCTGAGCAACCAGCCCTGTAGGAAGCAACATAGAAAGGGTGAAAACCCTACACGGATCATATCAGCCCAAGATCAATCTTCTGATTTTGGACATTCAGATTCCTGGATCTGTAAAAATTCTGCTTGTAGAGCTGTTTTATCTATAGATGACACGTTCTGTAGAAGGTGCTCATGCTGTATCTGTCACCTTTTTGATGATAATAAGGATCCTAGTCTTTGGTTGGTATGCACATCTGATTCTGCTCAAGCGGACTCCTGTGGGTTATCTTGTCATATTGAATGTGCACTTCAACATGAGAAAGTGGGCGTTGTTGACCGTGGGCAATTGATGCAACTAGATGGTAGCTATTGCTGTGCATCATGTGGAAAAGTTACTGGCATACTTGGGTAAGTAATTTTTTTAACCTGTGGAGTTATGTATGATGTGTACGCATCTGATTATCTCCTTTTTAAATCCCTTTCCAAGTGGCTTGCGCTCAATATAGTTTTCTTGCAAGGTCACTGAATTAGACATATTTTCTATTTTAAATCAAGCATGTACAAGAGTTTCTTACATATATATATATATATATATATATATGGAAAAAGAAAAACAAGGTTTCTTAATTTGTCAAAGATTGTTGGTTGTTCTTTTTTAAATCAATTATGTAACGACACATTTTTTTCTTCATTTCTATTTTATCTATCATCTGTTGTTCCTATATGTTGGTGGTTCTTATTCAATTTTGGCAGCTGTTGGAAGAAGCAGTTAAATATAGCAAAAGATGCTAGGCGTGTAGATGTGCTCTGTTATAGAATATATTTGAGCTACAGGCTCCTGGATCGGACTTCGAGGTTTAAGGAACTCCATGAAATTGTGCAAGATGCAAAGGCTAGACTGGAAACAGAAGTTGGTCCGGTGAATGGAGTGTCTGCCAAGATGGCACGTGGTATTGTCAGCAGACTTTCTATTGCTGGTGACGTGCAGAAACTCTGCTCTCTTGCGATTGAGAAAGCTGATGAGTGGCTGGCTACTATTTCCAATGTGGATCCTGATTCTGGAGGTTGGAACTACTACTTTCTGCTTTCTTTATTGTTCTTGCTGCTTGTTAAATAAGTTTCTTATATTATGGTATGTGATGCTTTTGCTTCTTACAGAGGGTTCACTTCCTGCTGCCTGCAAATTTGTTTTCGAAGAAATAACATCCTTCTCTGTTATAATCATTTTGATTGACATGTCAAATGCATCTTCGGAGGAGATCAAAGGCTACAAGCTCTGGTATTATAAGAATAGGGAGGAGTCAAACATAAGAGATCCTGTTTGTGTGTTTCCAAGAACTCAGAGGAGGATCCAGATATCCAACCTCCAGCCATGCACAGAATATACTTTTCGGATTATATCTTATACCGATAATGGTGACCTTGGTCATTCTGAGGCAAAGTGTTTCACCAAGAGTGTTGAGATATTAAAGAAAAACCCCTCACCAACTGATGCTTTCGGCCACAAAAAGGAGCATCAAACTGGAAGCAGTTCTGGCTCTAAAGTGCACTCTAATTCTTCAACGGAAGAGTCTGGATTTAGGGTTCGAGACCTTGGCAAGGTCTTGCATCTTGCATGGGCTCAAGAGCAAGGCTGCTTTGAGGGGTTGTCCTGTGCTAATATGAGAAAGTGTTGTGGAGGAAACAAGATGGTCAAGCCTGAAACTGTAGAAGTAGAGCGACTGCCTTCTGTTTCACGTGACCTTGATTTAAATGTTGTTTCTGTGCCTGATCTAAATGAAGAAGTGGCTCCCCTTTTTGATTCTTCCAGGGATGAAGACAATGGCTGTACTTTGCAGCAGGCTGTTGAGGCTGACGATGATGCTGCTTCTCATGGTGTAGAGAAAAATGGTTTGGCAAGATCAGATGGTAGTGGTGACTCCCAAACCTGGACCCATGGACCAACTGAAGAAGCAGCAGCTGTTGATTCCCGGGCAGATTTATGTAGGAAGAGGCTAGCAAGCACGAATGAAGAGACACATGATTGTGACAGCACTCTGATAAATGGATCTCCTTTACACGTATCTGACGGTTCCTTGGATGAGAACTTCGAGTATTGTGTGAAAGTAATTCGCTGGCTAGAATGCGAGGGTCACATCAAACAGGAATTTAGGTTGAAATTGCTAACATGGTTTAGTTTGAGGTCAACAGAGCAACAACGTCGGGTGGTTAATACCTTTATACAAGCCCTGATCGATGATCCAAGTAGTTTGGCTGGACAGCTGATTCACTCCTTTTCTGATATTGTTTCCAACAAGAAACCAAGAAACGGATTCTGTGGTAAGCTGTGACATTGGTTTTAGGGTGTAGGATTTTCTTATACAATATCGCTATCTGCCGCAATCCTTTCATTCTGAAGCCACAATTCGTCCTCTGATTGTTTTTGCCTTCCCTGTACATGCATTTTTTATTTTTCACATTCCAAGTGGTTCATTGATATGGCGGATGAGACTTGTCCGGCTGAAGAGGAAGGATCTTGGGATGTGAGGTTTCAGGATGTAGAGGGCATTTTGCAATTCCTCGCAATTATTTTCCTTGTTATGAATTTAATCTTGAAAGATGTTAGTACTGAAACTTGTTCTCCTTGTCTTTATTTGGAAAAGTAACATGAAATGATCGGCAGATTTTATTCATACCTTGTCATTTATATTGATTTTTTTTAATAATTTTTTAAAACTGTTTGAAAAGTTATTAATAAATTACCAGTTTTGTGCCTGTGCATAGATTTTTAATAGTGTATAAATGTAATTTTTTCACAATGTATATATTCATAAATACTAATCAAGTAAATAATTTTGTACTTCCCAAGTACATAACTCAAATTTAGAAAAATTAATTTAAAAAATATAATATATGAAATTAACAAAAAGTCAAAATAATGAATGAAGAAAACTTTGATAGGTACGTATAATTATAATATCAATAATAATATCAAACAATTAAAATAACATGTCTAAAACTATTTTGTAAACATTTGTTGTAGTATTACAAAAATTTCCATTCCTATCACAAATTAATATTTTAAGACTTCCTTTGACTTTACCGGAGATATGACAATATATAATTGTCCAAGAATAAAAATTGGACGAGGCAAATACAATCCAATATTATTCAAGAATTAACCTTGATTTTTATTTATTTTTATTGGAAAACTAATTGCTATTGGAAACTGTCTATACTGAAACTTAAAAGACATTCTCATATCTGAAGGTGTTATGATCATGTGAGGAATTAACACTTTATTTCCAATACCATTATTAGAAATCACATTTGATTTATTTATTTTCCAACACCATTACTAAGAATTAACACTTTATTTCCAACACTATTTATTTTCGTTGCAAAACTAATTGCTATTGGAAATTGTCTATGCTGAAGCTTAAAAGACATTCTCATATCTGAAGGTGCTATGACTATGTGAGGAATTAATACTTTATTTCCAACGCCATTATCAGAAATCACATTTGCTTCTAATATGTGAGAACCCATCTTAGTTACTAGCAACTGTGTGTCATTGCATAGACCCAAACATTTATCAATATTCCTCAGCAAAATAATAAGAGTACTAATCTTCAATCTAATCACATTGTTTGAAAGCCTATAACCTTTAATAGAGTTCAAAAAATTTGGAGTGCACATATCCTCATGACCAAAATTGTTTGAATGTATTTTGTAGACAGTATTAGGGCTCAAATATATCTTCTCTTCTCCAAGAAGCATATTTAACATAAATTCATTGATGCTATCCACCAAATCAAGAGTGGGAGCTAAAATAGCTCTCTTTTGAAAATGTTTCATATCACCCATGTGATTTAATAACAATGGGTAAGTATTATCAATTACACTTCTGATATGGTCAGAAGTATCTTTGATGAGAAAATCATTTGGAATTTCTATATCTTGCTCACCATCATTATAACTATCTAATGTTCCATCACTAACTTTCAATATCTAATCAATAAATTTTTGACAATCTTCACCCATATTACTTGCAAAACCTATACAGAGCCTCATATTTTTGCTCAACGTCAATACTTTGCAAAAAGGCTACAAGTAAGAAGAATTAATAGTAGCAAGGAAAATATCTTGCCTGTTACCTTTAGGAATCATTAGCAAAATTTATCTGAAATCTCCATCCAAAACTACTACTTTTCCCCTAAAAGGTTCATTCATATTATTTAGGTTTGAAAATCTTAGGATATCCCTAAGACTTTTATCTAATGCTTCAAAACAAAATCTATGAGCCATAAGAGCCTCATCCTAGATTATAAGTTTTGTATTCACTAATAATTCAGCTAAAGGCATACCTTGCTTGATATTACATGTAGAATCTTCATTTATTTCTAATGGTATATAGAATTGAGAATGAGCTATTCTTCCACCTGGGAGTAGTTAAGCAGCTATTCCATTTGAAGCCACATTTAAAACAATATCTCTTTTTGACAATATTGTAGCAGACAAAGTTTTCATATGAATGTCTTTCCAGTTCCTCCATAGTTATACACAAAAAAGAAACCTCCTTTGTTACATGCCATTGCTGACATTATTGTGTCATAAATAACCTTCTGCTCCTCATTTAAACTTGAAATTAACTTGAAATGTTTGGCCATTAACTTTGTTCTATTATAACTTAGCTTATCAATAATTAAGCGATTGTTCAGTTCACTTAAATAAAGATCTTTAAGAGTAGGCATGGATGCAAAATCCTTAAGATTACATCCATTCCTACATAATAATCTTTCTATCTCAACTAAAGTATAATTTTTCAACTTTTCATCACTAAGCTGCGAATCTATAAAATAGAGAAATATATAAAATTACAATTAAGTAAATGTAAGAATGCATATAAATTTTAAAATAATAAATAGTAAAATTTGTAACACTAACAATGAAATAATGAATGATAGTTAATTTTTTATTAATATATATTAAAAATTAAGGAAAAAATACCTTGATATTGTAGCAATCTTCGACGACAATATAGTATATCTTCAAATAAATATACCTAAGTCTTATTCCAAACTTCTTCTAGCAAGTTGATACTATTGGATACCAAAAGTGTAACAAACAATGATCTCAATTGATAACTAAAGTCCAATGACTTGCTTCATTTATTGCTTGAACATATTCTTTATCATCATCTAAAAGACCCATGGTGTAACATGCATCTTTGAATGTATCATATAATGCACCATTAACAGTTCATATGTCTTCATAACATGTTAGCCTTTTCATAAAATTTAATAGAAGACGCAGATAATACAATTCACCACTTCCAGGATGAATACAATACAATCTTCTAATTGCAAATCCTTTTTTCCTAGGTACCCATTTTTTGATATTAGCCTTCCAAACAAAATGTGTAGGAAAATTAACATATATAAGATTCTTCTGATCGTGATATTTTGCATTTGCTTCCATCCAAGCCAAAAACATAATTCGTTTGCCATCATTCTTTTCAACAATTGAATCTAAAAATTCATTATCTTCAAAATAGACACTCTGTTCATCTGGAAGGTGAATATTCAATCTCTCTATAGGAGGATCTTTAAAATTAATATCATAACAAAAAATTCTCCATGTAGCTTCACATGGAGAAATATATCTACAATCATAGTATGTTTTAATCTCATCAATATTATCTTCAGTTTGTTCATTTTTTGCAATATCATAAAAAGTAACAGTCACTCGATCATGACCTTTGTTTACGTACTTAAAGAAATACTTGATAGATTTTTTTTATTACACCACTCCACATTAATATAAGCACTATATTTCAAAATAAGATGTGTATTATAAGGAACAACATGTCGATTATTAGGAAGGATCCCATTCTTTTCAATTGTAATCCTATTATCTCTACATTTATAATTTAGGATATCTTTCATCATTTATTGAAGTCCTTCATTAAAATTTTTGAAAAATGCTTTGAATAACTCCTATTAACCATGCAAGGAGATGAAGGATTTGATATCCCACAAGGACCATGAATTATGAGATTTTTAACAGCATTATAGAGCTCTAGATTTTCATTGGGATTTAGGATCTCGGCATTAATTATCTTATCTATGTCATCAACTGTAGGATATTTGCGATCTGGATGTAAAGACAATAAAATATGCATATGGAGCAACCTTTTTTTTTGAAATTCTATAGTATAAAGAGCTACAAAAATACATAAAACCAAATATTATTATTAAAATATATAATAGATAAATAAGAGATTTAAAATTAGAAATCAACAATACATACTAGCTTTAACTTTCCTAAAATAATGGTTATGCTTTAAATCACGCATCAATTGATCCAATTTGATTTTAAGGATTCTACATAATATATTAGGACGATCTTTTGGTCAGATTCCTTGTTTTTGAACAAATTGAACTACTTCTGGCCATTTATGATTGCAAGTGAAAGTGATAAACAAATTTGAATATCTTGCCCATCTACAAATTGACACTGCATCTTGATAATTTTGGATCATATATTGACCACCCCCTATAAATAAGGATAGTAGTATAACTCTCTTTTCCTGTGAAGAAGGATTAGTTCGCTGTGCAATATAGCATTTGCTAAGCTTTTGTATAGATTAACTCTCAAGTTTTTCTAATAAGTTCTTATATATGATAACCTTTTAGATTTAGTCATTGTATAGGAATCAATTAGGAATTGTTAGAACAATTTCCTTGAAAGTAAAATTGTATGAGCATTTGTTTGTCTGTCTTAGATCCTATATGCAAAATATTCTCGCATAGTCACGCTTCCTTTCTTTCTAGAAGATGTCATATCATCTTGCGTACAGTCTATGTTATTTGTATATCCATCTTGGCTATAAGGGAATAGTAATGGATATTGTAGGGCTAAAAACGAAGGGTAAGTTTCACTTGTAGGTTGTAGCACATCATTTTGTGTTTCAACAATGACATTTATTTCGCTATTTGATAATCCCAAATCCCTCACTATAAGAGCTGTCACTTTTGAACATGAAAGAAAATTATATTGTCTTAAATCCTTGCCTTTTTTCCTTATCAATCTTAATTTTACATTGGTACAACCATCATACATTATTTTATCCTTGGCCATTCTGAAAAATTTGACCAATACATTATTCTTATCTAGCATTTCCTTCAAGTCACTCACAATAAAGGAATCATAAGAACCATTTAGACTAACATTTTTCGTACAAAATGAATTATCATATATAAATAAGTACACAAATATGTATGAACAATTGATTATCCACATAAAATACAAATGGAAATAAATTCACTTAATTGAATTGATTCGATTTGTTACTTCATTCCTTGTGTCGTAAATATAAAGTTAAGCAAACTTGGGATCCTTACTTGCTTGAGGTAACAAACTACTAATTTGATGGTAGTTTTGTCCATGAAATTTGAAAACATAATGTGCTCGACCTTGATTAATTGTGTTATCAACTTTCCCACCTAACGAAGTGAATGAGAACATCATGTTGTAACCTCTAATATTCTTCAAAAAAATTTTACTTCTGTTATCCAATCCTTTCAAAAGATTATTGAGCATACTTGGAGGCATAGGAATTGAAGGCAAAACAACCTTCCCTTGCATATAACAATTAGAGAACATTGGTTTTCTAGGATATTAGTCCTTTCATGTTCTTTCCTCATACCACATTTGCCCATTGCAAAATTCACATTCATAAATAGGATATCCAATATCCCAATATTCTATATTAGTAAGAAGACCGAGTTAGTTTTATAAATAAAATAAGGTAAAACTTAATGTTATAATGTTGTGTGTACCTTCATTATTGGACAAAAATGATGAATAAAGACAATTATTTTCTTCATCTGTATCACCTTAGAAAAACACATTGAAATTATTAAATTAAAAAGAAGTGTATTACTCACTGTAACATCAAATAACCATATGTATATATAAGTATTCTACACTAATTAATAAAAAATTAACTTAATATAATTACCATCTTCTACAATGCTTGTATCTTTATTAAATATTGTAATTTGTGAATTATTAGCACTTGAGGTAAAATAAAATACAAAACTTGTGAAATGATATAACAACATACCCTTGGAAGTACTAAATATAAAGCAACACTTACGTAAATAATTAATTTTAGTAAGCATCTCATTTGAATAAAGATCTTTATCCATATTATTTTTTTATGTGATTATGTTGTCAACAACTTCACAAACACCATTAACAATATTTGTAATATCTCGTAGACATCTTTTGCCTTGATTGTGCACCTTAACCTTCTTTATACTTATGTTTATTTGATTTCCAAATTGATTTTTGAAATTTGAATTATCACTTTATTTTAAACTTGAATTAATAATTTGAGTATTTTGGGATCTCAATTGTATTGTGAAAATTTATTTAATTTCAGGTGATTATATTAAAATTGTAAGATTTTAAGAGTGCAATCATATTGTACAAACATACTTTGGTTAGAATTTTGATTTCTTAATCGTTTTTGCTTAATAATGGACATTCGTTCCCTTTTATGAATTAATGATAAATTTGATTCCATTATTGACTTACAAAGTAGATAATTAGCTTTAACATCTGCAGATTATTTAACAAATGTAGATTAATATGAAATCAATGCTAATAAATTGAAGAAAACAAAGAAAGGCAATAATAAGCAACTAACAATAAGGTAGAAGCTAATCTTTTAAAACTATATATAGTGCCACAAAAGGACAAAAGGAAAGTAGTGAAGAACCTCGTGTAATTTTTTAACAAACTCAGCTAACAACTTGATGCAATGTTAAACTAATAAAATCCCTCTTGCTTTTTCACTACTAAGATAAACTTAATTAGTTCTGGAAAACTTTTTTTGCTTACTATATTGTTATATAAAGGAGTAGCACTGTGGACAATATAATCAATGGAATTAAGTAGGTAGATTCATTATGAAGAATACACATGGTTTTAGACCGATATTCCATGATTTATTAATATAACTATTAATTATTAAGTCAATATAAGGAGTTCGAGGGTCTGTACTTATTATTGTAATTCAAATTCATATTAATTAGGATGAAAACTGTTGAAGAAAAAGCAAATGCAAAATTTGTTAGATTAAGCATAATTTTTGATATAATGGATAATAATTAATTCTTATTTTATCACTTCTAAAAAGAAAAGAAGTGTGCAGTTCACATATTTTTTACTCCTTTGCTCAAGATCATTCTTTATGAGATAAAAAGTGTTTTGGTAATATTCACTCTAATCAATGTCCCCATATTCAAATTATCAAATTAGAACACTACTAAATTGTCATACAAAGAGTAATGTAGAATGGTAAGTTAAAATTGATCGTATTGTAACAAATCGATAAAAATGAAGGTCTTCAATTATTCTTTTGCTTCCTTGTTCAAGATTATTCTTTGTGAGATAAAAAATGCTTTGGTAATATTCACCCTAGTCAAGGTCTCCGTATTCAACATTTGAAAGTAGGTAATCCTCCAAAAGCATATATGGAAACTTAGACCAAGCAAAATGATTGAGAGTTGATAGATGAATGAAACCACATACTTGTCTTTCACTCAAATTGGTCTTCCAAATATCAAAAGAATAGAACGGGTGGTTGTGTTCATATGAAACTAAAATCATGTTACCTCTGAACATTATTGGGATCATTTGTTTTGATTTCATAATATCAGGAATAGGAGTACTTTCAAACATTTCATTTTCAACATTAAATGAAATCAAACTTTCTAGCACCAGCTTGTTCTCTTGATAAATAAAGTTCACTAAAAAGATAAAATTATTCTTGACCACACAATCACCCATAATTGATATGATAAGTATTAAAACTTTCTTAAACTTTGCCTAGCAATTCTATGGGAAACTAAAAAAGTTAAACCAGACTATGTTATTAAAAGGGATTGTTTTGGAGATGCTAAAAATTCAATACTTTTTAATAGCCATGTTAGAGAAAAATATCGTAGCCTTTATGTTCCACTTATCCTTGATAGAGATATTTGGCAAACACTTGTACTTCCTGATTATTGGGTTGCAAATCATTAACTCAGTTTGGCCACCTCGAATGGAATATCGAATGCAAAAAATTCCAATGATTAAGCCCAAAATATCAAACCATCTATAGAACTAAAGACTTTTTGGAAAACAAAGTGTCAACCTTTTCTTTGTGCTTATATCAAAGAGCTTAATGAAATCTAAACCTTTGAAGCCATTGTTACCTGAAGCATGGATAAGCAACATTGTTTTATCCTCCCATGCATCTCAAAATGTCAACACCTAAATTGTTCACTACTTAACTTCTCATACTAGAACTTACTAATGGTTTTCAGTTAACAAACAAACTTGGTGGGTAATGGAAGGAAAACACAGGAAAGGATTTCTAAAGGTAAACTCTTTATTCTTTTCATTTTCAATGGGACTAATATAACTTAGAACTCTTATTTGTGATGGTTTAAAGCTTACTTAGATCATTGTTTATATAGAACTTACATATAACAATCAATATTCTTAAAATACTGGTATCATTTTCACTATTTGCAAGGATCATGTTAAGAAATTTTGATTATGAAAGAATAAAAAATACCCTAATAAATACCTCCTTGCACATCAAATTTACCCAATGGAAAGTCATAAAAGAGCCTGCCTTTTCTTTGAATAAATCAATTTACAGTGAGTAAATGTTGAAGATAATTACAACTATTTTGAGGTGGAAAAGTCATAGTAAAAAATACATTGAAAATCGTTGCATAATTGGTACTTTATTCAATGACTATATGTTTTGCACCATTACCTTGTTTTTGGAGAAGAAAAACGAAGGTGTCAACTAATAAGGATTCCATATGTAATCAATAATATGTGGCATACCAATCTTTGACACATATGTCATTATCAGTTAATAGAAAAAATAGTATTTAAATGCTGTAAGTGTACTTCATCCAATGACTAATGGTCTAATAGAAAAAAATAATTCAAAGAATCAAATGGCATGTTTGTATAGGATTTAGTATTCAAATCAACTATGAAACTCCCAAAACATGGTAATTAAAGAGTTAGGTTATTTAATGTACCTTTTGTAATCGTACAAAAATAGTGAAAAACATCGAGTAAGATGACGGTTCATTGTTGAATATATCTAAACAACATCATCTTAACATTTTTAAGCAATATAAGTGTCATCAATGAATGCATTGCACTTAGATTTTATTTTATTTTTTTATAAAAATAACAAACATAAAAAATTTATTCTTTAAACATGTCACCTCAGAGCTAACTTTTGGAAGTGTTTTAGTATAGATATATAGATTTTTTTCAAATTTATTTTTAAATCTAAGGAAGACACAATAAGGGTGTTTGGCGAAGCAAATTTAAAAAAAATATTTAATTACAAGCTTGCATAAAAAATAGAGCAGGAAGTTAAAAAAGTATTTTTATTTTTAAACTATATATATTTAAAGTTATAATATAATTTTTAAAAGAAAATTATAAAAACAATCATGAAACAATAACTTTTGTTTGTAAACATATAGATTTGAATTTTCTTCCTCTTTCAGATATTCTGTAAGCTTTTGGTTTTTCTATTCTCACTTAGGGAAGAGTTTACTTAACTATTTAGGGAGTATTTGATTTATAAAATATTTTTAACATTTTCAAAAATATTTTAAGAAAAAATTATACTACTAAACAATGCATGAATTTCATTACATGAAAAGTCACAAAAGAGCAACTCGATTATTTAAGGTTTATGGAGGAACAACATAATTCCATGTTGAAACTCTCATAAGAGAAGACCGATCTACTATCTAGAAGTGCAAAGAAAGTCAAACAAGATTATGTAGAATTCTTAGATAAGGAAGAGAGTTTCCTATATTGATGTTGTTGCCCAAGGACCTATGATAGATGGAAAGAAGGAACTCGAAGTTAGAGTCAAATCCTACAAGGAATCTCTAATGGGAAAGTTGGAAATAGAACGAATGGAAAAGATGATGGAGGGAGATGCTGAGGATTTTAAAGAGAATGATTTTAATGGCTTTCAGGTGATAGAAGCCATAAATAAAGGCTGACCATGTCCTTAGGTCATTATCTCTAAGGCGGAGGAGAAGAGGATGCAAAGACTATAGAAGCAAACCTTTATAATTAAATTATTAGGAAAAAATAAGATTTAAACTACTAGAGAGAAAATTATAACAATTCTGGGAAAAGGGATACAATAATTATCATTGTAGATTTTTTAGATTACTATTACTTGATCCGCTTTAATGCCCATTTTGATTACAATTTTGCATTAATAAGAGGCCTATGACTACTATTTGACCATTATCTTTTGGTTCACACGTGGGATCCATCCTTTGCTCCAAATGAGGATGTAATTAACAAGATTGCTATTGGGTACACATCCTAGATCTTCGAATCAAATATTTTTAATAATTTTTTTTAACTCTTCTAGGGAATAGAATTGGAAGAATCTTAAAAATTGACACCACTATAAAAGAGCAAGCAAGGAAAAAGTATGCGAGGATTTGGTTGAAATTGTCTTAAACATAGAGTTGCTATTAGAATTCTCCTTCTAAGAAACAAAATATGTTGTCCAATATGAAATTCTCCATTTAATCTGTTTCATGTGTGGAAAATATGGCCATGCAATAGAACATTGCACTAATAAACTAATAAAGCACATATCGAAAGAGAAGGAGAAAAATCTTATTAATATTATGCAAGTTGTGGGTAATTCAAATAACTCGTTTACTAACAAATATGGTGAATGGATGATTGCCCAAAAAACTTGAATATGAAGGAAAAAGGTGGACATAAAAAAAATTCAAAATGAGTTTCTCTAATTTATGGAACTAGGACAATTCAAGGGGGAATCGATTTGATGTGTTAAACAATGCTATTTTCGAGAAGACGCAGAATGTGATGCCCATTGAGGAAGCTCTTATAATAAGGATTAAAGATTTAGGAAATGATGTAGCTAAAGAGAAGGAAGTTACCAAGAGTCATAATAAGGATTCATAAAATAATAGAAATTTAATAGACAGTCATTCAAAGGGAATGCAAGTCCCTTTTGCTGAGATTACAAACATTAGAATGGAAAAGTAAAGTGTCAACCCAATAGAAAAACGTCCATCAAGTGTAAAATAAGAGGAGAAAACTAAGAGTCTAGTGGCAACTTATAAAGGTGATTTTCAAACAATCAACCATATGAGAAAGAGTAAAGAATTGGAGTTTTCACATGTGCCAGAAACTTAACTTTCTTTAACCATAGAACAAATCTAATTGTTAGGTGGGAGTTCTAATGTGAAGAACTTATATGAGGTTGATATTATATATAAAAATATTAAGGAGAAATTACTAGACAAGGAAGAGACCATAAATAACAAAATGGAAGTTGAGGTAAATGTAGACTTTTCGCTAGTCGCTTTAATAAAGCATATGAATGATATTCATAGGAAGCAGGAGACCATGCATTAGAAAACTATCTAATGTTGTTTTTAATATGGATCCTTTTTTTTTATTTCTTTTATTTACTATGTTAAAAAAATTGTAGTATGGAATTGTTAAGGTGCTAGACATAAGAATTTTGTCAACAATACTAACACAATGCTCAATAATGTTAACCTAGAAATTTTTATTTTATTGAAGACAAGAGTGGAGGGTGATAAAGCTGACAACATTTTTAAGAAGCTTAATTTTGATGCTTGGATAATTTTAAAAGGAAATGGTTTTTTAGGAGGTATTTGACTTGTTTGGAAGGAAAATCAAGTCTTATTGGAATTGATTGAAAAAAATTTTCAACTATTGCATTTGAAAGTTATACTGGATATCAGTGAGAATTGGCTTATTTCTTTTGTTTATGCTAATCCTTCCCTAAATATGAATATGACTCTTTGGAATGATTTGAAATGCCTTAGTAATAATATGGAGTTTACTTGGGTGGTTATAGGGAATATGAATGATGTTGAAGAATCATCAGAAAAAAGAGAGGAGCACCTTTCAACTAGTACAGAGCCAATTTATTCAATAATAGAATTAATGACTGTAATCTCATGGAAGTAAAAATATAGGGTAGTAGGTTTACATGGATGGGCCTAAAAAGCCCTAACTATCCACAATTGTTTGAAAAATTTGGACAGAGCTTTATGCAATGTAGATTGGAGATTAAAATTCAATAAGGAATATGTTAAAACCTTGCCTAGGATTCATTTTGATCATCACCCAATTGTTATCACTTTATATAACACTTTAGATGATAATGCTAATTGCCTTTTTCGACTTAAAGCCATCTAGCTAAGAGGAGTTTTACTTCTTATCTTTAAAGTGGAATGTTGAAGGAGACATTTCCAAAGAACTTAACTTATTAATAATTACATTAAATGCGTGGAACAAAAATGTCTTTTAATATATGAAGAAAAAGAAGAGGCATATCTTAAATAAATTATCTGGTATCCAGAAAGCTATGGAGCACAAATACAACCCACATTTACATAAACAAGAAAAATAATTATAATATGATCTTGATCAAGTCTTTTTTTCAAGATGAGATCTTATGGCGCCAAAAATCTAGGACAAAGTGGATCATTGAAGGGGACAGGAACACTAAATATTATCATACTAAAACAATAGTGAAAAGACATAAAAATAGAATTAGCATGTTGCAGAATTCAACAGGTAATTGGATTAAAGATAAACATTCTTTAGAGAACCTAATTGTATCCTATTATAAAAATTTACTTGAGAATAATTTGTAAGAAAGATTATACGCTGCTACCAATATATCTTATTCTATCATAACAGCTGATCATAATATGAAGCTAAAAAGGGATATTACTTTGGAAGAAGTTAGCAAAGCCATGTTTACAATTAGAGAGCTTAAAACACTTGGAGAGGATAACTTCCCTGCAATTTTCTATGAAAAAAATTAACAGATTGTTGGAAATAATGTATATCACTTTGTAAAAGTTAATTAGGGAAGTTCATAAAACTTTATTTTGCCTTATTCTTAAAATTGACAAGCTAGAGTTCATTAACTAGTTTCAACCAATCTCTCTATGTAATGTGATATGCAAATGTATTTCTAAATTATTGTTAAATTAAATTAAGTATATCCTTTCTCAGTTGATTTCTCCTTATCAAGCGAGCTTTGTACTGGGCAGATGTATCTGGGATAACATTGTAATAACTCAGGAAATGTTTCATTCTATTAGAAAAATGAAAGGTTGAATGGGATTTTTTTACTTAAAGGTTAGTTTAGAGAAGATTTATGATTGAATGAACTAGGAATTCATAAATGATGTTATTCTTCAAATTAACATGCTACATAAAATAATTAATCTTATTATGTAATGCATCTTTTCCACATCTTTGATTATTCTCTAAAATAAGAGCAAAACTGTCTCTTTTTCCTTACGAGAGGCCTACGACAAGGAAATATGCTATCATCATATTTACTCGTTTTGTACATGGATAAACTCTTTCACATTGTAAATGAGGCAATAAATGATAAAAAATAGAGTCCATTAAAAGCTCGCAGGAATGGTATGAGAATTTCAAGCTTGATGTTCGTTGATAATTTACTCCTGTTTAGAGAAGCTTCTGTTAATCAAATTGATATAGTAATGAATTGCTTAAATAGGTTCTCTAAAATGTGGAGTTAGAAAGTAAATCAAACAAAAACAAGTATCTTTTTCTTTTGCAATGTATCTTAGAATTTTAGGCAGGAAATCTTACTAAGGTGTGGTTTTTTGGAGACTAAAGCTATAAGCTGTTATTTAGGAGTCCCTATAATCCATAAATGAGTCAATCGTCACACATACTCGTAGTTGGTGAAACAAATTCATGACAAATTAGTTGGATGGAAGATGAATTACCTTTTTATAGTAGGGAGGATTGTTTTGCCTAAATTAGTGTTAGGATCTATACCTATTTACACCATGCAATCCACAATAATTCCTATTTCTACACTAAATGGAATTAAGAAAATCCAATGCAGTTTCATTTAAGGCCATAAAGCCAATAATTCACAAGATACATACTATCGCATGGAGCACTCTGTGCAACTTAAAAAGTATGAGGGATTGGGATTCCGTAACTTGGCAAATAGAATAAATCTTGTTTAATGAAATGGGTTTAGAAGCTAATAAATAAGGAGGAAAGCCTTTAGGTTGATATGTTAAAAGAAAAATATCAAAAGCACTATGATTAATCTAAGGAAGCTAGCATGTAGCATTTAAACTCTCTATTCTAGAAGTTTTTTTGTAATACATAATGGCTTCAACACCTTCTTTTGGTATGACCTATGGTTGGGTGGAGAAACTCTTAATTATTTAATAATGACTATCCTAGCAAAATGAAAAAACTTGGTAGTAGCATATTATGTATCAAATGATATTGGTTGGGATTTAACTATTTTAAGTAGCATATTGCTAAATCATTATATCCCAAAATTGGAAGGCATACCTCCTCCTTCGGCAGATAATGGCGAGGACGTTTTTATGTGGAGACATTCAAGGGATGGTGAGTTCTCTATAAATTTTGCTTATCACAACTTATTTACCACATATCCAGTGAAGCCGAATTTATCATGGCATCATATTTGGACAACATCACTACTTGAACGAATAAAGTTTTTCATTTGGTAGTGCTACCAAGAAGGATTGATGGTGAACCTACGAAGAACACAAAAAGGGTTTGGTAACTTACTATGCATGACTTGTAGAGAAAAGCCAAAAGACATCCTTCATGTTATAAGGGACTATTTAAGAATAAGAAAACATTGGTTCAAGCTGGTGCAAAGAAATAAGAGAGCTGTATTTTTCATTACATAATGAAGGGTTTAATTTCACTTGAATTTGTCTGCTGACCTTGGTTTTTATGGTAGAAGAGCATGGTCGATTTTTTAGAATGTTACACTTTGGTACTATTAGAAGTGGAAAAACAAAGCTGTATTCTAATACGAAGTAACCTTATCTCTTTGTACAACCAATTTCTTTATAATTTAAGGTAGAAAAAATTGAAACTGGCTTCCATAATGGCCAAGTTAGTGCTAACAGGTTGTGGTAAACTATACAAGTACAATGGCAAGCTCCCCGATAGATTGGATCAAATTGAATATTGATAGAGCTTCAAAATCCAATCCAGGAAATGCAGGATGTGGTGGACTTTTTAGAGACTCTGAAAGTAGATGCTTTCATGGATTTACTAGGAAATTAGGAGTTTACTCATCTTTTAATGGGAACTTTGGGGAACCTTCCAAGGATTACATATAGCTTGGGAGTTGGATTTAAAATAACTTGTTATAGAGTCTAATTCTAATATTCTTGTTAAGTTGTTGAATAAAGAAAAACTTGAGAATTCCAAATACATAGTTCTTTTGTCACAATATCATTCCTTAATACATAAAGATTGGAGAATAATTATATAACATACTTTTAGAGGAGGCCATTATGTGTAGATTAATTAGCCAATATAACCTTTCAATGGAAAAAGATCTAAAAACAATGGATCATCCCCTAATTAGTCTCAATAACCTTTTACTAGGTGATGTTTTAGAGGGTTTCTAGCCCACATAGAGTACCTTTGTAATTATTTTTTTCTTAACCTCAGGCCTCTGGCCTCAACTATCCATAAAAAAGGGTTTTAGGAAAATATTATATTTTCATATTTAATTCAAAAGTTTGAAAAAAATGCTTAGCAATATTACATTCTTAGGAATATTTTTTACTCAACTTTCTCCTAAAATATTCTCATGAGAAGAGGTGGATATCTTAAATTTTTATAAGATGAAACTGTTGATACTAAAATAAAAAGATAAAATTATTCTCATATTTAATTCCCTCTCATATTTATTACTTTATTAAATAATTTTTAATTTAAACTAGAAAATAATTATTAATTTATTTTAAAATATTTTTATTATTAAAAAAATAATGATATTAATTTTTTAATTGTAATTCTTTTTTTAATTATTGTTCCAAATATTTGGAAGATTAATTTAATATATTTATATATATAATTTCTTTTATTCGAGAATTATGGAATTTCTTTTAAAAAAATGCATATTTATACATAAAAAATATAACATAATAATAATTTTATATTAAAAAATTATAATGTAAAATTTAATATCAATATAAAACATAATTCTGAAAATAATTTAGTGTTAAAAATTTGTAATTTTGTAAAAGGAGAAATATTAAATATATTTAATACTAAAATAATAATTTAAATATATTATACTCACTTTAGTTTGATAATTGATCTACTACTACTACTACTACTACTACTACTAATAATAATAATAATAATAATAATAATAATAATAATGTGACTAATGATGAATATATTTTGTAAAGGCAAAAAGTGCACCAAAAAAAACTTGCTTATATATGATTTATTTCTAGATAGAGTTATAACATATGATTGCAATTAGGGGTAGCAACCAAATTTTATTTTAAATAAAGAATATATTAATCATTAAAATATTATATATTAAATATTAAATTATAATAAAGTATAAAATATTTTTATAAATTTTTAATAAATTTTTAGATATTAAATATTAAAATTTAATTTATTAAGTGTTAGATTTTTTTAATTATTTATATAGTTTTAAATAAAATTATAATTTATTATATTATATTTTATTCAAATATGAACTAAACCTAGTAATATAATATATATAAAAATTTGGTAAAATATTTTTAAGAAAATTTATAGTGAATTAAATATAAAAATATTAAAATTTTATTAATTAAATTATTAAAAATTATATTTTCAGAAGTGTATACTTTTTTAAGAATATAAGATTAAAACGACGGTATGTTTGGACATTTGCAAGTGATGCCCGATATCCGATGTTGGTTGGGCCATTATGCCACAAATACGCATTGTCGTCTTAAGCGAATATTTTCATATTATTTTATTTTATTTTTTGGCTGAGCTAATGGATTGAATTTTTGAACCATACCATCCGAAACATGAGGTTCACAAACTGTCACTCATTTTTGGCTTCGATCCTTCCCTTTCTCTCTCTCAAAATGCAAGTTCTTCATGGTTCATTTTCGGCGCCACAGCTATCTTTCCGAGGCTCAAAACCACAATCAAGAACTGGAGATGGTAATGGTGTCTCCTTCAACTGCTTCGGATTCAGGCTACTTGTTCTTTATGTTCACGGTCACCGCAATTTCTCTTGACGTTGGCATTTTCTTGCAGGGCTGCTTCCTTTCGCAAAGTCTTCTACCTTATTTTCCCTTAATATCTCTCTTCAGCTTCGACTAAAACAAAATTTGACATGGACGTCATACAAGAGTACGATTTCGAGCTCTGGTGCTGCCAGAGCTGCTTCTGTTGAAGGTAACATCACCTATATGTAAAAATTGCAGCTCTGGTTTTAATTGCTGATAGCTACGGGAGCAATTATATGCATTATAAATGTGTTGTGTCGCTGCACCACACGTTTTACTTCAACGTTTAATTCTTGGGGCAATAGAATGTGTCTGTGAATGTATGCATATCAAGCAAGGAACAGTGTGTGTGAATGTATGCATATCAAGCAACATGTTAATATATATACTTATATTGGACAATTTTGTAGAATTGGATGCACAGCAGCTTGTTAGGAAGACTAACATGTCCTTAGCAGTCGTTTAAGCTGCTGGATAGCTGCAATATTTTCCCTGAAAATTAAGATTTGTTTCCGTCTTTAATTTTGAAGAGATTTTATTTTTCCTTGTCATTCCAATTTCATGTTCGTTTAGTTTTTGATATATGCAGCTGGCAATTCTGCAGCATCAACTGGTACAGCCGAGAAAGATGTGTTAAAGGCATTGTCCCAGATAATTGATCCAGACTTTGGAACTGACATTGTTTCGTGTGGATTTGTTAAAGATCTACAGATTAATGAAGCTATTGGAGAGGTCTTAAAAGCATGGGCCTGAAACTTTCTGCGACAAACATGTAAATGATAATGTTCTTACCAAGAATTTTTCCTGTGAATCTCAGGTATCGTTTCGGTTAGAGCTCACCACACCAGCATGTCCAATCAAGGACGTGGTAAATGATACAATTATCATTGTTTGAGAAAGAGCTGATATTAGTTACAGGGGTTGAGCTTTTGTCTTATTAATCTATTTGTTAGCAGTGAAAATCAAAGGAATATCCCATCCATTTTCATTTGATGTAAAATTACATGTTTTTATTTTTTGCTGATTCTTCCCTGATAGAACACGAAGCAGCAGTTATATTTGCTGGCGTATTTTATGAATACCAGAGCAATATTTCTAGCTTGATTATTTTCCATCCCCTCATCTCTAATTTTAACGTCTGAGTCTAATGTAATATGCGGATGACAGTTTGAGCAAAAGGCAAATGAGGTGGTGGCAATGCTTTCCTGGGTCAAGAATGTAAAAGTCACAATGTCAGCACAACCAGCAAGACCTATTTATGCAGGGCAACTTCCAGCTGGTCTACAAACAATTTCAAATATTGTTGCTGTCTCCAGTTGCAAGGTTGATCTTCAGGGTTTTCTTTCCTGATATGTATATTAAGCTGTTTGTTAATATTTGGGATGGTTTATTGTCTAGTCTAAGCTAAAATTAATTGTTGTTTGGAGTCTACCAAGCTCATTCAATATGTAATTTACTTTTAGTATCAAGACTAAATGCGATCTAAATGAATTTCATAGGACATTAATTTGTTTATATCTATCTGATATGAAAAATTGTTTATATGTATCTAATTAGACTTTAACATCTTCAAAATTGATTAATTTCCTTTTCGTTTTAAAAGGAATTTAAATTGCTTGCAGATCATGCCTCTAGAAAGAAATATATATTCATTATCTGAAATATGAATACTGACCATGATGTTCCAATTAGAACTGCGAAGCTTGTCCTTTGCTTGTTGAAAATATGAGTCAATGATTGTATCAATTTTTCAGTTTCATTTCATAAATGTCTATGGTGTCAAATCTTGCAGGGGGGTGTGGGAAAATCTACTGTAGCCGTGAACCTTGCATACACACTGGCTGGTATGGGTGCCAGAGTTGGTATATTTGATGCTGATGTTTATGGTCCAAGTTTACCAACAATGGTCTCGCCTGAAAAACGATTGTTAGAGATGGTATTACACAAAAACCAATTGAATTTTAACTTGTTGAGTGAAGCAGACATAATTGTTCAGAATCTTGCTGTAGAATGCTGAGAAGAAAACCATAATTCCAACTGAATACCTGGGAGTCAAGTTGGTCTCTTTTGGATTTGCTGGACAAGGACGTGCAATAATGCGAGGTCCAATGGTTTCTGGAGTCATTGACCAACTTCTAACTACAACTGAGTGGTATTCTGTTCTTAAATGCATAAAAATAGTTTACTTAGCATAACACGGGGAAAAAATTATATGCTATTAGGGCTTTGACAAATCTTGCCATTAGGATTTTTGTTCTATTCTTTACTTTCAGCAGAGATGCATCCATATTGTTCAAGTTTGCTCTTGATTGTCTCGAGAGTCCACATTGAATTGATGTGCTATACTTGATTTGTAATCTTGACCTCTTCTGAAACGTAGGGGTGAGCTGGATTACCTTATTATTGATATGCCCCCTGGAACTGGCGATATTCAACTGACTTTATGCCAGGTTCTGCTTTGCCCCGTTTTGTGGATGGAATTAGTATAATTTAACTATATCTTTATTCTTCTTGCTTGTTATTCTATTGATTGAATACATCATTGTACACTATCTTTTGACTGCTCGTGAAGCCTCAATACCAGAAAGTTGTTTATAGACTGATTTTTGTTCTCCCTTCCCTTTGTAAAGCATGAAAGAGAGAAGGTGGCTTGATCTGAACAAGTCACCCTACCCTTCTTTCTTGTTTCTGAATACTGTTTCATTTCCAAAATCTTATGCAAGTTGATTTATTTTTTATCAGGTAGTCCCATTAACTGCTGCAGTAATTGTTACTACTCCTCAGAAGTTAGCATTCATTGATGTTGCAAAAGGTGTTCGTATGTTTTCGAAGCTTAAGGTAGCACTTCTATATTGAATGACCTGGTTGTTACATTAGTTTCTTTGTTTAATCTCGTATGCTTGTAAGTTTTTTAAGTTTTTCCTTCCTTTTGAAGAAGAAAATGAAGCATGAAAAGGTATTCTAATCACAAAATTAGTAATATATATATATATATTTGACGCACTATTCACATTGATATTAACATGTGTTTTATTGCTGTTTGATCCATAAGGTGCCTTGTGTTGCCGTTGTTGAAAATATGTGCCATTTTGATGCTGATGGAAAACGATATTACCCATTTGGTAGAGGTTCAGGTTCTCAGGCATGGATATATTTTCATTGTTAATTTTTATTTGATTTATTCAATTGAAGGGAAAAGTGCATACCTGTTTGTTAAAATTAATGGACTGTACTACTACTACTTCTTTCTGATGGTTATATTTCTATGATTTGATCATATATGCAGGTTGTCCAACAGTTTGGAATTCCCCATCTCTTTGACCTCCCAATTAGACCAACTGTACGTCCTAGATTATGTGTTATACTTGAAATTACCTGGCACTTCCGTCACATGTTAGATTGTGTTTTAGATCAATATTTGTAGGTGTCAATTAGTTCCTTGCTTGACGAAGAAAAAGTAACAACAACACTCAAGCCCTAATTCCAGCTTGCTTGACGGGAAAATGGAAAAAAAATTACCAGCTACCATGAAATTTTATCCTTGCCAAGCACATTTTAATCAATAGATGAGGTGAAGAAACATGACATTTGTTACTAATGCCGACCATTTAAGGGGAAGTGATTGTCGTGTGAACATTGTAATGCATATCTATACCTCAAGATTGCATGCCATCTCCAAGCCTCTTTTCAGCCTGATGTAAGCTGTTCCCAAGCTATATTCAGAAAAGAAAAATGAAAATCAGAAAAGCATACTAGTTAAATATACATATTGCAATATTCCATACATCACCAAACATAGGGTTGTTCGTGCTTTCTGACTAATGAATTTTGTAGCACGTTGATTCTCATTGTAACACATTGATAACATAGTAGGTAGAGTTCCCTTTTTTTTCCCCCCCTTTCTCAAATTTTCATGTGTATACGAGTTCGAAATTTTCACCATATTGCAAAAATACATGCTAAAAAACAAAACCCCAGCAGATTTATTTGCTTTTACATTTATTTTGCACAGCTATCTGCTTCTGGAGATAGTGGAATGCCTGAAGTGGTTGCTGATCCTCGAGGTGAAGTTTCTCAGACATTCCAGAATCTTGGAGTGTGTGTTGTGCAACAGTGCGCCAAGATCCGCCAACAAGGTATCATATATCTGTTGTGTTGATGATATTTCGGAAGGAAATTCTTCTCTGAAGATCCAGTGATCATATGTTATTTCTTGTTATGTAAATAACAGCTATTAAATTTTGATATGGGGTTGACTCAACCTAGGAGGTGGTGAGAGAAGAATTGTATTATTGTGACAGCCAAATTATTTTCTATCTAATCCTCATAGTAAGTATTAGACTAAATCCGGGCGTAAGAAAATTCTTCCCTGGAGATCCTGTCATCATATGTTATTTCTTGTTAAGTAAGTAACAGCTATTAAATTTTGATATGGGGTTGACTCAACCTAGGAGGCGGTAAAAGAAAAATTGTATTGTTCTGACAGCCAAACTATATTCCTATCTAATCCTCTTTGTAAGTATTAGATGGACTAGAATTCCCCCCCCCCCCCCCTCCAAAAAAAAAAAAAAAAAAAGAGGAAAAATAATAACATTTTCACTTTTCAATTTTCCAATCGGCCCAATAAATTGCAAATAGTATGTATAGGAATTGTGAAAATTAGCTGTACCTAATTGTATGTAATACAAAATTTCCTTTCCTCCCAGTTATTATTATTATTTTTTTTGGAAATAATCTTCGTTTCAATTCAGTTTCAACTGCTGTCACCTATGATAAATCAATCAAGGCAATCAGGGTGAAGTTACCGGATTCAGATGAAGAATTCTTTTTGCATCCTGCTACAGTAAGACGAAATGATCGATCTGCTCAAAGCATGGTATGTGGATATTTACGCGCTCAAATTTTTCTATAGAAGACCAATTTGAATTAACCAATGAATATATTTGACATCATTAGTGCATAACTGATGGCTGGGTTTTTATTTGCAATTCACGGATGTCAGTATACAAGTTGAAAAGAGAATAACCACATAGTAGTGCTGCTAAGTTTATTTTGTTTTCATCTGTTTCATTAACATGCCAGTTTCCCTTCCTTTTTTTTTTTGTCCCACTACTAGATTACCTTTGTATTTCTTACTTCCTATAACTTATGTTGTAAAAGAAAGTGCAAAGTCAAAAACTTGAAGTGATTCACCCGATTCTATCAAAAATGATATAAAATGAAAGCATCATATTTGTATTATGGTCAACAACCAACTAAGATGTCTTGAATCCAAATTATTTAGTGGCCACAAGACTAGTGATAGCATTACTTTGTCATTTGCCAATATTGACTATTGGGCATGATGCTTTTGTTGTTCAGTCATTGACAAGGAAAATTTGTAATCTCTAGCTCCGTGTCTATTCCTAACTTGGCGAAAGCTTCGTTATCTACGCTCCATGCCCTTTTGTTTTGGCTAGTAAAGTCAAAAAGATACTCAGCTGAACTTTGAAATTAGTTGCTAATCAGGAAAATGGAAGAGAGTAATTGATGGAACGGGATGGTGAGGACAGAAAGTTCCTTTGTTTTGGCTAGTAAAGTCAAAAAGATACTCAGCTGAACTTTGAAATTAGTTGCTAATCAGGAAAATGGAAGAGAGTAATTGATGGGACGGGATGGTGAGGACAGAAAGTTCCTTCCAAATACTTTGATTTTTGAACAATGCTACTCCCACTTTCTTACTTAGCTCTCTCACAATAAAAAGAAAGAAAAAACAATATTATCGGGTCTCAGTCTGGCCCTACAGTTTAATAGAGGGTGTGCTAAATCCACATGCAACTTGGTAATGGGTTTAGGATTTTATTTTTTATTTTTTGGACTTTTTAAATGTCCATGATAACAAAATGCTACTTTCTAAGAAGAAAAATTGCACTTTGACTGGTCTTCATTTATGTGTTGGTTTATTTTTGTATGTTATGCTCCCTTTCATGAGAGGTTAGTTAATTTATTTATTTAGAACAGGATGAATGGACAGGAGAGCAAAAGTTGCAGTATACTGACGTTCCAGAAGACATTGAACCTGAGGACATTCGGCCCATGGGAAACTATGCTGTTTCAATAACTTGGCCTGATGGATTTAGTCAGGTGATGCGATTTGATATACCAGATGTGATAATTCGTTTTTTATTTATTTTAAATAAGATGAGTGTTTAAGATTATTCCATTTCATCCATTGCTTAATAATTAGGCTAAATATACATATACATAATCTACTGTATTAGGGATGCAAAAAACCTCCTGATGTTTAAAAAAGTGTAATTAAACACTCAAACTTCATACAATGTAGGAAAACCCCCTCCATAATCCATTAAATCTCCATTGAAATCCTAAGAGTACCTCATGCCTACCTCAAACTGCATCCACCCATCCTGAGAGTGGCTTTGAATAAAAAATGAGATTTCTTGTACAGCTTGAATTTGTCGACCATCATTGCTCACTGGTTAGCAAATCAATCCTCTATTTTCCAATGTCGTATCTAGGTCTATCTATTCCTCCTGCGGTGTGTATGGACTTTGTGTCTGATATGGACTCCTCTGGCTAGTCTTAGCTAGCTTAGTTTCTTATTCCCTTTTGGCCTTCTGCTCCAGATTGTTCCCAAAAAAAATTAAAGGCCAGGACCAGCTTTCTAGCAAAGCTTCCCAACAACAATAGAAGCAATGCCCAACCCAGCTGGTGTGAACATTTTGTCAACCACCCATATGCAAGGCTTGAACCAGCATTTGTTTGATTGCCATTAGACGTGATCATAGATTGACGGCCACACGAAATTGAAAAATGCTTTATGTTAAAGTCTTAGTGACGCTTATCGAAGAATGTAAAAATTCATCAATCCCAGTTGCTTTCGAAACCTGCTTGATGCTATTGGGTACTCGATCAGAATTAGATTGCAAAAACTCCTTCATATCTTTGGAGATCACACCAATAGTGTCTGCAGATTTAGAGACAGTTGGATGCACGTGACACACAGGAATTTAGATGGAAAGTTAACAGAAGGAGTTTTCATACAATGTAAGGACTTCTAGGGCTTAATTGCACCTTTTTAAACGTCAGATATGTCTTGCAAATCATCTATAATAGGGAGATTATGTGTATTTTAACCTGATAATTATATCCAACAAGAATGCAGGATTTGGATGATTTTGACATAATAATGATGCGCCATCACATTGAGGTCACCGAAAATTAGAAACAATACCAGCTAGTTGATTTTAGAATCACTATTGCTGGGCCACACTCTATGAGCCATGTCCTAAAGTGGTGCTCACCCCAATTAGGGGAGGCATTTTATCTTACTTTTAAAGTAAAAAAAATTCTTACTCTAATCGTAAGAAAATAGATTCAAGTTCATACTTGTCAGACCTATATATATATATATATATTATTTTTAAATTTTAAATTCATATTTATCTCTCTCTTTTTCCTTTTAAAATAAGAAAAATTTCTTCTTAGAAGACTGAGTTAGAATTTTCCCGATTGGCGGTGTTTTCTTTAAGAGGTGAGTCCACCCCTATTAGTCAAGCGTTAACATTGGGTGTCACCAATAATAGTGGGAAACTAGGATTAGGTAGCAAATAATTAAGCTGTTATAAAACTAAAATAGTAATAACAGCTCCATTCTTCTAAGATTTCCAATATACTTACATCCTCGTTGCAAGCAAGTTAGCGGAAAAAATTTCTGAGTCCTACTGCAACAGTGAAATTTCAATGTTACTTCCAATTTTATTGAGATAAATCAGTAAATATGACATAATGATTGAACAGTTTTTAAAATTAAGGGAGCAATTTTCTGATTTGTTTTAATACAATAAGGAGTAGTATTGAAAATTTCAGTATTATGATAGGACTAGAAATTCTTCCCAAGTTAGCAATTTTGGTTCAATATCTTCTTTACAATTCCATACAGCACAATTTGATTTAAACCACTTATTTAATACGTGAAGTGAATTAATTTAAATTGCACGATTGTGCCTTTGTACAGATGGTTGTGAATTCAAATAAGAAGAAACGTTTTAACATTACTGCTTAAATAGCTAAATGTCATGCTAGGTTAAAAAAAGCACTGCTTCGCGCATTCATTCAACAACCCTGGAAGGACAAATTCAGTTTCCTTCTCTTTACCTTTGTTTCGAATTCTGGAGCCAAGTAGGCAAAATCAGATGACTATATCGATACTAGTGTAAATTTTATTATAGCCTCTTCATGACCTAACAATTTAATAATTCATCTGACATAATTGAATAAAAAGCTTAAATAAATTTCATGGCTTCCGCAGGAAGAAGAAATTTTGGTCCATGACGGGTTGCTAACAACATAATCTCGTGTTCTATAGTATTTTGTTGCTTAGTACTCACTTCCATTGTACAATGCAGATTGCTCCTTATGATCAACTGCAGACAATGGAACGGCTAGTTGATGTTCTCTTCAACCAACTGCACAACAAGCACGAGTTTTGAATATTGTTCAGAACATCCAGGGGGGTCGCACAATGTCTTCCATTGACATAGTCCAGCATGTCTGATAGTGTCAAGAGGGCACTCAACTCTTTCAGAGCTAAGGCTTCTCATTTTACATATATGGTTGAGGTGTTTATGATATAGCTTTCTTGAACGGGTTAGGAGTAAGATTCTCTAGACTCTTTCGAGCTTTTTCTTTACTATTTATTGTTCCTTCGAGTGTAGCTTTTCTCTGCTGTGAATCTTTGTAAATTTCTTCTGATGGTAAAATAAGACTGTCATGTTCTTCCATTGGCTTTTGTAGCTTAGATCTTCATTGGGTTTTCACTTTTCACGCCTGCGAACTAGTGACCAGAAGTGGTAACAAGTTGTGATACAGTAGGAAGTCACGCCGGCCTTTGTTTACATATTCTCGCATGAGAAATTCAGTGCGTCTACCTTATTGATCTGCAGACGGACATGTATCATCATCCTGTTAATATCACCCTTAATTGTCTTGAGAGGAGGTATTAAGTGTTGAAAGTCTATCATCAATCAAATATAGATACAAAGCGATCATAACTGCTTGGCTTTCGTTGTTCGCCTGACACAGACACGTCAACGTGAATCCTATATCCAAATTAAATTCGAGCTTGGTTTATATATAGATGAAATTATAAATATTGCTTTGATTAAATAATTGAAGTATAAAACTGGTTATTAACACTTGTTGATTCGAGGGGATGGGAGTTTCATTCCTTTTCAGTAGGATTTCAGATTCGAAATTTATGAATAGAAAAATAGGTAGTGGGAGAGTTTTGCTCCCCTTAAAGACCTAATTTAATTTAATTCTGAATTAATGAAAATCTAATATGATTGCTAGATATTGGGAATTAGCAGAGAAAAAAAGTATAAAATTAATTTGTAAATCATACTTCATATAAAACTCTTAATTTTGAAATCGTGAGTTAATTTTGATGGAACTTTACTGTTTCAAGTCAATTTTGAAATATCATCATTTTTTTGGTCATTTATTCCAACAAATATATAACTCAATTGAATTGATCGCATTTTTAGTAAATGTTCAAAAAATTAGTTCTAGTGACAACCTATGTTACCTTGCATAATGTAATCGTGAGCACATATACACCAGATCGACCAAAGTTTATATATAAAAGACGATAGTACTAATTACAGAAATAATTGACCGACAATGGCCGACGCATGCTAAACGGGCATACAAAATACATTACCTTATTGATAAAGACATTATATAGCAAGGGGTCTCAAGGATTCATTTCAGGATTCATAGATGTGTGTGGCTAAGCTTAAGCATTTATCTCTTACCTATCTTTTCAATAATTTCACTTGTGTTGCATGCACCACTCATTTACTTATGGCTGAGAGTGAAGTCGTTGGTCGTGCCAGCCGTCTGCCAGCAGCCATGGGGAGAGAAAGGAAAAGGCAACCCTTGGACTTATCCACGGTTTCTACGTCAGTGTGACATCACTATCACTAACAGCACCGACAAGAAAAATGGATCCTCTCGTCTTTCACTTTTGAACGCTCACCTAATATTTATTTATTTTCTAATACATATCTGGAAAGGATGAATTTTTATCTATAGTACTCTCCGGAGCAAAAGCATTTTAAAATTTTAGACGTATTCGTACCGGGTATATATTGAATATTGATAAATTTTGGATGTTTCATAATAAGTATTGAATATGTATTTATTTAAAAATATAAAAATTAAAAATTGAATATTCATATAATACATACTGAATATATATTTCTTCTGCTTAGCAAATATATATATATATATATATATATATATATATCTTCCCACGAATGGAAGTCAAAAATTATTTTTTAGTAATGACAATGAAATGAATTATGAAATTTATTTTTAAAAATTTAAAGATATTCTTTGCTTTGCCTTGCCTTGAACTTTTATATTTTAATAGTATCCTTACAAATTATAACAGCTTTCATGATAATTTGCTGATGGTTCATATTATGTTTTATAATACTATTATTATTTTGATAATGTTAAATCTAATTATATATATAAATAATGTATTTCTAAATTTTTATATTACATATTTTGCCATATCCATGCTCTAATTTTTTTTTAAAAATATCATACCATTGTACTCGTATTGTATCAGATATAATACTCATATCCGTACTTGTGCAGTGTAAATGGCACAGTAACTCAATAAAAAATGGTCAATTCTATAATATTTAAAGTAAAAATTTAGGTATTAATACTTTAATTTTATGGCAATATAATAGCTATACAATTTTAATGATATCAAAATGAATGGTTAAGATAAAATGGTGAGAGACTTATCAAATAAGTGAAAATTTTATAATATGATATTTATATTTGCAACCTTAATTTTTTATATAATTCTAAATTCAATGCAAAGCTAATTACTTAAATAAGTTGTTTATAAATGCGGGCTTCTAATTCATTCTATCATTATATATTAAATTTATGATAATATTACTAAATCAATTCATTTTTAAGCCCACTGACATTTTATATATATTTGACTTTTATTGTACATGTTTTTGATATTATTTTGTATAAAACTAAAATACTTTTGATTAGTTAATGAAGAAATTAGCACTCAAAGAAAAAACATGGTTTATTTAAAATACAAAATGAGTAAAAAATTTAATTTCTTATATTTTAAAATTATATTTTTAATTTTAATTATTTTTCACTCATAAATAGATAGTAAAAAATTTATAAATTATTATTAAAATAAATTTGATCTATTAAATTATTCAACAAATCACACAGTTTAAGATAACCATTTGATATTAATTTTATAAATTCCTTATATTATAAAAGAATCAAAATTTTCATGTTTCGGCTTATTTTCTACAAAATTCATTTGGCTATCAAAATTATAATATAAGGTTAATCATATAAATACAATGGTTTATGAAGGAGGCATGAGTTTAAAATATTTTTTTAAATTTTTCTTATTTTGAGCTTTGTTTATTTATGATAATATATTTTGAATAACACCTTTAATTTCTTATTTGGAAGCATGTTTAAATAATTAGTAATTTATTTTTAATTGAAAATTTTATTTTACATATTATTGTTATTATTTAAATTTTTTATAATCTCAAATAAGAAAAAATAAGAAATGGGGTTAGATTTTCTTGGTTGCATATCCATAAAATTAAATTAAAAGTACTAAACTTATGTTATTCAGCTAACTATTAAATAATGTTTAGAACTTGTATTTCATAATATATATTTTCAACTTTATTAAATACTGTACTTAATTTAAAAATGTTCTTTTTCAACTTTTTTGTTTTGAATTTAGTTTATGTATAGTCAATATTTTATTTTATTATTTGAAAGATTCATTTGATATACTATTATTACTTAAATATTTAAATTTTGTTAAGACCAAATAAAAAAATAAATGTTAGAATTGGATTTTCGTGTATATATAAAATTAAAAGAAAATTATTTAAACTAATTAATGAAGTACGAAAAAATGAAAGAAGGGAGAAAAATATAATTTCTTGATGAGTATGGGGTAAAATTTAAAATATAAATAAGTCTATTAATTGGTTATTTTTATTTGTGTACAATAATTTAATTTATTTAAATGTTTATATATGACATATATCAATTAGTTAATCGTTATTCATACCCAAATTTTTGGTATGAAACAACTATCCATAAAAAATTCAAATTAATATACTCACTCACACCTGTTGTATTTTTTACGCCTCTTCACGAGGTATGAATTTTTAATTCCATTTACATTTAAGAATATTTATCCAAATTTGAGAAGTGGATCTCGCATTCCAACCAAGAAGCCTGCTACGCTATAAATAGAAGCCAGACCAACCCCAAAAACCAAAACCACCCTCCTAAGTTCTGCTTTCATAACCCAACCCCAACATGGCTACGTCAGAGAAGAGAATTTCCACCTCCTTGAACGCCAAAACCGTAGGCTCGGGCTTTGAAACTATAGTTCTGGCACATGGTTACGGATCAGACCAGTCTATCTGGGACCAAATCCTTCCTTCTTTAGCTGAAAAGTATCTTGTAGTTCTTTTTGATTGGCCTTTCTCAGGAGCTGTTAAAGATCACAACCTTTATGACCCAGTGAAGTACTCCTCCTACGAAGCTTTTGCCGATGATTTAATCACTCTCATGGATGAGATGAACCTCAGTGCTACCACCTTTGTTGGGCATTCCATGTCTGGTATGATCGGCTGTATTGCCTCCACTAAAAGGCCTGACCTTTTTGAGCGGCTCATGCTCCTTGGAGCTTCTCCAAGGTCCTTTCTTCTTTTCCTCTTATTTAATCACTCCAAGAAACTCGGTTAAGTCTTCCTAATTACTTCTTTAGTGTCACATATTACAGGTATCTAAATACAGATGACTACGAGGGAGGTTTCAAGAGTTCAGACGTTGAACAGTTACTCTCAAGCATAGAATCCGACTATGAAAGCTGGACTTCAGCCTTTGCTTCCATGTTACTAGGTCCAAACAATACTCTCTTCGTCGAAATATACCATAATTGCTTGAAAACGATGAGGCCTCAAGTTGCAAAATCCTTGGCTAAAACTGTGTTTGAGACCGACTACAGAGAGCTGCTTCCCAGGGTTGAGACTCCAACCACTATTGTTCAGACCACTAATGATGCGGCTATTCCACACAGCGTGGCGCTTTACATGGAAGGGAAAATCAGAGGGAGTTGTACATTGAAGATTATAGACACCAAAAGCCATTTTCCACAGCTAACTGCACCCCTTAAGCTGGTTGAGGTCATAAAGGATGCCGTCGGCCTCGGTCTTGCTCAGATATAGATGCATTTATTAGCTTGATTTTGTTGTTCCTATGTGTTTCTTTCCTTTGTGAGTCAACTCAGTTGTGTTGGTGGTGATTTTATAATGCTGAAGCGTAGTCCTTTTTTTTTTTTTAAAAAAAATTTGTTTTTCTTTCCGTTGGGAGTTAGTTAAAGGATGAAGATAAGCTTTGTGAGGTCATAAGGCGCGCAAGAGCCCTGCGAAGGGAAACGAATTGCGTGCATTTTCTTGTGGGGAGTGCATTTCGGAAGAAGATAGATAGAATTTTTTTTTATTCGAAATTATAAATTTTAATAAAAAATAATAAATTTCAAAATAAAATTATATCTTTATTTTTTTGAAAATAATAAAAAAATAATAAAAAGAAATAGCGAGGATCTAAATCCCTCAGGATGACATGCATGTTTCGTAGTATAGAGAAGTTGTCAATCTGTACGTGTGATTGATCTAGAACACTTAGTAATTTACGTAACATGTCTTTCTTTGATTCAACTATTAATTTAGCAGTAGTTATCATATTTATTTTACATACAGGATTTAAAAAAAAAATGTTATCACATAATTAAAATTTCTTTATATTTATAAGGTATACATTACATCAAATATAAAGCTATTTGATAATATAGTGTAGTTAATTTTAAGTTGCTACAAATTTTTGCGAATATAATTTATGTGACTAAGATATTAAATTTAACAATGGATATCATAAATAATTATTATTATACAAAATGTAAAAATATTTTAATTTGACTTTACTTTCTTTATATTATGAGTTTAAATTCAAGATTTTATATGTGTCTTAAGAAGTAGAATAATTGGTCATACTATTGGAAAAATTGCTAATTAAAATTGCTGAATTATAATGTAAATGTTCATAGGAATATGATAGAATTGTATAAAATTGTGGTATATTATGCTTGGTGGTGTAATTTGCAAAACAATGCCGAGAATGATATCTGTTAAGTAATTTTTAATATATTTCCTATTTATAAAAAAACAAAATTGCAGTATAATTTATAATGATATTTTTCTGTAATTAAACGAATGTACTCCTTTCCAAGTGAGAGGCCTAACAAAGAATCTGCAAGACAAGAAAGCAATATTAGAAGGGGGTGGCTGGGGATCCCTTAGAAACCCTCCAAATTAAATTAGTAGCAGCCTAAAATAGAGAAGGAGAAAGTAGAGTAGAGGGGTCTGTGTGTGATGGGAAAACCTGATACAGTGAAGAGTGGAGCATTAAGATTTGTACTATTGGGCTAACAGGGATCGAGTAGTTGGCGTGAGGGGTTAGGGGCATTTTTGTAGTTGTCATAAACTAATGTTTATATCAATGTCAATGTTGAAAACTAAAACTAGAGCCTTACCTTTCATTTCTATTCGATTTCCTAGTTGAATGGTGATTCACGAATATGTTCCATTTTCTATTGTTCCTTAGACTGTATGTTCTTTTTTCAGTTTTACTTGGGGATCTACGTGGGATTTTTATTACTTTAGTTTGCTAAAAATCTTCCCTCTACTTTAATTTGTTTATAAAAAGAAAAGTTCTTTTTTTGAGTTTGCGTAACATTCACAACTAGATAACACTTCAATAAATCTGAGTTATGAATACCCCATATACTAAAATAATAATATTTGAATAATAACATATTTTAAATCTGTTAATTTATGTAATATTATACAGAATGAATAAAATTTATTAATTTTAAACCTATAAGGTGGTGATTTTTAATTTTTATACACTTCCAAAATATTAAATACAAATTAAAAAATTAAGACACACTACTTTACAGTATATTAATAACTTAAAATTATTATATTTTATTTATTTTGTATAATATTACATAAATCAACAGATTTAAATCGTTCTACCATCCAAATATTACTATTTTAATATTTGGAGCATCCGCTATTGAAATCTAATCCGAATCAACGAAACACACAATGTTTTTTGGCAAGAAACATACATTGGACTCGTGTGCGGGTGGGAAAAGAATAAAAAACTGATTGGTTGAAAAGCAGAAGGAGACACAGAGTTCAAGACCTAAGTTAATATAAAACTTCTACCAAAAAAAAGTTAATATAAAACGATTAAAAAAAGAGAGAGAGAGAGAAGGCTCCAACCCAAACGGCCCAAAATACCTGAAGGAAGAAATTGTAAAAAAAAAAAAAAAAGCAATACTAAGGCAAGAGAGTATAAAAGTAGTACACTCAAATGCAGTTATTTGCACCTTGCTGCCTAATTTAACCCTCCTTAAGGAATGCAAACAGGAGCACGTCCCGTAATATCAATCACGATTGAGGGAGAAAACGGTCAAGAAAGAGAAAATATCACGCTACCCGGAGCAGGCTATCCTTTTCAGTTATCACTCCCCGACAATCTTGTGGAATAGGCATGCTAAACCGAATTGGGGGAGCTTTTTATTTTCTGAATTTTTTGAGCAACTCACTCTCTAAATCCACCAAACCTTCGATATTATTCCGAACCTTTGCGACCATGGCCACTGCTGATGATTTCGTGAAGGGCAGCGTTCATCCGAACGGCGTCGCCGTCATCACCCTTGATCGCCCCAAAGCTCTCAATGCTATGAACTTAGGTTTTCTTTTCCCCTTCTTCTCGTTCTTTTTCTATGAATTTGGAGTTCTCCCGATTTTTTTTTTCAAAGTTTTTCTATGTAGTATTTGGTTGAGAAATGCGTTCAGACTCGTGCGTCTGGTTAGCGTAGCTCAATTATTGATAATATTGGCTAAATGATGCAAACCGAGAAGAATAGCAATTTGAGTTTGAGATAATCTGAGGTGTTGAACATAAAGTGTTTTACTTTTACTGTTTAGTATTATCACTTATGGCATTTTTCTTTCGTTAACGTCTGTGTTTAAAGTTATTTCTGTTTAGGATAAATAATTAACTCGTTCAATTTAGATAAATGATTTTTGTTTGTGTGGACTTGGATTTTTTTTTTTTGGGTGCAGATATGGATGTAAAATACAAAAGTTATCTTGATGAATGGGAATTGGATCCAAGGGTAAGATGCGTTCTGGTCGATAGCAGCTCGCCTCGTGCCTTTTGTGCAGGTACGATTGGATCGTCATGAAACAGACTTCTCCTGTTTTAGTCAATATATTTTACAATCATATTCTAGTATCAACTTTTTATGTTGGTTAACTCTCTTGTAGATATCTCTTTCAGATTTGAGATTATATGGTTTTGAGTGTTGCATAAAGTTTTGAGAGTTGCCAATGATGATCAATGCAGGCATGGATATTAAAGGGGTTGTTGCTGAGATTCAAAAGGACAAAAACACAACTCTAGTACCAAAGGTTTGGTTATATTACTTCTTTTATTCCCAGTTTTTAAATTAGTATTTGCTTGACTAATTGCAGCTGGAACATGCATAATCAGATATATAATGAGATTAGGGATTTGTATCTGCCATTTGGGGGTTCTTACTAAGATTTTAGACAATCTATTCACATTAACTGGATTACATTTGTTCCTTGTAAGGAGTAAGGACTTTAGCATTATGTGGGTTGGAAATTATCTGTCATCTGTATTTTTGCATTGCTTGTTAATGCGTTGTGTTAAAATGTGCATATTGAGCTACTTTCAGGTCTTTGCAGCTGAGTATTCTTTGATATGCAAAATTGCGGAGTACAAGAAGCCATACTTATGCCTCATGGATGGGGTAACAATGGGTTTTGGGCTTGGCTTATCTGGTCATGGTCGCTATCGAATCATAACAGAGGTATGCTCGCCTAGCAGCATAATGGCTTTGATGATTGCATGTACATGTATGTCTTCAGTTTCATAGAATGACATGCTAAATCTTGTTCACGGCTTCTCTTTTTCATAATATGTTTCAGAGAACTCTTCTTGCAATGCCAGAGAATGGAATCGGCTTGTTCCCTGATGTAGGTTTTGCTTATTTAGCAGCTCACAGTCCAGGAGAAGGATCCCTTGGTATGTTTTCTTCTTTTGGAATACAGAATCGCTCTTTCTCTCTTGCATTTTTTAGAGAAAATTTATTGGCTTTCTGATACATATTACTTTGAAAAACCTTACTAATTGCAGGCTCATATCTTGGATTGACTGGAAAAAGAATTTCCACTCCTTCGGATGCAATATATGCTGGCCTTGGAACACATTTCGTGCCTTCAGGAAAGTTGGTCTCGTTCAAGGATGCCCTTTTAACAAGTACCTTGTATGTCTCAGCTTGTACCTCTGGTTGTGTCTTTTCTTGTTTAAGACTAAAACTGTTAATCACATACTTTGGTTTCTTACTAATTGAGTTTGTATCAGTTTAGTACTCCAAGTATTCAATTATGCCCAATCAAGTACTTGTGTTATCTATCAGTAGAACAATTAACAAGATTATTGATACAGTAATTGATTTCCTAGAGTGAGAATGATAAATATATGGCTAGATTAATACTATAACATTTTCATGTTGCAAATTAATTGTTATATCATCAATTATTCTTAGTATTTAAATAATTAACTAATAGAATGACTTACATAGATGTCATTGAATAACTAGAGGATGAAATTGATACTAAAGATCTTTCAAGAACCAAATTAATACTAAATGTGCAAGGGACCAAAATAGGTGTTTACTCTTTTTTTCATTAAAAAAAAAAAAAAAAAGAAAGGGGGAATTGGTGAACAGTTGATAATGGATATAAATTTTCCACTTTGCGTACCTGTAGAAGCTTCTTGGCATACCAATGTATAAAGTGGCATTGCTACAAATAATGTCTATGTTCTGGATTGTTGAATTTTAGTTAGAATCATACCAATCTAAAAGTAAATATATTGCATGGATTCATTGATTATACAGATCAGAGGATCCACATCAGGACATCAAAGTGCTTATAGCAAGATTTGAATCTAACCCTGAGTCAGAGTCGCAGTTGAAGTTGCTTTTACCTCAGATAATTTCATCTTTTGGAGTAAATAAATCGGTTATGGAGACAATTGAAGAACTAAAAAAACATCAATCAAGCACTGATCCTATTGGTAAGGTTATGAGCTAATGTGTTCATTAATGTATACACCAATCATCATGTGCTTCTAGTCATATTGATATTCATTTTTCCTATCTTTGTAGTTGCGGATTGGGCTAATGAAGCTCTCCAAGGTCTTGGAAAAGGTGCTCCATTTTCACTTTGCTTGACACAAAAGTACTTCACGAGAGTTGCCTCTGCAGTAGGAAAAAATGACATTGAATTATCCACGGTATTTTTGCTGCTTTTATGGAAACCTTTTTATTTACATTGTGTGTCTAGTTTCCACGTTTTCAAACTTAACAATTTGACTTTTGTGCTTGTGTCTGGACAAATTCCAGCTCCCTGATGTAATGAAAACTGAGTATCGCATTGCATTAAGGACCTCACTGCGACATGATTTTGTGGAAGGAGTTAGAGCAGTTTTGGTGGACAAGGATCAGGTTCTTTCTTTTCTTGCGATTTTACTATTTAATCTGATGGAATGCCGTTTTGTATAAAATATAAAAAAAATATAAAAAAATGAAAAGCTGATAGAATGCTATTAGTTCATTGTTTGTTAAAAGTCAGAAGGTGTTGGGTGCATCTTAGGCCGTTGGGGTTTTAGGGACCTTGTATTGTCTCCATCTGAAAGCAATTGCATCTGGCTTCCATATATTCTTCCATCATTATACTAGTCCAATGCATCTTTGTGGTCTTTCTATCTTCCCTAGTTAGCCCCAGAGGTTTTTCATCCTATCAGCATGTGGTTTTTTTTTTTTTAATTATAAATTTATTATTATTATTATTATTATTATTATTATTATTATTATTATTATTATTATTATTATTATTATTATTATTTACAATGACAGTTTCAATGATTATTTTCCTGCAGAACCCTAAATGGAAGCCTTCAAGCTTGGATGAAGTTGATCAAAGTGAAGTGGAAGCCATCTTTAAACCATTGGGACCGGAGGTTGGGGAGTTGAGTGTGTGACTATGAAGGAAAATGTATTCTACCGTTGATTCACGGGTAAAGAATTGTGCATACGGTATCAATTATCAAATAAGCAGCCAATAGTGTGACCCTTTTTCTTTGTTGTTTGGTCCTGGTTGTTACGCTCTGCTGTCTTCATTACGATATCATGGAAAACGGATCTTTGCTTCTATTAGAGCCACAAGATACTGGTTTTTTCTTTTTACGTGTGCACTTCATTTCTCTTTGTTTATATTTTCTTTTTCCTTATCTGTTTCATTTCTTCTTTCTTATAAATTTATGATAAGATGATGAGGAAATCTAGAATTTATTTGATGATCTCTAGGTGGCATGTTTTACCCTTTTTTTAGGGGGCTGGATGGGGGAACAATGACATTAAGATAATTTGAAATAATGACATTGTAAATTACTTGGGTTTTTCAAAATTGAACCTTTTACTGTTAGTACAAACAGTAAATATTACAGGATTTTGGCAGAGAGCAATTTGGCTTGAAGGCTATTCACTGACATTGTTAAACTAGTTATTATGAAGGATGGTTCTCGTACAAAACAGCATGAGCGTCACATACATCGTAGAACCCATTTTGCATCTTCTCCTAGAATTTGCTAGGCGCGATTAAGAAAATAAAGTATATACATCTAGGCCATTAAAACAAGAACGATTACATATCAGCTCAACTAGTTTTTATTGTAATACACTAAAGTACTTTCAAAGGAAAAAGGAAATTAACTCGGAAGAAATTCCGCTCAAACAATAGCAAATCTAATAGCTGTTGCTCGCCCAACATTATTGCCTCCGATATGTCTTCATTCCCAGTCGGCTAATGTCTTCCTGCTTGACATTTCTCCTTTTTGCAGCAATTGTGCTCTCTGCTTATTCGTAATTTTGAGTACATATGTCTTTGCAATGAGTTATTCTTTGTAAAAATAATTTTTCGGAGCAAATCCTTTGACGTTATTGTTAATTATTCTTATTTCATCACTGCTATAATTAGATTTACACCAGCCGTACCGTACTATTAATATAACTTTTTTTAAAGCAAAAACTAACTTGAATCTTATATTTTTGGAACATATGTAGACTTTTTCTACTTAAATTAGGATTTATATCTAATATATTGATACTAATTGTACTTGTAAGAAGATGCATAAAATATTGTCACATGTTCCATATTTTTTCTACATGTATGTCATTTTATCGCACTTAAAAGAATGTAAAATTATGTTGCTGTGTACGGTGTGCAGCAAGCATAAACACAACTACATCTTTAATGGGAGAATGTGCATCCTTAGATATAGTTGAACATGCTTAACTTGCTTCCTTTACATTTTATCTCTAAACCTGAGTCTTTCTCAATCTAACAGTGACGGCCAGAGAATTAACATCACGAATGACTTCCGCGGAGGATCTCGTTCATTGATGGGCTGCTAGCAGATGAAATCCGTCTTCCTTACACTTGTGAAGGATCGGGAGATGTGCTTTTTCCAGAAAAGTAAAAGCTCGCGTGAGGATGAAAAAGGGGAGGATTAGAGGGAGTAAAGAGGTGAAGGGTGTAAGTGATATTTTTCAGTCACTCAGATGGCGATTGGCTTTTGTTAGTCATAAGCAGAGATGTTCACGAGTTGAGTTATCAAATTTCGAACTGAAATTTTCGTGTAGAATTACGTAAACTAAATTTGAGTTTAGCTTGTTTAATTTTTAAAAAATTTGCTTTCATCCATCTCGATTAATTTTATATATGACCCGAGGCTTGATTTGAAATTTTGATTATTTTTATTTTTAGTTAAAAATAAATTTTTAAATAAAAATACACATTTAAAGAAATAACAAGGTATTTAAATATATAAAATATTTAATTATATCAATATAAGCTTTTTTGTATTAAAAATAAATTTATATAATTAGACTAAGTTAGGCTGATTTATTTATTTTTATCATGATTCAAACCTAACTTGAATTTTAATTGAATTATGAGAAAAAAGGCCTAACAAATATTTGGATCATTAAAAATAAGGCTCTAACCTTATATTTTTTGAGTTCAAGCTAGTCATAAGGAAGGTCCTTGATTTTTCCTAAAAATGTGCAAAACTATATGAATTTAACTCAAATTTTAGGAGAAATGAAAGTTATTTATTGAAAAACTTATCCACAATGTCAAATTTTATATATTTTTTTGGCAATTGATCAAGGCATAGCCCAACAAAATAGAGATTACAATAAAAATAATTTTAGAAGAATGAACCTCACAAACATTAGTTAATAATAAGTGAAGTTGAAGATTCAAAGGAGAATTTTGCAAAATGTTCAAGTCCGTTTTCTGCTAAAGATTATAAGAGGCCAATTAGTTTGCATGCTTATTCTCTTCTCTATACGTGTAGTTAAAACTCTCTAATTTCTTGCCAATAACTCTTTGCACCGACTAGCAAGACTTTGAAGACGTAATATATTATTTCACATCTCACATGCTATTTCCTATCCACTTTATTATATTTTTTTCTATTTACTCCTCTTATTTATTTAGACCCAAATCCTATTTTGATTCATGTAAAATTCAGTTTTTATTAAATGTATCCCTCACAAAAAATTTGTATTAATTAGTTCTTATAAGATTAACTCTACCTTAAATTTTAATCACTTTGTGCATGAGATGGGATTATTGAATTACTATATGGAGGAACTAAGATTTAATGCAAAGTTAATTTAGTAAGCTTATCTCATGTACGAAGTGACTAAAATTTAATGTGAAATTAATCTTATATAAATCAAATTAATACAAACTTTTAGTGAGAGAAGGAATTTATACAATTCAATTTAATAAGGAGTAAAATAGGATTTAAGTCATTTATTTATAACTCAAATGAAACTGCTATTGAATAGTATGAATATAACATAATATTTTTTACTATAAAAATATTTTAAATTTTAAATAAGTTAGTGATTATATTTTATTGAAAAAATTAATTATATATTTATTTTTATTCTTATTATTTTACAAGTCACACACTATTTCTCTTTTTCTTCTTATTTGTCCTACTGCATATTTTTTTTTATGTCATACTTTCACACTCTTGTTGTTTACTAAATAAATGGATACTAGCTTATAAACACTATAATGCATGGGTTTGATTAATATCATTCCATAGTATTTTGTAATATGAATTTATATATTAAATTGTTAAGCAAATGCAAATTAGTTCTATTTATGTATCTTTACCAATTAGACGACTAAATAATTGAGATAATTGTATTCATGTTATATGCGAACAATATCATATTTTTTTAAACTTAGCATTGATAGATAAAGTTATCTTGTAGTATAACAAAAATAGGAATCAGGATTGTGACCAGAGATAGAAGGATGCAAAGAGGATTAAATATTAAAATAAGATAGGGGAGATGAATATTTTATGAATAGCTCCACTTTCTTGAGTAGGAAAAATTATCTATTTGGTTGCAATCTCTGTTTTTGAATTTTTAGAAGTGATTGTAGGAAATGTAACAACACAAAAAATTAGTCAACAAAGGTAATGGGAAAAATGAGGGAAAACTTAACAAAACAACCTTCCAATGATACAAATATGAAAATTTTTCCCTAATATAAATGAAGAGTTCGTTGAAAACTTATTGCATTGCAAATATAATGAACCAATTACTCCTGCTCTTATATAATATCTAATTACCTTTGTCTAACTTTTGAGGCTTAATCAATTGCTGATAAGGATAAGTTAGTTTAGAACATGTCTTACTCACAACATTGACGGTTAAAGATGGCTAGTTATGCAATACGCAAGTAAGGATAAGTCTTAATCTTTTGATATGAAGAAAAAAATTAGAATAAGAAATTTATTACTGTAGCATTTATGCATATCACTAAGGGTGTAAAATGAACAAAATAGGCTAGATGCAGATCGATCTGTATTATCTGTAAAAAAAAAATTAGATTTTTTTAGGGGGTTCTAATCCAATTTGCATTCATGATTTGGTTCGTGAGTTTGGTTCATATTATTCATCAAAAAAAACTAAATTTTGAGAATTTGTGTTTACTAAAGTTTGTGGACGGGATGTACCAATTTGCAAATTTGGATTCTTTAACACTCTTACATATCAACAATTACATAATGTGTGAGTAAAAGATATGTAGCCATACTTTAGAAAATCAATTTAACTCAAGAGACAATACTTATAATTTAGGTTAATTTGTTATGGAATTGTAAGAATTGGGAAATTTTTTTTCAAACAATGGTTGCCACTAAGAATGCTTGGAAGGCATCATTGTTCTTATAAGAAATGGAAAATGTAGAAAATAAGGAAGTTACGCCAAAAAAGAAATTGCAAGCCATGGAAAAATATAAAAAATTAGAAAATTTCTCCAAAATGAAAACTAGAGGGCTTAGAAAATGTAAGAAATAAGTGAAATTCAACCAAAGAGGAAATCTGGTTCAAGAAATACAAGAAATTATATTAAGGAAATGCAAGAAATCAATAAATATAAAGGTAACACTCATAGGGAGAAAATAACAAATATAAACACAAAATCTAGCATAGAAAATGCAACAAATCAAGAAAATTTTTCTATTTCAATAAATTAATTGGATTAAAGCAAAATGAAAATCTCAAGCCATTGGTCCTTTGTGTTAGTGAGTGGAATGCAATGCAAGAAGAAAGCATTGGCTTCTTCAAGGGCGAGTATAATGCATGCTAATTGGAGGAAAAATTGGATGATAAGTGAGCTGTTAGAGTGCCACCAATAATATATTATTTGAGAGATAACAAGATAAATTATATTTTTATTATACAACTATCTTAAATAAGTTATATTTTTAGGTTCTTTCCAGGGCAAGTAGTTGATAAGTAAGTTAGTAGTTAATATCTCATAATTGATAAGTTAACAAAATATATTAAAAGCATTTGATACAAGCTAGCTGAAAAATATAAAATGACATAAAATGGGATATTGATATAAATAGACATGTGAATTGAATTAATTCATATTTACTTTGTAATTAAATTATATTAATGCAATTAAAATATTCAAAATAGGATAGGAATATAATTACCTCAAATTTAATTAATTATATTTATGATATTATTTATTTATTATTAAAAATAATAATATAATAACATGAAATTTAATTAATAATGTTTTACGACATCACATATCCATTCATTTATTTATATTGAATTAATGAAGAAATATTAAATATTTATTTATATAATTAGGACATAGATTATCATTTAATTAAAAGAAGAGAGATAAATTTAATTTAAAAAAAAAAACTCTCAACTTATAAGTTACAATAAATTACAAGTTACATTGTGAAACTTATTAAATAAGAACCTATTTTTTCAAATAAATTAGTATGTCAAATATTTTTAGATGTTAATTTATAACTTATTAATTAAGTTAATAAACTATAAGCTAACTTATTTTTTGTATCAAATATACAATTAATTTAATTGAATTATTTAATAGTGTGGGCTATTTTTTTTACTTATATTATATATTATTCCTTTTCTTTTTATTTAATCAATTGTATGTTTTTATTTTTTTGTCCAATTAAGGCATTAATACCAACTAATAGTATAAATATAATACAATATAATATATTTTATTTTTAATATAAAATATTTTAAATTAATTAAATATTTAATTAAATTATTTAACTATATATTCTATTTTTAAATTTTATTACATTATAATTTACACATTTTTATTTTCTTTTTATTTGATTATTTGCACATGTCAAGGCCATTCATTACTATTTATAGCTCTGATGTTAAAGAATTAACACATATAACTAGATTTAAGTACATATATACATTATTTTTATAATTTAGTATTTTTTATCTAACTTATAACATTGTTTTAGAATAAAAAAGTTATAGTATAATATTAAATAAAACTATTTTAACATAATGAAATTATGTTTTATTTTAATTGTAAGCATCTATGAGGTCTAGATCAAATTATTATCCCTATTTCCATCCAATAAAATGATGGTTAAAACTTAAAAACTTTAATTTTTAAATAATAAAAAATCATAAAAGTTGAGATTTGACCATTATTTAATAAGTAAAGATATGTTATAATTTAAGCATACAAGAACCTTTTTGTAGCTAGTCTGATATTTATCAAAATAAAAGCTTAGAACTTGACAAAAGGCAATCAACTAAAAATAAAGTTTAAATTCATAATAATCCATTCTCTTAATTTTCTTATTAATATTTGTAATATTTGCCTTTTGAAGTACAAGATAAAAGTAACATGTCCCATTACAAGGATGAGCATTATTTTTTTGATTAATCATTTTTGTGGAGTTCCAAGCATAAATAGAGATATTTAAGGGCTATTTGGTTCAATTCATGGAAAATAATAAGGGAATGTAATCAAATAATAAAAAATAAAAAAAGCAAACTATTATATTTTAAAATTATTTAATTTATTACAAAAAATGAAATCACACTATTTGTAATTTTTTTTATTATTTAGTTTGTTAGTTAAGGAATAAGATTACATTCTAATTTATTATTCCCTTTTTGCAATGGTGATGACAATGATGATTGTAATGATGGCAGCAATAATAATAATGGTAATAGAGGTGACTGTGGCAACGACAACAATGACAACAACGATTGGTAATGATGGTAATAAGAAGAGAATTTTTTTTTGTTTTAAGAAGAAAAAGGAATTCAAATCAAATTTGTTAAAAATAAGTATAGATAATAAATTTCATCATATATAAATCAAATGCTTATTAGAGAAATCAATTATTTGATTTTGCTTCTAACCAAATGCGACTTTGACCTATTGATGAAAAATGTTGAGCTCTTTATATTCATTTTCTTATATCATAAGTTCAAATTAAATTAGTGTTATTTATTTAAAAGTAAAATTTTATTAAATTTAAATGATATTAAATAGCATAAGACATAATATAGGCATTTTACATCTAAAGGTGGGATAAAACATTGCTTCTTACAACAAAAGCAAAATTTTTATTTTTTATTTATTTTTAAGGTTGAGTATGTTATTTAAAGAAAATTCAATCGTATGAAAAAAAAATTTGGACCTAAAGTTTTTAAATATTTATGAGAAAAAAATTACTATCTAGCTTATTTTTTCAATTGACTTATAAAGTTGTGGAAGGGAAATAATATCAGGATAAATTTCATACTTAATTTAAAATATTTAAAAATAAATGAATTATCTAAAAACTTCTTTTATATATCCAATATGTTATCTCCTCATTAACATATTAATTATGATTAGGAATGTTATTGGTCAGTTTGGTTTAGTTAAACAAATCAAATCTAACCAACTGCTACTAACTAAAGAGGGAAAAATTCATTTGAATTTCATTGTAACCATCAATTAAATGGAGCCTAAATGACAAGGTTGGTTTTAGTTGATTAATGATAAGTTTGGCTTGTGTAAAATCATGAATTAAGTGGAAGAATTTCTCTAAAAAATGAGAAATACAAAATTAATAGTGTATAAAAATTGATGATGAAGAGTGATATGAAAAATTCATATAGATTATTAAAGAATCGATAAGAATCATGATAAAAACAAAGCCATCTATTGTTATGGAAAGAATCAACCCAAACCATATATATAGTTGCAAAGGTAATGTCAATCTATTTGTTATATCAAGGCTTCAAAAGAATAAAGAGGAATATGATTCCATCTAGCTTTTACCTTTACAAGCTTGACACTTTTCATGTTTTGAAATTTGGAAAGGGATTTCAAGATTAATATCATATTCATTTCCAAAATTTTGATTAAATGGTTTCTAGAGTTCTACAAAAGAAGAAAGCTAATGAACAACATGACCTATATATCTTGGCATTGATATGGTTCATTTGCATAACAATGACTAGCTAACTTTGCATTTGTGTGAATACTATAAAGCGTTTCTTTATTAAGGTTGATTATAAGGTTTATGGCTTGGTGAGTCCCATTGCAAGTAAATTATATAGAACCATGTTGCAAGGTACATATGTTTTTAGTTTAAGTCTTATCAATCGCTTTCCTTCCTCTAATAAGTCATCTTCAAATAAAGTCAATTAAGGCCGTTGACACCAAATTCCAATTAAAACTTGAAAAGTTTTTCAAAAATTGGATTGAATTGTCCTTAGATCCTTTAATCCACCCAACTTGAACTATTATTTTTTTTGTTGCACTTAACTGGGTAAAGTTAATCTAAAAATACTCCTAACCAAGGTATTGATACCCATAAATTAAGTGTGAAAAAACTATCCTTTATACAATATTTTTAATTTTGCATAAAAAGTTATGACTACAACAACCATTCTAACAATACTAAAATATTTAGGAATTCAATAAAAAGCTACAAAAGATCATATTAGTATAGGTTATACAGCCTCTTTGAATATTTCCTTTAAATTATTTAAATAGTCAAAATGCGTTCAATAAAAAAAATGTCTATATCATATCATGTTATTTATTGCCCTTAGGATAGATTTTCGACTTTGAAAAAGCCAAATCCACGGTAAAAGATATCAAATGTTACATAGTTTGACCATATATAATATATTTAGAAATGCAAACTAAAGAACAATGAAGTTCCTTTTTCATGACCAATTTAGATCTTGCCATATTTCAACCAATAAATACTCATTTAAAAGTTAATTATATGTTATGAAAATTAGTTATATAAATAACCCAATTGTAGCCCCTAACAACATCACAGCTCAAAAATATTTATTACACATTTGCATTACTGAGAATTAGAAGAAAAAGAAGAGGATGTCATTCTTTCAGCAGTCATCTTCGTTACTTGCGGTAAAATCTTAATTATTGCGTCTCATGAATCTGACATTTTTTTCTTAGATGTCTTGTTTTTAGTGTGTGTATACATTGTATGTAACATTTATGTATGTTGAAAGGCAAATGTAGGGTGCAAGAAGCCATTACATAAAATAGGGAGAAAGCCAAAAAAGTGTACTGATGATGCATATCGAAACTTCTCTCATTTTTTCTCCGAGCACAGACATTATCTATTTGAGCTAATATAAAATTTTAGGTACAATGATTAATTAACGATCTTCATCTTAAGATGGACATAGAAAAACTTAGAAATCAAACTTTGACTTAAATATTGAAGTGATCATAACAAATTTTTAATTAAATTTGTGTAATTTATTTTTGTAAATATTTATTTGATTGTTATTAGATCATTTAAGAACAAGAGCATTTGTGAATTTTTCATAGTAAAAAAACTCATGATCAGAACGGAATGAAATTGGTAAAATTTCAAGTAAGTGAAAATAAATTCTCCAAGCTTATCTTCATTATGATCTTCTTGCATTGAGAAAGCAAGAACTTTAATAGTTAGTTAATATCATAATCAAACCCTTTCTTCTTGACAAAGCAATATTTACAACACAATAAAATCACTTAACTATAGAGTTGTTTAATGCAACCGATTAATTCGTTCATGGACAAGTCCATTATACCTAGCCCAAATCGATTGGGCTAAATGAGTCAATAATTTCGTAAGCAATAAATTTATAGGTCGTAATTCTATAATGTCCAGTTGCGGATTTAACAGACGAGTTCATAGACTTTTTTTAATGGCTCAATCTATAGACTATTTCTAATTTTTGTTAAAACCATTTTAAAAAAACTCATTTGCTGGAAAAAGTCCAGTTTTCTTAGGTGAACTTTAGGTTTCTTGAGTAATGGGTAAATGGGTTTGGCCATATTTTATTTGTTGTAATTTTTAATTGTTAATTTTCATAATTAGGTTAAGCTAATTTGAGTTTGGGATATTGATTTTTAAGTAAAAAAAAGGAAAACATGAAAAAATAAATAAATGTGAATTGTCCAATTAAATTTGTGTGGACTCATGGACCTTACAAATTGGATCATTTCCAGGATTCTAATCTACATTTCTTTTACGAATTCACAATTTCATCCACAAACTTGAATTTATTTCAATAGTTTTAATTGATATCCTATTTTTGAAAATGTAAATAATAACATATTAGTGATTACTTAATTTTAATTTTAAGATGTTTCCTTTGCTAAAATATAATTGCAGATAATATTAAAGATATTTCCTTGTAAAGTTGGAACAAAATATACACAAAAAGCTTTAAATGCCAAAAATAAAAAATCAATGGATTATTTTTGATCAATTAATACTATAAAATATATATCACTTATTTGAATACTACCATATTATTAAAAAGCAGCTAAAATATTTCACTAGAGTTTTACCTTCTATAATAATTAAATTATGATTTTGATAACAATAAGGGTTGCAAACTACATGACTAGAATCCTCGTATTATTCGCTAATTTTACAGTGAAAAATCCGTATTTTCTTGTGCGAAAATTGTTTTGTCGTGGCATTTCCTGCAGCAAAATGCCTGTGGCCAAAATATTCTTATGACAATTCCCATGTGCAAAAGTCTTCCCTTTTCTTTTATATAATGCTCTGCTGAATAATGTTGTGCCTCCTCCATAAGGCCTTACGTTGTTATCTCTTTTTATATCCTTAAGATGCCATCTTGTAATTTTGCAAAGTCAAACCCTTGATTTTGTTTTTCCTGGGTTGCGTCATTGTTACGAGCTTGCATTCAGTTGGCTTCGTTTTGTCATAAAACTGGTGCAACATTAATGGCTTGGACATTGATGTAATGTAAACTTGTCTGCTAACACGAATATATGGGGTGAAGTATTGACTTGCTTTCTTCCTAAGGCTTTGTTCTTTTGTTTCTTTCCTTCAAACGCCCAATGACATTTTTTAAAACTTCTATGTTTTTTTAATTAATTAGAAATCATTTTTTAATAATCAAATGTAAGCTCTCTTTTCCCCCTCCCTCTTCTGCTTCTTCAATAACTTTCTAATCAGTTGCGGAACCAAGAATTACTGACTAGTAAGTTCAAATTTTTATATTTAATTTTTAAATTTAAAAGATAATTTTAAAATATTTTTATGCAGTTTTAATTAATGAAGTTGTAACCTTACATAAAGTCCATGAAAATGTAAGTATTATGGAAAATTTTAAAAATTATACATAAAAATTTAAATCTTAATGCTAAACCTCCATTAAACATGTAAGTATTTTAACATATACCAAAGTATTATCCTTAAATTTTAACCATAAAAATATCAATTTATTAATCTTGATCAAAGAATAAAAATATAAGATAAAAGTATGATATTAATCTATTCTTTTATAAATATTAATTGACAAATATTGAATGCAAAATTATAAATTTTATGATTGACTTATTATCAAAGGATAAATGTGATCTATCATTCAATTCTATAATATTTAAGTGTGTTCATAAATTAAAATTTAATGAATTTATATATAATATCATTTAATATGTTTTATAAAAAATTGAAAGTTTAATATTATCACTCTTATATTGTTATACACTAAAATAAATGTGGCCCCACCACTATGTTTAGCATAAACTTGTTCATGGGCCCAAATGGGTCAAGCTACGCCAAGATCCATAAAAAATAATGGGGTTTGTGTTTCAGTCAAAGTCTCAAGTTTAAGGTTATAGTAATTTTAGCCCATTAATTAAGTAAGGCCTAAGCCCACATTTATGGGCAAAGGCCAAGTAAAGTGCATAGGCTTATTCATAGTTGAAATGAAAGTGAAACATTGCAAAGGCAAATATATACTATAAATACACTATGAACTTATTAAGATCATAATGAATTATGATATGGAAATACTAGAATAACAACTATTTATACATTTCACAAGTAGACAAGGACTACATTAGAACTAAATTTTATTGAAGAGGAAGCATCTAAATGCATAGTAAAAATGTGGTAGTGCAAACTGGAAAGCAAACAATGAAGAAAATAACAAGATAGCTCCTTAAGAACTGATATTTCAAGTTTCAATCCTTGAGGGTTTTATAAAACTTTAGAACTCTAGAACCTTACAAAATTGATAAGTAATTCACAATTATAACAACGAGTTACTACTTAAACTTAACTAAAAGCTCTTGTTATTCCTATGATTGCAAAACTTATGTGTACTGTATATTAAGAGGCTCCCTAATCTAACTAGCAAACTAACAACCATTCAACAGATCCAATTTTTAGCCTTGTGTACAGAGTAAGCTAAGTATTTAATCTCCTTTCTACATTATTTACAACATTTAATAAAACATAAGTCATAAAAAATAGTGAACTTAAATTGTATATAAAGGATGCTTATACTTTGAACAATAATGCAACATAATCATGGATAGAATGCACAAACCAATGGCAATGCTGACCATATGTTCCCTATGACATAAAAGTTGTTATAATGTAAAATAACATTATAGAGGCTAAATTCCAAAGTAGCGTAATTGGCCAATTTAGTTCATATGATAATTAAATAATTAAAAGCTAATTTTGACTTTTATAGCAAAAAATGAAGATCCATATTTTTGTAAATAAACTTTTTATATGACCATCCAGGTGAGCTTTGATGGTTTTAGTCAAGTATGGAATTATCTCTTGCATTTTAAGTTAGCCAAGAGGAAAACCTGATCAATCACATATAGTAAATCTTATATTAATAATCAAATATTGGTAAACCATGGTAAATAGCAAAGTCATTATCTTATAAAGCTAAATATTAATTGTAATAATTCAAGGGTATGTTAAATTTAAGTTACCTAAGAATCAACATAAATAAACCTAATTCTTTTCCTAGGATAGATCTTTGCACCAATAAAATGACAAAGCTTCGTCTTAATAAGCCATAATCAAATACCCAATTAATACACTTGCTAATAATAGAATCATAAAAATATAAGATAAAATAACACTTCAAACTACAATTGAAGTCAATATGCCATAATCGAGAATATGACATTAAACCAAGCAAAAAAAATGAGAAATTAATAACAATAATAATCAAGCAAACCAACTACACCAGTATGAAAAAGACTTGTATGCTCAGAGTCCTTTCCAATATAAAACTAATTAATTTTCTCACAAAATAATAAGCTCTAACTTTAGAAATCCTTTCATTCATAGGTTTGTTGTTGATATATCAAGATATTACAAATGGAAATGGAACAGTAGAAATCATACTTATGGTGGTAGCAGATGCCCAATCCAGCTTCACATAGCTAAATGCATACAAATATCTCTTGAAATAACATTTCATCTTATAGTTTCCTATTTTCAAACAAACTTTTTAAAAATTATCCATAAATACTAACATTATACTAGGAAATAGCTTCAAAATTACCTTAGTGTAATCTGTAAGACAATATGGCAACTATCTTTTCTTTCATTATTTATATCATCATTACTAGAATCCAACTCATTATGATCATCATTGTTGTGATTATTTGGTAAGTTAGATGCTTCTATAATATCAGTAAAAAAATATATGATAAAAACTTCATTAATATCAAATGAAAAAAAAAACCAAACAACAAATTCTATAAAATTTTACCATTTTTAGCACGTATCCAATTCTAAAGATAAATTAGTTACTCAATAATCCTTGGGTGTGGTGATCTTCTGATAGGACTTATCACTTTTTTTGCAATACTAAAAGTTAATTATGATGGAACAGTAGATATTGGTATAGCTGGCATATCACAAGCCATTAATGATGGAATAGGGTACTGTAAAGAAGCTTTTTTCCAATAGTCAAGAACATTTATATCAATCTTGTGATCCAAGTTCTTTTCATCTAAATATTGCCTCAATTGAAATTGCTCAAATATTGAACTAAAAAAGTCTTCATAGTCTTCCAAATAAAAATTAGCATCATTTCTTGAAATTAAATCTCCATTACTACTACTTGCCCTAGTTATTAGTGTAGTGGTTATGGAAAAGTTCTTGTTATATTCTTTGAATAAATGAAAAAGGGTCTGATCCACAAGTTTCAAATGATCTTCATAACTATCATCATATATTTTTTGGTAATAGTATTCTAGAAACCTAAACTTGTACCTTGGATTTAAAATGGTAGCATAAGATAAAATTAAACTATAATTAGCTCAATATTTATCAAATTTGACCTTCGTTTATGAGATCATGTTAGACATAAAGTTGTAAGGTGCTTGCACTGCCTGTAACAAATAAGTGTGCGCCTTCTATACTCCTCTAAAATAGACATTAAATATAGGAGTCTTGCTAGTAGAAAATAAACTTATAATATCATAAAATATTGGTGAAGTAATTGCACTTTCTCCCACTCTTCTTCAAAGATCACAAAAATGATTGAAAGTAGTATCACCTATCCTTTGACATTGCCAAACCAGTTTGAAATATATTACATGATCTAACATTAAATAAGTATTATTTCATCTGATGGTTACATTAGTTCTCAACTTTTTCCCAAGATTCAAATGATAGCTATTTTTCACAATTTCATAGAATTTTTTTAAGATATGGAATTCTTTAAATACTTCACACCATTACATATTTTAGAAACAATATCTTTAACTAAGCTTAAACTAGATTGAACAATTAGATTTAGAATGTGACTATAACACTTGATTTTGAACAACTTTCCATTAAACATAAAAATCTATTATAAACTAATTGAAGCTTAAGGCTATTAGCCATCACATTATTGTAACTTGTATTGTCTAATATGATGCTAAATAATTTGTTATCAATCTCCCACTCACTTAAACACCTAACAACTTCATCAGCTATAGAAATCCTATTAAAAAGAAACTTTAGAACTCTAAAGTGTATGATACACTTTTAAAGTTCCTAATTATTGTTCACCTAATGCATAGTTATACATATGTATTCATCTATAGTGTGCTCAAATCTCCAATTATTTATAGTCAAGGAAATCCTACTAGGACTACCAATCAATTCATTTTAACAATCTTTCTTTCTTTATTATACTTAGCAAACAAATCCCTTCTAACTGTATGTCTACTCAAGTTTTTAGATTCAAGATTTATGAAAAGTATAGAGTCTTTAAACTTATGCTCTTTTGCAAGAATAAAGGGGTATTTTTCACAAATAAGAAATTATATGAAACTTTTACGAGACATTTCTTGGCTAAACTTAAAGTCCTTCGTAGATGTACTTTGGTTTCAATTGATTCTTTTAAATAGGAAAGTAAAAATAAGAGTAGCACGTTTAAATTAGAGATATACATAGATCGGACAACCTGCCTAAAAAAATATAAAGTTTGAGCTTTTTTTTTGTTCAATAGGCCCATTAGGCTTTTTTTACGGTCTGATTATTAATCGAGTCGGGCTCGGCCCAATCTGATTATGTTAATTAATTTTTTATAATATAATTATATATTAAAAAAATAATTATATATAATTATTTTTAATATAAAAAAGATTAATTTAATATAATTAAATATTTCATATATTTAAATATCATATTATCTCTTTAAATGTATATTTTTTATTTTAAAAATTAATTTTTTACCTAACAAAATTAATTTATTTGGGTTGTTAGGCCGAGCTTGTGGACCATATATTTAAAAAATCAAGATAAGTAGGGTTAGGCTTGGGCCATTATTTTTTTTATAATTTGGCTCGGTGGCCCAGCCTGAAGCCCAATCGGCCTGGCCTATGTATAAGTGTAGTTCAAATGCCTTGCATCTAGTAGATCCACTTAATTAGAAAGTTTCCAAATCCTAGAATTTCATTATTCTATCTATAGAACTTAAAAAAAATTACTTTAGAACTCTATTTTTATATACCATTCATGCAACTACAATATGATATGCCAAGAGATACCAATCGTGTTTTTTGTTTATATATCTTGAAAATGTTAGTTATTGAGAGGTTTACTCACGCTAGGAAAAATGGGCAATAAGTAATAAAAAATATAATTAATGTTACTTATAGTTTACATCTTTCCTTTTTAACTATAAAAATAACAATAATGTATTTAGATTTTTTTTGATAGATATAGCTATACAAGGATGTAATGTTTATATCTATATAAGGTTGTAATGTTTGTAATTTTTCACATGTATTGACATAGGAAAAGATTAATTAATCTATATAGAATTGGGACCAAGATTTCAATAGTCATAATTCAAAGGTTGTATTGAATTCACATTTCATTTAAAACCCATCAATGGTTGTTATCATAATTTAATTATAGAATGTGACCTAAAGTTATTGATCATTTTTTATTATATCATTATGCTATTGGGTGGAAATAAGAAATAACCATAGGCCAAATTGTATATATAAATAGTTAGTTAATTAAATATAGAATTTATCTAATCTAAGTTGGTAAGGGGAGAATAAAAAATCCAATTTATCTAAGGAACACTTTCAAGTTCAAGAAAAATACTAAAAATTATAGCATAAGAAAATAACCAATAGTCCTTCCTTCATTTCTACCTTGCTTCTAGCTCTTAAGATATGAATAGTACACTAAAGGTTCATGATAAATTAATAATGCAATGATTAAGACAATCGAGGGCATAACCATTATGGGATCATGCTAAGTTAATAGTTGATTTTGATGAGTAATCCTTTTAGTTTTTTTTAATGTTATTTGTTCTTTCTTTCCATTTTGTTTTCGAAGTCAACATGAACTGGGACCATATGGTACTAAGGCTATAATCTTATAAGGCATTGGTTGTATATCTTATATGGTTAATAATTATCTCTCAATTCCTTGAATATTAAACTAGGCAAATTTTATATAATGTCAAATCAAGAGACCTAATTTCTTATCTTAACTTTTACACACATACACACACACATATATATAGTACTAGAAATTAGTTAAAGGATTAAAGAATGAATACAAATAAGTTAGTATGAGATGTTAAACAAAAGGAGATGTGTTTTCAGGACTAAGGATGCACTTACAACAATTCTAGTTTATGAGTTTCCTGAATGCATCACTTAACTAATTTATGAGCTAATTTTGAGCAAGATTTATGTAGACATCCATTGAATGTTAAAAAGAAGATGAATTTATAAAAGAACTATACATGAAAATATAGAAAATATAATTGATTTGCTTACAAGTGCTCAAGATCATTCATTTAAGGAATATAATAAGTTAATTTATTAATAATATAAAAAATCTCATAAAAATCATTTTGGTGTACTATGGCTCCTTTACATTCTTGTCTAATGAAGTTTGAATAGAATCTAGAAATATCTCATCTAATAAAGTGTGATTTTCCCCCTATTAATTTCTATGATTGTGCATCTTTAAAAACTCCTTCTGTGTAAAGAAATCCCTTACACTCTTTAATATGACTGCATTATAAAACAAGCAATGATTGTGATGTTGATAGAATAAGCAACTAATAATATAAAAAATTCAAATTTCTTATTATTTAAACTTGACATTGTAATTGGGCTCTCATACAATAAATGGTATAACTAAATTAGCATGGCATAATTTAGAATTTGACATTATAACTGGATTATCATGTAATAAATAATGCAACTAAATTAATTTCCTTCTTAGTGAAAAAAATAATATATTAATTCTGCACATTGCATTCTAGAGTGATAATGTTTAACAAGAACATCTTTGACTCAAATCTATCTTAACAATGCTAATTAGTCAAACTACATTGCTTGAAATTATACTAGTAACAATTTCAATACATGAAAAGGAGAGATCTAACATACATCAGTGTTTTATGTTTTTTATTTTAAAAAAAATAGTTCCTTAAAGAAAACACTAAATGATAAATAGAAACCTAGTTTAAAATTATAATTAATGGAAGATAAGATAAATCATGGCAACCAATCCATAAATATAAATATAGCCGTAGATAGAGAAAGTAATCTTTAGATAATTATTCCTATAGATTTTGATAATTTAATCTCATAAAAATCTTTTGAAAGCTTGCAATTAAATGGTATCAGGTGATACCCATAACTAGTTTAAGCAATTTAATCTCATAAAAATCTCATAAAACTATAATTTAAGCTTCTTAAAGTAAGCAACACTAGAAATCTAAGGTACCTATTTATAGAGAATGAAAGATTTGAAATTAAAAGAACAAAAAATAACTAATGAGGAAGAGTAGAAAACTAAAATCTTGCCAAAATCAATAGAAAATAATGGAAACATACCTTTATTAAATAAAAAGTTCCTTCAGCACTAAGCAAATTGAAGGCTCAAGATCAATTGCAATAATGAAGATAACTTCTAGTTTCAGAAACAAAAGGAAGAATGAAGAAGGGCAAAAGAGAATAAAGATTTTAGGTTTCCTTCTGCTTTTCACTTTAAAATCTAAGTCTAGCCTAAGTATAACTTGATTTGACCTAAGTTTATCAAGCCTACCTTGATATTGATAAATGGGCCATGATAAAAAAAAATCAGGCTAAACTTTTTTATAAATGGGTAAAGCCTAATTAGCCTATAAGGCTTATAGACCCGTGAACAAGTTTATTTTAACACTTAGTTGTTTATATCAAATATACATACAAATGTCATTATGAAATGACCGATGCAAATTCAAGTGGATGACTAGGTGCATGTTAAGTAATTCACCTTGATGTTATATAATATATCATTAGCTTTTAAGAATTCAATGGGTTTACCCTTAGTGAATGTAACATGGTTTTGCCATTGTTTCTAATATATCATTCTATATTTTTTCTTTTTCTCAAACTTTCAATTTTTTATTTCCTATCAAATAAATTTAATAATTAGGTGCAAATATAAATCAGAAGATAAAAAAATAATACTAAAACATTTAAAACCAATACATAAAATATATAATATTATAAACTTATTAAAAGGCGTTTTGAAGCCTTTGAGACATTTTTTCATGGTGGTTCCATGTTAAGGCTTTTATCTATACTTAGCCTATAAAACATGCCAGATTAATTTACTAATAGAAATTGAACTTTAATTTTTTTTAAAATTAGTCATGTAAAGTTAAAAATATTACCTTAAACATATTTTACTATAAATCCATCATCTGTTAGTCCATGTCCTTTCAATGGATCCATATGCTTTTGACCTTACTCTCTATGATCGCTCAAATGGCCCTAATGATGAAAATGTGATCTATAAAATTATTCATGTAAAAAGGAAGTTTGAATTAATAATAATTTAAAACTATTTAATTTTATATAAATGAAATGCAAAAAAAAACTTACATTTAACCTTTAGAGCAATGCAAAAGTATATATGATGCATGTTACTTATACCAAAATTATTAATTGAATTTATGCTAACACATAGTAAGGGTAACTCTAGGTTGAATCTAAAAAAATAAAAGTGAATCTATGAAAAATAAAATCTAAAATTAAAGGATTTGAATTGAAATTTAAGTGAAATAAATAAGAATAGAACTAAAAATAAAAATACTAAAATATAAGAGTCTAGTCCAAGGGAAACCAAACACCAATTTTTAAATTTATCAAAAGTACCCAATATATTTTACTATTGATTTGACTACTTGATTGAAAATTACTCTTAACCCAATAATAATTAAGTTCCTAAAGCTAATTAATTTACATATATACCAAACTAATCTCTCACTATTTATTTAATCCAAAACAAGCATCATAAACCTAATTAGTAATAGCATTAAGTAATTGGAACAAGGTTAAAATTAGATTAATAATTTTACAAACAAAAATAGCTAATTCGTCCTTTATTTTTCTTAGGCAATTGATGATTTATCTAAGCATCAAATTATTAAAACTTAATTACTACTTATTATAATCAATCACAACTAACCTATACTTAAGAATTAATTATTTGACTATAAAATTATAATAGATAATCAACTAATAGGCCATTGTTAATAAATTATCTAAATAATCATTTACAACAAGAATAGAAAAATAAGAAATAGTTAAGTCAAAAGTAAAATTAAGAGCCATGTCTCAAAATCAAACCAAATTAAAGTGCAAATCCTTAGAACTATCTAAAAAACCAATCACTTGTGATTGTTTGCAAGAAAACTTGAAAAAGGAGAGAAAGTTGTCTAATGTCTAAATGTGGCTTTTAAAGGTACAAAGCCTTCTTAACCATAATCTTTTCTTGAAAAATCCTTAATGGGATAAGTTGGGATGACTCTTAGGATTACAATGAAATAGGTCTTATTTAATTTGGAATCTTAGAACCTAATTTACAAACTAAAATACTAAAATAATTTATTATAGTAAAATCTTTTAAGTTAACTCCTAGCCACTGTTTAACTATCAAAATGGTATAGTTTCGTTAATTCTAAAACATAAAATTTATTAGGCTAAACTTAGAATGACTTTAGGGCTAGTTTAAACTCATTTTGATTCTTCAAGTTTCAGATATGGTTTAAAAATTGAGATAAGGTTTGGTTGGATAGCAACACTATTTTATCTTCATAATCAAATATAAACCATCAAATGATCAAATTGGGATTTAAGTTCAACACAAAGTTTGTAAAACTTCTTTTTAGATTTCCAACCATATAAAAATCATTTTAATTAAATATCTAGCACTGAAGTTATAACTAAAAAACTCAAACAATGTTAAAATCCAACATTAACTGAATAATTCAATTATATTCCAAAATCATTACCCAATCATAAAATGAGGCTAATTTTATAAAATTAAACATATGTAACATTTTAAAGGCCAAAACATAGGAGAAAATAATATATAAAATATTTTGCACATTAGTGTGTCTTTGTAAGCTTAAGATGGGAACCCTATGAGTGTGAGGGAATGGTTAAGAAATATCTAACTAAATGTCAAAATATCAAATAATGTCAAAATTCAACATTAACTAAAAAATTCAATATTTCAAAATCATTACCCAATCATAAAATGAGATCAATTTTATGAAATTAAATACATGTAACATTTTAAGAGCCAGAATATAAGAGAAAATAATATAAAAAATATTTTGCATATTAACGTGTCCTTATAAGCTTAAGATGGGAACTCTATTGGTGTGAGGGAGTGGTTAAGAAATATTCAAATGCAATGGAAGTAAAGGTTATGATGGAAATAGGGGAAGCCATTTGGTGGAGTGTAAGCTAAGCATTAGCATAAATGTTGCACTTATTTTTAGCCTACTCATAAGTTACTAGCAAATGGATGATGTAAACCTACTAATGGTGGTAAGACTGGAAGGGAATTGATAGAAGTATTACAATGTTGTAAAGGTGTGTTGTTAAAGAAAAGGGTGGTAGAGGCATGGGTAGGTGACCCATGACCATTATAACCACTCATTGTATCTAACATACTTAGAACTTGATGATTTCATCCTAACATCAACTATAAACATGTATTACTTTTTATATAACCTAAGGTATTTTGAACTCCTATTCTTACTCCTAAAACTAAAATGTCCTAACTAAAACTAATTAGAATTAAATCCAATTCCTATTTCTTTAACTCAAAACTAAATTTAGCTTCAATTTTTAACAACTCATACAAAATTATTCTTAAAAATGCAATAAAATATGTATACATATATTAAAGACAAAAATAATAAATTCATCATTTTTAACAACTAATATAAAATCACCACTAGTTAATACAACTTCTAAGATATATATATATACACACATATAACAACTTTATCATATTGAATAAAAAATATAGAATTACTATATCAACGCAATCTAAAATATACGTACATTCAACTTATAATACAACAAACTCACCATATTAAAGAATAAATATAAAATTAGCATCATTAACATTAATGCATATACATACATTCCATCATTTTCATCTTATTACTCATTCATATTCTTATTTAATGTTTGATGTTTTAAGTGAAAATTGAAAAAAAAATAATCAATAAAGTTGACTTGCCTCGAATAGATAAGTAAGGAAATAATGCAAAATGGATGAAAAATGCTTCAACAATAATAAAACCTAGCAAAATTATTTTTGAAAGGTTAAGTAACTTTGGAAAAGAAAGAAAAAGTGAAATAGGTTTTGGTGTAGTGCCATTAATATAAACACATTTATCATAGTATTTTCCATGATAATTATTGTGGAAATAATAAATGAAATGATGTGTTTCATTTCTTCCATGAGGTGCATTAAATAGCAATAAATTTTCATTTCTCACAGTGTCATGCCTATGAATAAGGCAAAATTTTGAATTATCCATGGTGTTTTAATGTTACAAAGCATTTTTTTTTAGATTCAAGCACCAATTCTTGTATTCATTGTTTCCTATAGTTTCACTTGGCTTTTTTTTCCTATGATGTTGAAGTTGTAAGACATGCTATTTTTTCTAGTAGTGTTAATAGTATGTAAAAATCAAATCATTTCAATTTTAGACCTAGCATACTTTTTGTGATTGAATTTAGTCCTTTTTAAAAAAGAATGTTCAAGCCTAATCTAAATTAAGCCTAATTTTAGTATTTTTATATATAAAATATAATTAAAATCTATAGATATATAAGATGTATTTATATTTATGTATATATTATATTTAATATATAAATGAAAAGTTATTATATACATATATTTATCCATTATGATTAAGATTTGTGTCATATAATATATGTAAAATATATAATATAGATAAGATATTTATAAATATATAAATATATCACTAATGAGGTTGACATAATTTTAAGTATGTGAGATCAAGCCATGTCCATCTATAAAAATAGGATCTAAAATTTTGTTGAAAGCTAGTCCTTAAATCTTGTTTCTCAATCCAAGCCTTATTTGTTCAAAGTTAGGTTTAGGTTGAAAACCAAATCGAGCCGCATTTGCCTACCCTTAATGCAAACAAGTCAAGCTAAATATCTATAAGTTCAAGCTTGAATTCGTTAAAAAAATAAGCTTAAAGCTTTAATTTATCTAACTTGAATAGTTTAAATTTAAGTTTAAGTGTAACTTGAATATGGGCCTCAATAAGTTTATATAAACTTACTTGAGTAGTATGTTATTTGATTTAAATTTTTAATAAGCTTGGAATATTTGAATTCAATCTCAAAATTGTAATGAATATAAACCTAAATGAGTTTATAGTTTATACAACCTTATATAGATCGTTTGTTATTCTACCTAAATTTGAATATATAAAAACTTATCTTTCATAAATAAATTAAACACTAAATTTTTTTATTTAATTTTACTTATCAGTATAAGTTTTTCATCAATAATCAATTCTATAAAAAAAATATCTACATAATTATTTTATAATACCAACAATTACACTTAGTAAAAAAATAATAAATATTTGAAGGTTAATTATTATAATTAAAGTATTATACTTCTTTTTGCAATCTTAATAATTACTAATATTATTAATTTTTTTATGTATTCTATTATTTATATATAATATAAAATAAGAAATATATCTTTTATTATTTGGCTTGTTTAAGCTCATGAATAGTTTAAGTTAAGTAATATGAAGCTTAAACTTGTATATTAATTAAGTTTGACTCATTTAAGTTTAACTTATTTAAACTTAAATTGAGTTTCTTAGGAACCAATCCTAAATTATTTTTAAGCAAATAATTTAATTCATTTACATCCTTAATCATAAGTGCATTAAAAAAATCTACTTTAAATCATTAAACATGATCTAATATCAAGAAATCTGAAAATTTGCATAGTTTAGGACCTTTGAGTTTTAATTTTTACAATTAATTGATCTCTATTTTATATAAAGTGCCAATACTTATTTAATATTTACGGCTTTCTCTAGAAATATTAGCTTCAAAGTAATATTATTGACTAAAGAATTAGTACAAGGATAAATTCAAGTGCAAAAGTTATTCCTTAATTTACAAAAAGTAGATAGAAACTATTATATATCTTTATATACTCCAAAGGTTAAAGGCTTCACACACATATATATAGAAAGGAAAAAACCTGGTCTATCCAAAATGGTTTAAGTCACAGTATGCGAACCCTGATTGTACAGAACTCGTACAGGTTTTAGTAAACTTCCGCATTGATTGAAATCCGTTCCTTCTAAGCTTTTTGAGGGCGTTCGGTAGCGATCTTATCAAGGAATTGGGACAACTGCCCTAGTGAACTATTACCTTTAGCTCGTTTCTTCCACGTAAGGATCGGAAGCAAAATTTTCTAATCATAGAATTTTTTTTCTTGGAATGTTTTAATTAAAAGAAAATAATTTTAAACCTTACAAATTTAAAATTTTAATTAGGTTCAAAACATACTCATTTATATTAACATGATGAAATTATTAAGAATAAAAGCATTCGATATATATTGCCATTGAAAGAAGATTTCTAACCATTTTTATTAGGTGATATTGATTTTAGTTTTTCTCCTTGTAATATTTATACATATAATCTACATATATTTTTAAAGTATAAATTCATATACATTTGCTAAGGGGATATCCTATATAACTGTGTAACTTCCTTATATTAAAGTATAAACATCAATAACGAAGAAGCCATCATATTCAAGTGAGTAATTTTAGTGATCAACTTGAATAAGAGACTCGTTCTTTTGTTAAAAAATAATTCTTTCAAAAAAATTATTTGTTTATATATAAATAATAGACTATTATACATTATATAATATCTTATAATAAAATATGCTTGATGGCATAATAATATTGGAAAAGATTTCAATAGATATTACATTTTGTTACATACTTCTATGATTAATGTATAAAATAATTAAAATGATATTCAATTTCTTAATTAAAATTACAAATAATTAATGTTATATATATATATATATATAAATGAAATTGTATATTTAAGTGTATGGTTTGATATAGAAAGAAAAATAAATTTGATAATACCTAAAATATCTAGCCAAACCATGACTAGTCGATCTATCACCAACTTTCACCCATTGCACATTCATATGAACATAACTTAATAATGAAGGCATTTATCCAATCAAATCACATTAAGATTGACTTAGTAACCTATCTATTTAACTTGGATTAAGCTTAAATATCAGCTATTAGTGCCACAAATAGCCAAAAACACTTTAACATGTATGAAGCATTCCTTAGCTTAATGAGCTTTCAATCTATTGGAACACTAGCCCATTATATTCTTAAGCCCTATAAAAAGGCCTTAAATATGTAACTATGAACCAATCATAATTTCATATTGTTATTCTACTTACATGACGCTTATTGCTCATATGAAAATTAAATATGAAACTTGCCTAAACACATAAAATAGGGTAGATTTAGGTTATACTAATCAACAAAAATAAAATTTAAAAATAGGGGTTTTAATAACAATCTAAATGAATATATAAAAAGCAAAATTAGATTTAAAATACCACATGATGGAAATTAGGTCCAAGAGAATTCACATTCCAATTTTTGAATTTTTAATTGACACTCAATGAATCTACTTACAATTTAATTACTTAACTAAAAAATATCTTGAAGGCAGCATAAAAATTGCAAGTTCCTAATGTAGACTAACTAGAATAAATGGCTAGTCAATCTCCTATTACTAATTTAATTCAGAAATGAGTGTCTAAATTTAATTAATAATAATTTCAAGCATTTAAAATTAAATTAAGGCTAAATTTAACAATTTTACAAGCCATATTTGTAAAATTCATTCTTCATTTTTTTTAGGTAACTAATGATTCACTCAAGTGTCAAATCACCATAGCTTAATTGCTAATAATTTCAATTAATTACAACTAACCTATGAGTAAGAATCAATTGTAATTAATCATTTAGTTATATATCACAATATATAATCAATTTACTAATTATATTTAGCAAATTATCCAAGTGATCATTCATAATAAGAGTAGATAAATTAAAAATAATTGAATCATAAATAAATTGGAGACAAAAGCCTTAAAATTAAATTGAAGTTAGAGTGGTAAACCTTTAAACTTTCAAAAGAAACTAGCGACTTATGGAAATTTATGAGAGAAAGTTAGAAAGGAGAGAATATTTACTATTTATAATGAATATGTTACTTTTAGAGACACAAAACCCTTTTAAATCTATTATCTTTCCTTGAGAAAACCCTAATTGGATAAGTTAGTATGCCTTCTAGATTTACAATGAATAAGGTCTTGCTTAATTTGAAAATTTATAACCTAATTTACTAATAATATTTACAATAGTAAATTTTTGCAAGTTAATTTCTAGCTAATGTTTGACCATCAAAATGATATAATTTTCCTAATTTTCAAATATAAAAGTTGTTGGGCTACATCTAAGTTGACTTTAGGAACTAATTTCACCTTAATTGGACTTCTAGATATCTAGATATGGCCTAAAAATTGTGATTGGATTAATTAGGATAGAAGCACTACTTCATTTTTAAAATCAAATTTGACCTTTGAAATTTCTAGACTAGGTTTTAACTAAAATATAAAAGTTTTAGGATTTCTTTTTATCTTATAATGTCATAAAGATTACCTAATTTGGACCTCTAAAACTTAAGTTATGGTAAAAAAATATGAAATAAATCCATCATTAACCAAATAATTCAATAATTTAAAAAAAAATCATAACTTAATCATAAAATAAGATCAATTTCATTAAATCACACATATACAACATTCTTAGAGGTAGAAAATAAGAGGATAATATAAATAATATCTTACAGATCACTACATTAATGTTGACTTAAGCATCAAAGTGTACTTGATAGACCATCCTTGTGATATACACCTAAACTTTTATTCCTTATGCAAGTAACTTAGCTTAATCGGACTATACCAAAACTAATTAAATTAACTTGAAATTGTCATTTGGTGTTTTCATGGCTTTCCATGACATTATCTCTTGTTATACTCATTCCATATCCTATTAATTTTAGTAGAGAGAAGTATTTCCACATTCTTAATACCATAAAATATCTTCCTTATCTTAGTGTAAATGACTAAGCAGCTTTCCTAACCAAAAGAGATTAGTGTTAGACCATATAAATTGAATGTGACATCTTGATAAAACAAGTTTACCACCTTTATACAAATATTAGAGCTTTTCAATAAAAGAATCGATGACATCATGTAATGCTATTGCCACCGACTCATTGCCAACATTTTCGTTCAATGGCTATTAGTATGTTACAACCTTCTCCATTAATTCCTCTGGGCAACTTCTTACAAATGTCAAATATTACCATATAATTTATAATAGATGAGTCATTCATGTCTTAACCTCAATAGTCCTTAGCACTTTCAACACTGGTAACTTTGAATCCCTAAACTATCCTCTTATCAAGACTTATAAATCGCTCTTTCATATTGAATAGATTGATTCCACCACTATTTCCTTTTACTATTTTGAACATAAATGTGTTAAATGCTAAAAGGCCATTAATGGACCAATAACCATGCCATGATAAGTATAACCCTCATTCCTCATCAATCAACTAAAATAATTTCTAAACTCGAATATCATAGCATCATTCGTTCCTAAATAGTGATGATCACCCATTCATCACCGAAGCCATATAACTACGTGTTTATCAACCTTTTTCAAGCTACCCACACATATTAAAGCCTATGACAAAACCATCGATCTTTTAAAACACTTAGAAACATTTTAAGCTTCCATGTCATTTTTTTTTTACTTTTAATGCTATTATATATAAAGCATTCTCTATGATTTTAAGAAAAATGAGACTTTAATGGTTTACCTTCTTCCTAAGCCAATTGATTTTGAGCTTTACACAATTATGTAAGGTTTCCACAACTTACTTCATAACTAATAAGCCCTGAAAAAAGACGTCAATAACTTTAGTCAATTTTTAATAAAGTCAAAAGGAAACTTTATATGAATATCTTGCCCGATATAACTTTCTAACATTAGAGATCAAATACCTTAATGATGAAGTTACTATATATTAAACCATGACAAGATTACAATTAAGACATTTCACCTTGTCTTTAGCGAAAAGACTAACTCACATGCTAAAAGAACTTCTGACCAGAGTAAAGAAATTCATCAATGCTGAAGAGCAAGATCTTAAGTAACAAACATCAAATTAATCATACTTAAACTAAATTAACTTAAGAAATAAGACCTAGAAAGTATAGTAAACCATTTTATTATAGTTGTTTCAATAATTGCAAACCTTTAAATGCACCTTTGAGTTAAATTTTCATGATATAATGGTAGTTAAACTAATGAAGTTCCCTACTTCAAGATAACAAAAAAATTTATTAGCCTATCAATTAAAGTACTGTAAATTCCACAAAGATTATAGCCATAACATGGACAACTACATTACTTTGAAAAGTGATATCGAAAATTTCATTAAGAGAGGATATATGTCTAAGTGTAAGAAAATACCAATCAGATGGACAGCAGAAAGAAGAACAAAGGGAACAAGATCAGTCACCTAAACTAATTCAATTGGAAAAACTACACGATTACTTGAACACCATAGGTAACATTGACACTATTACAGGCATAGTTTTTAAAATCAGACTGGTCATTAAATTGGAAAAGTTACTGGTTTAGTGATTCACTGGTTGAATCGATTTTGAATTAAAAAATATAAATTATATATATATAAATGTAAATATTAGTATTATAAATATTTATAATAATAATTTATGTTAAAAACTAAAAAAAATAGATAATATAAGTTAATGATATAAATAAATAAGTAAAAATATTTATAAATAATATTTATGCTAAAAAATAGACAATATTTATAAATAAATATTTATAATATGTTAATAATTTATGCTAAAAATATTTTTATAAAAAATATAAATTTAATTGATCTAGAATTATGAAGGTATTATATTTTAATTGGCTAGTTCTCACCGGTCCAAGCCGGTTCACATACATTTCCAATCCATCACCCTTAATCGAAACAGTTTCCCGATTGGTTCACCGATCCGATCGGTTAGTCCAGTTCGATTTTCAAAACTATGATTACAAGTGGTTTTGCAAAGGAAGAATATAACACCAAATAATTACAAGCATTATCAATAATTAAGCAACACTCTTAAAGATCAAATATAACTTGAGACTTAAGCCATCAATTGGATGGTAAAATATCCTTAACTTTAGCATTTACCTAATTCAAATCATTTGGACCACCTATAAATAGGAAACTAGATCTACTGTCTTAACATTTCTAAATCACTAGGCCATAACTACTGTTAAGGGTAAAGTAAATATGCCACCAGATAATTCGTCTTACTCTAAAAAGGTCAAAGGAAAGCTCCAAGAAAAAGAATTTGAAATAGATAAAGATATCACAAAAGTTAAAGGTGAGCGTTAGAACATTAATGTCTAAAAAAAACCATTAAATAAAGGTAAAAATTAAAGATTAGAAAAGTTATCACTAGGTCACCTGAATTCAAAACATTAACAAAGCAAAGATAGGTAGAATGAAGCCTAAAGATACATGATCAAATTGAAATAGGTTGATAAATTTAGCTTATCCCATTTGTCAAAACACAAATTCATTATAGAAATACCCCATTAGAATTTTCTAAACATGTTTTTTACATTTTATTCCTACAAATCAAATCAAATTGAAATTAAAAAGGTTTACAATACTAGAAAATGCAATTACACATTTAAGAACATGACAAGAAATCCATAAATTTAGTAATAATATGCAGTAACAATGGCAAGAAAGTAAGGGACAATAAATAGCAAAAGTAAAAAGTGTTAAAGGAAGCAAATGTACCTAGTCAATACCAAAGAAGGAAGAAATTAGAGTTTGCAAAGTGCCAAAGAAGTTTTCATAGAAAAATGGAGAACATAGGTTAAAGACAAAATTGAAGTGAATAAAAGGTGCTAAGGAAGGAGTATATATTTTTCCTTCTTTATAGCTCAGATAGCCTAAAGAAAGAAACTACTAATGATCCAACAATTAAGAAAAAACTCCAACAATGGCTACAATGATAATAACAAATAGTTTTTTCCAATTCAATGTTTAAGAATAAAACATTAAATTAAAGGTTAAGATAATAACCCCAATGATAGGTCATGTCAAGTATACCCTAGGTTCGCACTAATAATAGTTAATACGCACCTTCATAATTGCATAAGCACATGAGCACTCAATGCTGGATTAGAAAAAGATTAGATAAAGCATAAAATTGTTCAAAAAATAAAAAGTGAAAGCATGAAACTACTCAAACAATAAGAAGTGAAAAAAGGCAAATGATGATGCCTAAAATATCAGATCAAACCATAACCAATTGGTCTATCACCAACTTTGACCTACTATATATCCACATAAACACAACCAATAATACAGGCACTTATCCAATCATATCATGTCAAAATTGATTCAACACTTTTTTCATTGAACTTAGATTAAGCTTAAATATCAGCTATTAACATCACTAATGACAAAAAAATACTCCAACATATTTAAAGCAATCTTACCTTGACAAGCTCTCAATCTATTAAGACATAAGCCTATTTTACATATTCCCAAGCCTTACAAAAAGACTTTAGATATGCAGTTACTAATAAATCACAATTCTATAACATTACTCTTCCCATATCAATACTGACTTAGACATCTTAGTGTGCTCGATGAACTATCCCTATTATGTACATTTGATCTTTTATTTATTGTATAGGTAGCTTGGCTCAATTGTACCATACCAAAACAATTAAATTAACTCAAAATTGTCAAGTTCTATGTTCAACTCTTGCAAAAGCCCACTTTCTTCATGTTCTAAAGTTAACATTACAAGTAATTAAAGTTGAAAATAAAAAAATAACATTAAAAGTTTAAATATATGATGTGGCTTGATGCTAAAAAGAGAAGTCTAGTTAATTCTTATGGGTTTCATATTCTTGCTAAAGCCCTTCCCCTTATGTTCCAAGAAAAATATAATTAAATTTGTTGATGTAGTATTCACGAAAAAGGTTTTGAAATAGAACAAAGTGGTATATAATGTTTTCAAGAGGCAATTGGGCTAAAAAATCCTTAAACCACATTTTAATGCCCCATAAACAATCCCACAAATTTTAATTTAGAGTGCTCACTCTTCCTTTCTCTCAAATCACATTTTGGGATTAGATGGTGATGGTTGATAATCATTGATAATGGATGATAGTAATTGATGATTAACAATAATGATAGTAATAAACGATGATTAATAATGATAATAGATTGAAGTGACGAAGATGGTGAGTATAAGATACTTACTTTCTTCATTTAAATATGTTGAGTAAATGTATATATATTGAATTAAAAATATTCCAGAAAAGGTGAATATTTTTAATAAATTTTTATTTATTTAAAAATAAATTTGAAAATTTATCAATCCATTGATAAATTTGGGAGGTGTACAAAAGATTATATGCAAACCACCGAACATCTCTAAATTCCAAACTCCAGCTTGTAAGTGTTAACATTTTACTATAATTATTTGATTTAATTAAAGAAAAAAAACAAGAAATTTCTAAAAAATGATGAATATGAATTAATTTATCAATAACTAAAATATATAATCAATTGTAATGTTTGTTGATTGACACAATTGATGAAAGTGAAAATATAGATAATAAATGCTATTTAAAAGGTCAGCTATTAATTTAACAAGTTGACCTCTGTATTAGGCTGGCTATTAAAAATTTAGATTTATAGAGGTGTCATTCACATAAATGATAGTGTTTAAATTTAACTTGTAAGGTAAAACTCACCTTGTTTTGGGAAAAAAATTGTGAAACTCACCTAGTGATCATTTCTCTTCTACCGTACCAAGATTTTAGAACTAATTTTTATGGAAATAATTTCAATTTAATCGAAGAAATTTTAATCATTTAGAAATGTGGAATTAATGCTGACAGTAATCATTTTGCTTTATTGACAAATGAATTCTTCGGTCCATAAGATATTAATGTATGAACAATTAGAGCGTAGGGTTCAATAATATTGTCATAAATAATATAATAATACAAGGACAAATCTATTAATACAATATATATTTAATGTAAGAGAAATAAATTTTATTAAAATCATTAAATTTGACTGGATTTTAAAATCTAATAGTATTTCACAAATCGTGTGATAAAAAAAATTGAAATTATGTAAACCTTATTTTAATTTAAAAATATACTCAAATTGTCTTAAAATTTTTAAAAAAACACATTTAGACTTAAATTTGAGCTTGATAAATGATTTGAAAAGATGGTCACCGGTTCAAATCAACAATTAATAATATGAAATATTTTCGACATTTTTGTTCCCAAATATATTATTTTAATTAAGTTTTAATGATTAAAATATAGTTCATAAGAAATCAAATTTTAATATAAGTATAATATTTTTTATTATTTAAACTCAATCAAAATATGTTTTAGCCATAAAATATTTAAAATATTTTACATTACTTAATTTAAATCTTATATATGTTTTCTTATATGAAATTTTTAGATTTTGACTTAAAGGTAACTTTTTTATTTTTGAAGGAACGCTTGAATACATCTTTAGACTAGCAAGAATATTTAAGTAATTTTGTTAAATTTATGAGGAGGATTAATTTTTTTTCTTAAATTTCTGACCAGTTTCCTTTTTTCCCGGTGAATAATCAGTTACTGAAACTTAAACAATCTTATCTTATGACAAATTTATACGCAAATAAATAAAATCCTGATCATTTATTAGCGTCGATTTCTTATTTTTTCGAAGAAAGAAGAATAGCTCTCAGTAGTGAGGTATATTCTCTGCCTTTCTTATTATAATGATAAAATGAGATTTGAAATTGAATTTCGAGTTTAAATATTGTCAATTGATTTAAAATTGAATTTTAAATATAAATTAAGTATTATTAATCGAATATAAAATAATATAATAAATTTATAAAATTTAATTATTTTGAAAAAATTTAAAATTTGATTTTGAATCACTCCTTCTATACAAACAGCACTTTATAAGATAAAATATTTTGTTTCAATGTTGCGGGTTGTGCCCAAAAAGATATGACTTTATAATTTAATTTTGGATTGTAAGAAATAAATATATGTTTTTTTATGTTTAACATCATTTTATTAAAAATAAAAAAGGTTCGTGGGAGGTTGGAGCTTTTTTCTGGGGCGAAGCTTCATTTCAAACAATTAGGGGCAGGAATATTTCTACCATTTTTTAAAAAAAATATTATAATAAAAAAGTCATCTTCCTCGGAAAAAGGTAGCACAAAATAAGAATCTCTCATAAAGTAGTGAAATTATTTCCTTCTTTCTTTACAATTCAATTCAGAAGTCAAGGCCATTAATTGGCTTACCTGAAATGCTCTACTACGTTTTTTCAAAATAATAATAATAATTATATTAATAAATAACGGTTTAAGTAGGAATTGTGATTGTTTCCGAGCTTGAGCCTCGCGGTTTATATTATATTAGAAGTAACAGCTAGTTTACTTCTATAGTGCACCCTAGAAATATTACCTTTTTACATGTATTCACACCAAAAGGCATGCTCTGCAATTAATAAAGGTTGAATTGCAAGTAACGTGTCGAAAACAAATTTAACCACTGGCTTTGTTAAATTGTGAATCCAAATTAATAAAAATGTTCTTTACTTTCTCTCACTCACTCACCAAATCTCTGTCTGCCTATATATAAAATTTCCTGAATCTTTAGCGTCATTTGATCATTCTCTGACCAACCATGGAGGCAAAGACTAAAAAGTACATAGTGGTTGTTGTTGATGGAAGCTCAGACATAAGGCTTTGCTGGCCCACCATTATCTGTGACTACCTTCGAAAAATCATCAGGTGGATTACCTCACATCTCTCTTAATATCCCTCTCCTAAACATGCATCAGTTACCATCTTCTTTATATACGCGTGCATCACTTATCTGCCTTCACTTTTTTTTTTTTTATATGATTTCGTCGTTTGATCTTTTCTTTTGACTTACCAACGAAGATGCTGATTTTAGTTCAAGTCAGGGCAAGGCAAAGGTAATTGATAGAGAAATTTCAGATCTAGACCTGCAAGTGTGTAATCAATTGTAATTTTGTGGGAGGGGGTGTACTAAAAAAAACAAGAGGAACTTAACAAAGTAACCTGTAGCTTTTCTCAGATCATCTCTTCAATTCAATTCGTTTGCAGATCAATTTCAGTGCTTGAAAACAATCTTAAAAATAATTATTTCAATTGATTTACTGACAAGTTCTATTTTTTTTTTAAAGAACAGAATTTAATTGAACAATAAATTTTAATGGCATCATACTAAATAAAAATGATAAGAAAAGAATAAAATTATTCAATACGATGTGTCTTCTAATAAATGAAATCAAATCTGCTGAAATTCTTCTAAATATGAAAGATTTCATACTAAAATAAATATAATTAAAATATATAAAATTCATAGATGAAATGAACTTCTCATTAACAAAAATGTTCAAATACCATCTTAAAAAGAACTTATTTTGAAATGAAACAAAATCTTCTCTAGATATGTTTTCAGAGAGCGGGTTCAAGAATTAATATTCCATTCCTTGACATTTTTTATGTAAAAAATTTTCAATTATTGAAAAGAATATTTGATATGCACGAAAGTACAGAAATAAAGTAAAGTTGTGCTGCAATTGAAATGCATATAGGCATTCCAACACCAGATTGAGTGAGAAAATAACACGATAATGAACCATGTCGATGATTAGTGGTGAAAATTGAAACAAGATGTCATATAAATATGAACTTTTGAAAGGTGGTCTTAGTTAGAGGATATATAGGTATATATTCGATTTCTTTGAGAATTTATAATAATCTAATTCTTACTTAATATTCTAATAGTAGACTTCAAAATGATCAAAATGAATCTTGCCAATTGATTCAATCCAAAAATTATCTCTTATTTTGGATTCACTATTAAGAAATTAGGGTTTTGAACAATTATAATGTATAAATATTTAAAATTTTGATTTAGTTAAGACACAAGTAAATAATATATTCAATTTGTAATGATGAATCTTAACCTGATATTTTGACAGGTCAAATAACTTATGTAAAAATATTTTTTTAAAATTTTTTTACATAATATATAAAATTTTAAAATTTTTAGGGCCAAGGCCCCACTATAACTCAAAGAAATTCTACTAGTATCAATGTGGTAAAGTTTGTTCCTTTTGTTTGTTTTTAGAAAGATATCTTGATTAATTTGAAAAGTGAGAATATTTTTCTCTTTTGTACCATTTAAAATTTTTAAAACTGTATGATAAAACATGTATGAAAGATTCTTTAAATCATTAAAATTACACGACAAAATATATATGGAAAAGTTTTATTATTTTAAGGCATATGTGTTGTTAAAAATAACTATTTTAAGTCACATATGCAATCAATTTAATTATTTTTATCAGTAAAAGTGTTTGGCTTTTGAGATTGAAGTTGGAGAATGAAGATACCGTCTACTTGAATGCTTGTGGCAGTGTCTTTCAAATGAAGTATGAACACATGCATGTCTTTAAATGTTAGGAAAAGTTTGAATTATGCAATGGATTTTACGGTTTAGTATTTAGCGATATGGTGGTTTCTTAGTATTTCAATTAAGATTTCCACCTCACTTACTGCACGACTAAAAAATAGTACATATAAAATCAGAAGTGGTGGCATGTTTCAAACTTTGCATGTGTGAAGTTAGTATAAATAAGAAATAAGCCAACCATATATGGTGGCTAAACCTAGCTAGTTGTATATTGATTTTTTTAATTGATTGTCTGATTGATTAGTTAACGAATTTAATACAATTTTAGTGGGTTTTAATGAGATATTATTGCAGACAGAGACCCTAAGTTGTATAGCATTGTAAGTACACTTGTCCCATGTTATGATCCAAAGAAGTGTGTAAAAATTTAAAGATCTACAGAGCACTTCAACATGGTAGACATCACTATATTGAGGTTCACTAATCAAGTTGCGCCTTATTTATCATATAGAGCTCATTGATGCACAAAGTTGGCTTTAAGTTAATTAGACATCTGCAATGGTACTTTGATGATTCACTTTTAGATTAAATGTTTCTTATATTAATTATGCAGGTACTGTTCTGGCAAGTCAGCAGAAGAGGTACGGGTTCTTACTTGATACACTGGTTTTATTAGCTATCTATAATTATTCTTATTTTAATAATCATAGTTGTGCTAAATCACTTAATTAATATACATAAAATCCTAAATTCGAACTTCGGACATAATAAAAGAGAAAATCAGAAAATCAAGTTTCAAACTAAGGACATAATGAAGAAAAAAATCTTAAAAATAATATTAAGTGATACTGTATTATTAATTAATTATTCATAATTCTAAATGGGTTGCCAATCAAAATTGATTAGTAGGAATGTATGGGGTTAAAGGCTTATTTATACCCTTTGAACCACATTAAACAACATTAATACAATTCTAGCCTAGTTAGCAAAATCTTATAATTCATGAATTGATTCATGCAATTTGATTTGAGTCCAGCACCTATATTTTTTATTCTCTACCATGGATCTATCATATCATGAAATATTGAATAAAATTTTATGAATGTTACTAATCATGATTCAAAAATTATAAATTCATACAATTCAATCAATTATGATTATTGAATTTTTAGTTAGGTCGTAAGATATTCAAATCAAATTTTACTTGACTCAATTTGGGAAATCTTATTTTCCCCTTTTCTTATGATATAATAATTATGTCTGTTATTTTTTAATATGTTATATATATATATATATATATATATATATATATATATATATATATATAATTATTAATCACATGTCTGTAGGAAGGAGTAAGCGCAGGAGTGGAGCTTGGACTGGTTTTCTACCAGGTCCAACCATATAGCGGTATGGATTTTTCATCAACTGTAGCAGACAATCCTCAACTGTTTGAATATTTTTATGTATTATATGCGACCTATGTGTTGTCAGGTTGCCAAGTTCAATTAAGATACTGGACAGGAAATGTGCATGGGTTCCTGGAAAGATTGTTACATTTAACTTTCAATGGTATCGGCGGTGTGGATCGATCGGCCATGGCTGTAGGACTACACAATGCTCTAGCGGTATATATATCAATACATATGCCAACTGCTACTCATCATTTTATAAATAAACTATGTATATTACATTGATATTATATATATATATGGAATAATAATGGGTTTATGATTAATTATTAGATGTTCTCGGGAATTCCTGTTGGAATGCCATCAGAAGAGGATTTTGTTGGGGAAAAACATTGCATTTTAGTGGCTGCAAGTAATCCCTTTCTTCCCAACAAGCCAGACACCCCAGATAGGATTTGCTATACTAAACATTTCGGCATGCAAACGGATGAGTCAGATCAGTATTGTACAGAAAATCTTGGTAAAGTTGATCAACTGTTCACTGAGGTAAGATTGGAAACATGGTTTTTAAGTTACGTTCAGTCCCGACTACTCTATTACAGTTATGCTACAAAACAAAGCGTATAAATGAAAAAGTGCAATTGTTGTGCAGCAAAACTGTTATTGCTGATCATACCATGACCGTCACTCTATTCTCTGTTGTTTTCTTCCTGTCTAACTTTCTTTGTCATACTATCTAAGCAACACGACATTGGTTTTACTACATATATGCAGCGTGCAGTATCTCTTTCAGTGATATCGCCGAAGCAACTTCCGGACTCAGAAGAGGGGATCTATTCGGTAACAGTTCATGTTGTGAAAGAATAACACGTCTGATTTAAATATACATACTTCTAGTTTGTTTCAAAATCCATACATATTTTCGTTGAAAAATAAATTAAGCTATTCTTCATATCAAATTTGAAATTTTTATCATCAAAATTATGGGGGAAAAAAATATAACCTATCCAAATCAAACATTATGAAGTTTTCTTGGTATTTTTGGTTAATTGTATATGGTTTTTGACTAAAGTTCCAATTACTTCACTAGAGTACATTTTTTTTTTATAAAATATAGTTATAAAATATATAGTAAAATAAAAAATACTTTATTTATTTAATGTTAATTATAAAAAAAAATTTAAAAAAATAAATTTCTCTATTTTTAAGAAAGAAGAATTTTCTCTTCTTTCATTTATTGGCTCTTACGTATCATTTTTTTAATAAGTAATATAAGTAGCATATCACACTTTTATCAATATATATGTAAATAATATTTTTTTAATAAAAAATACTTTTTATATAGTGAAACAATCGGATCCTACATTGCCGATGAAAATTCAAGATTAGATTTAAATCTAATGCTTTTGTATTTTTCAAAAGAAATGTAAATATATATGTAAATGATATTTTTTTTAATAAGTAATATAAGTGGTATATCATACCTTTATCCATATATATGTAAATAATATTTTTTTATGAAAAATACTTTTTATCTGGTGAAACAATCGGATCCTATATTGCTGATGAAAATGCAAGATTAGATTTAAATCTAATGCTTTTGTATTTTTCAAAGGAAATGTAAGAGTTCGTTTTTTGTTTTTCTAAATAGTATATCTTTTGTAACCTACACAACTGGATTTCAAAAGTCCGAATTAGATCCTATATATCATTTATATTTTGAAATATGTAGTGAATTAGTACGTAATACAGTTTTCCTGAATCTTTATAGGTTAATGGTAGTTCTGAAGCAATAGACCCTTCGGTAACCTGCTGTGGAAATGTTGACTACAATGTGGTATTATCAGAGCACTTCCCGGAGGCACACGCTGCCCTCAATCCACAGCACACAGTGAGTTCTTCCTCAGGAGAAAATGTAGAGCCAAAGAATGCAGATATTGTTACAACATCTTCAGATTCCGACATCGACATTGGTTTGTTTGCATAGAATTACATAATTTTCATCACTTTATTTGTTGTTGTTGACTTTAATAAAAATTAAATAATTTCTGTTGTTACAAGTTAGTATCTACAAAAAAATTTTCCCTAGATGGTAACCTATTTGCCAAGCAATTGTATTTATGTTTCCCTTCTTCAGAAAAAGAATTAGAATGGCTTCAAGCAAATCGGGGTCTATATGATAAGCTCATTGAGGATTGGGAAAACACTCCAGAAGGAAGCATTCATATTGCTGAGTCTGCCCAAAATGTGAGTCACGTATATTTCTTTAAATTGCGGATGAAGAATATCGCATATCCATTATAGTTATTTGTTCATATTAATATTAATTACATAGATATGAACAAATCCTAATATTATTTTATCTAGCAACTGGGAGATTCATCCCAGTTTCAAGAAATGAGCAATGAAGTCGCTGCTGTTGAAACGAATGCTAAATGTGCCGTAGTTGCAAGACTATATTCTCCTGAATAATGGATACTTTTAACTACTCGTTAGAGCTATTCTTGTTTTAGGTTTCATATTTCCTATTGAGAACATAATATAAAAGGCAAATACATACAACATTGTCTAGGAACTGGAATCTATATTTCCCGGCTCGGAAGCGCAAATGGCCCAAGCGGTTGCGCCGCAAAACCAAAATGTTGCAGAATTAAGAGAAAAAAGGGATCAATGGGCAGATTTGATTGCTAACTTATGCTCAGAGGACACTGATATTTCATCACATAACACAGTTGAGACTTGTTTGCCAAGTAGTCAGATTGCAGTCGGTCATGATGTTGTTAATGCTAAATACTATTCCAATACTTCACCCAGTTTAGAAACGCTTTGGAAAGATGCATATATGCGAAGCAGCATGGTAGGTGGCACGACTCCTTCAACTGCTGATTCTTCTGGGAAAGGGAAGAAAGCAACGAGTTCACAATTTCCACCTGCTGATAGAGAAATAATGATGCCACAAAGGGTACCTCATAAGCAACCAACACGCAACTTTTTGACCCCGGAAAACCCTAATAATGAGATATTAAGATTAGGATCACGAGGCAGCAGTAGTGCATGGCGTTGGGGAGGGATAAATTCAGGACCCAGTTGGGAGCAAAAACTGATAGGCACTAAAAGGAACCTATCCACTGCCTTCGGTCCGCAGCTTCCACCTGCTGCCGAAGCCATGAGCAAAGGGCATCGCGCGAGTTATAACAGAGGTGTGTTTCAATTGCCTTCAATTTCAATGGAGGAAATGCCCGGCTACGTTAACTCATGGCAGGTAATTCAAGTCAGATATTTTGAATTTTTTATCAATATATATTATATGGATATGGCTGATGAATTACTTAAATATAATTATGCATCCTGCAGGGAACTGTAGTGGGAGACCACAGGGGCCTAGTATATTTCCGTTGCAGAGCAAAGGTATGCTAATATAGAGAGATTCGAAATCCTTACTCTGTTACTCTGTTGCAAATAGGAATCATGATTGGGAACCCGATGCTTCTGTGTCTATTCTTCTTACAATGGAATAGGGGTCTCTCTTTATTCACAGTGCACCTCAGAAACTTAGAATATCTCACTAAATATTTCAATCAACTATAAAGAAAGAGAAAATATTGAACCCAGTTCTCGCACAATAGGGTGACGGTATAAGTTTTGCGAGTAAAAGTGAGTACTGAGATGTTCACCCAGCTTTACTCGGAAGAGAATATTATAAATGGAACAAGGCCAAACTTAAAACCAAAAAAGAGAGAGAGAGAGAAGATTATATTTGGCTAACGTAATTGTGGGAATAATTTGTAACTAAAAGTGACTGGTTTTTTCTGCTTGAAACAGGCCTACCGGAGAGAAGCAGCACCTTCGTGGTAAGTGAATGACCTGTAACCCAAAATCCTTACTTTGCGAAGAAAATCAGAAAACTATATCTAAGTTCAAGCCAATGATATGTTCCCTTGGTTTTTATTGGAGTATCTCACAACGTAAGCTTTCTGCGAAACTGGGAAATGGTCATCTTTGCTTTCACGTATTGAAGACTTAAAATACGAGGCTGAACCAGTACGATCACCATTACATGAGATTATTTGACCAAACAAGCAACAATACATATTCTAAACCAAATCATACCAACGGAAGTTGGTTTTACGTAAATACTACTGATAGAGCTGGTTTAATATCATTACTTAGAGTACTTTTGCTCCTCCTGTTCAGGCTCACAGCTTTGTGGCCATCCTCTCTGGTGCTAGGATATGTCACACCACAGAGCACTCTTGACAAGATCGGGTAATTTTTTTTCCCTTTCATTCATATACATTTTGGTATTGGTTTATATTCTGATACATGACATTTGAATGCAGCGCAAACCGAGGCCCAATAGAGTTCGTGATCATTGAAATGATGGACCATTATGATGACCAAATATATGAAAATATGACCAACAAAGATCTTGTGAGTTGGTTTTAGAGCATGCATTTGATCCATGTTATACATGCACCGACTCTTTATTCTGCAAGTGAAGATACCTTCAATTTCGATCAAATATATAAGCATGAAGTTCTGATACAGTGTCGTATCTGCTCGTTTGATTTCAGACTATAAAAATTAGTCTGCCGTCACAGACCTTGTTCTTAGCTCCCACCAATATGAAATCTCGCTTCATTGCAACAGTTCTCCACAAGGTGAGATATACTTATTTAAACTCTTGGAACGATTCGCTTATTGACAAAATTATTTGGACAAACACTGGGAACCAGTATCCTAATGCTATTTAAATAGGGAATGTCCTTTAACACTTAAATTCACGTTGTCATAATTAATACATGCTTGCTTTTTTTACTACATATCTTGTAAATGGCAGAACCAGGATTTTCCTAAACTGATGCCTGGCATTGTTTCTAGCTTTGACGAAAAGCCAATAGAAAGAAACTGAGGAAGGTGCCGCCAAGAAGTTTTTAAAGCAATTAACAGACTTTTAATTCCAGCATGCACAGCGGAGCAATGCTGAAGTTGGAGTTATTTTTTAAGACTCTCGTGGACATGACTTAACCTCGGTTTTTAGGGATATTGGTTCCTGCATTGTACTCTAATACCTGATGATAGTGGAGTTTTAATGGATCATCTTCTACCAACAACCTGAAATTGAAGCATCATAACGCAATTAAACATTTATATGTTGCAACTAAAATTAACGCATATACTAGATTTGTGATAAGTGAGACTTATTGCTTTTTGCTCAATATAAAAAAAAGGTGTTATAATCACATTTGATATATTTCTATTATATATAATCATCTATTATGAGAAGTTGTTAATCCCAACTAGTCTACTCCCGTGTGGATTGATTTACAACATTAAAATCACAGGAATATAACAGTAAATTTTAAGAAAAATTTATTTTCCTCCTTTATCATATTTTTAAATATTATTTTTTTTTGGATAAATGCATATGGTATTCCTTTATCTATATATAAGGAAATGAAATTTTCCTATAAAAAATATCTTACCAAACAAATATGGAGCCTTAGTCTTTTACTGACGGAACTAAGAAACGGAGGAAAAAAGGGTACAAAATAAGACGTTAGTATAGCACATCCTTATTGTGTACAAGAGAAAGAATAAGACGCATTTATAAGCAAGTGTACAGAAAAAGATCAGCTCATAACCATAAATTAAAAAGGGGAAGATCCACAAGCCGAACACTGACAACCTTAGTTAATATTGGTCAACTAAGTTAAACAAATTGATGTTTAATTACCTCACTAATTTGCAACATGGCAAGCTATACTCATATTCAAAAGGGATATCTTATGGCTAAAAAGATTGTGCAAACCATAATGTAACGTGTTCGACTTATACTCCAACTGAACCAAAGAAATAACTGCACTTAAATCACAAAAGTAAATGACATATGGCTTCTATCATACCAGAATCAACAAATAAACATGAGTTCGGTGGCAAGTGTTCTCCATTTCTTTAGAACAAAACGCAGAAGACACTTGTGCAAACACACAATTATGCAAAGAATTGACCAGAAAATCACAATCTAGGAAGAATTGCAAAAATAAACCTAGATAAGGTGATGTCTAATAAAAAACATATATGAGAAATCAAGCACCTTATATATAAAAGCAAATCTAAGAATCTTATAGTGCAATCTACAATTGGAGGCGTTCCAGGAAGGTGTTGCAATCAAATATCATCCTTAGAATCATGCCAGTTTTTACCACGCATGATTTAATTGTAAGTAAGTGTATGGTATCAGCTTGTATCAATATTAACATACCAATCAGATAGAATCATACTCATACAACTTGTATTAGTATTCAATAATACATCAATCAGCTAGAATAATACATATGGAGTTCTTACATTTCTAGTTAAAAAATATTATGCAATAAGATTGGAGGATAATTCTTCACCAAAAACTAAATCTTCCTCCTCTTACCTTAAAACCAACGATAACAACAAATGAAGACAATAAACTCAGTTGTATTTATTTTTAAAGTTAACTCATAACCAAAACGAGCCCAACAGCTTAGCAAAGATAGACCCTGTAGTACTCGATAATTAGATTAAATGAGCAGTTAGTGGGCTACACCCTGTTTGCTTTGGAAGTCATAGTAGGAAACCTTTCTCGGGTGAATATAGCTATGCATGGTCACTTGATCAGGCAAATAAGTTGGGGTGCTATGTAGGGTTCGCTGCTGCCTTAGAGTCTCATCTCCAAGTCTTTTGCGGGATCTAGTCCAACCTTGGCAGCAATATTATTGCCAAGAACCTGAGGAATCAAATGAGTTGACAAGTTGAGCTATAATACAAGAACTGATGGAAGTTTAGGGAGGAAAGAAAAAGGGACAAGGAGGAACCGTCAAAATTTAAATCTAATGGATTCGCTTGAAGAATAAGGGATCAAATGGAATATCAAGTTGATTTGCAATGAGTCCGACTTTATAGTCAAAGTCAAACATTAGACAATAAAATAAAACCACGTTGAAAAACAGAAAAATTGCAAACAGAACATGCCTGGTACGAAAATTGCAAACTCTATCAGATAAAGACCAAGTCACCATTGATATACATGTTCACCTAAATCTGGAGACTTCCATTGAGAACTAAGTTTTTAATTCAGTTCCAAGACAAGAAAAAACACAAACACCTAGGGGTCGTTTGGTTCGCAGGAACAACATAGGAAATTGGACTTCTCAAGATATAAACTACTATAGAGTTGTTTGGTTGCGCAAATGGGAGGAAATGGATTTTCCTGATAATTTATATTTCTCATAAAACACAGGAGATCACTTACCCACTCCCCCTAGGTAAATTTTGTTTCCTGCATTTTTAATTAATTTATAGACAAAAATGATCCTATTAAAATTAGTTAATATCAATTTTACCCTTTTAATTGAATATCAGGTTTCACTGTATATGTCGTTGTTTCTCGAACATCTCTCATCTCCTCTCAACCCTAGTAGCAGTTTCCGGTAAGGGTACTAGCGATTTCTAATTCTCAAACTTTTCTCATCTCTTCTTAACCCTAACAGTAGTTTCCGGCAACAATACTAACGATTTCTGGTAAGCCTTGATGAGCTTACTTATTATATTTCCTCTTTTTCTATTATGTAAACTACAGCCTTCATAATTGAAAATTTTTATCCTTCCTAACTTTCTGTCAAAGAAAAGAAGCTACAGGTCGGAATACAAACAATAATAAAATAATGGTAGAATTTGACAATAAAGGGTGTATGCTCACGGTTTAGCAAATTAGGATATTTAATCCACCCCCACAGCAGAGCTTCTAAGAGGTTTTGAATATGATATCGTTGTTGTTTGCCTGTTGACTACCTTGAAAAAGATTAATGGTGTTTGTTGAATTCAAATTACTATGGCTGACCATATTTTCATTGCTTTTCTAACTTATAACATTCTTGCATGTAATTTGCCTATGTCATACAATTATAGCTCGCTTACCATTGAGTAAAAAGAAAAAGATTGTTACTACATGTATTGTATTATACACACAAATGATGCTCATGATTTTGGAGGCTATTGCTGAATTTATGTATCTTCTATCCTTTTTGGACACTAGATTGCCCAAGCCTATATCTTATCTATTTGATAGTTGTGCCGAAGAAAGATATTATGCTAGGCTTTTAAATCTCAAGCCAATGATTCAAGAAAGTGACTTAGCATGCTTGGACAACCTTAGGATGAATATGGCCTATTTTTCTAAGTTATGTGATATGCTTAGAGATTTTGGTAAGTTACAAGGAAATAAGAATACTAGTTTAGAAGAGATGGTTGCTTTATTTCTATTCACACTTTCTCATTACATAAAAAATCAAAGAACTTAATTGTATTTTAGGAGAAGCGGCGAGACAATATCTAGGCACTTCAATTCATTTCTCCACACTGTCCTTAGGTGCAATGATATTCTACTAAAGAAACCTGAACTAATGACAGAGAACTGCTAAGATGAGGGTGGATGTGGTTTAAGGTAAGTTAAAATTTTTAGAAAGATTAGATAAATGTATAAATATTTATAAATATATACGGTATATATTAACAAGTTATATATATATACACACACACACTGCAGAATTGCTTAGGTGCTTTAAATGAAAGTTATATTAAGGTTCGTGTTGGGATACAGATAAAGCTAGGTTCAGGAATAGAAAAAGAGAACTCACTACTAATGTGTTAGCTATGTGCACGTGGGATTTGTAATTTATTTATATATTACCTGGTTGGGAGGGTTCCACATATGACAATAGAGTGCTTCAAGATTTACTTTCTAGAAAAAATACTTTGATAGTCCCACAAGGTAACAACATAGGTACCTTCACATTGTTCAATTTGAACTAAGGAGCTTATTTGAGATGAAACTACTTAACACTTATCTTGGTTAATTATAGGCAACTACTATTTATGTGATGCCAGATACATGAATTGTGAGGGATTTCTAACACCATTTAAAGGCCAGAGATATCATCTAAGTGTGTGGAAGAGTGGTGTTCAACCAGTATCTGCTAAGGAATATTTTAATATGAAGCATTCTCAAGCAAGAAATGTTATTGAGAGGTGTTTTGGATTGTTAAAAATGAGATGGGATATTCTAAGATGTACAACTTGGTACCCTAGGAAAACTGTAGGTAGAATTATCTTGGCTTGTGCATTGATGCATAATTTCATTCGAACATACATGAGTATGGATCCCATAGAGCCCTTGCTTGTGGATGGTGAGGAAGAAGAAAATGGTGAACTTAATATTGGAATTATGGAATCTAGTGCTGCATGGAATACATTCAGACATGATCTTACCAATGAGATGTACAATGCATGGTTACATAACACCACATCATTGAACAGGGTTTAGCAAAAACTATGTAGTGTGTTTCACTTGTATTGTGTTTATGGATTGATAGACAATATACACTTTATTCTTGTATTATTTTTATTTGAATTTGTAATAAGATCTGATTAATGACTTTACCTTTTATTGAACTAGTATGATCATCTTAAGTTGCTAAATCATGAGTAGAATGCCGCTTTTAGGAATTCTTATGTTTCCTCTCTCTCTATCTTTCCTTCTTTACAGATGAGTCAACCAAAAGCTCAAAGAAATGCCAACCAAGGTGGTAACAGTGCGAACCTATCTAAAAGATGCATAAGATAGGAATGTGCTAAGGATCGTGCACTAATTAGTGCAATGATAGATCTTGTGGAACTAGCTGGTTGGAAAACGGACAATGACCAGTTTAAGAATAATGCTTATAGCAGGTTGGAATAACTTATAGAACAAAAGCTTCTTAGGTGTGGTATGAAGGCTAAACCACACATTGAGTCTCGTATCAAGTATTTGAGGAATCAATATAATGCTATTGCGAAAATGCTTGATCCAGCTGCCAGTAAATTTGGAAGGAATGATGAAGAGAAGTTCGTAACATGCTCAAAACCAGTTTAGGATAAATGGGTGAAAGTAATCTTTTATATTATGATTTTTCTTCTATGCACATATGTGTGTCTGTGTATATTTCTAGTGATAGCTTTTAAAGTTTTACCTTCTTCTCTCATTATGTTTTCCTTTATTTTATGTTAGAGCCACAAAAATGCCGTGGGGTTAAGAAACAAGCCATTTCTATTTTTTAATGATTTAGGCAAAATATTTGAGAAGGATAGAGTCATTGGAGACGAGGCTGTAAATCGACAAGATGCATTAAAGGGGATGGAAAACGAAGTAAGGAATAGAGAAGAAGAAGAACATGTTCCTGCCTTTTCTGTGGAGGACATTTACCTAGTCCCTCCATATGCCCCAATAGGAACTTCTTCCTCAACCACTCCATCAAACCGTAGGTTAAAGAAGGCGAAGATAGAAAATTTGGATGTTTTGAGAGAGTTTTCTTCTAGATTTGCACAAATGGGTGATGTAATGGAGGATGCAAGTAAACACATAGGCCGCTTGGCTTCTTATTTCAAATATGAATCTAATTCTGTAAGGAGAAGGATGCAAGTGACTAATGAGATTATGAAGATTGATGGGTTAACTCCTACCCAAGTTATGAATGTGACAAGGAAAATTGCTCTTAACCCTTTAAAAGTTAATTTCTTTTTTAGCTTTTCAGAAGATTTCAGAGCAGCTTATATGCATAGTTTGTTACTTCTAGATCAGTGAAGTTCTATGAAAACTAATAGTCATTTGGAGCCAACACACTCACTAAACTCATGTTATGTTGTTGAACTTTTATATGTGTACCTATTTTTTGGACACTTATCTGACATCGGAGCCTCTAATGTATTAGTTAATATGGCTTTCGGTTAATGTATATAAGCTACTAAACTAGATTTCCTCAAACTTTTAGCGGAATATAACAATACTTTTTCATTTTTTCCTATGGCAATTCTGTTGAGACTCCTGTAGTACAGTTCAGTTCATTTCCTGCATCATCTCCAGACATTATTACACATTAACTTGGATGTTACTGTTTTGGATGAAAACAGTAACACCTAAGAATGCAACCCGTTGTAGTGTGAGAGAGACATGTTTATTGCTGGAGGTTTACGCACTGTTAGGTGGCTACTTCGCCTGAGAAAGCAGGCCAACCATCTGCATGTTACTGTTTAGAGTTTAGGACAGTAACATCGTTGAGGCTGATAGAGAATTGACCCTGGGGGGTTACAAGTGGTTGGAATCTAGTTCTTGTTAGTTAGTTATGTAACTTAACGCATTTCTTTCTAGATAAGATCCAAAAACTACCTCTTTGTAGGATATTACTATTTTGGATGAAAACAATAACACCCAAGAATGTAGCTCATGAACATCAGGTGAATGCATTTTCACTTCTGGGGTAGAGCCTACTGTGCATTGGCTACATTGTCTGAGAAAGCAAGCCAACAAGCTGCATGTTACTATATTAGTTTGAGACAATAACATCATCGAGGTTATTGGAATTTTGAGTCTGAGGGGTTATAGGTGGCTGAAAATTGGGTCTAAGAGGTTAGTTATGTCACTTGACATGTTCCTCTCTGGATAAGATTTAAGAATTGCCTATTTGTGGGATGTTACTGTTTTGTCCGAAGACAATAACATCATCGAGGATGTTGGAATTTTGAGCCCGAGGGTTTACAGGTGGCTGAAAATTGAGTTTGGGAAGTTAGTTATGTCACTCGACAAGTTCCTTTCTGGAAAAAATCCAAGAAATTCCTCTTTGTGGAATGTTACTATTTTGTCCAAAGACAGTAACATCATCGAGGTTGTTGGAATTTTGAGCTTGGAGGTTTACAAGTGGTTGAAAATTAGGTTTGGGAAGCTAGTTATGTCACTCGACAAGTTCCTTTCTGGAAAAAATCCAAGAAATTCCTCTTTGTGGAATGTTACTGCTTTGTCCGAAGACAGTAATATCATTGAGGCTGTTGGAGTTTTGAGCCCAAAGGTTATAAGTGGCTGGAAATTAGGTTTGGAAGGTTAGTTATGTCGCTCGACAAGTTCTTCTCTGGATAAGATCCAAAAAATTCCTCTTTGTGGAATGTTACTGTTTTGTCCGAAGACAGTAACATCATCAAGGCTGTTGGAGTTTTGAGCTCGGGGGTTACAGATGGCTGGAAATTGGGTTTAGGAGGTTAGTTATGTCACTTGACAAGTTTCTTTTTAGATAAGATCCAAGAACTGCCTATTTGTAGGATGTTATTGCTTTGTTCGAAGACAATAACATCATCAAGGTTGTTGGAGTTTTGAGCCCGAGGGTTTACAAGTGGCTGAAAATTGGGTCTAAGAGGTTAGTTATATCACTCAATAAGTTCCTCTCTAGATAAAATCCAAGAAATTCCTCTTTATGGGATGTTACTATTTTGTCCGAAGATAGTAACATCATCGAGGCTGTTGGAGTTTTGAGCCCGAAGGTTACAAGTGGCTAGAAATTAGGTTTGGAAGGTTAATTATGTCACTTAACAAGTTCCTCTCTAGATAAGATCTAAGAAATTTCTCTTTGTGGGATGTTACTATTTTGTCTGAAGACAGTAACACCCAAGAAAATGGCCCATGTGTGTATGAGAGATGCATGTCTATTGCTGGGGAACTTTTTCAAAGAATGTACTTCGTTCATACTAACTTTGGTGGTAGGTCTTACGAATAGTACCACACAACTGGATATTACTGCATCGACACAGGTGTTCGTAATTCATAGGGCAACGTGTTATTTGAGTGCTAACATAAACTGTACAAAAAATTAACATTTACAATTAAGTTATACATACAGTTGAATTTTAAATATATCTGAGATCATGGTTTTACATGAATTTAGTGTTACACATGTGCATAATAATCAACTTTAGTATTACATATGCCATAATAATCAACTTCAGTTAGGAAGACTGAAATTCTCGAGGAATTTAGTAACTAATTTTGCTCTGTATTGTCTCACTTCATTCAATGAAAATTATTCTTCAAACTCTTTATTATTGAATATATTCTCTATATGCTTGCAGATGAAAATCCCACGGTCTTGCCTAGAAAATAGTAACATGAGTTAGTTTGGTACCTCCTAGACATGTTATCCTTGGATAAGAAAAGAACTTGCTACTTACGACGTTTCTTTCTATTATGGTGCCCGTTCGTATGATATTATATCAAAAGGTGGAACTGCGGTGGCTAGCTCTACCCTCGTATCCATTCCATTATGTGCAAGGACTTCATTCTTCTTTTTCTCGTAATAATCCTTCTATTGTTAGCAAACTAAAAAAAATGAAAAATAAAAACTTCATGTTACTGTCTACATTGCTGGTTGTAACATCTTGTATTGTTATAAGTTATTATTTTTTATTATGGCAACAATAATATCGACAAAAAACACATCCAGCATACAAATAACCCAATGAAGTTTAATTAAAAATGAAACTCCGAGAAAACATCCAGTTACTATTTTGACAAGAAATAGAAATATCAACAAATAACAGCATATCATCTAATAGCATCATCCTTGACATGTTTTCTCCAATGGAAAGCCATGTTATGAGTTATATACAAGAGATACGACGTTGTCTTGTTGTGAGTATGAGATGTTATTATCTTTGATGGAAACAGTAACATCAATAAGATAACAAGATAGAGGGTTTAAGAATGTGGCTAGCAATGCAATTTCAGTCAAACCCAAAAAGTAACATCACTTGCTATTCTATCGTAGTATTTAATATCACTCACCACCATCATGGCATCACGAAAGTATGGATCCCATGCCCCCTCTTTTCTCGGCTGCAGCGAGTTGTAGTGTGTCCATTTGCACTCTTTGTTATCCAGGACGAGAAGTATGAAGTGGTTGGGGTTTCTGAAGTCATTCACGCTCGTGGTGTTTAGGAGGAATATAACAACATCTGCAACTATTGCTCCTCCATATGTGCATCGAATTTGAACTGCCTAACTTCCTGGAGTAACTTAACGTCGCTTACAATGTAAAACTGTCAGTGTAGTTTAAGCACAAGTCAGTATCAATGCTGTCTTTTGTAATTCATATTTGGGAAATAGATTCAGGATCTTACCTAGCAGCAACTGTCGAATGCAAATATCTTTCTTTTACTGTTCGTGGAAGCCAAGGTCAGAGTATAGACATGGCCATCTATGATCTGTATTGAATGAACTTAATTCTCGTTAGATGATTGATTAGGGTGGCAAATTCCAAATAGTAGCACAAGAACCTAGCATTTGTAACACAACGAATAATTGCATGTAACTGTTTGCACTCCACACAGTAGCACTATACTTTCTGAGCTCGAATGGACTCAGTTAGGTTGTGTTACTATTTTGGATGAAAACAGTAATATAACTACAGGGAGGAATAAGATAAAAGAATAATGCGTTTAAAACGATCAGAGGATACATATATTGTTCGTGATTGACTTCTCCTTGATTACTTCCACCAACTCGTCAAAAGTTATGAACAAATCCTGCTGGGGGGTTGACTAGATAAAAATCCTACATATGGTGATTTGGCATGGGGATGAGACAAAGCCATAAGCAATACTTTCTAGTAAATGCAAAGAATTGAGAAGAAAGCAGGACATGACTTACTGTAGGTCTCCTGCATTTTTTATTTGCACCATCTTATTCCTGACATCTTGGATCAGGTAATTTGCAGTTGGCAACTTTGTAGTATTCATTACCTTATGAGTTTGCTTTTTTTTAGTTTTATCTGCTGGTATTTCACCAGGGATTATAATAGAGTCCTCTTTGCTCCACCCAGAAACCTCCTCAGCAATTATTGTCTGTTGTTGTGCATCTGTTTATCTTGTACATTTTTTCACTGGCCCCAAGTATGTGAACTCTTCATCCCATTTTATTTTTCTTGTTTCTGATTTAATCTTCGATATCGTCGAACACTGTTTTTCCTCATCTTTATTTTGTTCATCAGCTCCGGTGGTTTCTATCTCATCTTGTTTAACCACTTGCACATTTTTTTCTGATAGTTGCACATTGAGCTATTTATTTGATTTTTCAAACTATCATTGACCATTCTGATATTTTCTGCCTCACTTGTTGCAGTTGATAGTTGCTCCTATAGCCGTGTGTTATCATGTTTGAGTTTTGTTATTATTTTTGCATTTTGCTGTGTCTGTTGTTTTGACATCTGAAGTTTCCCAGTGAGAGACTTTAATTCATCCTTCAGTTTGAGAATTTTTGTGTTTGTACTAAAGAGCTGATCCCTAAGCCGTTGGACTTCGTCGTTGTCTTGTTGATGTTGCTCTTTGTGGGACAGTGCAATATCTACAAACTGGTCCAACTTTGTTGATCGTGGTTGGATCACGTACTGGGCCAATGCTGTCTCAATATCGCCTCCCGAATCTTTCGATTTGTAGGGTGTGTTCTGTGATTCTCTTTTGTTAACAAATTCAATTAATTGTAGATTTATTTCAGCTGTGTAGAGGAGGTCATATTCTTGTACGTTGGCTCAATTTCTCTGTTTACGACCTGAAACATAAGTGTTTCCACTGTTAGTGTGGTAAGTCGGCATGTTTTTGTTTAAGTGAGAAACAATAACATGAAAATAAAAGACTAAGTGACAATGAAATAATAATTATGGGTAAATAATTAACTATGAAATACATTAAATGCACAAAATAATATATGGTTCATAGAAAGAAATTAGAATCAAAAGATGTTTCTATTTCTTATTTAGTTCAGTAGAACCCTACGATATGTTATTATTTTACGTGGAAACCTTAACACAAGGTCAATGAAGGGAAAAAAATTGACAAATTGAATATTACTAACTGTTAAAATCGATAAAAGGCGCATGTTACTATTTTTTAAAAAATACAGTAACATGTTACATTGTAACTATGGTATGCTTCTGTTTGTTATGAAACAGCAACACTAATCATAAAACAAAGTAAATTGCTGGAATGAGGATCAAATTAACAAAAGAAACATGGGGAGAAAGACTTGTTACTATTTCACGTAGAAACAGTAACATCTTGGTTGATGATATTATTTTTCATGGAAATAGGCAGTAACATATTTTCTTGTACCGACATATATTGGACTTCATAACGAGTTGATTTTTTCATACGGTTACCTGAAACTGGCTAATAAGTTGATCCCTCAGTTGGCGTGTAAGGAGCTTCAAGTCCCATTTGAGGCATCTTGGAACTTTTTCAATGTGATACCCGCTCAGCACGCTTGTAATTTCATACAATCAATACTGTCGACAATAAATCGTTCATTTTTGTCACGTTAGTTTTCATTGGAAGCTGCATTCAAGGACGGAGTAATAAAAAGCGTAAAAAACTAAAGGTAAACAAGTTATTCTTATACGCAGACATCGACACGAAAGAAAAACTTAAAATAACTATTAAGTGAAATCACATTAATAATCAAAATGCCATAAAACTTTAGGTTGCCATTCATAGACAAAACAGGTACATGTTACTATTTTTGATCGAAAACAATAACATGAACTAAGAGTGCTGATAAACATACAAAAAAGAGGCAGGAACATTCACTCAAATGAATGGAAATGAATGAAGATAATATAAAAGATAGCGACACGAAATAAAAATAATTTTGATAACTTTAACTTATTAGCAATAGCATGTCACATCCGATTACATTAGGGGTGCTGTCCTTTTTAAACAAATTCATTAGTTAGTCATGAATGTGTTGTGACCACCCATATTGTGCTATTGCATCTACTTTCACTACGTATTTGATGTATGACCAGCTCAATGTGTGGGCCCTATTTGGTACGAAGAGGGTGACTAAAAGCATCAATGTCATAAGACGGGAGATCCAATGTTCCTCGCACTGCTCTTTCAAGTGCATTGAATATTATTAGTTTAGTCATCTGTGCTTTGCCTCAGAAACACCTTATGTCGAAGTCAATCGTGGCCTTTTGCCAGATATTATCTGGATAGGCCGGTCTCTATCCTTTATTCCAAAGATTAGCTTCACTAATGTTAGTGTTATTCTGAGATGTTCGCTCCCAATATTGAAATGATTATTCTTGCATGAGAAGGTAGCAATTATGGACTAAATTTCAATATCGCTCTTCTAACACATACTGCGATCAAGTTCCTTTGTTATTATTGCATTTATTAGGACCCAAAATGGGTTTTGTCGCAACACTAACGTGTATCTGTCATCGATATGAAGCTGATCAACTTGCCTTATGCACGCCAACAGATTAAACTTGTATTGCTGAAATTTTTAGTTTCTTCTTCAAAATCTTCTGCCTGTGTGACTAATTTAGTACCTTTTTGCTCAAGTAAATGTCAAATCAAGCATTAAATCATGCATAAATAGATAAAATAAAGTATGATTAATAATGTAACTTTCAAGAAATAGTGTGTTACTATTTCATCAAGAAACAGTAACATGAACTAAAAAATAAGATATACATATTTAACAAAACTCTACTGAACAAACAACTAGCAAAAACATGTAAAAGTGTTACTGTGTGAGGTATGAATAACAATGCAACCTCATGGTAGTAGTGTGTTTTTGTTTTACTGAGAAACAGTAACATGAGCTAAGAACCGATATATAACTGTCTTACAAATCTTTCTTGTGTTGATAACGAGTAAAAGGAACATAAACTGACAAGATGAGATATGATTAATAGTAAAACTTTCAAGAAATTTTGTGTTACTATTTCATCAAGAAATAGTAACATGAACCAGAAAAGTGAGATATGCGTGTTTAACAAAACTCTACTATGTTGACAAAGAACAAAAATATGCATAAGTAGACAGTATGAGGTATAATTAACAATGCAACCTCGTGGTAGAGGTGTGTTACTGTTTCAACTAGAAACAATTACATGAACCAATATTTGAGATATAACTCCTTCAGGAAACTCTACTGCGTTGATAACGAACAAAAGGAATACAAGTTGACAAAATGAGATATGATTACCAGTGTAACTTACAAGAAATAATGTGTTACTGTTCCATCAAGAAACCGTAACATGAACCAAAAAATAAGATATACATGTTTAACAAAGCTCTACTGCGTTGACAACGAGCAAAAATATGCATAAGTGTTACTGTGTGAGGTATGAATAACAATGCAACCTCGTGATAGTGATGTGTTATTATTTCAACGAAAAAAAGTAACATGAGCTAAGAACTGATATATAACAATCTTACGAATCTCTACTGCATTGATAACGAGTAAAAGGAACATAAGTTGATGAGATGAGATATGATTAATAACGGAACTTTTAAGAAATTATGTGTTACTATTTCATCAAGAAACAGTAACATGAACTAGAAAACAAGATATGCATGTTTAACAAAGCTCTACTGCGTTGACAGTGAGTAAAAATATGCATAAGTAGCCAAAATACGGTATAATTAACAATACAACCTCGTGGTAGTGATGTGCTTCTGTCTGACCGAGAAACAATAATATAAGCTAAGAACCGAGATATAGCTATTTTACGAAACTCTAATATGGTGACATGGTCCTGTTTGATCTGCAAACAAAGACGTTAACCCAAAAAACATAAGAAATAGATAAGATAATATATGACTAAATAGAAAACCTTGACAATACCAAGGTGTTTACCTTCTCAAAGACTAACATCAAACGAGATGTTACTGTTTTGTTTAAGAACAATAACACCCACCAAAATATAGTAATAAACTTATAAATCAAATATGATTAACGGTAATGCCGATGAAAAAGCATGTTACTTTTGGACATCAAATGAGTAAGGTGTGTTCGTTTGTTTTTATGTGAACAAAATGCCAAAAAGATAATGAAATATGCACGGTGCCATTTTTATGTTTTTCATGCAAACAGATATTATGTGGAGTGACAGTAACATGCAACAAAATATTTGATATACTGTGGTCGTACTAACTTCTAGGGTTTCCCTTGAACTTAAATACTTGAACTTACATAGGAATACAAATTCAAGAAAACTGTAACATTTTCCTTCAAGTCAACTAAAGTATAATGCATGTACTAGAGTTAATATTAAAGAGAAGGTGGGTTTACCTGTGGATGACCTATTTGTACAGAGTTACTGTTTGAACTTGTTTTAAGCTTCAGATATCGAGAAATAATATTCTCCGGTTGTTCAAGGTCGTTAGAGTCTTTTATTGCTGTATTTACCGATGATTTGTATGGTGTTTTCTTGCATCTTGAGTTCACTGGTACTGCACTTTGAGATGGAATGCGAAGTGTTGTTACTGTTTCGACCTTTATGTGCCCCCCGAAATGCCCATTGCGTGCGTCGTTTCATCTGTAAGCTATTACGTTTTGCCTCTTCGATGTTATGTCTTTTCATTTTCCCACTTCGAAGAACAGTAATAACACTTTGGACTCTCATTTTTCATATAAAAGAAATAAAATTAATTAATATCTGTTAATATATTATTTTAGAGGCTATTGTGATCATTTCATTATTATTTCTTAGAAAATACAAAGTTGAACTAAACAAAATATAGGAATTTATTTACTGGGAAGTGTAACTTACTCCATGTCAACCAAACAAAATTTTGGATTTCCTAAGAAATTCATATAGGAAATTAACTTCCTATGAAATTTCATTTCCTATGGGAACTTAATTCCCGTATGAACTAAGCGACCCCTTAACAAACTGAATTTTACATCTGATCATTTTATGCCTTTTAACTCATAAAAACCAGAACACCAAAAAGACAATATGCACAAATTCATATCAAACAGATATAGTTTAAGTAGTAAACTTTCCTCACAACAATAAACCAAAGTTTAACACGACCGTATCCAGCTCATTGTGTGTAAAATTCAATCCAACAAACCACAAAACTATACCCAGGGAAATTATCATAAATTAATCATCTTGGTGATCTTATTCCTTAACTTATAACTATTTAAGGAAAGACATCTTTTATAGCAATTACTTTTTGTGAAACGTTAACAGCCCACCTAGACAAATGATCAAACACATAAAATGCATGTTTAAGTATGTGTGAGTTCAAAAGATTCTTATTAATATGAATTCCCTGATAGAATTAAAAAACCAAATAATATGAGAGACGATTGAAAACAAACAAATGCAGCTTCCATGCATCCTAAAAAAGCACACAAACTTATTCAGTTCTCTATGAGACAAATAATTTAACAGAGATTCATGATTAATGAATTCAACAACAATTCAAAAGTATACAGATTATTGCAACCAAGAGAACACAACACCACTAATTTGATTCCTAAGCAACCAATAATCAACCAATCATATAATCAAATAGAATAGATAAAGATCCTTTGCTCCTTATTTGAGAAAAAGGCTTCTTCTATACATACTGGTACCCAAATTACATTACAGGTAAGTTCCCTGCTAATAATATAGCAGCATTTTAAATCAATAATTCACATGAATTTGACAGTCAAAATAATATCAAGAAAATAAAAATTGAAAAAGAAACTCATGTAATCCATTACTTACAAACATACAAGGATTCAAAAAAAAATTAAAAGCAATTGGAAATCACTAGAAATTATGTCATTTACCATTCTTCCCATCAATAAAGACTAAAAGATGTTGGAAATTATTAAATTATTAAATTAATTTTAATTAATGAGAAAAAAGAAAAAAGGGGCAGTAGCATTTAATCGGCGCTGAAAACTAAAATGGATAAAAGTGCAAGCAAATGGTATGGGGCAACCGAAATTCTTAGAAACAAGTAAACAAAGCAAAGTTGCAACCAGACTTGGCTTTTTTGGAAACAATTTTACAAAAGGCATGAGCAATAGACATAGGATTTGGATAATCATTATTCTATTATAACAGCTAACTAATCTTTTGCCTATAAATAGGCATGTCCACTTTAAGGCAAACAGTGTGTAAGAAGAAAGCTTTAAGATACAACACCAAAATTCTACCCTGTTGAGCATGTAATTTTATTTTATGAGCGTGAAAACATATTAAGTATCATTTTTAATAGTGTAAAAGAAAAATATAGTATATTTATATTTTGTGATAGTTATTGTAATTATAAAAAAAAGAAGCTTCTCTCGTTTCTTTGTCTTCTCCACATTTTTTTTAATTTTTTTGGTGTCAATATTATCAAAAAATATATTAATTCCAACATTGGCAATAGAGATTGGTTATACAATAATAAAAAATTCAATCCAATTGTAGCTTCCTAAATTTAATGGCAAAAATTTTAACAATTAGAGCATCAAGTTGAAAGTATTCTTTAGATACCAAGACTTATGAAATTTGGTGGAAAATAGCTATACCAAGATAAAAAATTAATAAAATTTTGATGCATTAAAGAAAGACAAGAAAAATGCAATGGTGGAAACCTAGAAAAAAGATAAAAAAAAGAACGTATATTTAAGAGATATCATTTGCAAACATATCAAAGGAAGTGTTGGATATTCTACAAAATTCCTACAAGGATGATAATTATATCAAACAAGTGAGGCTACAAATATTATAAGGTAATTTTCAGTCTTTAAACGTGAATGACTCAAAATCTATTATAGTATACTTTGAATAAGTTTATACTATCATTAACCAATTAAAAGTTAAAAGTGAAAATATTTTAGACACTAGAGTTCTAGAAAAGATGATGCAATCTTTGACTACAAGGTTTAAATATATTGTCGCAACAATTGAAGAATTGTAGGATATATAATCTATGTCAATGGATAAATTAATGAGTTTTTTATGTTTATACAAACACCAAATGAGAAAAAAAAGCCACTAGCTCAAATTCTAAACAATTTTTACATAGTAGAGTGTTTCAACAATATCGTGAAAGTTATCAAGGTGGTTAAGGTTATAGAGGCTGATAAGGAAAAGGCAGAGACAGAGGTAGAGGTAGTTATTTAATACCAATAACAGAGGAAAATTAAATGATGGCAAATCCTTTAAGAAGTTGAGAAGGTCATGGTGGAATAGGAAGCAAATATAATCTCCAATGTCATAGATGCAAAAAATTTGAATATTATCGAAATAAATGTTACTCCAAAATACTAGATGAGCTAATAGAACATGCAAATGCAACGATGTTAAAGAGAATATGGTGCTCGCATGTAAATTAAATGAGTCAGATATGAAGCATGCATATACATGATACTTTCATACTAAATGCAGCATGTGGAAAAAAAAAAGAATTTTTCTCACATTTGAATGAATCTGTACATGTAGAAGTCAATTTTGAAAATAAATTTAAATTTTGTATTATGCAAAATGGCAATATCAATATTCAATCCAAAGATGCTAGAAATATTATTATCATTGACATTTTTTTAATTTGTGCTAAGGCTTTTTTGGAACTTATTGAGGGCAAACCAACTTTGTGAAAAAGGGCACAAAATTGATATGTAGACCAATTTTTATTAAAATTTTAATCATATCCCTTGAATTTTCTTGAATTTTATTTGAAATAAATTTACTATCTAACTTTTTCTTTCCATAACTACATAACTAACCAATACCCCACTCTCATAGTTAGCTTCTAATGCCCTTCATCATCTTTTTCTTCGTTATCACTTAAATGTCATGTTAATTTCTATCTTAGTTTGTTTTATATCATACTTCTTGCAACAAGCAATTTTTTCCTTTTACCAACTTAATAAAAAAGGCTCTATTCATATTTGTACAAATGATAATTTAACTTATTCAAAACTATTGAATAAATTTTAAGTGCATTGTTTCTATGCTATAATTCAAGCTTCTCTTCATCAACATCTTCGTTGATTTTAGAAAGTTAAAGTATTTATTTATTTTAAATAAAATGTAAGGGATACAATTGTAATTTTAGTTAAATTTAAAGTACGAAAAAAATCTTTTTACTGTAGGAGTATAAAAATATAATTTATGTGTACCATGTATGATGCCAAACAGGATGACATTTAAACACTTCCATTAAAAAAAACCTAACAATATTAGTCACTTGAGCGGCATTATGCATTGTAGTTTTGAAAAACTATATGATAAATTTAGTTTAAATAAAATTTGTGAAACAAAATTGAAAATTTAGTAAAAATTAGGTCACTAAATAATGCTTTTTTGCCTTATAGATTCATAGAAGAACAAAGATACATAGATTATAGACAACAAATTCCCCAATGAAAGCTTAGGTACTATTGAAACTCCACAGCCATTTTTAGATTTTATTTCGCACAATAGTTAATAACTGATAAGTTAAATAATAATTAATATTTTAATTGATAACTTATAACTAATAATTAATAATTGATAAGTTAATTGATTATATAAAAAAATTTCATAAAATTAACTATTAAATTAATTAAAATTATAAAATAACGTAAAAGGACATACAAATAGAAATAAATATATAATTAAAATAATTTATATTTATTTAAAAATTAAATTATATTAATATAATTAAAAAATTAAAAATAAAAATATAACATCTAATATTTAATTAATTATATTTTATGAAGTTATATAATTATTTACTTATATAATTTTTATTTTGTTATTATTTATAACATAATTATAATTATTTAAAATATAATTAATTACATTTTATAAAAAAATAATATTTAAACTTATATTATGAAAGGTATAAATTGTATATTAATAAGAAAGATAAATTTTAAAAAATTAAAAATTAGTAACTTATAAATTATTCAAAGTAATTTAATAAATTAAAATTTATTTTTTTAATAAATAGTACAAAAAATATTTTTAAAAGTTAATTTATAATTTATTAATTACATTAATAAGTTACAAATTAATTTATTTATTATACAAAATAAAACCTTCGTATATTACTCATCCAATAATGGAACATAAAGGTGCTTCTATATACATATGAAGAAATGGATCATAAGATATTATTGTTCTGTTCTCATGACTGCTAGGATATAATCAATAATACAAAAAATATTTTTAAAAGTTAACTTATAATTTATTAATTACATTAATAAGTTACAAACTAATTTATTTATTGTACGAAATAAAACTTTCGTGTATTACTCATCCAATAATGGAACATAAAGGTGCTTCTATATACATATGAAGAAATGGATCATAAGATATTATTATTCTATTCTCATAACTGCTAGGATATAATCAATAAATTATTAGTGAAAATTAAAATGAATCAATAAATTATTAGTGAAAATTAAAATGAATCAAAAATTTATCTTGTATAAGATTGTAAATAAACGAAGTTATTAGTAAACAATTTAAGTTCAATTTGTAAAAAATTCAATTTGTATTTAAATTAAACAAACTTGAACTTAAAAAAATCAAACTCCCATAATTGACGAATTAAGTTCAAATCTCTAAATACAAAATTCATGATGTTTACAGGCAAAAACGAGCCACTATATATACTTCTATTTCTAATATTGTTTATTAGTTCATTTAATTATTAAATATCTTGATATTAACAAAAACTTTCACCATTTTCATTTTATAAAAACAAAAGACAAAAAAAATTACACATTAAATATCTTAAATTTCAATTTTTTATAATGTACACTGTTTTACAATGTAAAATACAGACATTTTTCCAATACAGACATTTTTCTTCTCCAAACCAAAAACAGAAAATGAGAAGATTCGAAGGAAAGGGTAGACAATGCTAAGAGCAGCTTTCTAATCTAACTAAACCAGTGGAGTGAGGGAGTGTATGGCTCTATCTAATCAAGTACGGCTGAAGCATTCAGCTTAAGATTACGACGCATAGCAGAAAAGGCTTCGGTAAGAGCTGAAAATCTATAAACTTCCATGGATTTTCCACCGATTATTGCTAACCTGTCACCTGTCCTTTCTTCCTAAACTTTAAAGCCTTCTGACTAACTTGGTGCTTCGCATTTGGCTCCACGAGCAGCAAGCGTGACATGACATATGACAAGAGTTCTTCATTGTGGGAGAATGTAAAGTCCAGATGTGCGTATTCAGACTCATTATATGACACATTCACACCAGCATCTTTCATCAACCTGTAGTGCTTTCTAACCATCGAAGGTGGTATCACTGTGTCTTTGCGACCGGCAACCAGATCAACAGGAATGTCAATAAGTCCATAATATTCACCCAAGTCCAAAGGCTCTGATGATCCATACGCCTCCATATTACCAGCACTCCCATAATCAAACATTCTAAATCTTTTCGTGCGCTTAATTTGTGCAAGATGGACAGCAACACGGAGGGATACTCCTGGCATGTCATTCATGTTGTAGTGAGGTATTCCTAAGACGCCTACCCAATTTGAGCTGTCTCCACCAACAAAATAACTCATTAAAGTTTGAACCAATCCTCCAACTGCAGGTAGATTATGCAGATCCCGAGCTAACTTGTTGAGAAGCATTCGAAAAAATCTGGTCGGTATATAGAAAGCAGGTAAAAAGGGCGATATAATGGGAGCCAGCAGAAGCAATAGATTCTCCGCCATGAAAAAAACAAGGTTAGAGTCACCATGAAAACCGGCAGGCGATAACAAAATTAATCTAGAGAGTCTATGGGGCTTCTTTTCAATCCTGCGTGTAACAACATACATTATCATAGCAGCTCCTCCCAAACTATGGCAGATTGCACAAAGCTTGTAAGGCTGATCACCATTAGTTTTCTCCTCAATGTCAGGGTAACTAAGCCTTAATTCAGCAGTTTTTACTTCATGAATTTTCTCCATCATTGCAGCAATATCCTCAGTGCCATGCTCATTGATGGAGTACCGCCAATACCTGCAATACATTCTGTTAAATCATCACAACTCCAAGATAAATACAAAAAGAAGCCAGATTACTCTGACAAACAAAAGATCATCACTAAGAGAATTTGCTTTTGTGAACTTACTGATGTGAGGAGATGCTCTTGTTGACATGTTCCCTAGATACCAATCCACGAAGATTCCCCAGAAATACATCATACCCTGCTAACCACAAAAATTATACATCATTCAGGAAAAACCAATTTACAACTTTTCTGAAATATACAGTTATATGACAAATATACCAACCTTGATCATATGCAGCAAAAGCAGGGGAGCCAACTACCCCATTAGATACCCAACTGGACATGCAAAAGAGTTATTAGAATGGCTTCATATCCAGCAAGTGAAGAACATATACGATTAACAACTCACAATCATTTTGTTTTCCTCTCTCTCTCTCTCTCAGTTGCAAGAGAATCAAATTAGAACTATGCCAGTACCAGACAAACGATGACTCACCCCATTGCAGAATCAAAAACCCCATGCTGTAGATACACAGCTTTTCGTGCATCTCGTCTGTGACATCAGATTATAGGCATTAGACCATTACACTGCAATAACTAATAAAACAACTAACTTGCAATATAATTTCATTGATCTCTTAGCTTTCATCTCAACACAAGCATTACCTAGGTATTCTTTCCAAAAGGAGGACATATCCATCTGAAGTGATCACATGAATAGCTTCATATGGATAACTGTTGCAGGTAGAAAGGTAAAACATGAAGCAGACCTAGCAGAGGATTTAAATTTCAAAACAAAAGAACAAATGAAAAGGCATATAACAATAGCCTTTACCCAAGCTCAGTAATAACATCCTGACATGTCCGGGCATCAGTATTCAGAGATGGTAAGCCAGTATCCCTCTCTGTACGTGTGGAGTCATTCTCCGCTAGTGTAGCTGTAGGAACAGGTGTTTCCATGACACCATTTTTTAAACCACTTTCATGAGAAGAAAATAACCCAGATAATGCTCTAAAAGCTTCTGATGGGGAAAGAAGAAGATGCACTGCCTTGTGAACAATATCAAATACAGCTTCTATAAATATCTCTATAGCTAGATGAAGATCCTGGAAGGAAAGAAACTCAATCAGAAACCAAAACAAATGCTTGTAAATATATCTTCAAAAACATATATAAATGATCTACAAAACATAATGCTAACTAACAATCGTTGCAAAACCTCTACAACCCCACGTCTCCTATCAGTAGTACGGTAGATAACTTGGTCCTTGAGGCTTTGCACTGTTTTATATGATCGTAATCGTGGAGAAAGCTGGTTCACAGATGTAGACGGAGATCTTGACAGCCTATAATAAGCTATCAACAAAAGACGAAGTGGAATTCCCAGCAAAAACTTTATGGGAAACCAAATCCAAAGTAATATATATAGGATCCAATGTCTATCATGCTTGGTAGATCCAGCTTGAGGGGTTCTAGAGCTTTGAGATGAGGGAGATGGAGGACATTCATATCTATCACTATCTTCTTCCTCAGATAAGTATTCCGAGCTCGATGTATCAGAATCCACAGAGAATTCATGAATGAACTGGTTGAAGGAAGACACACCACTGCCCAAAAAAAAAAAAAGGGTAAATATAGAATATTAAAGAGGTTGTATCATGAAGGTGTTTACTCCCAACGGCATATTATGACAAAGGCTTAAGCTGCTAGCAATAAACCCAACTACATAATAATACAAAGCAAACACACAGATACTTCAAACAAAAATTATCAATGTCATGACAAAAACTTACTTTTCCATCCAACGTGGAAATCGAGGACCACGGAAAGTTGGCCTGAGTTCCCAGCCATGAATACCTTCCAGTATAGTAGCTTTCCCAGGTAGCAATGCGAGCAGCAGTGCTGATACTCCGTTGATCAACCTCACAATATTGTTCAAGGACTCAGAAGTAAATGTCTTCACTGACCTGCACTAAACCAAAAATAATTACATCCTCTGAACATAATGTAAAATTTTTAAAGATATTGATCCTGCAGATTCCATGGCTCTATAACCTGTATGCATAAGCACATGGTACGACTAACAACAAACTCAAGGTATAGAATTCATGAAAACTCTCAGACTCCATTTTTTTTTCCCCTTTATTGATCAACATTTCAAAGCTATAATAGAGACACCTTTCCATCAAAAGTCACAGACTTCAGAATTGAGATTGGGGGGGGGGTGTAGATAGAGAGCTGAATACTAGATTTTGGGGGCAATTAAACTATACAACACATTATAATAGACCACTCAAACAATAAACCTACCTTTGCATTTGCTTAAGCCTAACCATGGACCAATCAACAATCATCAATCACCAAACTTCATTGCCATCTTAACAGTTATTGTGTGATTTCAGCTGAGATGCATCTGTTTTTGCCCACCCAAAATAATAACGATCATCCTAGTAGTACTACGTGATTCTAGCACAATGGATGATTCAAAAATAAAAAATTTCCCTATTGAAATGAAACTCCATGATCGGAACCTCTATAAATGAATAACCACAGATAGTTAACTGCGTCATTTCAAATTTTTAAAATTGCTCAAAAGCATTTTACCGTAACCGAAAGGCTAATAAACAGAACCATACCCCCAAACTAAAGAGAGGAGAATAGTTCAAGCCCAAAAACAATTGATAATGGTTAATCAGTGAAAGAAAACACCAAAAGAAACCATTGCCCAGAATACATAGAACAATAATAACTTAAGTTCAATAGGCCAATTAAAACACATACAAATCGAGTTCAGACATGGATACCAGTAGAATGAAAATCAGGCAGTAGCAACACCTCCAAAAGAAATTGATTCTTATCATTCAATACGTCATCATTTCAATAAGCATTATAACCTACTTACATGCAAAAACAAACATCTACGGACATCCAATTATTGAAGATATAGACATTTAACTACGATGAGAAAGATTCGGAACTACAAGGATCATAACCTAGGCCTTACTCTTTAGTGACAGCGAGGGCGTTGTCAACCAATCGTTGCATCCTATATTAAATTTGAGTTATTTAAACCTCAAAATTTGAAGATGATATGAAATCAAGAAATGTGTATACCCCAAAATCGAATTTCAAATTGAAGTTCCCAGAAGGAAATAAACAGGCAGATGTTGTAATCAGGTGCGATTTCTGAGGGAAAGGCAGCGACGATTCTTGGCTTACGAGGAAAAGGAAGTCGGTGAATGTCCGAAAATCCCCCGTGCACCAAATGGATTCGGTTGACGTGTGGCGTGTTGCATTTTAGCTAAATATCTTGGGAGGCCGCGTTTTCACCCTGACATTGTCGTTTTCACATTTAAAATTGGAAAATTTTGTTATACAAGTGATATATCTGTAGACATCAAACCAATTTGTAATATATTATCATATAATATATAAAATTTAATTTAAAAAAATAAATTTAATATGCAATCAAATTAAAATTTAAAAAGCATCTGTAAACTGCAGTAATGATAGAGCAAAGTCCCCCCTTTTATTTAAGTCAATTATTTTGATATTTAATTGCATTTCACAATACACGCTTGGAATATGTGGAAGAACCTGGACCGTTGATGAATTATTCGGGGACCGAGATTAAGTAAGTACCATGATTGAATTTACTCCCCCGTCCCCGTGATTTACAAGCGCGGCTGAATCAGCAGGTCAGCATCTCTGTCTTTGCCTAAGGCTTTGTTTGCTTAGGGTTTAAGAAGGAAGAAATTGGATAAAAAAATGAAGAAAAAAAATAGAAAAGAAGTTATTTTCTCGTGATTAATAGTAAAAAAAAATAAGAAATAAATTATTTCACCAAATTTAATTGAATTAAAAAATGGAAAGAAAGAAATTTCACATGTATTTAAATGATAATAATACTGTTTGTTTAACTTTACAAAAATTATTTATTATATAAAATAAAATAATTAAATTATGAAATTATTATAAATGAAAGTAAATATGTATTTTAATTTTAAATTTTAAAGGAGAAAATATAAAATATTACTTCAATTGTAAGGCAATTAAATTTCATCATGTTCAATTTTAGAAATTTGAAAAATCACATTCTTCAACTTACAGAACTTAAAATTAATATTAGTCTCTATTTTATTAATTATTTTATTAAATTATATAAATTTTTTCATAATTTTTTAATCAAGAATAACAAGATTATAGTATATTATTTTATTTTATTATTTTTAACACAGTTTTATAACTCATTTAGAAGTATTTATTTAATATTCAATATATATAATATAATTTTTATTAATTATATAATATAAGAATTATATATAAAAAACAATGACATAAATTAACATACTATAATTTTAGGATACTTGTTTAAAAATTAGATGAAAAATTACATAATTTAATAAAATAATTAATGAAATAGATGATGAGTATTATTTCAAATTTTATAAAATTTAAAGAGATAATTTTCAAATTCTTGAAATAATAAAATGTAAAAGTTAACAATCAAAAATCAAATAAATTTTTTTATATTTTTGTATTTTAAATTATTTTCTTAATTATTTTTACATGAGTTAAAATAAAAATTGTATAAAACTTCCAAACCATTATATTTGAATAAGAAAAGAGAGGGGGCGTGTTTTTTATCTTTGAAATATAAATAATTAAAATGAGTATATTTAAAATATGCTTTATAACTCATTTTATATATTTTCTCCCTCAACTTCTCTCTATCCATGAAGACAACAAAAATTAAATATATCCTATTACAATTTTTTTTTTTTTCAGTTTCTTTCTTCTTCCATCCAAACAAATGAAATATCATTTTTTTCCCCGCCATTTCCTTCTCATAAATTTCTTTCCCCTTTAATTCTCATCCATCCAAGCGGTAAAATAATGGCAAGTCTGTTTGTCACCGTTCGGGGAGCTGCCTATTCAAGGGAAAAAGGAGGATATCCCACGCAATGACTCGAGGGAGATATTTTCGATCCCAAATGAAAATTTTATTACCTTCTATATCTTGATAAATAAAAATTTATTTTTTAAATTATGAAATTCATCCAATTATAATATTAAAATATCTACTTTATCAAAATATGAATTAAATAATAATAATATGAAATTTTCATTTGTTTCATCAAAAAATATTTTCTATAAAAATATGATTATAAAATATTAAAATAAAAAAATATTTTACTTATTTAATATTAAATACAAAAAATTTGTAGAAAGCAATTTTTTCAATTCTAAAAAAATTACTTTCTTTTATTTTTAAATTTTTAAATATTATTTTTTTAATTAGAAGTAGCATATCATTCCTTTATTAATATATATATATAAATAATATTTTATTATAAAAAATATTTCTTGATAAAATAAATAAAATTTTAATTTAGAACTAAAAGTATCCTTTCCATTTACACTCTTTTATATTTATATCTCATTTTAAAACAAAATTTTTAATATATAATTTAAATGCTTCCTCACTAACTTATTTGGCAGCAGTAGTAGCTTTGTTTTAAATTTTTAATCAACATATATTTGCCGTTAATGTATCAAAATGGTAGCAAAACTCATTAGCATTGTGCATCACTGTACTGTCGTCCTGAACGGATCTTCAGGATCAACTTTGCCGCGATTGAGGATTCCAACATTCTGACAAGCTTTAGAATCAAATTCAAAGGAAGCCCGTCAACTTACGTTTGTTGTAGCAAACACGTGGATCTCCGCCAAAATGAATTGTTTCTCTTGTTTAAAAGGCAATAAAAATAAAACATAATAGTGCAACAACGCAAAATGAGAGGTACATGTTTGGTTTAGATCGTAGAAGGTAAAAAACACGTGTTTCATGACAGACATAAGAGCAACGTTTTCCATTTTGCTTAATAATCCTATTCAATTTTACATCAATGTGAATTATTTTTCCCAATCCTTGCTTGTCGTGAAAATTGATGTGCACAAGGCATCCCTCAAAGTCATCGGAAATCGTACTATGGAGCAAGCTCTCGAACGTTGAATCAGACTCATTATTACCCGTTATGAGATCATGGGATGGAATAGAATAAAAATAAAAATATATTTAATAGATATTGTAAAATTAAAATGTACATTTTTTTAGATAATAGTAATTTTATTAAAAATTAAAATCTTTTAATTCTATTGTCAAAGCAGTTTTTCATACAAGGTAATGCAATTAAACCAGAAGAAGCAAAGAATAAGAGGGCCCCCAAAAAAGAAAAAAGAACTAAGGGCCTATTTGTTACAGACAAAATACAATTTTGTTTTTTTATGGTTTTTAAAACTAGCTTTTTATTTTTTTTTAAATAGAAGAATCTATTTAAGAATTTATTTTCAAAATTTATTTGTAAAGATTATAATTTTAAATATGTAACATAAAAATAAAAAATAAAAATAACTTGTAAATATTTTTTAATTTATTTTCTTATTTTGAATATTAATCTTATGATTAAATAAAATATTTTTCTTATTTGTAGCACCTATCAGCTTTTATTTTTTATTTTCTTTTAATTTAAAAATAATTTTTAAAAATATAAAAATAAAAATATATTTAAACATACGAAGTGTTATCTTAATATTTCTATGTTCGGAGACAATAAAAAAATTGGTTAATATAAAAATAAATTCTGATCAATAGAAAATAATAATATATTTAAAAAAACACAATTTCTCCTTCTAATTAAAGGAAACTAATTTCTAAAATCATCCTATACTGCATAATCTCATTCTTTCACTCTATTTTCTTTTATTTTCTCTTTGCTAACTTTATCTCTTTCTCTTCTATCCTTCTCTCACTACTCCTTTTTACTTAATTTAGATTCAATGCATTTCTTAAAAAATTCATGTGATGAATTTTTAAAAAAAATTGTAACTGTGAGTCCAATAAAAAATGAATTCCAAAATAAAAATTATATCTTTTTTCATTCAAAAATAATAAGAAAATAATATAAAAAAAAGGATTCAAACCCCTTTTTACATCATTTACTTCTCTCTCTACCACTATTTCTTATTTTTCTCTCTACCTCTCTCCTCTCACTTTTCAATCTCTCTCTCACTTTTATCCTTTCCTCTTTCACACATATTTTTCTCCCTTCCCTTTCTCCCCTTGTGTACTTTAATTTTTTATCTATCCTTTCATCTATTACTCCATCACTTTTCCCCTTTTCTCTATTTTTTATTTCTCTCTTTCCATTCTAACAAATCATTAATGTAACAAAAAAATTGTAAAGTATTCAAATAATTAAGAAATTTAATAAATATAATTATTAATTTTGGATAAAATTATATTAATATAAATTAATTTTATGAATAAATGATAAAAATTAAATATTTTTGTTTAAAATTAATATTCATTAAATTAATCTTTATAAATTTCTCTCATTATTTTGTATTTATTGAAAACTCTTAATTTATATTCAAAATTTAATTTTGAACCCTATTTCTATTATCTATAATATTATTATTTCTTATTTTGTTATAATAATTGAAAATCAATTCATTTTTTGGAAATATAATTCTTCAAAAAATAATTTTCATAAAATTCAATTTCTTATCAAAAGAAATGGACCCTGAAAAGGTCGAGTCATCGAGAAAGATCCAATTTCCACAAGGGTAGATTTACCCGCACTATTAAGGGAACAATTTCACTCAAAAAAAAATTAAAATTACATATAAATATGTATTAATTATAATTGCTATCCCCACAATTTACATAAGATTGCTTTTATAATTTTTCTAAATCAATTTAAAGAGAAATTTTTTATTTTAAATAAAAATAAAGATATTTTAAGTCTAAATTATTATACACACTAAATCTTATAAATGATAGATTAAAAATAAAATAATATTTTTAAAATTTTTAATTTTTAAAAATAATCCAATATTTTATTTTTATATGTGTATATTAACCCACAAATAAAAATTTAAGAATCTGCCACAGAGTCTCGATATCAAATTGCAAAAGCTGAACACAGGGTGATTCAGCATAACATGGACACTTTCATCTTGAGGAACTACATGAATCGTTACCCAATGAATCCCAGGATTTGTCTTCTTGTAAATATGAATGACCTCCACTAGCCAATTTCTATCCTTTGAGTTTCCAATTTCCTCAAACAAATGAAATAGATGGGTGGTTTCTATGACGGGGTGAATTGGATCAAACCGGTGCTGCTCAATCGAATCAAATGCATATTGGTCGGGTTGAATTAGTTAAATAAATGTAATAGTTTAAAATGCTTAAAAAATATAAAATATTCAATTTTAATTGGATTATTCGGATAAAAAAACATGTAATTAAATTTAATCAAAACTAATCGATCAAAAGTATTAGCAAAACTAATTTTCGATCTTTAACAGCACTTCAAGGCCTAAGAATAACATTTATCCTAAACCTATGATATATTCCAAGTACATAAGTTGTTGTTTGTCTTTCACTAGTCACTGGTTGTTACTAAAGCAAACATCACAAGACACATTTTTCAAGATTCTGTTTTGTTCATTTTCTTTGATCTCAAGTTTCAAGTGTGGAGTTAATTTAGGTTTTAAGGCTTTAAATTCAGCTTTCCTTTTCAATTTGACTTTAATCGTAGGTAAAATATTTTCACTTTCCTCTTTTCTCATAAATGACTTATATTGTTGAAATTATTTTTCATATTTTTTTGTCTTTAGATTCTCAAGCTAAAGATCTAAAAACTTCACAAAAAATTAATAAATGCTCTCATTATACCAATACCATTTTGTAACAAGCCTAGAAAGCAAAAATTTTAATCTCTTCTAATTCTCTTTTCCCAAAAATAGACAAGACATAATTTAGTACGAAGTAAAAATCCAAACCATGCAAACAACAAAAATAAAAAAGCAAATTCCAAAAATTCCAAACCAGATTAACCTATCCAAAATCGATCATACCCATTAACAATGGTTAAAATCAATTACATATTTTAATATAATTTGTGACAGGTCTTTAAATTTTAAATTTGATTATTTTAATCGATTAAAAAACTTAGCACATAATTGATTTAATCTTACAATGCACACTTTTAATGGTTCCTATGATAGTCAAATTTGATAAATCTTAATCATTAGCAGAATCTATTTCAAACATAATATCTTTATAGCTTTTCTTGCAAGTTAATTTTATAATAAAACTAATGAATAGGTGATTTCATTATTTATAAAGTCATCTCTTTACATCCATATCTCTTGTATATTTTATTATTATTTATTAATAAATAATAAATTTATATTAGTTTTCCAATAATTTTAATGTTTAAATATTTTGATAATTATATTTTTAATAATAAAATTTAAAGTAATACTTTTTATATTATTTATACAAAATTATTCAATATTTATTATTAGTAAATTAAATTTTTTATACTTTTATTATGAAAAGAATTTTGTTAATTTGAATTTTGACAATAAATTTTAAAATATATCAATTTTCTATTATACCATATCATATATTTTTATTATGTTAACCTATTTAATAAAATATTTATTATTTTTGTGGTAAGTATATTTTTTCCATTAATTACTTCTTTTCCATTTCAACATTATTTCAAATTCACTTAATATAAAAATAGAATAAAATACACAAAGACAAAGGGTAACAGAATTTTTAAGAGGGACTAATGAAACTATTCAAAAAAAAAAAAACTTAATAGGATGTGAAATTAAGTTTATAAAAGAACTATATCAACCTTACTATATATTGAAATTCAAACTTGACATTATATAAACTTATTTGATCTTAAATGAGCTTTGCTATATTTAAAAGATATTTTTATCAAATAACAATAATAAAGTATGATAGTAAACTCTATTTTTACATTAAATCTCTTTTCTTTTTTTTTAATTTCTTCCTTTTTCTTCTTTTTCTTCAAAAGTAAGAAAACATAGTGATACTTAAGATATGTTTGATAATATTAAATTATTTATAACTAAATTTTAAGTGTTAAATGTATTCAATAGTGAATTTACAATTTTTGAATAGTTTTTTAACATAAGTTTTAAATTTAGCTATTAGTTTGAAATTTTTATTACTAAATATTAAGTTTTTTAGTTATGATTTTAAAATTTTCATAAACAAATCCTTAAATGATATGATATATATCATATATTTAATTATTATCTTTAAAATATGGATAATATTGGATATATTTGCTCAACAAAATGTCATCAAAATAAAAGTAAGTGTTGAATGTACTTAACTACTTAACGAATTTAGTGATTTTTCTTTTAATAATATTCAATTTCAATAAGTGATATAAATAAAAACTAATTTTAAATTTGATTCTATTTAATTAAGCATAAAAGTAATGCTTTCAAACATATTTTTATTCATTACACTAGCTCTCAAATTTTATATTTTAATAGGACCAAACTAATAATATTTTTTACAAAGAAATTTACATATATATTTTTAAAAAAAAAAAATTTAAGGGGTTCAAACCCTCAAACCATAAAGGCCCTCATTTGCTTCTAAGTGCCTAATAGGATTCTAAATGATATCTTTCACTAATAAGTTATACTCATAAGATCAATTCTGAAGTAAGTAATCCATTTATCAAACTAGAAACCTCATAATTAGTTCTAAAAAAAATACACATCTTTCAATGTATATTATATTACATCCTCCTCAAAATTTAAAAATTTTAAAACTTCATATGTAAGGAAAATAATTAATGATCAGAATTTTTAAAACAGATGTTATATGTGGAATAGATAAATTTCAAGAAAGAAGCTATGAAAGGGATGTTAGAGGATAAAGGATTAATTAATTAAATGAATTTTGAAATAAAACTTTTAAGTAAATAAAAAATAAATTGTTCAATAAGTTTAGGATGAAGAACTTGTGAGACTTGGATGAGAAGAATGTAACTAATAACAGAATTAAAAGTTATAAGTGATTGAATATGAGCAAATATGTAAGTATGAGGAGATTTAGGACAAAAAAATGAAAATGATTATGCCTTTTATAAACTTATCTTTAGCCTAAAAATCTCAATTTCCCTAATTAAACCCTAACTTTCATCTTCCTTATACTCATTCTTCTCTTCTATCATATCTACTCTTAATCAAGCTAAAAGGAAATAAATTTTCACCAATTTCTTCATACAATCAAAGTAAAGGCAATAAAGTCTTTCTTTAAATTTCCTTTTGGATTTATAAAAATCCAAGATTTAGCTTAAAAAGAGAATATGAACCCTAGCCCACAATTTTATGATTTTGAATAATTATGAGTCACCTATCTTTAATCTTCCTTTATACTAGATGAATAAATATTCTAGCTTTGCCTTAAGAGATTTGATGATTTTATTTGATTTCAATACAAACTTTAGGTTTTCTAAGATTTATGAATAAATTGTATAGAATTGTGTTAATTTATGATATTTAACTTGATTTGATAATGGGTTTGAAGTATATGAAGTGATTTAATTGTGTATTTATCATGTGGTATGGTTTAGTAATGAATTTGATGCATTAAATGGATTATTTTGGTGGATAAACAATAAAAATCATAAAGAAAACTAGGTAATGGTTGACTATGCCCCATAATGTGCATTATTAAGCATAGTCGACTATAAACCAAAGAGCTACTCCTTGAATGCTAGTAATTGACTATATAGTTAACTATAAATATCCAAAATTACTTTCAAGATTCCTGTAGTCAATTACATAGTCGATTATAGGCATCCAAACTTGCTTTTTGGACTCTGGTAGTTAATTACAGAATCAACTATAGTCTAAAGTTGCTCTTAAAGCTCCCATAGTTGAGTATATAGCTTACTATACCTAATTTAACTAATGATATCATGATATATAAAAGGGTTAATGCATGTTTTCGCATTTTAATGTTAAATCAAGTTATCATATGATGAATAAGGGGTTAAACACATGATGTGTAACCATGCAAAAAAAAACATTGTAAAGTTATGATGTATAAATAATATTGTAAATAAATTTGTTGGAATAAATTAAGTTGTATGGCTATATAAAAAAGGATGAGTAACATTGCACTATTAAATATGAGATATGAATAAAATTAATGATCTTGAAATATAAAATCTTGATAAAAATGAAATAGTAATTGAATAATAAGAAATATGATAGTGTGGTGTAATATATCTATGTATCAAATTTAATAATCATTTGTGAAAGAATAAGACAAATCCTAAAGGAATAAAATTATATTTATAAAGGAATAAGATTGACACAATAGTCACAAGGAGATTGGCTCAATTTTCCTATTTCATTGCTATGTTATGATGTAATAATATATGTATAGTTGAATGTGTATATTTAAATGATGACAATTGATAAACTCAAATGATTATAAACAAATGAATTACTATTAATGGAACTCGTGTTATAAAATATGTGGTTTAAAATATTTATGTTTATCGAAAGGTAAATCAAGTTAGTAAGTTATATTTATTGTCATATTTGATTATACTAAAGTTTTTACTATTGAGTCTTGGACTTACCCTTCATGTGTTTATATGTGCAACTACTTAGATTAAGTTGCCTCCATCATTATCTTAGGATTAAGCTCACAAGAGCTTATACAGTATAACTTGGGTAGTATTAGATATTTTGTTATAAATATTTTTAAGCCTTTATCTATATAAGATGAAAACAAAAAAAATGCTAATACCTACTCCCTTCTATAAATGAATTCTAGTTTGATAAATAAAATGTCATCTTTCCCTATTAATGCATAACATTTTCTCAAATCTCTAAGTATACTTACCTATGTTAATGTAGAAAGTGTATTAAGCTGGTAAAAATTAGGTAATGGGTTCCATACTAACAATGACTAGAAATTAAGTTTTGATAAAGTTGATATTAGAACAAAGTTTAAGTTCCTATGTTACACCTTTTAGAAAATTAAAAATAATTAAAAGTATTTTTGTGCATGAAAATATTCATTTGATTATTATTATGTTTAAAATGAAAGTTTATTAGAAAATAATAAAATTTTATGGTATAATATAAGTTAAATTAATGAAGGTTAAAGGAAATAAAGTTATGTATAGGTTAATGATATAATTAGAATTAAGTAAATTTTTTACTTACTGAGTTATAAACTAACTCATTTTATATGTTTTCTTTTTACAGATACTTCAAAAGATATTCTTCCACCAGCAAAGTAAGAATAGGTATTTTCAGGCTTATTTGTATAAGGTAGCTACAAAAATTACTTTATAAAAGCAATTCCTTTGGCCTTTTAGTATTTAGATGTTAGAATAATGGAGACACCCTTTAGGTATTTAGGTTGTTTATGCCACTTTAACCTCAAATCTTTAGGCTAAACAACCTAGTTTAACTTCTCTTCTTGAATAGTTTTAAATGTATATATCTTACTTGTAAATGCTTAATCTTTTAAATAAAGTAAACTTAAGTTTATTAGTGGTCAATACAAAATAATAGTCTTAAGATAGGATAGTAGAAATGGGATGTTGGGTTCCATATTAGTCATAGCTTAGGTGGGTTGTGATAAAGTTGATATTAGAGTATGGTCTATAACTTTTAATGAGAAGCAATACCCCAAGATAGGATGAATATTTTATATTTACTTATTATTTAAATAGTTATTAATTAAAATTATACTAGTGATATGTATACACTTGAGATCACATATTATCGATGCCACTTTGATGGACCCTATAGTGACTATTAATAATGATGGTGGAATTAGTTCATGATAGATTATTTAATGATTGCTTAGTTGTAAGGCGGTCAAGAAAACTTAAGTTTATGAATCGGTCCATGAACTTACAAATAAGAATTGGACTTGAACCTTTAAAATTGGTGTATTTTTTTCATAGGTAATATGGATTAAGTGGATACAGACTAGTTTGTAAACTTATATATATAGACCAAACCTAAACCTCCTAAAATTGGATCCAGTTTTTCAAAAGGTAATACAAACTGATTCGTATCTAGCCTAATTTACCTATTTTACACCTCTACTTAGTTATTGTTTAATTGTTTGTGAAACTTTATGAAAACAAAAGATGGCTAATGTTAGAAGCCTATTGGTGAATTTGGATATAAGGAACCATTTAAGGGTTCTTAGGCTGAAAATTGAAGATGAAAGAAAAAAAAGGGTAGCAAACTCTAACTTAGGGTTGAATTTTAGAAAAGTAAGTTTAATAAGTAGATTGTCCAAAAGGCTAAGTAGACTTCTAGCTCATTTCATTGTTACACTCCTAAAATTATAAAATTTTATTCATTTATTCAATAATTTTCATATATGTGTCTATAATTAAAAAATATTATAAATAGATTTAGGAAAAGTATTTGTCATTAATAAATGAAATTTTAACAAGAAAATAAGCATAACTAAATTAATTATAAGGTCATGTGAAATAAGATTTAAGGCAAATATTTTTCTAAATTGCCTTTAACTAAATTCTAAATTACTAAAATGCCATTGTTGAGTCTAAATACATAAACCCATTCCATTTTGTCATCTTTCACTCCTCTATTAGTTAAAACATTTCTCTCTATACTTATTAACATTTAACCTATATTTCTCTAAAAAGGATCAAGATTATCAAAGAAATCTAAGAGAGTTCTTATACATTTCAAGTAATTCAAGTTAAATTCTTCAATTTCTAACCCTAACAATGGTGATGCTATAAAGATGAATTAGAAATCTAAAATAGGGTTTAGGCTAGAATGTTTTCAATTAATTATTAATTAGGAATGATCAATCTACTCCCAATCTTCTCTCGTTCTCCTAATTAGAAGTAAGTAGATAATCTACTTACTTAGTAATTATTGTAATTGTTAAGCTTGAATTAGTGAATAAATAAGTTTGGGGTAATTGTTAAATTAGGATTGAGATGATTTTAGTAATGTAAAACCATGATGTTAAGTTAAAATATAGATAATTGTTATGTTAAAATGAAGTATGAAATGTATGTGGTGCTGCATGAAAGATTCAAACATGGTTAAGCTAAAAGCTTGCACTTTCAGACTGATGTCTAGAAGAGATACTCAAATATGGTATTTTAGTACTACCCATTAAAGGTCAATACTTGAATACCTTACTTAATTACCAAGGTATTTATTTGTTCTTTCTCATTAATACTCAAGTATACCCTTATACCAAGGCACTATACTCAAGTGTTATACTCAAATACTCAGACCATCTCAAAAGTAATGTATTAAGGAAATATTAACCTATCATTTATGGCTTAATTGTTTGATTAATAGACTTATAAGATGATAAAGTAAATACTATACTCTTATGTTTAATTCATTTATTATGATAAATTAAGAAGGTATGGAAATATGATAATTAATGACAAGTTATGAAGAAATAGAAATGTAATAACAAAATAATAAAATTTCAAAAACATGAATTATGATTATGATGGAATGATGATTTGTAAGAATGGAAAATATGATTATAGAAACTTAAGATTAAAATATTTGCACCAAATTGAAATTACATGTTTATAAACTAATAGATATTTGGAGTGATAAAGTTAGGTTTATGAATAGATTAAGGTGACCAAGAGGTATAAAACGAGCTATATAATATTTAATTCGCATATATATAGACATATTCACACATACACATACTTGAAATATGCTTAATGCTGCTAATTATATGATGATAGAATAAAACCTTGTATTGTTTGATATGTAATATGAAATAAATATTTGGATTGATGATTCTCTAATGTTTTAAATAAATAAATTATCTGCTTACTAGGACTTTAATTTTAGTATTTTCTTTAAAACTATTCTACAAATGATCAAGTCAAAGCTTCATAGCCATTACTAATAATCCAAGAGTAAAGTATACTAAACAATGTTTGAGCAACCATAATTTCTAAATAGGAAGCTAAATTAAAGAAACCATGGACTCTATGGTTAATATATAAATATTTTGAATATATGATAGTATAACTTTTATATAAATAAATCTTTGATACTAAAATGAAATATTTAAGTTAAATTAGTTAGTTAATTATTATATGATAATACTAAAGTTAGGATTAGATAGGCTTATGGAAACTAGTAATGAGATCCATACTAATTACAACTAGGTAGGTTATGATATTCATAAAGTAGGTAGATAAGAAAATAATTCATTTTAAGTTAACAAAGGTAGTGATAATTTGTACCTTAGGTTCATATTGATGTAAACTTAACATAGAAAAGCTAGGCATTAAGGACAATGGGTAGTAAGATCCTAGCTATTTACAAGAGTGTAAGTTAGTTTTGTTTTAACAATGATAGTGTGAGGGTGCTGTATCAGGATATTTGTAGACATTAAAAGATTTAAATATCATAAATTTTCAAATGCGTGCATAGTTAGATTGGATATTCTAAAATGTCTTTTGTGTATATCCACTATTCAACCTAAGGATAAACAAAATAATAATTATGACCTAAGGAACTATCAAATTGTAAGAGGTGGAACTATCAACATAAGTTTAATGGTCTATAAATTATGAAAGTATAAGTGAAGATAATTAAGTTAATCATTAGGAATTTTGGTGGCGTATGCAAAAGTATGATAATGTTTAGATCTAAGGGTTTTTTGGTTCTAAAAATTTTTACTATGATCTATCAAGATAAATGATTATAGACTTATGGAGATATATTAGACTAATGAACCTGTGTAAATTTGAGAATAGGCTTAAGATGTATAGGGTCAAAAGTAAAATTATATTTTGATTGTTTATTATAATAATTAATTTTTAAGAATTGCATGCCAATGATGTAAGGTTGTGTATTAATTTATTAAATAATTAGCTAAAGTAACCTATATCAAGGAAATAGTTATGATCCAAAAAAGAATTAAGGAATAGAAATAGTATCTATTAAAAAAAACCTATTTAAATGCACTACCCTAGAAAATAGGATTGGATGTTTTATGTAGTGCTATAAATCTAACTAAGCCTTTATGATGCCATGACTTAGAATCCTCTGCTGGAAATCGCGCATCATACATGCACAGCAGAATAAAATTTTTGCACGATTTTCACCAAGGATCCATGCGAATTTAGAACACCATAGATTAGGGATTAGGGTTTATACCTTTCGGCAAAAAATCTTCTGACCGCTACAGCAAATCCGATCTGCTTCCAAATCACGAACCGGAATGGAAACCAGTAAATCAGATCACTAGTACAACGTTTATGTGGCTGCACCTCTGTGGTATCCACACGAACCCGTGAATCACCGATGAATGTCCGTTACACACGCCGGTTGGAATTGATCTCCTTACACCTCGTAGTGCTAGCTACGCCTCTTCAGAGATTTTGGTCAAGGAGAGGTGCTAGGGTTTTCAATGCTTTTGCTTGGGGTGCGTGAATAATAATAGTAATCCTATTATTACCCAATAAGCCTATTTAAATAGGTGCATAGAAAAACCTAACCTATTTGGGCCTTATTCCATGTATAATTATAGGCTTACTATTGGGCCTTATAATTATAACATGAATTCCCAAATATTAAGCCTAAACAATTTGGTCCATTAATTCCAAATTCACTAAGCTCTAAGTGTGTGACCCTACAGGCTCTCATTACGTTGGCAATGATCATTAATCATATTAATGATCATAAACAATGATTGGTGTCCAGCAACACATCATTATTACCCAAGTAATGAGAAAGTCGGTGATTTGACTAAACCTTTACACGTGATCATCACTTATGTCCTTTTATCCTATACATCTAGATTGAGTACGAGACACGGACCGTGTCATTCCCGTATAGCCCAATCTTAAGGTTTCTTGACTCCTAAGTAAGCTGACTGAAACAAATGTAATCGACATCTCATGTTAATTCATCTGAGCATGGCCATGCATTTTCTCAGCTTTACTTAATCAAGGGGCCCATAGATGTTACTCCTGTTATATAGGAGGGACAAATCCCATCTTGATCACACAAATCCCTCCGCATGATATGTGACATATCCAATATCTACCCTTGCATTCACTTAACCATTAGTGACATAGAATAGTATTAAAATATGAAACTCACATGTAGGGAACTTTGGTGATCTCAGGTCAAAGGACCATATTAATAATGATCACTAAGAACCACTTATGACACTCATATAACGATCCATGTAGTGTTCTTAATATGGGTCGGTCCAGTATACAAGTTCTCTAACTTGTACTCATGTGTAAACTTAATATCCCATATAAGTCTTCACACATGCTAGTCTTAACATATCAAAGCAACCTAATCCACAATGATATATGACTAGGGACATTTAAGAATATAATTATTCTAAGGTTATTATTATAATTAAATATATTACGCAGACAATATATATAAATATAATAATTGAAATTGCCATTAAAATAACATGATTCAAAATTACAATCACCAATATGATTGGTTTTAGGGCATATACACTAACAATCTCCCACTTGCACTAAAGCCAATCATCCATGTATCTAATACCTATGGATCTCATATGACTATCATGCTTTTGCTGCGTTAGGGTTTTTGTTAGTGGATCAGCGACATTATCATCGGTCGGTATTTTGCATATCCTGACATCATTTCTGTCAACAATATCTCTTATGAGATGATAGCGCCGGAGTATATATTTGGATTTCTAGTGAGATCTAGGTTCCTTGGCTTGCGCAATGGCTCCATTATTGTCACAATAGAGCTCTGTTGGGTCAGCAATGCTAGGAACAACTCCAAGTTCATTGATGAACTTTTTAATCCAAACAGCCTCTTTTGCGGCATCTGATGCTGCAATGTATTCAGCTTCTGTTGTAGAATCAGCCATTGTCCTTTGTTTTGAACTCTTCCAGGTCACAGCGCCACCATTAAGGCAAAATACATAACCTGACTGCGACCTGAAGTCATCTTTATCGGTTTGAAAGCTAGCATTAGTGTAACCATTTACAATGAGCTCTTCCTCACCTTCATAAATCAAAAACATGTCTTTAGTTCTTCTTAAGTACTTAAGAATGTTCTTGACAGCTGTCCAGTGACTTTCACCAGGATCTGATTGGTATCTGCTCGTCATGCTTAAAGCATACGAGACATCAGGACGAGTACATAACATAGCATACATGATAGATCCAATCGCAGATGCATAAGGGATCTTACTCATGCGCTGTCTCTCATACTCTATGGAAGGACATTGAGTTCTTGAGAGACTTATGCCATGTGACATCGGCAAGAATCCTCTTTTAGAATCTTGCATGCTAAACCTTTTTAGCACCTTGTCGATGTATGTACTCTGACTTAGGCCAAGCAATTTTCTCGATCTATCTCTATAGATCTTGATACCTAATACATAGGAGGCCTCACCTAAGTCTTTCATAGAAAAATAATTTCCTAACCAAGTTTTTACAGACTGTAGTATAGGAATGTCATTTCCAATGAGTAATATGTCATCTACATACAACACCAGAAAGACTATTGTGCTCCCACTAACCTTCTTATATACACAGGGTTCATCTTCATTTTTTATGAAACCAAACTCTTTGATTGCATCATCGAAACGAAGATTCCAACTCCGAGAAGCTTGCTTCAACCCATAAATGGATCATTGTAATTTGCAAACTTATCTAGCATTTTCAGGATTTACAAAACCTTCAGGTTGTGTCATGTACACATCCTCAAGAAGATTTCCATTAAGGAAAGCAGTTTTGACATCCATTTGCCAGATTTCATAATCATAATATGCTGCTATAGCTAGAAGAATCCTGATGGATTTAAGCATGACAACTGGAAAAAAGGTCTCATTATAGTCAATACCATGGATTTGTTTGAAACCTTTTGCAACCAATCGTCCCTTAAAGGTACACACATTACCATCCATGTCAGTTTTCTTTTTGAAAACCCATTTGTACCCAATGGGTTTTACCCCTTCAGGTGGATCAACCAAAGTCCAAACTTGGTTTGAATACATGGAATCCATCTCTGATTTCATAGCTTCTAGCCATTTCTCAGAATCTGGTCCCATCATAGCCTCTTGGTAGGTTGTGGGCTCATCTTGGTCCATGAGCAACACATCACCGTGATGAGTCACGAGAAAACCATAACTCTCGGGCTCACGATGTATCCTACTAGATCTACGTAGGTTCTGTATTACATGAGCAGGTTCTTCCACAACTGTTTGTGGAACCGGCTCAGGTTCCATCACAAGTTCAATGTTTTCTCGTTGATCTTGAATTTCTTCAAGTTCTATTCTTCTCCCACTGATTCTTTTAGAGATAAATTCTCTCTCTAGAAAAACACCAGTTCGAGTAATAAACATTTTTTGCTCGGTTGGATTATAGAAATAATATCTTTTTGTTTCCTTAGGATATCCAACAAAAAAATATTTATCAGATTTGGGTCCAAGTTTATCAGAAGCCTGACGTCTTACGTAAGCTTCGCAACCCCAAATCTTCATAAAAGACAAACTAGGACGTTTCCCAGTCCATATCTCATATGGTGTCTTTTGAACTGATTTTGACAGAACACGATTTAATGTGAAAGTTGCAGTCTTTAGAGCATGTCCCCAGAAGGAATTTGGAAGGTCAACCTGACTCATCATTGACCGAACCATGTCTAACAAAGTTCGATTCCTCCTTTCAGAAACACCATTCCATTGAGGTGTTCCTGGTGGAATGAGTTGTGATACAATGCCATACTCCTTTAGATGATTAAGGAACTCTCGGTCTAAGTATTCATCACCTCGATCTGATCGAAGTGCTTTAATACTTTTACCAAGTTGGTTTTGTACTTCATTTTTGAACTCTTTGAACTTTTCAAAAGATTCAAACTTGTGTTTCATAAGAAACACGTAACCATATGTACTGAAATCATCAGTAAAAGTAATGAAGTACTAATAACCTCCTCTAGCTTGTGTGTTTAAAGGTCTACATACATCACTATGTATAAGGCCCAATAAATCACTAGCCCTTTCACCTTTCCCAGTAAAAGGGGCTTTAGTCATCTTACCTAATAAACATGACTCACATACCTCATATGATTCGAAATCAAATGAGTCAAAAATCCATCCTTATGAAGTTTGAAGATGCGTGTCCCATTTATATGGCCTAAACGACAATGCCAAAGATAGGTTGGATTTGAATCATTAGTTTTGACCTTCTTCGTGTTTATGTTATATATTGGATTTTCAAGGTCCAGAACATAAAGACCATTCATTAATTGTGCACTGCCATAAAATATTTCATTTAAATAAATAGAGCAACATTTGTCCTTTATCTTGTCTAAATAAGAAACAGAAATCAAATTTCTACTAACAGTAGGCACAAAATAACAATTGTCCAATTCTAAAACTAATCCACTCCCTACAGCTAATGCAGCAACTCTTGCTCCATTTCGAACGTGCAGGTCCACTTCACCTTTGGCTAATGATCTACTTTCTTTAAGATCCTGCACATTTATACAAATGTGAGTACCACATCCAGTATCTAATACCCAAGATGTAGAAGTAGATAAATTAACCTCTATAACATAAATACCTGAGTTGGAAGTCCCACTTTCCTTTTGCTTCTTAAGCTCTTCCAGGTAAATCTTGCAATTTCGCTTCCAATGTCCTGGTTCTTTACAATGGAAGCATTGTCCTTCCTTGGCCACGCCACCTTTTGGCTTCAGTGCAGAGGAACTTGACTTGGACTTTCCATCAGTCTTGTCCTTTTTCTTTTTATTCTTGGCCTTAGACTTGCCTTTTCCTTTGCCCTTTTGAACCATCATAATGGAATTGGGCTTGGATTTTTTTAAGTTCTACTCAGCAGTTCTCAACATGTTAAGCAGTTCAGGCAAAGTCTTGTCAATTTCGTTCATGTTGTAATTCATGACGAATTGACTATAGCTCTCAGGCAACGATTGCAGAACTATATCAGTAGCCAATTCTTGCTGTAAAGAAAAACCCAATCTTTCAAGGCTATTGATGTACCCAATCATTTTAAGCACATGTGTAGCAACGGGTGTTCCTTCAGCCATCTTACACTGAAACAATGCTTTAGATACATCATATCTCTCATGTCTTGCTTGCTCTTGGTAGAGCTGTTTAAGGTGATCAATCATATTGAACGCCTCCATGTTCTCATGTTGCTTCTGAAGCTCAAAGTTCATGGTAGCAAGCATGAGACAACTGACATCCAGAGCATCTTCTAGATGCTTCCTATAAGCATCCTTTTCTGCTCGAGGAGCATTAGCAGCAGGCTCATTTGGAGTAGGTTGCTCTAGGACATACTGCTTTTTCTCATGCTTGAGGACATCATATCTCTCATGTCTTGCTTGCTCTTAGTAGAGCTGTTTAAGGTGATCAATCATATTGAACGCCTCCATGTTCTCATGTTGCTTCTGAAGCTCAGAGTTCATGGTAGCAAGCATGAGACAACTGACATCCAGAGCATCTTCTAGATGCTTCCTATAAGCATCCTTTTCTGCTCGAGGAGCATTAGCAGCAGGCTCATTTGGAGTAGGTTGCTCTAGGACATACTACTTTTTCTCATGCTTGAGGACAATCCTCAAGTTTCGATACCAATCGAGAAAATTCATCCCATTCAGCTTATCCTTCTCAAGGATAGATCGCAGTGATAAATTTGATGCATTTGATGCCATGGTTATCTACAATAGAAAAATATGCAAAATGAGAATCATGTATTTCATTCATTTAATAAGGTCTTTTATTAAATAATACTCCCACTATTTTTTTTTTTAAATAATAGCCTTAACTATTATTTCGAAAAATCGTAGCATTTGAGATTTTCTAGTGGGCCAAGATCCATATTTCACCTAGACTTAAGTCAGCTTTGCCTGATCACTCAAGTTTTAGCTATTTAGGTAGGCAATTCCTTGCCAATTACATCTTATGTAACTCTTGGATAGTTGGGTGAACAACACTTGTTCAAATCCATCTCATGGACTTAAGCCCAACTCCATGCCTTTAGGCCCCCAATCCTATTGAGATGACCTAGTTAAGTCAAAACCCAATTATTGGCATTTGGATATCACTATTATCCTATCGTGTCTCACCAAGATAAACTAGGCACTTTGCTTTGGCAAACCTGCCTTATGTTGATCAAGGCCTTGACAAGTGCCATTCATTGGAAGGCATCACTTTTATTACCGACTTAATATTTGCATTGAGGGATTTAAATGTCTATTTTAGATCTCACCATTATTTGCCATCCATACATGCCTATATCTAACATATCATATACATTAATATAAAGCATGCAATAAAGCATAAAATAAATGTGCATAGTTATGGCCCAACTACTTTGATTTTCCCAAGCCAATGAGAAAACCAAAAGGTCAACCTAGGGTAAAGATATCTTCTTTAAGCATCTTCCACGGTTGTCCTCATATTGATTTTGGCTCCTTATCTCCATGGCAGCAAGCTCCAGGCTTAAACATATTGTACATTTGAAAGTAAACTATTCTAACTTTATAATACATAATGAAGGAGAAAACTCGAGTTACATTCGAGGGGAGTAAGGTGAGAGAAAGAATGTACAACTACAATTTATAGAGAAAGGCACGACACGTAGGCCATATTTAATTACAATAAAACCAAAACCAATAAATGAAATATAACCATACATTATGGTGTAAGGGCCATAACTATGCATCATGCAACAAACATCACATGTAAGCATACAAACAACCATAGGTATTTATTGAAATTGATTTTGTTTCCAATTTTAACTTGTTTAAAATTAGAAGGTTATGAAAAGATTGATTTTAAAACGCAGCTTAGATTTAGGCTATCAATTATTGCACTACGCAGAGTTAGTACGGCGGTCCCACTAGCCAGTTAGCGGGCGGGGTTCGAGGGGGGGCCGCCCCTTGCGGGGGTGACGCCCCCTTCCCAAAAAATTTTATGCATCTTACGTTCAAAATTTTAAGGACTTTCGGGCAAAAATCCAAAAAATTTTGAACGTTTCGATTTCTGTTTTAACCATTAAAACGATCGGCCAAAATTAGAATTTATCAAGAATCCTAATTCCAGAACTGTTCCGAAATCCTACTTCTTGATGTTCCGCCATATTAACTCAAACATTAGTCCATGTTCTATTTAATTTAATCTCATTAAATGAAACAGAATGCATACATCACATGTATACAACCAGACATGTTTCTGTTCGAATTTCAATCTCATTAAAACAAAAACTTCATCAGCTACGTTTCCAATTTTTAATCTCATTAAAAATGAATCATTAATTATGTATGTTTCAATCTAATTTTAATCTAATCAAAATCGATTCATCAACATACAAAATTACATTGATCCAGAACCCTAATTGCATCATGCGTGATCTGATTAAACACGAATTATCTAGATTTAAACGCATAACACAGAAAACTAATTTATGGATTCGCAAGTGGCTCTGATACCACTGCTGGAAATCGCGCATCATACATGCACAGCAGAATAAAATTTTTGCACGATTTCCACCAAGGATCCATGCGAATTTAGAACATCATAGATTAGGGATTAGGGTTTATACCTTTCGGTAAAAAATCTTCTAACCGCTACAGCAAATCCGATCTGCTTCCAAATCACGAACCGGAATGGAAACCAGTAAATCAGATCACCAGTACAATGTTTATGTGGATGCACCTCTGTGGTATCCACACGAACCCGTGAATCACCGATGAATGTCTGCTACACACACCGGTTGGAATTGATCTCCTTACACCTCGTAGTGCTAGCTACGCCTCTTCAGATATTTTGGTCAAGGAGAGGTGCTAGGGTTTTCTATGCTTTTGCTTGGGGTGCGTGAATAATAATAGTAATCCTATTATTACCCAATAAGCCTATTTAAATAGGTGCATAGAAAAACCTAACCTATTTGGGCCTTATTCCATATATAATTATAGGCTTACTATTGGGCCTTATAATTATAACATGAATTCCCAAATATTAAGCCCAAACAATTTGGTCCATTAATTCTAAATTCACTAAGCTCTAAGTGTGTGACCCTACAGGCTCTCATTACGTTGGCAATGACCATTAATCATATTAATGATCATAAACAATGATTGGTGTCTAGCAACACATCATTATTACCCAAGTAATGAGAAAGTCGGTGATTTGACTAAACCTTTACACGTGATCATCACTTATGTCCTTTTATCCTATACATCTAGATTGAGCACGAGACATGGACCGTGTCATTCCCGTATAGCCCAATCTTAAGGTTTCTTGACTCCTAAGTAAGCTGACTGAAACAAATGTAATCGACATCTCATGTTAATTCATCTGAGCATGGCCATGCATTTTCTCAGCTTTACTTAATCAAGGGGCCCATAGATGTTACTCCTGTTATATAGGAGGGAAAAATCCCATCTTGATCACACAAACCCCTCCGCATGATATGTGACATATCCAATATCTACCCTTGCATTCACTTAACCATTAGTGACATAGAATAGTATCAAAATATGAAACTCACATGTAAGGAACTTTGGTGATCTCAAGTCAAAGGACCATATTAATAATGATCACTAAGAACCACTTATGACACTCTTATAACGATCCATGTAGTGTTCTTAATATGGATCGGTCCAGTATATGAGTTCTCTAACTTGTACTCATGTGTAAACTTAATATCCCATATAAGTCTTCACACATGCTAGTCTTAATATATCAAAGCAACCTAATCCACAATGATATATGACTAGGGACATTTAAGAATACAATTATTCTAAAGTTATTATTATAATTAAATATATTACGCAGATAATATATATAAATATAATAATTGGAATTGTCATTAAAATAACATGATTCAAAATTACAATCATCAATATGATTGGTTTTAGGGCATATACACTAACATCCTTATACCTTTTCATTCGCTAAATTGTTTATAACTTTTGTGTTGCATATATTATTATTGTTACCATTATTATTATTATTATTATTATTATTATTATTATTAAGAGCATCATGATTATATCCTTATTGTCATTAACATTACTATTATAGGAACTAATATTGATTTTAACATCATTAAAATTATAATGGTTAATAATATAAATTTAGATAATTATCTAGTTAAAAAGAGCTCACAAACTTAGTATCTTTCTAATAATATATGTAGAGTTGTCAAAATGGGTTAGGTATAACAAGTTAACCTGAGATTGATATAATTTTACCTAAGTTAGAACTAGTATGAAAAATGATAATACTAGCCTGAACTAATAAGATATTGAGACTAGTTAGCCTAATCTGATAAAGGACTGAGAGTAGAATGGGTAAATATTAACTTGTCAGGTTATTAAATTAATTCATTAGTACGATAATAGTAGTAAATAATAAATAATTAATTTATTATTATATGTATAATTTTTATATAGATATTAAAATAATAATTTTAGTATATTAAAATTATACTTTAATATATATAATATTAAAATTATATATATGAGTAATATTAAATAATTTTTAATATTAAAAATAATAATTTTATATATTTAATATTGTTAATATATATTTTATAAGTTCATCAAAATAAATAATTATATTAAAATTTAAATTAATACTTTAATATTAAAATTTTAAATTATTTAAAAAATTTAAATATATAATTTTGATATTAATTTTAAATATATTATATACATATATAATATAATACATTATTATTTATTTTTTATTATTATATATAAATTATTATAATTATTTTTATTAATATATTATTTATATAGTTATTTATTTATATATATTTAATAATATATATAAATTACTAAATATATTTATTTTTCTATATAATACTTTGGACTTGATCAATATATATTTATTTTCATATATAATATATATGACTTACTAACATATATAATAAAATTTTAAGTCATAATAATAATATATAACAAACAACTAGTATGATAATAATAACAAAATATAATGGATTATAAAAATTCATTTAAACTCGTTTGATAAATATTGACCTAAAACTAAAACTGAGACTAGTACTGTTACAATCCAATCAGGTGAAAAAGTAATATAATTCAAGACTGGCCCGATGTATAATTTTTACATGTTGGGTTAACCTGGTAGGGTTAGATTAGGCCGTTTTGACAAGTCTAAGTATATGTGATTAGAATGAGCACTCTTGTATATGCCACAATTATTTAACCTAAAGTTAATTAGAATAAGAGATATCATTTAAGAAACTGTCAATTTAAGGACAGCAAAATAGTAATCACGAATTAAGTAAATAGTAAAAGTATAAGGAAAGGTAATTAAGGGACCTCTAAAGTTTTGTAAATGATGTGAGGAGTTAGAGTAATGTGACATGATAAATTAAGTAGAAAAAAATTACGATTATAAAATTGTTATCATTAGGTAAGAAGATTTATCAATATAAGTATGGGATTTATGAATAGTATTTTCATAAGGATAAGATAAACTCTCAAGAAATGGTACAATTTATATATAAATATATGTATTGATTATCTTAATGTATATACAATTGCTTTGGTAATTTGATAAATAATATTAGCCTTGATAGAGTATGATTAAATATAGCTATATATAGATTATAAGGAGAAATTATGGTATTGAAAAATGGATCTCATAGAAATTCTAGAACTTTACTAAAGACAAACTTAAGAGAAAGAAAAGTCACAAAGTATAAAAAATGTAAAGCTTGGCTAGTAAAAACTTATGAGAATGTTCATATGAAGGCATAATGAAAAATGTGAATGAGATTAAAAATTTTTATCTAGATATTGGATTAGTTACTTTTAAGTGAATGTTAGGGACAATTGGGTAATACAAACCCTAAGCTTATAGGTTAAAGGAAAACCAAAGTGTTACATGATAGTGGAAATGAACATTTAATAAGAAAATGTAATAGATTAAGTAGATGGAAGGATAAAGCAAGGAAAAATCAGGTTTAAATCATTTGTGTAAGTAACCAACTTAAGATGGTACCATGAATTATTAAAGAGTGCAAGCATGTAACATAAAGTAAGTGTAGGACAATTAGTACATAATATAAATCTTTATATAATTCAAAAGATATGAGCTTTTGTATTGAGTTTTAGTGTGCATAAGTTAACAATATCAAGGACTTAATATTTAATGAGCTATAAAAGTTGATTAAAATACTAAGTAAGAGGTTTTCACATTTGGATTTATGGAAATTAAGTAGTAGTGATGTCTATATATATTAATGGTTATGATTTTAAACTTAAGTAAATTAATCTTAATATGATGATAAATAAATGAATTGAGGAAATCTATGGCTATACGGTTGTAGTGGTTGTTTAATTAGAATTAAAATTTAAGATCTTTCTAATCTCTAGATTGAGTAGTAATGTGTAGGCTTAGAGTTAATAACAATGGTTTTAAAAGATACAAATGCTAGGGATAAGATAAAACATTCTATGAAAATGCATGTTAAAATGAATATTACTCTAAAATTTAAAAGGCCAATAAGGGCTAGTATGTTAGCCATAAGTTATTAAGGTGATAAGAATATATATATGTGTGTGTGTGAGATTAAATAAAAGTAAGAAAACTACAAATAAGTTTAACTAAGTTATAGGGTTAAATTACCATAGTTTAAAAAGTAATTAATTTTAGAACTGATTAATGTCTTGAAGATTTAGGGAGGATAGTTTTAATCCAAATTATAGGGTATATATTAAAGAAAAATCAGTAACATATTCTTAAATCTCTTATGTCTAAGTGCTAAGTTTGGACAATCTATTTGTAAGACTTTATTAATTGAACTTTTGTACTGTACAAATCTCTAATAGCTACTTACGTCTAGGTGAATATTTATGATAACAAACCTAATGGGAGAATTTATTTAACTTTAAGATTAGTTTTGTCTTGTCAATCTAGAATTTTCAAATGTGTGACCTTCTCCTACCTGTAATAGGATATCATAAGGTTTATAAAATAGACATAAGTCTAGTTTGTAGCAATTTAAGAGAAAAGAATAAGATTATATTAAGTCATCATATACTTAATGTAATGAGTAATTTTAAATATTAGTATGTTTTAAGGATACAATTATCTAAATTATGCTAGTGGATAGGGGTACTTACTCAAATTATAAGTATCATATGTAGACATTGATGTTGGAATTCATGTTAGCATTGGATCTAAACTAGAAAAATGACTAATGGTGTTACTTTACAAAGTATGGTATGATATCACTAGCGAGAGAGTCAGATTAAATTTTACAAACTTCATATAGTCAAAAATGTCGATCTCTTGTAAGATGATTCAAACTAAGAAAGGTTAAACCCCTAAGATCAAATTTGATAACTAATGCTTTAAAAAGAAATTAGAATTCTAAATGAAAAGTATAGTCTTTCCAAAAGTTTCACTTACAAATAGGATCATATGACTTGGAAGAAAAAATAATTAGCACCTTATCATAGTGGACACTTACTAATCATGAAGCATGTGGGAGTAGTTGAGTACTAAGTCAAACTATTAGGTAGCTTACAAACCATATATCCAATATTCTATTTATTTATGCTTCAAAATCCATTTCTAACACATATTATATGATCCAATATAATCTATTAATTTGGGTCCTATACTATTTTATAAAGAATGGCCAAAATACCTATATTGATTTGGTAAATATTAGGCTTAATACTATTATCGAGGTATACAACTAAATAATTAACGTAGCTAATTTCTTAAGAATTTGAGAATAAATGCTTTTGTAGGAGAAGAACTCTTACACTCCTTGAAAAATTATAAATAATTAAAAGTATTTTTATCGGTGAAAATATTCGTTTGATTATTATAATTATGTTTAGAATGAAAGTTTATTAGAAAATAATAAAATTTTATGGTAGAATATAAAGTAAATTAGTTAGGAATGGAGGAAATAAGTTATTTATATGTTAAAGATGTAAGTGTGTATAGAGAAGATTTAGAAGCTCTTTTTCAATTTTGCTCCCAAACTAACCCTTATTTGTCATAATGCCTTTAAGCCAATATAACTCCAAATCCATCACTCTCAGCAAACCATTTTTACATTCTCTCCATCTTCTCTCCCTTCCATCAACTCTAAGCACAAAGCAAGCTATTGATCTTAATTAATCATCAAGAAACTTAAGTCCAATTGAGGTAAGCATTATGTGTTAGAAGTATTGGTGATTAATGGTTTTATCCTGGAAAGGAAATTAGGGATTTTATGTTTACAAGGGATAATTCACTGAATTTACATCATTAAGGCAGACTAACCTTGATTTCAACTTCTAATGTTCTACTTTATACTTAGTAAGAATATAATTTACTTAATTTTTATAAGTTTTGCTAAATTTGAGTTAAAATGGTTATTTGTTAGAATTTGATGAACAAATACTTTCAAAATTTTGCTTATAAAATGAGACCTATGTTGTTTATGGTTGGAATATAAGTATTAAAGTTAGTATAATAATGAATTCTAGGTTTATGCTTGCGAATGTCATTAAATTAGAAGAAATTGACCTTATAAACAATAAAAATGCAAAAAAAAATTACAAACCTAGTTTATAGCAGACTATTTCCAATTAAGAAATAGATAGTCCACTATTGTAGTGGACTACTTCTAAAAGTTTCACCTTTTGAAAAAAAATAGTTGACTATTGTGGTGGTCCAATCTGGAAGTAGATAGTATAGTCCACTACTGTAGTAGACTACTTCCAAAAGATTTTGTCTCTACAATCAAATAGTCAACTATTGTAATAGACTACTTCCAATCTAAAAGCATATTTTCATGACCCATCTAGGCCATGACAGGCATGAAACCCATTTCTTATTCTCTACTAGCTTAATTTAATCCTACAACTTGCTATTACCACACAAATACTAATAGGCAAACATAATTTATAAACATTACCAAAAATATAGATATCGAGTGTTTTTATTGTTACAAAACTATATTATTCTACAAGGTCCAAAAATATCTAGTCATAAACTACTAATAATTATAATTATCCTATATAAGATATGCATTTGGAAAATTTACTCTTGCTATGTTAGTAATGAAGGAAGAGCCTTTACTATCACATTTATAAAAGAAAATATTAAAATAGTAAGTCTACGACTTAGTAAGTACATAATTTACTTAATAAAAAATTGACTTGTTAAAGGTTTGACTCTAAACCTATTAAGCTATGTTGTTATACGCCTCTAGTTTGTTTGTTTGTTATAGGATTCCATAAACTATGTTATGGCACATAGATTTTACTTAAAGCCTTTAACATATTTATTGAAGCCATTAGTTTAGGAGTGAAATTGTTACACTCCTAAAATTTAAAGGATACATTGTATTTATTTATATTCATTTTAATTAGTAATTTTTTATATTTATCAATAATTAGGAAAAGTTATGAAAGGATTAGGATAAATATTTAATTTCAAAAAATAATTTTAATACAAAATAGGTATGACTAAGTTAAAAGTAATTTTATGTGAAATTAGAACTGAAATAAGATGCTTAAAGGAGATTTAGGAAAATCATCTTCCTAATTGCCTTTTTAAACTTTGAGAATGCTTAAAATGTCCTTAGTGGATATAAAACACCTAAGAACCCTTTTCTTTCTCATTTTCATCTTTGCTGACTTTAATCCACATCCCTCTCTTCGCACTCAATTTGCATTCTATTAATTTTTTGTTTCAACCTTTCAAGAGTTCAAAAGGAAATTTGTTTTCCATTTAAGTAACTGAGGTAAATCTTTTCTGACATAAGTTTCATGTGGATTTTCTCTTAATTTTAATGAAGCAAGAAATTAAAGATTAAGCTTAAATTTGATTTATTACTTGAAATAGGATAAACAGGTTATCTACTTACCTCTTCTCACTCAATCTCCTTTATTTCTCCCAATTTGGAGGTAAGTAGATAATTTACTTACTCCTTAGTTATGTTTAATGTATATATAAGAAATTCTTATGATTTATTTCAATTATAATGATTTAATGCTATTTGTAAATGAAAGGAAATGAGAGGTAGTATAATAGGATGTTATATAAGGCTATTAATAGTTGAGTTTCAGCATTTATGTGCTACAAAAGTGTAGTTAGCTCTAAATGGTTGAATAGGGAAGAATATTCCCAAAACTAAAAAATTACAAGGTTAGAATTGATTGCATAATCAATTTTAATGAGGAATTAACTCTAACGTAAACCCAAGGAACCTATTGTATAACCAATTCATAGCAAACCCAAAATATGTTCTTGAATGAATTGATTGTACAATAGATTTATAAGGCCTTATTTTGTGTTTTACTAATTGAAACCTTATACATCAGTCCTTTAATGAGGAATTAACTCCAGCCTTTAATAAGAAATTAACTCTAACATTGATATTTAATCATGTTATTACTGTTTTTCTTCCTTGGTCATATTTCATGATTGAATGTATATATGTATGAATGTTTATGATGAAATGTGGGTATTTCCATTATGCATGGCTTGGTGTAAATTTATGACAATGAACAAGTGAAGGATGGGAGGAATAATGTTAAGTTTGTCATGAAGAATAAATGTGCTAAGAGGGATGAGATTGAGTTTGTCATGAATACCATATTTATTGGGAGGAACAAGGTTAATTCATCATGAATAATATACTGGAAGACATAAAGGCATTAATTGTTTGCTATTTATGAATTATATATATTAAGTCATTGATTAGTATATCCCTATGTTGTGTAGTGCTTATGATTGCTAGTGTATTAATTGAGATTTTAGCTAAAAATAGACTAATTAAGTAAATTATATATATTAACTGAAACTTCAAGTCTCATTATTGTGTTTTTACATATTTCACAAATACATAAGTAGAAGCTCCTCAACCACTACTATAGCCTAGGAATATGAATATCTTGAGCAGCCATTATTAACACTTAAGAAGTAAGAGTAGGTCTCAAAAGACAGTTAGAAGAACTCTGTACTTAAATAGAACCTACAGTTAACATTTACTATAAATATTATTTTAAAAATGAAATAGATTAATAAACTCTATTATTATAGTTGTAGCTTTATGATAATACCATATTAGATTAAATAAGTTGGTGGATATCAATAATAGAATCGACACTAGTTATAGTTAAGCGAATCGTGATAGAAATGATTTTTATATATTAACTATGATTATAATTATGATGATGAAGTGGGATAGGTCTAACCTATCCAAAGATCTTCCTATTCCTCCTTTGTTTTTTACTTCAAATTGTCCTTCCATGAAATGGACTTACTTGACTAGCTATCTCATATTTATTCTTTGGACAAGTATCTCTTTATGAGTGATGCTTCTTCTAGGAAAAAATTTCATTATAATTTATATTAGTATCTTGACATAGTGGTAAAAGCATGAAATTTTCTTTCGTCTGTGTAATTCCTATCTTTATCTTAGAAATTTTAGCTTAATTTACATGATGTGTTGAAGTAGTTGTTCGATGGAACCCAAGAATGGAGCAGTAGCAACCCACTTATAAAAATAATGCTTAACACTCCTATTGCAGCAGGAAAGGTCGTACAAGGTGCTATTTAGTATTAATATTGATAATGACCCATGCAATGTTTTTGCCAACCATATGATAGATATTTCAGCCAAGTATTTTATCAAATATTTTATGTGCAACTCAAATATAAAATATCAAATAGAGAAAAAAAGGTTACGCATAATACCCAACAATATCACAAAGTTAGTATATTTACAGTAGAGGCATGATGTATTTAAACTAAAGATCGATTAAATTGTCCCTTTAGCTTCCTCCCATTTCAGTGGTTAGTGTCAAGGGTCCGTAGTATGCTTTTTCCTCCTCATTGATTTTTGTTGATGGGATTATTGTTTGGGTTTAACTTTAATGTCGTGCTGTTACTGTATCAATCGTTGGGGCAATTTGCTTCTAAAATTAAGAGCGCCACTTTGTATATTCTAAACCATTGGGAGGATAATTTTCTGAACTCTATAATTCTCTTTAAGCTAACTACAATCCGTTTAGCGTGCCTACTGCTAACATTGGCAGGTCTGCCACATCAACGATGAAGATGGGATTGAAGATACTTGCGTGATGAAGTGTGCCCGGATGCAGGCTCATGTGCATTAGCTTGGATGAGAGATCATCATCACTTGGTGATGTTTTGGTGGTCACCGTAAGTGTAGGGCAAGTGTACAGTGCTGGAACTTGAGATTTCACAGCGATAGAGCTAGCTCGCTCCATCCACTTTGGAATTAAAGAAAAGTATAGATCTTCCACCTTCGGAATTATTGAGGAAATTTCGAGGTTATCAACGCCGTTGTTGGTGATCTCTTTTAGAGCCTTGTTCTTCAATTAAAGAAACCTGAGATGAAGCATTGTGCTCTTGAGATGTAAGCGCGGATTACAATCCAAGCTTTGAAAACGAAAGTAGCCGGGCTTTAAAGAACCATGGTGCTTTGGTAAAGGTTTCCGCAAGTCGGCAAGAATGAATGGTGCTATCTTCTTAGGAAAAACTGAGTCATAACTAGAATCTCCAATGTCGCTACTTAGAATCTATAAAACTGATCTGCTGCAGCAGAGTATAAGACTTAAATGTTCTAGTACACTTCTATACAGAAGAAATGTTCTTTCTCTTTTAAGCCGGATGACATTATAAAATTTAGAAATTATTATCCGATCCCAACAAAGATTATGATGGACCAATCGGAATGGTGAACTGCTCGATGCTGATAGTTTCTTCTCCGAAGTGAATTCATGTTACTTCACTTTTGATGATGCTTGTATCATCGTAGATGGAATGATTTTGAAATCAATCAATGATTTATTTATCCGTAACCAATTTTGAAATATCATACTGTCATGTTTTTTCACACAAATCATCCTCTTCTAGTCTTCTGGAGGCAAAAGAACCGATTTACAGTTTTTTTGAAAAACTTTTTACCATTCTATTGTTCTTTTGAAATATTTTATCAAAATACGCACGGTTGGAGAGAGACGCCAGAAGATTCAACGCCTTCGGTATAGTGCTCGAGGGCGCCATTAGCGCCCTCGCTCTTCTTCTCTGCATGCTTCTATGAAGAGAGATGCCAGACGATTCGGCGCCTTCAGTATGCAAACTGAATGGCGCCCTCGCTCTTGCATCCGTCCCTGCATCCTTCTTCTCTGCATGCTTTTCTTTTGCATCCGTCCCTGCATCCTTCTTCTTTGCATGTTGCATTCTTCTCTACATGCTTCTTTCCTCAGCATGTTGCATGCTTCTCTTCTCTGCATGCTTCTCTTCTTTGCATGTTGCATGCTTCTTCTCTTCGAAATGCAGGATTTTTCAAAATGCAAATTTACTGCCAAGGGTTGATTTGCAGAGATGGAGGATTAGCCTTGGTGCCATTCAAGTTGGTGCCTCCATGATGTTAAAGACACTAACGCCATTCAAATTGGTGCCTTCTGCATAGTACAAAAAACAACAGAGAGACTCATTTAAGTTGGCGCCTTCAAATTCATCCCATTCCACTGAGGACGCCAGACTGCATGGCACCTCTTGTCCCGATACGTATTTTGATAATAAGTTTGGAAACAACAATAAACTAGAAATAAGTTTTTAGAAAAACGGCAAACTGATACTTTAACCCTCTTTTGGACTCCATCAAGTTTCGAACCGCAAATCTAACTTCTTCAAAATCACTATTTGTCTAGGAAAGGATACGTGGCTACATCCCAGTTAAAATATGGATGAATGTTTTCCTCGAAGTAATCCAATTTTCAAATCTAAATGAATGTTTCTTTCGGAGAAGTCCGATTCTTAGGTTCTCAGGCTAAGAGAATCTTCTAGCTTCAATCTCAACTAATCGAAGAAACTAGGGAAATTCTCGGATCTCCGCTGAAAATCAACCATGCAATTTCTAATTCAAAATCGTGAGTTCTCCACAGAGGATCGGTGATGCGATGCTCTTCTTCCCTCGCTGTATGGCGCCGGCCAGAAGAGAAAAAGGCCCTTTTGTGTTTTTTTCTCGGGGGAAAATACATTTTAAAGCCCCAAAGTATGGCGTTGTGACACCCCCAAACTTTCAAAGTCTACAAATAACCCGCCTAAATTTTTGTAGAACTTGAAAACGTTAGATACAAAATTAAAAGAAATGACAACATTTGAACAACACTTGCCATTCCCTCACAATTTAATTTTTGTTCAAACCCCCCCCCCCCCACTTATTTCTTTCTTTTTGTCTTCCCTTTCCTTCTTTCTTCAATTTTTCAAATTCTTCTTTCTCTTTTCTTAAATCTAATATTACAATATTTTATGTTTTAAATAAATTAAAAGATATTAATTAAATTATATATATTTTACTTTTATTAAGAATACTAAAAAATTAAATTAAAATCAAATATATTTATTTAAATTTTATTAATATCGTTTATATCATGTTAAAAGTGTCATATTTTGAATTAAATATACATCATTTAATATGTTTTTAAAATTTTATAATTCACACATTATTTCTATTTTTCTTATGGACTTTGCATATCTTTCATTTTTTTTCATTTATTTTTAACAGCTCACACGTAAATGCCACTACATAATATAGATATAACATAAAATTTTTTTGATAATAAACATATTTTAAATCAAGTAAAAATTTAATTTAATTTAATTAATTACATATTTTATTTTTTTGAATATTATTAACTTGCTTTATCAATTTCAAGTAGCATATTTCAAATTAAATATATATCAATATTTTATAAAAAATTTACAGTTCATACATTATTTTGATTTGTTTTATTTATTATTTATTCTATTGCATCCTTTTTTTTTGTTTACTCTCATTATTTATCACTCAAAATCAATATTAATTAATTAATAAGTAATGTATATGTGTGTGTATAACACAAAATATTTTCATTTTATTATGAAATTAATCTACATATGTTAAAATTTTAATTGATATATATTTGCTCCATTACATTATATGCTTAGATGTATAATAGATGTTTTTTTATTTTCCCCCTTTTTTATGTCCTTTACAATTCAAACACTAATATCATTAAGTAATATAAATATAATATAATATAATATATTTTATTTTTTATAAAAATATTTAAATAAGTTAATAATAACTAAATTAATTATATATTATATTAAATTTAATTTAAATTCTTTAATATTTTATTGATATTAATTTTTACTTGTTATATATATTTTATAGTAAATATGGATTAAAAACCTATTTTGGTCCCTATAAGATTGAATTTTTATTAATTTTATTCCTAATAAAAAATTTGTATATATATATATCAATTTAATCCTCATAAGATTAAAAATTCTTATATTTTAATCCTTCCATACATGTGAAAATAGGAGTGAGTGCGTTGTGTAAAAATGAAGAAAGAGTGGCATGTAAAAATAGAAGAGTGCTTTAATAGATAAAAATAGATTGATTGTTATGAGGAAAATATTGAATATAATTGAATAAAATTAGTTTTAAATATTTTTATTGAAAAATATAATTTGTAGTTAATTCAAATTCCTATAATAGGAGTGAGAGAATAAAGTGAAACATATAATAAAGGAGATTAATTTTAACAAAGTTTCAATTAATATAAATTTAATTTAAAATATATATAATACACAAAAATTAGTGTTGAGAATATATTAATATAATTTAAATAAATAAATAAATTTAGTTTTAAGTTTCAAGTATTTTTATTAAAAACATAATATGTAATTAGTTAATTCAATTATTATTAGCTTACTCAAATATTTTTATAATAAAAATAAATTATATTATGTTATATTTATATTTTTAATGATATTAATGTTTAAATTATTTTAATTAGTTAATTCAATTAAATCAAAATTTTAACATATGTAAAATATTTTTATAATAAAAAGAAAATATTTTGTGTTTTATACACACGCGCGCGCACAAAATATTTAATAATATTGATTTTGGAATAATAAATAAAACAAATGATAAAAATGTGTAAATTATAAAATTTTGACAAAATACTAAATGATATATATTTAATTTAAAATATACTACATGAAATTTGATAAAGCAAGCTAATAAGAGTTAAAAAATGAAATTAAGTAAAATAATTAAATTAAATCTTACTTGATTTGAAATATTTGTATATTTTTTATATTATATCTATACTATGTGATAATATTTACATGTGAGGTGTTAAAAGTAAACGAAAAGAAAAAAAATATACAAAAGAATTTGATAAGAAAATATTAAATGATATATATTTAATTTGAAATATGACACTTGATATAAATAATATTAAAAAATTTAAATAAATAATTTTAATTTTAAATTTTAAATATTCTTTTTGAAAATATAATAAATATAATTTAATTAATGCTTTTTAATTTATTTAAAATTCAAAATATTGTAATATTAGATTTAGAAAAGGGAAAAGAAGAATTTGAAAAATTGAAAAAAAAGGAGAAAAATAAAAATAAATAAATAAATAACTGAAGGGTTTGAGCAGGAAATGAAATCATAAAAGAGTGACAAGTGTGCAACCATGGCATGGGAATTAAAGTCTAGGTAAAAGAGTCTAACTAGGGGAGAAATGAATATTATTGTTCAAGTATCGGTTGCCATTCTTATAACTTAGAATCTAACATTTTTAAGTTTTATAGAAGTACAAGGGACCTATTTCTACCCAAAAAAAAAAAAAAGTTTATGGTGGTTACGTGATAAGACTATACTTTAAAGGTTTAAAATGTATTTTATCATTTTTTTAATGATAACAATTGCAGTCAAATAGGTTAAAACGATACTACATAATAATTTTAAATTTGACTATTTATAATATCAAATAAGCATGAGTCATGTTTGAAATAATAAATTTTTAATGACATTGATTATGGATAATTAGATATGAATTATGATATAACATTGTGAGCCTTAATACAACATTATAAGCTTTTTATGAAGTTAACTACTTAACTATAAATAATTAAACATAATCTTAACAGAATTATTAAGTTTCTAAATTAGCTTGCTAGATACAATTTATTTGTTAGTGGGTTGCACACATATAAAATTATATTAAGTTAAGATGATTATTAGGCCGATCGATCATTTAAAGTATTGTCAACCTTAATTTTACACTCTATAACAATGAGTGTGAAAAATTCTTCAATTTAAGACTCTATTTCGTATATCAAATAAGTTAACTTATAACTTATTAACATAGTCAATAAGTTATAAATTAACTTTTAGATGTATTTCTCGCACTAACTTAAACTTATAAACTCTGATTTAATAAATTATTTAGAATAGTTCATAACATATAAACTACTACTTCTTTAAGTTCTTTCTAAATCTATCATTATTATTTTTATTAATTTAAATAATTAATAATTTTTAAATATAATTAATTTAATTTTAAATTATAAATATATAAATAAATAATATCATAAAATATAATTAATTATATTTTAAGTAATTATAATTTTATAATAAATAATAAAATAAATATATAAATTTATAAAATATGATTAATTAAATATTAAAAATTATACTTTTATTTTAAGTTTTTTAATTTTTACATAAATATAAATTATTTTAATTATATATCTATTTTTATTAATATGTCATTTTATGTTATTTTGTAATTTCAGCTAAGTTAATTTTATGAAATACTTTAATTAATTTATTAACTATTTATGTAAAACGGAGTCTAAATGTAAATTTAGCTTCCTTTTTTATAATAAGAAGAGCCAAAGTCACGGAGTGAATCTCATCAAAATTTAATGATAGAACACAAATAAAATAAAAGATGATCCACTTTGTAGGAAGTGAGTAAATTGATTTTATTGTTATACTTTTTTAACATTCGAAAACATTGTTTGCAAGAAAATTTTGTTTTGTTTGTATCCATACCATTTGTATATTTTATTTTATAATCAATAAAATAATAAATAATATCATGATAATAAATTATTTCAATTACTTTTGATGTATAACATATTAACATTAAATAAATAGAACAAATTTTTACTGTATTAATATATGATAGTTACAAACATAAGTAGTCGAGACTATTTCTTAATCCTATACTATAAAACACACCATTGCTCTTAATCCTATACTATAAAAACACACCGTTGCTCTTTTACGAAACACCATACAATACTCAATTCTTTATTTAATACATCCTCTAATTTTTACCATTAACATTAATAATTCCTCAATTATATAAAAAATAATATAATATAATTATCGGTACCTTCGTTAATTTATAAAATTGAAACAAATAAAAATGTTGAGATAGATAGATGAAATTCACCTCAACAACTGCAAATCCATGCTGATGATCAAGGTGGAGTTTAACCATTCACCTCAACATTTTCCATCATTTTGGGAAAGTTTCTTTTTTTTTTTTAAAAAAATAAAAAAATTTATTTGATAAATAACTTTTAAAATATATTTTCAAAATTTATTTTTTGAAATTGTTATGTTAAAATAAAAAATAAGAATAAATTAGATATTTTTTAAATTTATTTTAATAATAATTTTATGATTAAATAAAATTTTTACTTATTTATTTTATCAAATATTATTTATTCATTATTTTTAAAATTTAAAATAATTTAAAAATATTATTTTAAAAATAAATCTTGAAAATAAAAAATAAAAATATATTCAAATAAATTCTTTATTCGTCGAAAGGCAGACCGCAGCGCAAAGGGCCGTTCTCGCCACAAAATTTCTGACTTTAAGATAAAACGTATTTTCTGGTTGAAAGGGCTATGCGCACCAAGGTACTTTACTTTTCCGAAGTTGTAATTGCTTTTCACCCTTGCAGCAGTATCAAGCAAAATTCCTAGGTCTTGTTCTGTCTCGTAATCTGTCTTGCTGAAACAAAATCTAATGTTGTCAGCTTAAAGTACAAACTAACAAAGAAGCAGAGGAATCGAAGATGAATAAAAGAAACCCAAAGAGAGACACAGTCATGGAGAATCATCCCAATCTGCCTCAGGAATTGTTGGAGGATATACTTTCAAGGCTGCCATATAAATCATTGATGCGATTCAAGTGTGTCTGCAAGCAATGGTATGCTCTATTTGATGACCCAATTTTCTTAAACCGCCATCTTTCGAATTTCATGAAAATCCACAATTCCGGTGATTGTGTACTTCTCAGGCTTGCATTCCCCACTATATTTGGAGAGGGCTTAGAAAACTATAAGCTTTTCTCACTTTCTAGCAATGATGCTGACTATTCTGTTGTAGAATCCTTTAAGCCAAAAATCAACATGCTTTCAACAAAATTCCAAATTTCAGGCCATTGTAATGGTATATTATGTTTGTCTGTCGAGTTTTGGCCTCGTAGTAAGGAGGTTCTTTTGTATAACCCTGCAACACGAGAAATTAGATCACTTCCCGATTCTAGTTTGCGGTTGAAATTATCTTCATCAGCTCTAGCTGTTGGAATGGGATATGATCCCCAAACTCGTGATTACAAGGTTTTAAGGATTTGGAGAGTGTCTGGAACTAATACTGTTGAGGAATATGCTCTGAGCACTGATTATTGGACTGAACGGCGCAATACTAATGCTGGGAATTTTCTTTTTGACGTTGATTGTTTTGCCATGTTTTTCAAAGGAACTTATTACTGGTGGGCATCTAAACGTCGATGCAAGACCTCAATAATTCTTGCATTGAATATGGGGGATGATGTATTCTATGAGGTATCAAAGCCACCCCATGTTGATATCAGTAATCCTAATGGTAGATCTTTAGTTGTGTGGAATGGATCAATCTCACTAATTTGCTGCAATTATTTTGGTATGAGCACATCAATTGACATATGGATGATGGATGGATCTGTTCCAGATGGATATGCATGGACCAAAATGTTTACGATAACACATCTACCTGAAGAGCCAAAACCGTTAGTCTTCTGGAAAAGAAATGAGCTTCTTCTGCAGACGTCTGTTGGAATGATAAAGTCCTATAATTTTGATACTCAGAAGATTGAGAATGTCAAGATTAAGGGGCATCCAGTTCGGCACTCATCTCAAGCTGTAAATTACATTGCTAGTTCAGTTTCAGTAGCAGGTAATTACTTTGCTGCATATTTGTGTGGGCATTTACACTTTAATTCAAATGAATCTACATCTATATGTATGGCTGGTTTTGAGAAAAAACCGTCAAGATTAAAAGGCTTTTGAAGTATAGTCACTTATGTGTCATATTACTCAGCTGTTTGGGTCTTCTATTTCCGGTTGGGTTAAATACTGTTGTTCGCCTTGATCAGTTCTCTTTCTACTGCTCCCTGTGCTCTTTATTTTCCAATATCAAAGTTTCCTGGGAACAAGTTTTAGATGAGTGTAGAATTTTTCATTGTCCTTCATTTTTGGGTTGACTTGTGGTGTATACCTGTGTATGCTTGTGCATACCTAGCGTAATGCATCAAAGCAACCAGATTGTGGTACCGCTCAGATTGTTTTGGTAATTCACTGAACATTCCTTCACAATATTAAACCACCATTCCCTTTTGTTTCCCAATTTATATGTAGACTTAAATGGAATTTAATGTCTTCTTGTTATGCATTCTGGAACTTGGAGTTTATCTTACCACTTAATAGAAGTTTGATGCTTTATGTAAGGATGATTTTGGGAAAGAGAAAATAGCTGTTGATCATTAAGTTGGCTTCTTGATGTTTCCAGGAGAATTCATTGGTTAATGCTGATGGAAAGAAATTTTCTTTAGAAGAGATACTATGCATTTGAGCTGCAAAAGTTCATGGATACCCATGTTTGATTGATATCCTCCATTACACTCCACAAGTCTGTAGAACTTATCAGCAAACTTGGTTTAGGAAAGGCTTATTCTACCCCGTGATGTATGGTTCTTTTCAAGTCGGTTGAGCACAGGTTCTAGCTGGAGAAGATGATAAAGTTTCTTCTTAATGTGCAGAAAACATCAAGCAAACTGTCATGGACGATGCAAGAGCCAGGTTTGGACTTAGGAGAGACCTTCTCAAGTTGTATTCCACCGTTATGTTTGGAAGAAGGAAATTGCAGAATAAGGTAAGGAAATAGAAGACTCTTTTGAAAAAATAAAAAATTAGAGCCATGACCTTCCGTTTACTTCCGTATTGTCAAGCAAACTGAATAGAGTAGCGCAATTTGACCTTAGTGCTATGCGCCAAGTATTGTTCCCTGGATGATTTGTACGTAGCAGTCGTGGCTTTGATCTTCTCTAATGAATGGAGCCTGCCTTTTAAATTTGATATTTGCATTGTTATATCATTACGTGTCGCCATAGCATGGTTATTATTATTATTATTATTACTAACACAAAAGTATTTTTATAATTCCTTAACATAATTACTTTTCACCTTTTATTCTTGTTATTTTTGTTCATTTTAGTCACTTAGAAAAGGCCAGCTAGAAAGATTAACTATCACCTATCACCATTTTCTGAGTATTGACCATTTTCTTCTCCCTCGCGACCTGTTTGTTGGGATCCATATACAAAAAATCTGGTCATAGGCCATTGGCAACTGGAATTCAATCATACCAGAAAGTTGACCGAGTATATAATCATTACTTAGAAAAACATGGGAAATCCGCCGTTACTTTTGAAAAATATACACCAAAAGTATAAATGGCAGTAAGTAATTCAGATTATATTCTCCTTTTTGTTACAGCAACGTAGTTTCTCTCTCCCCTTGCACTTTGATTTTTTAATCGTTGCTCTAAAGTACATTCAAAGATGAAATTCTGTTTCCAAAAGCGAAACCGCAGCTGTTTTCTTCTGTTATGACCGCAGGTTGTCATGTTCTTTAACCTCAAGTCCTAAAGATGCTGCTCCGGAGACAATTTCCTGTAGTACTATCGTTTCTTGTTGAGAAGGCAAATTCAGAAACCAAGACCAAGTGATCGCTTCCCAGGGTCTATTGGCCAGGAAAAAGAATGATTAGATATGGATAAATAGCATTTAAAAATTTTTCATCAGTGGTCAACGAGAGGCCAAGAATAACAGAAAATGACCATGAAAACGCATGCATATTTGCTCTACCAATTGGAATGTTGCAATTGTTTTAACTTTCAAGTGGCATTACCTTCCATGGGAGGCCACCTGTCATTCGAAGAACATTTATTGGAAGGGTATCAAGAACTCTTGTAGGTACAATACCATCCGAGTACCTGCAACAAATGCAAGCAATCTTTATTGTCTTGGTCATTTTTCATCATTATTAGGGCCACAGCCATCATACTTATCCACAACCAAAATCATTAGCAGGGATAATGGAATATGCTGATTACCATAAGTAGTCTACAGTACCAAGAAACTTATTGTGAAATGACGTTGCCAAGGGTTCCCCATTCAATTCCCGTGTACTTGTTGAACCCTGAAAAGATCGAACATTTTCAAATCTCCCGTTTGGAAAGGGAAACAAAAACAGAAATCCATTTTATCCAGAAGATGATAAAATCGTTCACTTGACATGAATCCCAGTCAATAATAACAGGCTGCCAAAGAATGACTAAATACCTTCACTGCAGCATAAGAACTATTAAGTTTCAATGGATGCATAACCAAATGATGCTCAGAATTTCCTGTCGCAATTTTTACCTCTTCATCAGTCCAGCACGCTAACAATCTGAAAAGAAAAACTAGTGAGTATATGCAGTTTAATGCCACTTACACCTCAGACGATGTATAAGGATCTCTCCAGTTGAGACCTAAGAAACGCGAACTTGGGGGGGGGGGGGGGGGGGGGGGGAAGATCGCGTCCATTTCCATCACATGTTGCACATTTTAACATTCTGACACTTTTGTCTGGTACGCTATATGATACTCTAACACGGATATATGAGTTACACCTAAGAACAAAATATATTTAAATTCAATACTTAGCACTTGTTAGTTGCTCTCTAAATGTGATTTAACACGCACTTGAAATATTTTTGTATATTCTAAATGCTCTTATGTAAAGATATTCCAATAACACTGAATTTATATGATTATATGTAAGTATGCATGTCACATCACGTCCTTGTATTTTTAGATTTTGTTGCGTCCATGTTGTCTCGCGTGTCCTACGTCCTATGTCTATGCCCTTAAGTTGAGATTGAGTAGCACAAGGACCTTAAAAAAGCCCTCTTGATTTGATTAAAAAAAATTGAACATATTGCATTAATCAGAACAAGAGAATCATATAATGAGATATGGAAAACGACACTTTCTTGTGAAAATGCATATATTATAGAAGTTTGGAATCGATATCAGAAAACAGCATTTCTATAAAAATTTGAAGGAAAAAAAAAACGTTCATTAAGATATAAGAAAAAGCAGTTCTAAGTAGATTTTTTTTTTTTTTAACATAACTATTGGAGAAATAACATATTTTTCAAGAATAATTGCAAAATAAAAGGAAATGAAAATATAATAATATTAGTAAAAAATAAGTAGGAAAAAAAAGGATATAAAAACCAAAGAAACAAAGTAGGAGTGGATGGGAAAATGCAAAACTGCATCATAGCACAGAAACTGATCAGACCAAGGCCAACCGTACTCATATCGCTTTGGCTTTAAGTATGGGAACAAACCAACACATGTCCTCTACTGTAGAAATTGCACATATAGATCAAACATGAAAATATAAAAAAATAATAATAATAATCATACAAAAGAAAGAAAGAAAAGAGAAGTACCTGTCCATAAGGATGAACGGACCGGCTGGATTAACTGTATCTTTCTTATAGCCTAGAACTTGAGCAGGATGACAACCTTTTTGTCCAGATAACTCCCTTCTGTCATAGAACTTGATATTTAGCTGCAGGTGAAAATCACTTGCACAGTCAAGCAACCACTTTGAACATAACTACATGATCAAATTCATAACAGATCAATCTTAGTACTAAAATCAAACAAGGATAAATGTGAAATGCAATAAAAAGCATCTAAGTTATTCACCTCAGAGGATGATAAGAACTTGTATATTCCACTCTGTTGATGAGCAATTAGAAAGGGTAGAAAATCAACAAGCTGATTACACAAAGTAAATAACCAAAACTCATGTATGCACCTTAGGTGTGCTATTAAAATCACCCGCAAGCACAACGGGGGCATCACCCCATTTCTCTGAGAAACTCTGCGCTCTTGACAAGAGATGACGAATCTGGATTATAATACATTTCAATTTTTGAGAATATCAGGCTCCGGAGAACAGAAAAATAAATAATCAATCTCAAATCACAAAATGACTTTCCAAAAATAGTATAAACCCTTAACAAATTAGGGAATAAGTTACCATCCCAAGTTCCTAACTGATCTTAAGATGGTGTTTGCAGAATTGAACAGTCCCAAAAATCTTAATATTTTAGAAAATATGATTTTTAGGAATCTAATTTTCAGAAATATGATAATATCATATTTGATTCAATTAAAAATATTCCTTGAAATGTTATAATATCATAGTTTAATTCATTTGTATAATTTTAGGATTATTGTTAGACTATCAAAAATACCCTCATCGAAAATTGAGTGGTTAACAGCATCGCTGCAATAGATGTTGGTGAGAGATGATCAATTGCGGTGGTCACTGCCAATGAGATAAGTGGTTGATGGCAGTGGATGGTAATGGCTAGTGGTGGGTAATAGATTGTAGTGAAATAAAATGTTAATGGTAATATAGTTTCAATGGAAAGACGAATAAAATAATTTATTTACATTATTAAAATATTTCCATATTATGAAAATAATATACTCACATCTCTCTGTGAGAATATTTTTCTAAATTTGAAACAAACATGGGACTTAAAATATTGCCGGAAATGTAGGAAAGATTCCACGATCGAAATACTGTTTCTTTGGACCAGATGAAACAGTGATCAACTGTCAAAACTCCAATTCTTTGAAAAATTGAACAGAAAAAGAGAAATTGAAGGGATTATTGGAGGATAATAAAAATGGCCCATATGCGAACAGTACAGCATGTGGTCAATTAATGTTTTATACAAGATATTGAATATATTTTTATTTTTGTATTTTTAAAAACTGTTCTCAAAAACTGTTTTAGATTGAAGGAAAATAGAAAATAGAGGGTAGTTAATATAATAAATAAGAAAATATTTCATTTAATCACAAAATTGACATTTAGAACAAGAAAAGAAATTCAAAAAACAATTAAAAGTTATTTCTGGTTTTTTATTTTTAAGTTATATATTTAGAGTAATAGTTTTTAAAAACAAATGCTAAAAATAGATTGCCAAACAAATTTTCCTATCTAGAAATAAATAAATAAATAAACAAATAGACCCTTTCTTTCTTTTGTTCTTGATATTTTGGGTATTGTTACCACTATATTATTAGATAAACAAGCCAATTATTTTATGCACCATTATCTCAGAGTAAAAATAAATTCGTATACAAACAAAGTTTACAAACGAATCACACAAAAATGTTAATCTGCTAAGTACTATTACAAAAGGAAAGGTCAAGAATATCATTTTTAAGCTAGGTTGCTATTAGAACATTATGCTAGCCAGACAGAAAAATGGGGAGGCAGCAAAAGAAGACTTACTTGACCTAATTTAACTTCTCCTCTGCTAGGGTTATAAAGTACGTGGATGTTACCAACTACTAGTCTTCTTGAGTCAGCTTCACACATCTTCCTGTGGAGAACGAGGTCAGAATGGAAAGGATAACTGATTGACATAGAATAGAATAATAACTACAAAGGCAGTACTTGAGCCGATGTCAACGAATCAATACCTAGAAAACTCAACAGTTTAAGCAACATTATCACAGAGATATTACTTTTAGTTGAAGTCAAGGAATTGATACCTCAAAAACTAAGACTTGAGCAACATTATCACGAAGACCAATGGCCTTAAATTCAATGTTCTCTTGTTCTAATAATCGAAACCTGTAAAACAGAAGGATAGACTCATTTAAGCGGATACTTTTCCTATTGGTTTAATTTGGAAAACAGTTCGAGCAATTAATTGAATAATCCATAATTTTCTTACTTATCAGATTTCCAGAACACTGCACAACCATCAATGGAGTCTCCAGTGCGTCTCTACAGGTCCATTTGCACAGTTCATTAGTTTCTCAGCAGTAATACATTTGATAGTGAGGTGAATAGGCTAATGACTGATTAGACAAAAACCAAGCATAACATATGCCTGCATCTTTTAAGGATCTTAGTGCATCAGTTCAACAATGATTTAGTAATCTCTTCAAAAGAGTATAAAATTTGTCTAAAAGACAATCAGAAAGCTAATAGTCCAATTGGTGAAACTAACAAAAGCAAGCTTAACTGCTCAAGGCTTATATGTATGAAAAATATCACTAAAGCATGACTCACCAAGAAATCTTAAAGGTAAAAATTTTAACAGCAAAGTGATATGAGATGAAAATATACCTTATAAGATCCTGTATATCCTGCTTTCCCCAAAATGTTTGAGAGATCAAAATATCTATCCACCTCCTGAAAAAGTCATTCCAGAACCCATAAGTTTGTACCCGATTTCCTAGTTGATGCCCAAGGGAATAAATGCCAAAATCTTACTTGTAAACAGATAACGTCAGGGTTCCAGCCAAAGAGTTCTTTGCAAATAACCCTCTTTCGACGATCCCACTTCAAATACTGAGGGGGAACATTTAAGTACAAATCTCTATGTTGAGAAGCATTTCTATCCCCAAGAATATTATATGATGCCACAGTGAAGTTTTCTGGAACACATTGATTCCACCAGATATCAAAAGAAAAATGACCCACAGAATGAACTCTTTTGCTATGTACTTCAACTCTCGAAATGAGGCATGAAAATATAACGTATTTAACATTTTTCTTCGGAGCATGGAAAAAGTGGAAAGGCAAAAAGAAAACCTGAAGACAGGAATTGTTGATCAGCTTCAACCCAATGGCGTTCAACTTGCAGAGGACTATCGAACTTCCTCGGATTGTACCATCGCCAGCTATATGAACGACTAGACACTGATAACGATGGCAAATCGGATTCAGTGGAGCCATCGGACTTGGAGCAGACAGTAATAAAGCAGGACTTGGAGTTGCACAAGAAGAACACGAAGGGATAGCGGTGAAGGGAGAGTGAGTTGGCGGTGGCACCGAGCCAAGAAGTGGACAAGTCCATCGATGAAAACCCAATAGTCACTTCCTCCTCTCACCTGAGTGTAGCGACACCGCCTCCTATCTAATTCCTTGCGGTACTGTTTTTGCAACACTGAATAACCATCAATCGTTTAAATCGAGACAACCGAAGGGAACTTTTGTTCCAGCGAGAAAGCTTTATTTGTTAACTTTTACTGTTACGTTAAAGGAGTCGTATGAATATTTTTTATTTTTTATTTTTAAAATAAATAAATTAAATTATAAATATAAATTCTAATATATTAAATATAATTCAACGATAAAAATAATTAACTAATTAAAAAATTAAAATCTTCATAATATTATCCTTATATATACTGAGTAAAAATCTCTCTTATAAAAAAAAAAAAACGAGAAGCTAGAAAACTTTATTTGCATGAAAAATACATTTGTCGTTATTAAATTTTAACGAAATTATTATGAATTTTTGTAAAATAAAAATATTATATTTAAATTTACATTTAAATTTTTTATCAAGAAATACTAATAAAAGATTATTATATAATTCAAATATATTAATATGAGATCAGATATTTTAAATATTTTATGATAAAAATATACTCTAATTAAATTTAAACAATTGAAATATAACTAATGAAAATTTTTTAATTTTGATATAAATATAATAATTTTATAGCCACTTAAATTTAATCAACATATATATTTAATTATAAAATACTTATCTTGTATTGTTTATTTTAAATTTAAAATTATTTTCTCCTATCATTTTAAGAAATGTTGAATTTGAGTTTATAAAAAAAAAAATTATGTTTTAGGAGAGTTCCAAGTAGGTTTTCAGATTAAAATGAAGAATCAAGTTTCGCATAATTTTATTACATCTTAGGGAAATCAAAATATTTTTCTCTTATTTTTATTACTTTTAATTTCAAACAGATCATGTTACAAACTATAATACCATATGATAGTAATTAAATAATTTAACAAGAAAAGAATTGATTATAAGATACCAAGAAACACCGACTATTTATTTTATAAAAAGGCTGATAGTAGTTTCCCAAAAATAAAAAATAAAAAATCTGATAGTGATAGATGATTTTTTTTAAAAGAATTATGTTTTATAGGAATCAGAATAATCCGTTGGACCAGCAAAAGAAAATCTACCTTTGGATTATTAAAAAAGGAAGTTCTCAAGGAAATCAAAAATTTCAGATAGCACTGAACATTCAGAATTGGGACGTAGATGACGTGTCACCATATTAACGCCTCAAAATGAAATCCTTCGTGGACCGTACAAAAATTAAAAACATCATTTGGGCACCACACTTCACTGTTGTAGAAGAACCACAGAGGCAAAACAGAGAAAGAGTGAGAGAGCAGCCATGGAAGGTGCATTCTGCACTCGACTTGCTCTTTCGTCTAATCATCTTTTGAATCCCAACTTTCGTACGTAATCCATCTACCTTCACTTGCTCTGTTTCTCCTTATATTTCCTCTTTTGCTATTTCTCCGTATTTTATTTTATTTTATTTTATTGGATATAATAAAAAATTTTAACAAGCAAATAATTAATTATCAGAAAGGATTGCGTTATTGATCTTTATAGATAGGTAGATAGATGCTTGAGGATGCTTGAGATGCTCATTTTTTTTTTCTTATCCTACAAATGGCAGGAGAAAGGAACTTTCTATTTGAATATAGCAGAGATCGGAGTTTTGCGGCGAAAGTATCAGGCAGGGCATTCGGGAAAGGCGGCGGGCTGTTGGAGAAGCCAACCATAGAGACAACATCACCCGGACGAGAATCGGAGTTTGACTTAAGGTAATTATTATGGTACTAGCACTAGCATTCGCACGCACTCCAAACTTCAACCATAAAGCAGGTGTTTTGATTATTTGTTCCACAAAAACTTGCCAGTTTTGCCAGAGAGAAAGAGTCTGGAAATGCTGCGCATAATGTAAAGAAGCTCAATAGTTAGTGGTTTGCTTAGGTTATTGCAAGAGACAAAGTAGAAGTTTTGAATTTTTGACAAAGTAGTGACTATAGTTGGAGAAATTCTAAGGCGGGTCTAATTTACCGTGAATTAAAAAGAAATAAATAAAATAATAAAAGTGAATTTCGCTTGTGTCAATAGGCTACATAAATATTATTATTACGTTGATTTCTCTTTTAAGGATGACAATAAATTTATGGCGTGTTTGGATGGAAAATAATAAAAAAGGAGAGAGAAGGAAAGATTGTATCATAAACTTTTCTTTATTTATAAATTTTGATTAAAGATTAGAAGATATTAAAAGTTTATGTTCTTTGAAATCTTCCAAAATTCCTTACTGTTACTTATTTAGATTTTGAACGTCTAAACATGAAAATTAAAAATTATGACTTAATCGTTCATTTTCTTCCCTCCCATATCTTCCATTGACTTCTCTTCCCCTTTAGCCCCAGTATTTTTTTTTTTTTTATCACTCGTATTTATATTGGTTATCTTCCATTGATTTCTCTTCCCTTTTCAGCCCCAAACATTTTAATAAGACTTTGTTTGTTTTGTCAAAAAACATTTTTTATAAAAAATATTTGTTTGTATTTATATTAATAAATGAATAACATACCACTTGCATTTATAGTTAGTTAAAAAATGATAAATATAGCTATAATAATAAGGGAAAATAAATCCCTCTTTAAAATAAAAAAAAATTACTTTTCTCAGAATTCTTTATATTTAATAATAAATAAAGAAAATATTTTTCTTCATTTTAATATTTTATAATTATATTAAAAAAAAAACGTTTTTCTTTGATACAGACGAGAGCCTATGTTTACCTGAGAATTTCTCCCAGAATAGTCGGTGGACGGGAGAGAATCTTATCAGCAATGCTAAACGGCTTTTTTTAATGTTGATAAAAAACTAACAACTCCGTAATCTTTGTTGCGTAAATGTAATTCAATCCTAGTAGAACTAATACTAACCCTTTTTCTTCTTCGAACCTTTTTAATATAAATAGACATTAAATTCCTCAAACTAAAACCATAATCATAAACATGCTATAAAACCTCAAATCCTCTTAATATTTTGCAGAAAACTCTTCAGGTAAACAAATGTAATATTAATTTAAGATCTTGCAAATAAAACTTGAAAGGTTTGCATAAAGAAGTCCATCCGAATAAGTAGGAGTTTTCATGAAAAAATTTTAAATGAATCCTAGCGAATAAAATACAAAATATTACTATAAACAAACTCCGTTTTAAAAGAACAAAACTCACTATATGAGAATAAAACAAAAATAAACAAGAAAATTATACATGGATTCGAATATTGCTCTACAAGCAATGGAAAACCGATCACGTAGAGCCAGATGTGGGATAATTATGAAAAATTCAGAGCTTTCAAGAGGAGGAAGAAGCGAGAGGAGAAGAGAAAAAAAAACAATAGAGATGAACTTCTTATTTAAAAAAAAAAAAAAAGGAAAATTGTATCGTGGGTAGTTAAGCGAGAGATTAATGGAGCCACAACTATACAACAATAAACTAAACACGCAAGAAAACAAAGTCACAGTGAGCAAGATTTTATGACTGAATTCGGTTTGTGAAATGGGATTTCAAGTCAAATTCTACCTTCATTTTGTGCGTTAAATGAAGAGCCAAAAAGATCACATGACAAAAACATAAATTTTATTTATTATTTTAAGGAAAAATTGTTTAAATGGACAAAATACTAACAAACTAAAAGCAAACTCAAATCACACGAGAGGTGGGTAAAGTGGATTTTTTTTCATTTATTAATGATCTTGTCTATTGCTTCAAAGGATTAAAATTGCATAATTGGAAAAGAAGCGTTGAAGGATTTGATTTACATTGATGCATTTTCATCCCAGGAAATCAAGAAAAACATCCCCACCCTACCGCGTCATGCTGCACAATGACAACTATAACAAGAGAGAGTACGTGGTGCAAGTGCTGATGAAAGTGATACCAGGAATGACGCTGGATAATGCAGTAAACATCATGCAGGAGGCACATTATAATGGACTGTCGGTTGTAATCATCTGTGCTCAAGTGGATGCCGAGGAACACTGCATGCAGTTACGAGGAAATGGCCTTCTAAGTTCAATTGAGCCAGCCAATGGAGGGTGTTAAATATCATACTTTTATCAATAGAAAGGGAGGAGAGATAAATACCATAGATGATGGCTTTGATCTATTAATTGCATTGCTATGCACTAAAATTGTACATGTATAGTGACCGATGTCTAAACTGGCTTGGATACACCAGCTCAGCACTAGAAGACTAGTTTTAATAAAGAGATGAGGAAAGATTTAATGCCAGTCATTATGCATACAGTATTGCTGCAAAACAAGCAGCTTAAGGTGTGTCTTAATATGATTTTATTTTTGTGTCTTCAAAAATTATTTTTAAAAACCTTTTTAAAAATTATTTTTGAATTGAAAAAAGTAAATAGACAATTATTAATATTATGAACAATAAAATATTTTATTTAGTTATAAAAACATATATAAAAAACAAAAGAAGAAATTAACAAAGTATTTAAAAATTGTTACTATTTTTTATTTTTAAATTACATATTTAAAATTATAATTTTAAAAACAAATTTTTCTTTCTTTCTAAAAAATAATAAACAAACAAAATCTTAATTGCTGTATTTAGCATGTTATACTTTCATTTAAGGGTGACAATTCATGTCATTCGAATTGACTTATTTATTAATCGCATTATTCGTATCGAATTACAGATTACTCATTTAATTTATTTAATAATTATAAATAATAAAATATATATTATAAAATTATTTATTAAATTTAATTATTTATTATTTTTTATAAAAATTATTTTTAATTATTAATAAATTACTTTTTTAATTTCTTATTATTATTTTATTAAATTAATAATTTTATATCCTTATTATATATATATAATTAAAATATTATTTATTTCTTAAATAAAATTATTAAAAATTTAATATAATTCCTTAAACGAATTGACGTATTAACTCGAACTCGAATATACGTACGGAGTTATTATATCGTATCAGAAATTATCACCCTTACTTTTCCGTTCTATTGCCCACTAATTCCCAACTGCCAAGGCAAGTAACCACATTATTTTCAGCAAAAATTGAAGTACCGACAAATTTGGTTTTTTTTTTTTTTATTCTTGTCATGAGATTGCTTATATCATCATCACAAAAGGAGGTCCAAAATGGATTATACAACTCCTTGCATCAACAGTCAAGGAATAAATAATCAGCTGATTATACGAGTACATCGCTTGAACGGTGATAACATCAAAGTATATACGGCTGTTTGTATTAAAGATGCACTTCCAAGAAAGCTTACACTGGCATAAATAACTGATAGAGGTTCTCAAGTATCAATAAGAATTTCATCAGTCACACCACAACTAATTTAGTTTTACAGACTAATTCCTGAAGTCATCTTGATCACCATTGACAGGAAAACAAACCCGTAATGGTAATAGCAACTCATGGGCACTTTCTTTGGATGTAGGAAGCTCCATGCTCTTCATACCTACGAGTTTAGATACAGTGAAATTTTAATATTTCAACAGTTACATACACAAACTTTTAGATTCTAAACTGAGTTGCTTTTTTTAGGAACAGAAGTTCAGGATATGCAAATACTTTTTATTTTCTCTAATCAAACAAGCATCACTATGGTTGATGTTGAATTTAAATTCACGATTTAAATGCAGTAGCATAACTATGAGCTTTGGCAAACGTATGGATACTTACTCTGACTTTGAAAACCACATTTGCTGGAAGGATCCAAGAGATGCCAATATACTGCCCCCTATCCAAACACTGCACAAGAAGTCCCCACCAAAAGTCAGAGGATATTGTCTTTATAATGCAAGAACATTTAACCTTCATATATAAAATCATAATTTAACTCTACCAACGCATGAATAATGCAAGTAAGGGGGGGAAGGGTCGGTAAAATGCCTTCAAGAATTTTAAGGGCTAGTTACATGCTATGCAGAAGCTTCTTCAAGCCTTTCAATAAATTCCATAAAGGTTTCAAATTATCGTTTAAAAACACAATAAAATCTCAGATACACAAAAGAAATGAAGTATACAAACAAAGGTAACAGCCATCTAGGAATTCAGATCAAAGAAAGTCGTAACATCAACCATCTGAATCAAGATGAGTGCAAAGGCAAATGCTCAAAAGAAAACCAGAGAGACCCAACCTGAACCTTCTTTCAGTTGCATTTCCACTGGCCAATACTTTTACTCTTGCAGCATGAGGAGACTCCTGTATCAGAAATTATATCTTGATCAATTTCTGTAATTAGGGCTAAAACTTCTAGTTTTTTTGTTTTAAGAAAAGAACATAAATCTAGTGAGTAATCACGGTGTTAATTTGAATAGCTCCCATCTACATTCATAACATGGCTTGATACCCAAAGCATGAGAGCACATCTCAATAAATGTTTATGCTAATTTTTCAGCTCCCAAAATCTCAGAATGCAGCAAGCCAGAGGTCATTTCTAGTTTTTTGTTTTAAGAAAATAACATAGATCTAGTGTGCAATCAAGGTTTTAATTTGAACGGCTCCCACCAACATTCACAACAACATTTCATACCTGATTTGTGAGGCACATCTTAATGATGTTTTGGCTAATTTTTCAGCTCCCAAAATCCCGGAATGCAGAAAGCCAAAGGTAAGGATTTCTAATCTAGTTTTTAAAACAGTTCCCAGATAATTTCATAATAAATGGGCACGATCTTGCAGACATGCTTTGGCAACCATGAACATTAAATAGTTTTAAAAACTTCCAAATATGAGACATCTGATTAAAATGTTTTCAACTGTCCCCAATATGTTTCTCAAGAACAGAAATACATCAACCCTTGAGTTATCCAAACTCTGTAAACTAGAAGATTGCCGCAGCAGATAAAATTGAAAAGCAGTTCTTAATACCTACCTCTAGCAAGTCTTTCTCAAGGCGTTCCTTCAGTTGTTGCATTGAAGCAGTACCACCAGCAAGCTGCATACAATAAATAAGATCAATTTCAACTGTGTCCAAGTTACTATAGACCTAAAGAAATGCTTTGTTGATAATTTTCTCTGAAGAAACAAAACCTGTCAAATAGAACATTTTGCAAAACGTAGTTTCAGGCACAAAGTATACATTCATGAAACATATATAATGATACAACTCAAATGAATGCCAATAAATTGACCACTAAATTTTACAATAAAACTCAAAGCACTCTAATCAAGATTAAATATACCCAAGTACTGGATCACTGGAGAAGTTAAAGAGTGTGAGTTTGTGTGTATGTCAATGTCTGAGTATGTGTTGAGAAAGAGACAGGCAGGCAAGGAAATCAACATTACCAGTATGCTACTAAATAACTCTCTCCGAATATCCACATCACACTTATTAATGCTCTCTATGACCTGAACATATTCAAAAGAAATAATGAAGGCATGAGCAATGAAAAGAAGGAAAATTAACAGCAAAGGCCATGCCAAAAGCATATCACTCCAAAATAACAAGGAATCACCATCTGTGGAAGACCAGAAACCGAAGGAGCAATTTCTGCAAAACTCTCCATGCCAGGAATTGTCTGTGGTTTACATTATCAATATAAGAAAATTAGTACACACCAGAACAGCACACAAATAGCAACATCAACTGTGAACTAAAACATATAAGCACCACATCCATTTAAAAAAAAAAAAAATACACATTAACCAAACCAATAACTTCACATATAGGTCCACTATAAAATCCAACCATAACATTCCTTTACAGCATATATCAATTTGCTAAACAAAATGTTCTACATTTTTCAAATATCTTACATTCTCCAACCTGGGCATTTCCTACATGAGTTGCTGTACTTCATATTAGAAGTATTTTATTAGAACAAAAGGAGATGAATACAAAGAAAAAGGAGGAAAAGATGGCATCAATTACTAAAATAAAACTCAGCACAGGTAAATCCTGGCAAGCCTAGACCAGGTACTCAAATCAATTTAAGAGAGCTCATTGCTAGCTACAAGGAGTCTAAAGAAAGAAACGTGTTTCTACCAATCAATCATAAATTATAGCTCCCTAAGCCCTAGCATATAATCAAGCATTGGCAGATTTCTAAAACATGATGTGTCACAAATTCTTTAAAACAGATGAGCAAAAACATAAATTGGGGCATCTTTTATGTGCGGCCAGCTTCGCACCTGAGCCAGGGAAGGATTAAAAAGAACATCAGGAATCTTGAATCTATCAGCTCCAATTTCAATTGTCCTGCATTAGATAAAATAACAATTTAAGAAATGACAGCATGTAGTAAAGCAACATATAAACCAGAAGTAATTAGGATATGAAGCAAAGATAAGAGAGACTAGAAGTGGGCATTTGAAAGATGAACAGTATAATTATTTAATGCATAATATTTATCTTTTTGGGCAAGAATAACTTTGACTCACTGGCCATCAGGAAGCTCATATGCAGTTGTTGGGATATTTGAATATGCACTCTCTGCCAAAGAAAAGGATGCCAAGAGACACTCATTACAATACTTTACTAGAGCCAGAAACACAAAATCACATAAATCTGTTAGAAATTAAAACACACATGCAAGTCATCAGATCAATAGATTGAAATGTGAAAGCATACAGAGCAAATATAGGAATTCATGTCATTGGAAGCATGAACGTGCAAAAGAAGTGAAAGGACTCGATAGGAACACAAACCATCATAAGGAGTATCTGGAGCACGGCACACACATTCCTTGATATCACTAGCAATCATCCTCTGTTACAAGAGAAAGAATCATAGGGTGAAAAAGATATAATAACATCTAGAGGGAAATTTTAAGGTCAAACACAGACCTGGGAGTAGAGTTTGTAGCTTTCTGTTGTATTTGGAAAATCAAGGTCTACAGTCTGTACGATTCAGCAACCAAGTAAAAGGAAAAGGTAATAAGAAACATATTTCCAATGGTTGCCGCAAAATGAACAAATAAATGAAAAGTAAATTATTCATCACAAGCCATACAACAGCATCACAAATCCCAATAGTTTTGAACTTGAATCATAAATTGATTCAAAGAAGAAAACTAAAAGGTGCTTTCAGATCTAAATCTACATACATGACCAAAATGAAGACTACATATGTAAGCATTATGGTTCAACAAAACAGTGGCCTAGGAGACACCAGTGGGCTATAACATCCTGGATCTGGAACCTCATGGCTCACACTGCCTAACTACCAAAAATTCCAGGGAAATATGGTATTGAAAATTATGATGCACAGTACTTCAAAGATAGAGGCCAAAACAACAGAAGCACGAAACAAGCTATGCTGCTTGTACTTAATTGCAATGACATCATAATGCACCTGAAACTCTCCAGACCGTATTTCCTTTTTCTTGAATGAATACCGGGGTTTTATCTGTGAATCAAAATAAGGATAAAATCCAAAGTAGCAGATAAGTGCTTGCAAGTTGATTTTATATGAAAATTAAATTAAATAAAATATAAAATAACTTTCACTATAACTCACCGTGATACCTTTGCTTTCCAAACTTTTCGTCAGGCAATCTGTGAGAAATTCTCCTCCAATAGGAGAAGTCACCACAGCCTATTTTGTAAACAAAAGAAAAGATATAAGCAGACACCCGCAGCACAAGCAAAACATATAAATTATATGCATAATGAGCTTAGTGAAGATAACAACATGCTGCTTCAACTTGATGGGGGCATGAATATTTCTTAACTAATTGTTTAGCATAAATAGTGGAACTGGCATTGGGACTGTACAGCTGTGTTAAGTTTGTGTATTAAGATGTAATTTTGTTAAATATATCAATTCGGTTATCTGACAACAGTTTTAGCAAGGGGTACCTTTTGAAGAACATAACCATCATGTACAGGTGCAACTGTAGTTGATCCTCCACCACTGAGTAATTTGGAATATTCAGCAAAACTACTCATCAGCATTGGTAGTTATAATTTCAAATGACAGTAAAACCAATTTAACACAACTAAGTATCGATCCCAACTGCCAAGGGACAACTCTTAGATGAAAACCTAGAATTCCTCGTTAGTTAACACTTCCACTATAAAATTTCATGCAACATCACATCCACCAGTATTTATACTCTACTCTAGAAAAGCCATGTGATATCAAAAATGGAGAACCAGATAAATTCCGCACATTAATAGAAGCAACTACACAATCTCTTACCTATCAACAACTAATGACGTAGCACGCCCTGTTGCAAAAGATGTCAGAACCTGGTATTCGCAAATATTCCTTCATTAACAAGTAGACTGATTCATAGTCCATGTCAAGCCATAGGAATAAAATTGTAATAAATATTTTCTTGGTCATTCAGTAAGTTACATCATGCAAGTTGGAGTGTATGGCACTAAAGGACTATTCACTTACAGCATTCTTAGCTAAAAACAATGCTGGTACTTTGTACTTTTCAAACATAAGCTCTGCTGTCCTGTCAGATAGACAACAAACTGAGCTCTACTTGTTGATGAATTAAACTGAAGTAGAGAGTTAAACACTAAATAATCCAATACTGATTGCTGCCAAAACCAAATGGAAAAGATGAACATTGCCAGAATACCTTTCTCTCTGTTGTTGAGTGTTGGAAGAAGGTTCTGCAAGTAGCATTGGACGTTCTTTAGGATCAATCAATAGGCATTCCCTAAAAATGAAGCATGACCAATTAATAGTAAACTAATTCCTAAAGCATAAATGATATAAGATAATAACAGAAATTTACAGGGAAATGACTGCCAAAACATGAAAGAATAAAATTGTCATTCATACGACATGCTCAAGTGAAACAAGTCAGGATATGGTGATATTTGCAGAAGTGAGGGATACGTGGAACATGGCCCCTTCAATCAAACACCCACCAAACCCCCACACACACATAAAAAGTGGTCTTAAGGAAAGGTATTTTTGAAATTTAAACCTTCAACTTACAACCAAGAAGTTAGTATCATCAAGTTTACCAGGCAAGCCCCACCCACTAAGTATCTAAAAAAAGTGACAATCACCTATTCTATATTGTGAGACAAATGCAAAGATAAATTATTCTACAAAAGATTTGATACAGGTCAGACAATCAGTATCAAGTACCAACCTAAAAGCATGATCCCAAATGCTGTCAACAATATCCCAGTCAACAACCACACCATCCCTGAACGGTGACATCACCTGATGGGATACAAGAAAGCAGAAACAGATGTTTAATAACTAGGACTATTCATCAGAAAATCTCTGCAGATCTGTAAGTAGAATCTAATATACTTGATCATCACAAGGTCTTACCTCCATGTGGTCTCTGCGGTATCCTAAAGACTGAGATCCTACATACAGTTTCCTTTTTCCCTTGGTTTTGTCAGAATCAAGATTTCTAACATTGTTATTTGATTCCCCAGCAGATCCAGAGTTCTTCTCGTTATTATCAGATTCATCAATGTCCATTTGATCAATGGCTCCAACAACCTACAGAAATGTAGGTCAAAATAACCAAGAATAGTTATACACCCAATCAGTAAGTTAACTATCAGAAATTCCAGATAGTTTAAAGCACGCTACAAATTGCTAATGCACCCCATATCTCCAAGATCAAGCAGTAATAGCTTATCAGTACAGAAGATGTCAGTGCCAGTTATTAATTTAGGGCAGCTTCCAGAGCCAAATTAGTGGACAATGTTACCCAATGCAGGAGTTGAGGTAGCAGCAACGGTGTCAAATTACACTTTCCAATAGCAAAAATGTAACTTCAGTGTGGAGTAGAACAAGTTAAGAATTGCAGGGCTAACGCGCACTCATAAAAAGAGACAGGGAGTTTTGACTTGAAGAAGAACAAATTAGTATACTTGTGAAATGTAGGTTACTTAAATTGTTAAAAGTCCCTTATAAAAAGGTAGTGTCTTCTAAATGCAAACAATTTTTTCACAGAAAAATACTCAGAAGCAGGACGTACGGAGGGAAAGACAGCCTTGGGAGCATCTTCGCCAGCGTAACCAGCTTTGCATGTGTGGGAGCCCAAGTCAACCACAACTGCTGATACTTCGTCTGTGCATGAAAACAAAACGCCCAACATCTTGAACCAACAAACAAGGAAAATATATGGCAAGACCAGTAAATACAGGTAAAAAAGGATATGAAAGAATGAACTTTCTGCAAAACTCACCACCGCCATACATGTTTGAAGCTATTCTAGGGTTTGGAAGATAGAATTTGGGTTCCTAAAGGGTTTCGAAATTTTTCTCTGCTTTGTTCGAGTTTTAGAAGCAGGGAAGCACTAAGAGCGAGGGAGATGGAAGCTCGGACAGGAGAGGGGTGAGAGCGAGAGATTTCAATGGCGGGTTTAAGGTTTCGGGTGTCAACTCATTAGCTAACTTCGGGCCACGATCTTGTTGCAAACTCGAAATATTTCGAGGACGAGCCCAGTCTCAGAGCCCATGGGCAGAACTAAAATCAACGAACACGTTGTCGGCCTAAAAGACCCAATGCTTCATCGAAAAGAAAATGAAATTATTTATGGTCTATGAATAAAATGACGATCCACTTGCATTTGGAAAATCTATTCCGTCAAAAATTACTAAAATGTAATATTATATTAGAATAATTTACTCATGATATAAACTTCGATTTTGAAAATTTTAAAACAACGTTTGTGTTGCGGAGTTATTTTTGCAACAACTATACAAACCATTTGCTATTTTACATGACTTAATGCCCCAAACCTCTATACATTAGTTAGTTAGTTTATCCAAAGAAGCATCATTTTATCAATGCTTCACTTGGTACATCCTATTCGATAAATGACGATAGTATAAGAATTAGAGATTTTTTTTTCTTTGTGAATTATAAGGGTTTTAAGTTTGTATAGTACAATACATGCATAATATAAGTTTTTATACAATATTATATTTGAAACATCATTGTTTAATGTATGATTGTATGTTATGTATTTTTATTTTACAATAAAAATAATATATAATATTAAATTTTTAATTTAAATAAATTATACTTATATAATGAAGATGAAAGCAATTACAGGTAAAGTAGAATAGTGAAAGACAAATCATAATAATGTATAGCAATAGTGATGGTAAAATTTAATGCATTGGGAAGTGGCAATCAATTATTACAATAACTGAAATTAGTGATAGTCAGAACCACTATTAGTGATGAAATTTACGAGTCAATGACAATTTTTGCTATTATTGTTGTATTTGTGCAAGTGGTAGTAACTCTTATCTACACTTGCCACTACCACATTTATAATAATTGTAATGCTAATCATCACCACATTGGTGGGGGGACAATAATAGAGTCGACGATTAATGTTAGTAATTATACCTCTTACCAACACCACATACACTAACGATTTATCATTCTCTTAGTGGTACTCATCAAGTAGTAACTATTGATGGCAGTATCAATGATTAACAACATTAATAATAGTTAAGGGTTTACAAAATATTCTTAATAAAAATTAATTGATTGGATCATTTGCAATTCCATCTCTTATAAATTGTTTAAATTGGCAAAAATTTTACTTATTATAGTCAGTTATAAATGTATAATATGTTACCTATGTATACCTGTAAGTTTAATTTTTGTTTACCCAGACCTAATTCAACTTGTTTTTTTTTAACCTAAGCCCAACTATCTTACAAAGAGTGTATAAAAGGAAATAGTTCTTCAAGTTGCTTGTCTTATTATCAATGGCTTTGTTTAGTAAACAACTATTTAGATAGCTTTTAACTAATTTGACTAATATTAGCTAGTTGACTTATTAATCAATTATTTTTATTATTTAGTAAACAGCTATTTAAACAGTTGATTGCTTTCAATAAGCTATTTTTGGAAACACTGAAGCACCCAACGTTTTGCTTCAACTATTTCAAATTAGCATTTTACCCTTCTAAAATTATCCTCAATTGAATTTTTATATTTACCGATTTATCCTTTCAAAAGAAACCCATTTGCTCTCCTCTCTATCTCTGGATTTTACGCATGACATGTTACTGGCATGAGAAGCTAAATATTTGGATGTTACGTTTCAACCTCACGAGAAGTTGCATCTTACGGCTAAAAAAATAAAAAAGAAGTTGCATCTTGAGGCATATGTATTGGTTTCTGTAGTTTTGTCTCTGTTGAGCTGAAGGAATTAAAAATATTTAATATATAATAAATTATAATAATATATTATTTATAAGAAAATTTAATTTATTAAATAATATATAAAACTAAAATTATTAAAATATTATTAAAATAAGAAATATTTAAATAATTCATAAAATATATTCATATTTTTATACGTTATTTTACATGCAAACAACTAATTTTACTAAATACTCTTATTCAAATAACGAATGCAATTAGCTAATTAGATCAATTAATACAATCAATCATCAGCTAACAATTACAATTATTAGCTAATTGTCAAATAAAGTCAATATATTCTTTCATTCTATGATAAGATTGTACCATTTTCCTTTCTTTGTAATCTCTTCTTAAACTAGGGCTCAAACTCTAACCCTTTAAAACTCTAAATCTGCCGCACCACTATCAAGCCCAATCATCATAGACAACTTTTCCATCACTCTACAACACCACCATCACACACGTCGCTAAATGTACCATCACATGCTACTATTAGCTCAATTAATATTTTGTAAGAAATTAAAGAATGGATGTCTTATTTGCAATAATTAAAATCTTCACTTAACTTAAATCTTGTTTTGATTTTTGTACAAAACTAGGATTTGAAAAATATTGTTGTTTGAATTATATTATTTGCTATTATGTTAGGATTTTTCAAATTAGTTGGTTGTGCGTAGAAAATGGTATACTATTATGTTATCTGTATTTTATTAATGTTCCAATCAATGATGAGTGTCGTTGATGTATATTAAGTTCAACTTCAACTTAATTTGCAATTCGCATATTTCCCTTGATTTTAGGATTTCTTTCTTCGTATATTTTTCTTATACGAATTATGTTGGACAGTTCTGGCCTATCTAGTCATCTATATCTCTTTCTCAATAAATTATTTGATTGTATAACTATTTGTTACATGAAAAGTGCAAAAATGAATAGTTAAACTATTTTAAATTGCTCTCAACCATTTTTTTTAAACTTGAACAATTGGTTAGAAATGAACAAAGAGTAGTTTTGGACAGTTACGAAGGTTTCAACAAGGTATTCGATTAAGAATGATTGGGGGGTTGGCAAGTTGGATCCAAAAGTTACACAATCCCTATGACAGACAAGTATAGTAAAAATCGTAATGAACAATGAAGGACTAAGCAGAAGAAAAATATTTTCTTCTTATATTTATTCTTTTTAATATAAATTTTACCTTTTGGGACATATCTTGCAGCTCAAAAGGTGTACAGCTCTACACGATATTTCATATATAAGAGTGGGAAATCATATAATGTCAAACTATACTTTTTACATGCTAAACTTTTGATAAGTCTTAATTTTATATCTAATTTTATAGGAAAAATATACAATTTGGTCCTTGAAATTAAGAAGTACTATCAATTTCGTTCCTAAATTATATAAAATTATAATTTTATCCTTAAATAGTAATTTATAAAAATAATTTTATCTCTTTGTACAAACAACTTTATATCTAAATTATTATATGAAAGTATAAAATTATCTATATGAATTATTATGTAAAAATAAATTACAATTTTATATAATATAGAGGCAAAATTACTAATGTATCATAATTTTAGAGGCGAAATTATATATTTTCTTTTTTTTATACTAACAACCTTTGTACAATTAACCAAACCAATCTTAAGAGTATTAGCTAGAAATGATTTTAATTTTTTTAATTGTAAATTACTTGTTAATTTAAAATATTTTATTTAAACTTTAATAAGTAAAAAATTATTTTAAGTGACTTAGTGATGATAAACTTAAATAATTTGCAAAAAAATATTTATTCCAAATTTTACGTCACTAATAGAAAAAATAAAAATACAAAATCTTTTTATGTCACCAATAAAAAGTAAAACAAAAATACATAACATGTGTAAGAAGGCCAATTCTCCATGAAATGAAACAAACAAAATTTTATCAAATTAATCTAGTTGCATTTGACTGAGGATTTTTTTTTCTTTACATTATGAATTTTATTCTAATTATCTGTGTGCATCGTTAATGATCCTGAAGCAAGTTATATAGACGAAGATTAAATAAGCATAAAAGTCATAATGCACAAATATATAATATGATTAAGCTATTGGGAAAATCTTTAAGAAAATATATTCAGATTTTTAATATGTCATAATTCACAAATATCACTAAGCAAATATAACTTATGTGGAAGCAGATTAAACAAATTATCTTAATATTTTCTTATCTTCAAACCATATATTGGGAATATATATCTTGGACAATAAGAATTGAGACTTAAATATCTTCTCATCTAAAGGTGCAAACGAGTTGAGCTGCTCGTGAGCAGCTCGAGATCGATTTGTAAAAAGTTCGGTTCGAGTTCGAATTTTGACGAGTCAAGTCAAAATGAGTTCGGCTCGTTTAGCTCGTTTATTAAACGAGCTAAACTTGAGCTTTTTATTGCTCGGCTCGAATTGTTCACGAGCCTAAACGAGCTTAATATAAAATATATTTTTATTTTTTATATTATATATAATGTAAATATAAAAAATTTACTAAACTCTTTTAGGCTCATTTAAATTTATATATTATATATAATATAAATATTAAAAACTCACTAAACTCTTTTAGGCCCATTTAGGCTCATATATTATATATAATGTAAATATAAAAAATTTATTAAACTCTTTTAGGCTCTTTTAAGATCGTATAAGTTTGTTTATGATCGGTTAAGCTCAAATATAACTTAAGGTTGAGTTTGAGCTGAAATATTTAGATTCAATCAGAAATTTAGAGTAAAGAATTTAAAACTCGTTTAAACTCAAATAAGTTCGATTAAGCTCGTGTTCGAATTGAGTTCGAACTCGAGCTCGACTTTTTTGAGCATGATGTGTTCAAGTTCGAGCTCGTTTAATATTGATAAGTTAGAGCTTGATCATTTAGATGTTCGATTCGGCTCAACTCGTTTGCACCCGGGTTCTCATCTTTAGACCATATGTTAAAAAGATATATCTTACACCATAAGAATTGAGACCTTGTAAGAAACTTGTAAAAAATATACGAGGGGAAACAGAGATTAGCACAATATTAGTATATTATCCTTCCGTCTTGTTACTCTCACTTTTACTCTAATGCTTATGGAAAGCTCTTTTATCTGAATTATGTCCAATTTGCAGTGAGTGGAAAGAGGGATAAGAACTCTATATAGAGGTTCGAATGACTACATCCATTAAGAAGTTATAAATTTTCAATTTCCTCTGTTAAATTGAGAAACTCTATTCTATTATTTTAAGTAACCATTTAAATTGTAAAATTATTCATTTCTCCCATGAAAGAAATAAGAAAAGCATCCACTAATTTTGGTTAATGAGCTTCAATCCGCCTCAATAGAGGTGTTACATAATTATTATTATAATTATTTAATAAATTAATAAGTAATTCAATGTATTTAATAGGTAATGATTATTAGGATTTAACTGTATAATTAATAAGATTTAACCACAATATGTAGTGATTGTAATAATTAATATGAATTAACTTCAATCATGACATTTTTTTATGTGACCACACAAAGGCTACTAAGTTTTTACATTGACTTTTGGTTAATTTCGTAGGATAAAGATAAGAAACTTACTAATCCTTTATTTGGATGTAAAGAAAAAAGAAAAAGAAAAGAAAATTGAGATGGAAGAAAATTGGCTCTTTTTTTTTTTACTTGGATCAAAGGAAAACAATAAAAACGTAAAAAAGAAGAAAATGATTCTCTTCTTACTGTTAAGGAAAACTAAATTTTATTAATTAAAAAATTATCGTAAAAATTAAAATAATTATCTAATATCATGTTTGTTGCCACAACGATATTTCAAAACATATATTTAAACTAATGATGTAAAATTTTAACAAATTTTTTATAAATATATAATTACTATAAATAGATATATCAAAATATTATCAAGTAATTTTTGAAAAATATGTTATCAGCAAATTTTTACTTATTACCACAGCGTAATATTAATTAATTTTATCTCGCTAAATAAAAAGAAAACAGTGGTACCAAATGCATAAATGTTATAGAAGTAACATAAAGAATTGGAATATATTAAATATTATTTTAAACATGTAACAAATGAATTTTGTTATATTTTAATAGAAACAAATATAATATGAGTTAAAGAAAAAATCGTGTATTTACCCGAAAAAAGGAAAAAAAATTGTATTGTGTTATGTTAAAGCGTTTCATGTGTACTTATTTTTAAAAGCTGTAGGAGTTGTTTTGAAATAACCATCATCTAATGAGTTTTCTACTCCTTTTCTCATCAAGTTTGGTGAGAAAACTATATAAGAGTTTTATGAGCCTGATTTTCAATTCCATTTTGTCCTTTATTTTTCTTTAACCATGTTTTTTTACTAGAGATAAGCACAAGACAAAAGAATTACAAAGAGAATATAAAATATTTAATCATTCTCAAATCTACATCACCTCAAAATCTCTCTTAATTGGTGGTATATCTTTTTCTCAAAAGATGTATCCACTTTTCATTCTTGAAAAAATAATTTTATTAAAAGAATAAGAGCTAATTGCAAAATCTTGTTAGAAAAATATTCCCACTCTAAATACACGAGTATTAGACGATTAAATCAATGAGCAACATAATAAAATATACGAATAATTTAACTTGGAAAGTCCTAAACTCTAAGGGGAAAAGATCACAAATGATAAAAGATCTATTATAATGAAAAGGATTATAAGATAATACATATAAAAACTTTCCACCAAAGTCCCATAACTTTTTAACCATTATTTTTATATATTTTTCAAACCTCGATAAAGGTTCTAACATGACCTTTGTATACACCCATCTCACATCTTTTTCATGTCTTAAACCCTTGACTAATATAAATATTTATTTGAAATTACTTTTTTGGCAAGGATTCTCAATCTAACTCTAACACCAAAAAAGCTAACATAAATAGGAAGATAACTCATAATAAGAAACAATCAATAATTGACAATAATTAAAATTTAGGATAAATCTAACAATCTCTACTTTGACACAAATTCTATTATTTTCATCAATTTTTATACTTTACTTATTGTCAAATAAGACCAATCATAAAATGCCAACTATAATAATCATCCTTCATTGTAATTTTCTTCAAATTGTAGCAAGTGTCTTCCTATCAAGTAACTTTACCTTAATCAAGCATTACAAGTATCATTGAAGTCAATATATGATTTCTTCATGTGTTTATCAAACTTGTAAACATATTTATGAACCGGCACTAACTCTTTACAATTTCATCTTTACCATCATTATCACAATCACTACCAATTTAATGTATCATTTTTATCTTGCACATAAAATCAAATAAGGTTTTTATTCTCTTGGATTACTACTCTCTCATGGAACCTAACTCAATTTGATACCAATTGTTGGGAAAAAAATATTTCCATTCTAAACACATAAGTATCGATCAATTAAATCAATGAGTAGTACAATAAAGCATACAAATAATTTAACATGAAAAATCCAAATTTATAAGGAAAAATTATGAATGAGAAATTATTCATGATAATAAAAAAAGATTATAAAATAATGCGTGTAAAAGCTCTTCATCATAGCTCCACAATTTTATAATCATTATATCTACATCACTTCTAAACCTCTACAAGAATTCCTACATAATTACGATAAACACTTGTATTTTTTTCATGTCTCAAACCTTTAATAATTACAAATATTTCTATTTAAAATTACTTGTTTGGTAAGGATTTCCAATTTAATTCCAACGCAAAAACCTAACATGAATAGAAAAATAATTCACAATAGAGAATAATTAATAATAATTAGAATTTGAATCCAATCCAATTGACCTCAAGTAACCTCACAAAAAGATTACAAAAATATACTTTCTTACATATTTTGCACAATATAAATATTTATAAGTTAAAATCTTTACAAAATAAATAAGTTTAACTTGATCGCATGATAAATAATATGATACATGTAACTTGATTAGAATTATTAACTAATCAAAATTTAAACTTAAATAAAACTAAAACAAGTAACAAATAATTGACTCGTTAATGATAGGTTGAGTTTCAAAATCTTTCGGCCAAGTAAAAGGTCTTGGATTCCCCGTATAGGATTATTCTGATACCTACCTAATAAAAAAAGCATGTAAGGAGATAAATAGAGTTGTACATGGGCTGGGCCGAACGAGTTTTGGGTCGGTTCAAACGGGCCGAACTATATAAAATTTATGGCTCGACTCGGCTCGATTACATTTTAAAAAAATGTTGGCCCGGCCCAGCTCGGTCTGCTTATTTAAATGAATGGCCTGGCAGGCCAACCCGATTACTCGAATAAATTTTTTTTATTTTTTAAGTAAAAAATAATAATTTTTATTTATAAAAATTATATATTTAAAGAAATAATATAATATTTAAATATATAAAATATTTAATTATATCAAATTAATTTTTTTACATTAAAAATAATTAGATATAATTATTTTTTTAATATATAATTATATCATAAAAAATAAATTAATATAATCAGGCCGGTCGGGCTGGACTTTTTTATCTTAACTCGAGCCCGACTCAATTATTAATCGGGTTTTAAAAAAATTCAACGGGCTATCGAGTCAAAAAAAGGGCCCAAATTTTTTATTTGGGAGGGTCGGATGGGTTGCCCAGCCCATGAATATCTCTAGAGATAAACAAAAACAAAAAAAAAATTATATTATCTAAAAACACATAAAATTTATGTGAAAATCTCAATAAGGAATTCAGCCGCTTCTATAATCGTATAAATAAAAATGTACCAAATTAAATGGGCATGGTTGAAGGTACTTAATTTTATCCGTATGGAACTGCTCAACTGCCCTGCCGAACGGGAGTGTTTGAAGCCTGAACCGATTTAATTCAATGGGCCCCCTTGCCCAACGACAAAATTAATGACACACTCGACCTCTTAATGAGTATATACGGCAACCACTCAAATAAATACTACATGTTAAACTCAACTTCTTATTCAACTTCGTTTAATGCATATAAACCGTTATAATGTTCAGATATATCATATGAATTAAATTATAGTATAGTTTATGATAATTGCATTGCCTTTTCTTTTAGGAAAATAGCACTTGTTTATGGAATGAAAATACCCGAATTTACAATACTTTGCAGTAATTGTCTTCGTAGGATATGAAGATGGCATGACTTTCTATATCGCAAGATAAGGTATGAAGAAAGCTTTCACTTCGAATAATATGGTAAAATGGGATAATACAATCTACATAACACATCCATGCATACTTTTTTTAATCATTTTAATAATTTGATTATTTAAAAACTTAAAAATAAATTGCGATTTCACTCAAAATAATGAAGATAAAAAATAATAATATTTCATTAATTATGCATTAATTTTCTAAAGTTTCAAATTATTTAAATTAATTAGTCATGATTTTAGGCCTATATGATAACATTCTATTAATTATGTATAATTTAAAATATTTAAACCTAATTTTTTTAACTTTTTTTCTTATTTACCAATATTTGAAATTACTTATTAGTTACATATAAATTTATAAACTTTAATTTTAAATTTTATATTTTTTTAATTTTTTTATATTTTTATCATTACTCTCAAGTTTCAATGGAGTTTTGCTATCTTATAAGGCATGAGAATAGAGTGAATTTTGTCCCCATCGTGAAGCATGGAGTAAAGTAATATTTAATCCTTAACAATGAGACATTAAGCAAGAAAAAATTATTATATTTTTACTTTATATACTAATATATAACTTGATATAACGAAGGTATATAATAATATTTTATTTTTTATATATACTTTAGACCTATATGATAATATTCATTTGATTATGTATGATTTACAATATTTAAATTCACTTTTCTTTCTTCCTTATATATTAATATTTGAAATTACTTAGTAATTATATATAAATTTGTAGCTCTTAATTTTAAGATTTATATTTTTTAGGAGTTATTTAATTCATACAAGAAGTAAATTTTCATAAATAGTTAAGTTTCTTGGGAAATAAATTCTCTTATGAATTCTTTAAAAAGTATTCAAAGTTATTTAGTTGATATTAAAAAAATCACACTTACTAGAAACTAACTTTATGTATTTTGTTTGGTTTAACTCTAAACTTTCAAATAAGTATTATCAAAATAACTAATGTACCTTACAAAATTATAATATAAAAAAATTAAGAATATAGATAAATTTTAATTATATAAGGTTATCTTTTTTTAATCTATATTTTTATTCCCTCTTCCCATCATATATTTTTAAATTGATATTTTTATTTTTTAATTTACTATAAAAAATATAATATAGATTTGTATAAAAAATTAAGATGTCTTATACATATATGTTAAATTATCTTAATATAATTAAAATAGAATATAAATTACATAAATGAAAAAAAATATTAATTAAATAATTAATATAATAAATAATTAATTCTATCAAATCTATATAAAATAGACAGGCAGTATATAAAATTTTTAAAATTAAATATTAAAATAATGATATAAATTAAAAAATAATAAATAATTAATAATAAATACAATATATATAAAATAACAAATAAAATAATATAATGGACATATATAATAAATATAATTCTAATCATAATTAAATTTCATTATAATTATATGTATAATTTCTTACAATTTATATTTATTATATAATATTTAATAGTTATTTTATATAATTTTGTGTAATGATCATTTTATTTATTATATAATTTATAAAATAATTATATTTTATAAATAATAATTATACCTATATTTATAATTAATAAATTTTATTTATTATAACTTCCAAACTCATTGTGAGGATAAAAGATCAAAATGATTATTAATTAAAATTAGTAGAAGTAATTTTATATTTTTATTTATAAATAATATATTTAGTACACTACATTGAATAGGTAAATAACTTTTTATAATTTGTAAAAAGTTTTATTTACTATATTTTAATAGTTTGTAACTAATTAAATGACTCAAAAATCTCTCGCTTCTCCACAAATTGTACTTCTTGCATTACTTCTATGAATGAAATGAGCTAACTAGCTCTTAATTTCTTTTACATTTTTATCATTTCTTAGAAGTCTCTATAAAGCTTGTTGTCTCTTAAAGCATGAGAATGGGATGAATTTTGCCCCTGATCATATGGTATAGGGTAAGATAATTTTTTTTTTTTTTGACAATGGGATATGCATGAGATAAGAAAAAACTAATCTATTATTATCTCACCCTACTACTATCCCTATATATATAGAAATAAGACCTCAACTCGAGTTTTAAAATATAAACTAGTAAATATGCTTGTGCTATGCACGGATTTATATTTGATTTACTATAAAAGTAAAATTGAATAGAATTTATATATTATAATCATTATATAATAAGTTTGAAAATGAAAATTTTTTTTATTAATTCTCATAATATTATGTAATGCCTATGAACATGAAATTTA